>QJPP01000252.1:0-600000 GCA_003996215.1 Jaltomata sinuosa
GGGATCAAATGCACCCCCAGCTGAATGGGAGGAATTTTCAGAGGCCTTCTTAGCTCACTATCTTCCACAGGAGGTTCGAGAGGCCAGACTTGATCAATTTCTATACCTTAGGCAGGGCAATATGAATGTTCGACAGTATAGCCTCAGGTTTAATTCATTAGCCAGGTATGCCCCCGATATTGTGAGTACGTGCGAGCAGAGTTCATCGATATGTGCGTGGTCCTTAAGGATGATTGAGTTTAGGACTTAACAATAGCAGCCACACAAGAGGATATGAATATTTCTAAGATACAGGCTATTGCTCAGACTGCAGAGGATCTTGAAGTACAAATTGGAGATAACCAAAGCCGAGAAAGGGATCAGAATAAGAGGGCTAGATCTATTGGGTCCTATGTAGAGCCACGAGGTAATGTTAGGCCACATTTTAATAGGCGATCACCCCACCCTACTAGTGGTGCCCCATATCAGTTGTAAAGGCAGAGGTATGATCGTTTTTCTCAGACTGGACCAGGCCACAGTTCAGGTGCATCCAGTTCCTATCGCCAGGGGCATTCAGGTCAGATAAGGCCACCTTTGCCACTTTGTGTTCAGTGCGGTAGGAAGCATCCTGGGATATGTCGCCTGGGTTCAGATACTTGTTATTCGTGTGGGCATCCTGGTCACTTTATGCGAGACTGTCCGAGTAGAGGTAGGAGTGAGATATCCCAGCCTACAGGGTCGATGGCAGCTTCTTCATCTACTATTCGTCCCCCAAGGACAGGACAACAGGCTACACTAGGTTGTGGTAGAGGTAGAGGAGGAGGAGGAGCATCCAGTTCAGGTAGTGGTCAGAATCGCACTTATGCTCTAGCCGGTCGCCAGGACTTGGAATCGTCACCTGATGTTGTTACAGGTACATTGACTATTTTTACTCATGCTGTTTATGCACTTATAGATCCTGGCTCTACTCTTTCATATGTTACCCCGCTCGTTGTTGGTAAGTTGGGGGTAGGCCCTGAGTTATTGCCTAGACCATTTGTTGTATCTACGCCAGTTGGTGAATCTATTATAGCTAGACGAGTTTATTGAGATTGTGCAGTGTGGATTTATGACCATCTCACTTCAGCTGATCTAATCGAATTAGATATGATTGACTTCGATGTCATTATGGGCATGGATTGGTTAGATGCATGTTATGCTAATATCGATTGTAGAAATAAGGTTGTCAAATTCCATTTTTTGGAAGAAACAATCCTGGAGTGGAAAGGTAATGCTGCCACGCCAAGGGGTAGGTTTATTTCCTACCTTAAAGCCCAGAAAATGATTTCTAAAGGCTATATTTATCATTTAGTCCGAGTACACAGCACAGAGGATGGACCAGTGACTCCTCAATCGGTTCCCGTGGTGAGTCAATTTCTAGATGTATTCCCGGATGAGCTTCCAGGAATCCCTCCAGAAAGGGAAATTGAGTTTGCCATTGACCTACTCCCAGATACTCAGCCAATATCAATTCCCCCTTACAGGATGGCTCCTGCAGAATTAAGAGAGTTAAAGGAACAATTAAAGGCTCTACTCGAAAAAGGTTTCATTAGGCCTAGTACATCGCCATGGGGCGCACCAGTTTTGTTTGTTCGTAAGAAGGATGGGTCCTTGAGAATGTGTATCGATTACCTACAACTGAACAAAGTTACAATCAAGAATAAGTATCCGCTTCCAAGGATTGATGACCTTTTTGATCAGTTGCAAGGCGCCAAATGTTTTTCAAAGATTGACTTGCGGTCGGGGTATCACCCGTTACGTGTTAAAGGGGTAGATGTTCTAAAAACAGCCTTTAGGACAAGGTATGGCCACTTTGAATTTCTAGTAATGTCTTTTGGGCTTACTAATGCCCCAGCAGCTTTTATGGACCTAATGAATCGGGTATTCAAGCCATTCCTAGATGTATTCGTGATCGTATTTATTGACGATATCCTGATTTACTCGCGGTCCAAAGACGAACATGCTGATCATTTACGTGCAGTATTGCAAACACTTCAGAATCATAAATTATATGCGAAGTTATCCAAATGTGAGTTTTGGTTGACTTCAGTGGCTTTTCTTGGCCATATAATTACAGACGAAGGTATTAGAGTTGACGGCCAAAAGATTGAAGCAGTAAAGAATTGGCCGAGGCCCTTGCATGCTACAGAGATCCGTAGTTTTTTGGGCTTAGCAGGTTATTACCGAAGGTTTGTAGAAGGGTTTTCTTCTATATCTGCACCATTGACAAAGTTGACTCATAAAGCTACCAAGTTCCAGTGGTCTGATGCATGTGAGCAGAGTTTTCAGGAGTTGAAGGACGGGCTTACTTCAGCACCTGTCTTAACTCTGCCAGAGGGCACAGAAAGTTATGTTGTTTATTGTGATGCTTCAAGGATTGGGTTGGGTTGCGTTTTAATGCAACATGGTAAAGTGATTTCCTATGCCTCGAGACAACTAAGAAAGCACGAACAAAATTACCCTACTCACGATCTTGAATTGGCAGCAGTTATATTTGCCTTGAAAATTTGGCGCCATTACTTGTTTGGAGTCCATGTAGACATGTTTTCAAACCACAAAAGTCTACAGTATTTATTCAAACAGAAGGATTTAAACCTAAAGCAAAGAAGGTGGCTAGAGTTACTAAAGGATTATGACATAGATATTTTGTACCATCCAGGGAAGGCCAATGTAGTGGCCGATGCACTTAGCCGCAAATCCATGGGAAGCTTGAGCCACGTGGAAAATAGAAAGATTGAGATGACAAGAGCACTACATCAGTTAGCTAATTTGCAGGTTCGACTACTAGACCAAGGTAATGGGGGAGTTGTTATTCAAAGCACAGCGGAATCCTCACTTGTGACAGAGGTAAAGGAAAGACAATATGATGATCCAGAATTAGTAAGATTGAGGGAGGAAATTCCACAACAGAAGCAACCACTAATAGAGATTAAGGAGGATGGGGTACTGAGATATCAAGGTCGTCTATGTGTACCTAATGTCGGGGAGCTTCGGGAGAAAATTTTGGCAGAAGTTCACTATTCCCGCTATTCAATCCATCCAGGAGCGACGAAGATGTATCATGATCTTCGACAGATTTATTGGTGGAATAATATGAAGAGAAATATTGCAGAGTTTGTAGCCCAATGCCCGAATTGTCAACAGGTAAAAAATTGAACACCAGAGACCCGGAGGTCTAACTCAAAGTATAGTGATACCTACCTGGAAATGGGAGGTGATCAACATGGACTTTATTACAGGCTTACCCCGTACTTATCGGAAGTATGATCCCATATGGGTGATTGTAGATAGACTTACAAAATCAGCTCACTTTTTGCCAGTCAGGACAACTTATACTGCTGAAGATTATGCCAAGTTGTATATTAGTGAAATAGTGCGACTTCATGGTGTCCCAATTTCCATCATTTCAGATAGGGGTGCTCAGTTTACAGCAAATTTCTGGAGGTCTTTCCAGAGAGGCTTAGGTACTCAAATAAGTCTCAGTACAGCTTTTCATCCACAGACAGATGGGCAAGCTGAACGCACTATTCAAACACTCGAAGATATGCTACGAGCTTGTGTACTAGATTTTAAAGGGAGTTGGGATGACCATTTGCCACTAATTGAGTTTGCTTATAATAATAGCTTCCATGCAAGCATTCAAATGGCTCCTTATGAGGCTTTATACGGGCGAAAGTGTAGATCACTAATTGGATGGTTTGAAATTGGAGAAGCAGGATTATTAGGGCCAGACCTAGTTAATCAGGCAATGGAGAAGGTGAAGCTAATTCGAGAAAGATTACTAACAGCCCAGAGTAGGCAGAAATCATATGCAGATGTGCGACGTCGGGATTTGGAATTTAATATTAGTGATTGGGTTTTCCTAAAGGTTTCGCCTATGAAAGGCGTTATGCGATTTGGAAAAAAGGGAAAGCTTAGTCCAAGATATATTGGACCATACAGGATCATTCGGAGGGTAGGAAAAGTGGCATATGAGCTAGATTTACCCACAGAATTGGAGACGGTCCATCCTGTATTTCATGTATCGATGCTACGAAGGTGCATAGGAGATCCTTCACGTATTATGCCTATTAAAGATGTTCAACTTTCTAAAAACTTATCCTATAAGGAAGTACCAATTTCTATCCTAGATCGTCAAGTTAGGAAGCTCAGAACCAAAGAAGTAGCCTTAGTAAAGGTGTTGTGGAGAAATAATAATATTGAAGAAATGACGTGGGAAGCCGAGGAAGAAATGAGGAAAAAACATCCCCAGTTATTTATGACTTGAAGATAGTACATAGGAAAGTCATATTCTTATATACTTGATACTCTTCCTACTATGCAAATATGATCAGGTTTGAACATGTGAAAATGATTACATTTAATTGTATATAGTTGTATCGCCCTGTGAGGCATCGTGCTGGACTTTTGCTGAGTTTCAGGTTTTTGGATAGTCCCAATTATAAAGGAAACTCTGTCGAAATTTCAAAAAATCCTAAGGGACTAGAGCTCTATATGCATTACCCTCATTCGAGGATGAATGATTCTAAGGGAGGAAGGATATAACACCCCGTACCTTTCAAAACCTATGTGACTAAGTAAATATCGATTAAGGTATTTGAGCTCGAGATTGTGAAGGGGTACTTTGGCCTAGAATTTGAAATGGTCAAATGTATATAAGTGTTAAGTTAAGTTATAAGGAGGAGGGTTTTGAAAATGAGATAAAACAAGTGCGGTACTTGCTCGACTTATCTAAGCTCTTAGGTGACAAGTAGGTGCATCACCTACCTACGCTAACGAACTAAGTTCTGAGGGCCGATTACGGGCAGCAACACCATGGATTATTAGACCTAATGGTAGCCCAAATGAAGCTTAAAGTTGTCCCATCAAAGCACAACCAAATCTGGCCCAAACAACTACAAAAGGTAGCCACCAATATTGACCACATTTTGACCCAAGAGAAGCCCAAAATCAGCCCCAAAACTTAACCCTTTTGAGGGCCAAGCAAAGGGTAATTTTGGCCCAAGTTTCTTGACCCATTTTGGCCCAAATATACTCAAAAAAAGTCGGCCAAAAAGGTCCCTTTATATAGGCCATTTTCTGATCAATGTTGATCACAAAAAGCTGGAAAATTCTCTCTTATCTCATTTCCTTTTGGCAGCCCTTCTCTCCCTTTAGGGTTCTAAGAAGACCAAGATTAATTGAATCTTAAGGTGAGTTAAACAACTTGTTATCTTGGTATTAATATACTACATATAGCTAGGATATCCTATGGTAAGAAAGACATGAACTATGGCAGCCCCTTTCTTATGATTTAACACATGGAAATTGTGTAACAATTAAGAGATTTCTTCTTCGCTTGTTGGTGTATGTGTAGGGGGTACTTAAGCTTTTAAAGCATCAATAAAAAGAGGATAAAAACACCCCTTCAAGTGTGGTAAGTACTCTGCCCATAATCATATTTTTGGTTTGAAGTTCGGATAGACAATTGTTGTTGAATTGTTGTTAAGAACTCACGGGACGGCGATCGGAAGCCGTGGGTTCAATGTGTTGCTATTGTATTTCGACATGGTGAGTTGTGTAGGGGATGTTTGATGTGTTTTGTATTATTGGATGCAGTAGGTTCGTGTGTGTGTGATGTGTATTGGATAGGGGAGAAAGGTGTGATGATACACCTTTAATTAATGCAAAATACGTAAATCTGCCCGGGAAATGTTTAGCTACTGTTTTGGGAATGTTGCAGCAGGTTTAAGAGCTAATATTAGCTTCATTATACCTTTGTGTTGTAGATTAACTTAATAAGGGAAAGTCCAAGTTGTGGTAAGCGCAATCTTCGGAAGGAACGAGGTATGTTAAGGCTTCTTTATTCCTTATCGGCATGAATCTAGAAATAGAACTCTAAATCTCCGAAAGAAGGAATTTGAGTATTTTGTTGTAAGAGAGCTGATTTGGTTACTCAACAAGTCTTAAGGAACTAATTTATACATTATGGTGATTCAAGTCGCCTTCTTATAAAAATCTGATTCTTTTTGCACGAAATGTAAGTTATCCTTTTGTCAAGTTTCTTCTTTGTATTGTGATCTCTAATCAAGCTTTAGAAAGTATACAATGAAAGTTAGAAAGTCAAATCCCCATTTATATGTGTTTGGTATGTTGATTACAACACCTAGTAAGCCAAGGCTAAAGAAATTATCTAAATGAACCTTCATAAATAACAAGAATAGCTTTGAAGGTCAATCTAGTAATACACTTATTATGTGTGGTTTGCGTGTTAGTGTACACCGAGGTGCTACTGCCATATTGAGGCTATTATATACATAGTGTGCACCGAGGTGCTACTGCCATATTGAGGCCATTATACACATAGTGTGCACCGAGGTGCTACTGCCATATTGAGGCCATTATATACATAGTGTGCGCTGAGGTGCTACTGCCATATTGAGGCTATTAAATACAGGGTGCGCCGAGGCGCTGTTGTGGTTCAGTGTGGGTTATAAATAGTGAGTTGCAGCGTGAGTTAATGCATGTGTTGTGTTCTAAAAAAGAATAAAGGAGAAAGAGCTTAACGAGTCTTACCAATTACAGTTTACAAGTTTCATATTTTATCTTGTTCAGATTCACTACTTGCGACTTGCTTTTATGCTTCTACCTTACATGCCAGTACATTATTGTCGTACTGACGCCCCATTGCCTGGGGGCGCTGCATTCATGCCTGCAGGTCCAGACAGAAACCCAGATAGACCTCTTCAGTAGGAGCTGCGGAGTTCAGCCATTTTGGTAAGCTCCATTCTTCCTGGAGCTGACGAGTCAGAGGTCTAGCTTATATTTTGACCAGGTTATGTATATGTACAGCTTATGGGTAGTCCAGGGCCCTGTCCTGGATATGAGATATTTTACTTACTCCTAGAGGCTTGTAGACGTGTATATGTACATCAGTGTTGGGTATGGCCTTGTCGGCCTTGTTCTTAGTTATCTACTATGATAATAGCCTTGTCGGCCTTGAGTTGCTTAACTACTATTGAGCTTTCAGTGTTTCAAATTGTAATTCTTAGAGACCTTGTCGGTCTCAGACCCCCAGCAGGTTCAACAGAGATACACTCTATTTTGGCACCCTCGGCCTTTTGGGGCTCCGGGTGTCGGTCATGCCTCCCATGGTTTGGGGCGTGACATGAATACCCTCTCATCTAGGGTTATAGGTTAGCCCCATAGTTAGCTCAGCTTGGGGTATGTCGTTTAATAGGAACTCCCATAGTCCATAATCATTATTGCATGACCTTGTATTCAGTTATTCAGTTCAGTATTATAAAGTTGCATATTTATATACTTGGTCATTGCATCAGCTTATACCTTTCAGCTTGCATTCAGTACACTATATTAGTATTTTCAGCATGTTAAGTAGAAGGAATTCACCTAAGGATTTACCTTAAACATGACTTTTAGCATGACTCGTGACTTTTATCTCAGTTGCACTATTTCATGATATACAGATATACTTCACCTTTTCAATCTATGGAATCCCAAGTAACACTTTTACTTATCTTTAAATATCATGATCTCATAGTTACAGTCCAGCAACATGATTTACATTCTCTTCAGTAAAAGAGTTTATGTTCTACAGTTTGACTTATGCATTCTCAAATTTTTATACTTAGTCCAGTATTTAGCCATGCTTTTAGTATATACATATTCCTCATGATTTTTACGATAGTGCATATCTCACATGCTCAGTATATTCAAACTACTGATTGTATACCTTCCTTGTGCTACATCATTTTATGATATATGTTACAGTGCTAAATCCCAGGATCATGGTCAGACAGATCGCAACTTCCAGCCAGCAAGGGATGAGTTCTCCTTATTCGGGAACTACAGTCAATTAGTAGTCATACTAGTTTACTTTTCAGTTCTTATATATTGACTAGAGATAATTGGGGGTCATGTCCTGGCTAACTTTAGTCAATTTTAATAAACGCTTCATAGACAGTCAGATAGTCAGTCAGTTGTTATATCAGTTTTAAAATGCTATTGTATCTCAGCTTATGATAGTTCATTTTGTTATAATAACTTTTTTTAAGAGCTCAACATATTTTAGCTTCCGCATTATCTTTCAGCTTATATCTCAGCAGTATGCTAGGACATGGGTTAACTTAGGGTCACTTGTGACCCGAAGCACCATGTCGCATCCAGGGTGTAGGATTGGGGTGCGAAAAACTTAGTATCAGAGGACAGAGTTAAAGTGTCCTAGGGTGTTTGTGAAGCCGTGTCTAGTAGAGTCTTGCTTATGGGTATGTTGTGCACCACACTTATAATCAGGAGGCTATAGGGTATTTAGGAAATGTTTCCCTTCTTTCATACTCCAGATCATGCAGTAGAACTATTCCTTCAGGAAACTTATGGAGATTCATGTGTTGATCCAATTCCTCCAATCATGCCTCATCTTTGAGGTAGTGGAGACAGTATATTCAGATTCCTATCAGTAAGATGCTCTTAGATAGAGTCATCAAAAAAGTTTAGAGACAGCACAGGGGCTTGAGAAGAGCCCCCTAGTGTATTAAAGTCTACCAATACAAGAGCATGTACCATTTTCCACTCGTGTAGTTGAGCCTATAGTAGAATGTGCTCTCAGACCCCCTTCCTGAAACTTTACTACGAATAGCACCTTAGCCAAAAGGTATAGTTGTGTAAGCGCTTGGGTAGTATAGTGACTCAATATTTAGTGAGAGTTAAGATGTTATGGTCCATAAGTAGAAGAATGACCCCAGAACTAGATGTACAAATTCAGACGTATAGTGGCAATGAGAGGAAAAATGGTTGGTTAAGATGACTTAGATCATAGTTGAACTAGGTGAAGAATATCCTTCAATGGTAGAAAGGTAGATATGTATCAAGAGTAGTATGTTGTGGCATGAATTCAAGAGATTATAGATAGATGATGTTGAGTCCTTTAGTGTGGTCTAAATTCAGTTGATTTTGGTAGATGTGAACTTAGAGATGTGATGTTAATAGACGAATAAGCAAAGATCAGGTTTATAATTGTTAGAAGAAGTGGTTATCTACACCAGTAAGAATATGAGTCCTCTAGTTATAGCTTTAAGGGAAAAGAAAAAACTAAGATATGCCTCAGAAGAAGACTAGCAAGGGTTTAGCATCTTCAGTTATAGCCTAGTTTGGGAGAGAGATCTACAGACATAAAAGGGTGACGTTTGAGCTAAGGGGAGATTATAGAATAAAGAACCAAGTCGAGTCTTGTTACTCAACCAGTACAGAATTCTAGAAAGGGATATGATGGGATATCGATCCATTCTTATTCAACAGATTTCCTAGCACTTCAGTCAAGGTGACACTATACTCAGACTTATTTGTGTCATACTCACAGATAAGTTCATGCACTCCATACAGATTCATGTTCATACTCAGCTTCTAAAACAAATTGAAATTGCTCCAGACAGTGATTCCAGTCTTACTCTACGATTTTATGAATTCCAGCTTTATGCCATGAGACTCATTATACAAGTAAACTCATGTCTCACAGTATGCTCAGTTCTATGTACTCACTTCAGTTCTCGAGATATGCGTTAATGGCTAGTGAAATCATATTACATTATGTATATGCTCAGACCCAATTTCATGAATAGTTCATGCATATGATTTCTTTACTTTAACAATGCTTCATATGTCCAGAATGTGAGACACTCAGGCCTTTTCACTTGACTTCTCAGACCTTACCTTGAGTGGCTAGATCACGCTAAGTATAAGTCAAGACCGATCAGTATTCCTTCATTCGTGATGCTCATGCTCCCACTACATTCCTTCAGTGATCTTGGGTTATGTTTTCACAGCTGTTAGTGGGGAAATCTAAGTAGTAGCCTAGATAGGAAGTACTAGATTTTCCTCTTTTGGATGTCCCTTTGTAGAAGTTCTTGCAATTACAGTTTCTAGATATGCTAGGGAAGAGGAGATAAGTCTCAGGTAGTGTTAGCTACAAAGAATCCATAAGATGATCATAGTAATAGGCTTGAATGTATGACTAATGACCCATTGATTAGACTTCAAGGTTAGTTGGTTTTCGTGGTAAGAAGGAATATCATTCTTGGGAGATAACTCCAGATGTTAGAGATTTAGTCGAGATAGGCTTGAACATGGTGAAAGCATGGAATTAGACTCAGACCTTAGCATTTATATGTGTGGTGATGAGAATTTTTACTGCAAATGGTAAGTGTGGTATTCAGAGAAGTTGGTGTAGTTAAAAAGGGTGGTCCAAAGCTTAAAAGTTGTCAACAGTATTGTTTATGGCAGGAATAGTCTTGTTCTTACTCCCTCCCTAGGATGCTCATACCTTATGTTCAGATAGCAAGATAGTAGACTTCTCATATCAGACCAGTTCAGACCTACCAGTAATCATTCCTAAGGCCAGAAGGCCCTACGCTTTGTTCAGTCCATACTAGTGAGTTTAGTTTAGAAGAAAAAAAATTTCTCGTACAGTTACTCCTCTCAGTTTTATGTTCCTTCCCGTTAATTGTGATTTCTAAAATTTCATTTGTTCTCTATGAATTTCAGCTAAGTCCGTACTCTCACTCCATACCATTGATCATGTTGGATATTCATATTAATTTCCTATCAATGTTCTTATGCTCTCAGTATGCATATAGGTCTCACAAATCCATCTCGGTTCATATTTTAGTCAGAAATCAGTTACCATGTCATTACTCTATCTTCCAGAACTCAATCGGTGGTATTGTAGCCCTTTCCCTACAACCTCATCCTAGTTAGTGTTCATTCGAGGACGAATGAGCCCAACGGGGAGATATTGTAACACCCCAAACTTCTAAAATAAGACCCAAACTGCTTTACATAGGTGCCATGATCAATTCCCTAGTATGGGAAGTGTTTTTATACGGATCATGTTCATAAGAAACTCCTATAAGCAATTTAAGTTGAAAGCACCTCAACCAAAGAAGTTTTCATGTAAGACTAAACTAGGGTCAATAAAGTGTTAGGTGGTCTAGTATCCACCAAATTAAAGGTCTTTGAGTCTTCTTTCCAATGCCACCAATCGTGTATTAATACGACTCTGGAGTAAATGTTATCAGTGTTTTACTAAAGGGTGTTTATCTATCAAAATGACAGACAGAAACCATGAGAAGGTTCCACGGGTCGTGGAATGATCCACGGGCCGTGAAACCAACTCGTGGAAATCAGACCTGAAACTATTTTTTTTTCTGAAAACCACGAGGAGGTTCCATGGGTCATGGAATGATCCATGGGTCGTGAAACCAACTCATGGAAATCAGTCCAGAGGCCAGAAACTTCACCCAGGAACCACGAAACCTTTTCACGAACCGTGATCCATTCTGCGGGTCGTGTTTCATGTCCGTGGAACCCGATGACGAGTTTTTTTTAGAAGTTTTACTTAGTTTACTTAGGGGTATTTTAGTATTTTCCCACCTTGTTTTTAATTCTGATACTAAGTCATTTTAGACACTTTTAAGTGGGATTTAAAGGGAGTTACTACTAAGCTTCTCTCATTCTCTCCATTGGAAATCCTAAGTCAGGAAAGAAAACAAAGAAGAGCATTCTCTCAGGACTAGGGTTCTTCTCCAAAGCATCAAACCTCAGTTTCAGTTCAAGAATCTTCTACAACTAGGTATGTGGGATTTCAATGAGGGTTTTATTTCACCTTCATGCCCAAAGTTTCAGATTTCAGTATGATTTTTACATGTTATGATTCTAGGGTTCTTTACCAAACATGGGTTTTCTATGAATTTGATTTCTTGATGATTCTACATGACTACTATCCTCGTTAGAATGATTTTTACATGAATTCTTGCAAATATGTTTCAAAACCCAAGATTTTTGGGAAAAGCAAGTCTTAGCCTGATTTTTAAATATTTTCTCAGAATGTAGCTTTTCCTTTAGAATTCAGTTCAGCTTGGCAGTATTTAGGCTAAACAAGTTTAAGTTTCTTCATGATGAATTTTTACTACAAGTTTTGTGTCCAGAAAAGTATGCATAATTTTCTATCACTTTAGTCCAGTTGTTTTAAGTACAAAAGAATTATGCATGATTTAGCAGGCTTCGGCCTACCTTCAGTATGATCTCCAAAATATATTTTAAATATGAACAGTTTTGACATTTAGATATGTCATATGATACAAACAGTTCCCATGCATTTTTAGTCAAATACTCATCCAGTCAGAATTTGATGATTTCAATGCCATCAATTTTTAGTATTATGGTGCATTCTAAAATTTACCAGTAATTGAGTTATCCAGTATATATAAGATACATTATTACTTGCATATTTATTTGGGAGTACTACTTAGCACCACGCAGACAAGGGAATTAACGCTCACCCGTTAGTTTAGCCTGAGACCTTTAGTAGAAGTCCTTAAGTCCCAGAACTAGGATGCCACCATGGGTTATAAAGGGGTCACCTGTCAGATTAGGCTTGACACCCTAGTCATTTTTGGACATCAGATAAGTGGGTCCACATCAGATTTGTTTGTACCCTTGGCAAGGTATGAATACCCTCCTATCTAGGGTTACAGGTTAGCCCCATAGTTAGATCAGCTTGGGGTATATCGGTTAATAGTAGCTCCCACAGTCCATATTCATTATTGCATGACCTTGTATTCAGTTTAGTATTATACAATTTCATGTTTATATACTTGGTCATTGCATCAGCTTATACCTTTCAGCTTGCATTCAGTACAATATATCAGTATTTTCAGCATGTTAAGTAGAAGGAACTCACCTAAGGATTTACCTTAAACATGACTTTTAGCATGACTCATGACTTTCAGCTCTGTTGCACTATTTCATGATTTACAGATATACTTCATCTTTTCAGTCTATGGAATTCCAAGTAACAATTTAACTTATCTTTAAACATCATGATCTCACAGTTACAGTTCGGCAACATTATTTACATTCTCTTCAGTAAAAGAGTTTATGTTCTACAGTTTGACTTATGCATTCTCAGATTTTTATACTTAGTCCAGTATTCAGCCATGCTTTCAGTATATACATGTAACTCATGATTTTTAAGATAGTGCATATCTCACAAGCTCAGTATATTAAAAGTACTGACTGCATACCTTCCTTGTGATGCATAATTTTATGATGTAGGTTACAGTGCTACCTCTCAAGATCATGGTCAGACAGATCACAACTTCCAGTCAGCAAGGGATGAGTTCTCATTATTCGTGGACTCCAGTCAGTTAGTAGTCATAGTAGTTTATTTTTCAATTGTTATATATTGATTAGAGATAGTTGGGGGTCATGTCCCGGCTAACAATAGTCAGTGTTAATGGAGGCTTCATAGACAGTCAGTTGTTGTATCAGTTTTCAAATTCTATTGTATCTCAGCTTATGATAGTTCAGTTTGTTATAACATTTTTTAAGAGTTTAGCACATTTCAGCTTTGGCATTATCTTTCAGTCTATATCTTAGCAGTATGCCAGGCCATGGGTTAGCTTAGAGTCACTTATGACCCTAAGCACCGCGTTGCATCCAGGGTGTAGGCTCAGGGTGTGACAGTATCCAAGCCTCACTGAACTGCCTTCAAGAACATAGATGTGAACTTAATGTCGCGGTCTGAAATGATAGAAGCTAGGACCTTATGCAAATGAACAACTTCACAAAGGTAAATCTGAGCCAACCTCTCTAAACTGTAAGTAGAATGGACCGATAAGAAATGTGTTGACTTAGTCATCCTATCAACAATGACCCAAATAGAGTCAAACCTGCGAGAATTGCGTGGCAATCAAACTATGAAGTCCATAGTAATCCCCTCCCATTTCCACTCAGGAATGGGAAGTCATTATATCAATCCACCAGTTCTCACGTACTTGAACTTAACCTATTGACAGTTCAAGCACTGAGATACAAACTCTGTTACGTCTCACTTTATACATCTTGGATGTGCTAGGAAGGATGGAATATCTAGAACATGTTCCTTCCAGAGAATCAACTAAATCAAATCCCTAAATCTCGGTACACAAAGATGACTATCAAACATCATAACACCATCTGAATCTAGAGTATCCTAGATGACCTCACCTTGAATAACCTAATCAGGAATATCACATAACCATTGATCCTCAAATTGACGACTCTGAATCTTATCAACCAAAGTAGAATGAACCTCAATACTGGCGAGAACTCTGCTAGGATTCGATAAGTTGAGCCTAACCAAACGGTTAGCCAATGACTTGATGTCAAAGGCCAATGGCCGCTCTAAAACTGAAAGTGAAGCTAGGCTACCTATACTCATCATCTTCTGACTCAAGGCATCCGCTACCACATTTTTCTTGCCTGGCTGATACAGAATAGAGAAGTCATAGTCCTTCAGTAACTTAATCCACCTCCGCTGCCTCGAGTTCAGCTCTCACTGAATCATGATGTACTAAAGACTATGGTGATTAGTGAAGATCTCACAATGAACCCTATATAAGTTGTGCCTCCAAATCTTGAGAGTGAAGACTACCGCTTCCAATTCCAAGTCATGAGTGGGGTAGTTGTACTCATGGACCTTCAGCTCTCTCAATGCATAAGCTATCACATGACCATGCTACATTAATAAAGAACCAAGACCAACCGCTGAAGCATCACAATACACTGAGAAACTCTGACCCTGAACTGGCAAAGTCAACACTGGAGCGGAAGTCAATAAGCCCTTAAGCCTCTGAAAGCTATCCTCGCAAGGATTTGACCACTGAAATGGGACATCCTTCCTAGTCAGCCTAGTCAAAGGTGATGCTATGGAAGAATACCCCTCGATGAACCTCCTGTAGTACCCTACTAACCCCATAAAGCTACGAACCTCAATAGGAGTATTAGGTCTCGGCTAATCATGAACTATTGATATCTTTCTCGGGTCCACTCTAATCCCATCCTTAGATACCATGTGTCCTATAAATGCTACTGACTCAATCCAAAACTCACACTTTAAGAACCTTGCGTAAAGCCGATGATCTCTCAAAGTCTAGAGTATAATCCTCAAGTACTGCTCATGATCATCTCTACACCGCGAGTATATCAAGATGTCATTAATGAATACTATCACAAATGAGTCCAAATAGGGGCTGAGCACCCTGTGCATCAAGTCCATGAAATTTGTGAGGGCATTAGTCAACCCAAAAGACATGTCACACCCCGAGGCTACCCTAGGCATAACACAGGACTCAAGACTACAAGTGATCCCAAGTTAACCCTTGGCATTAGCATAATGTAATATTTATCATATATAACAATAGTGGAAGCATAACTAAAGGGTAAGCACACTAACTCAACATAAACATAAAGATCTAGGAATATCACAATCTGAAACATGAAATCTCGAATATCTAACTATGTATGAAAAGCCTCTAACACTATCATAATGAGTTGCTGGGACAAGACCCCAGCTAACTCTAAGTACTGAAGAAAGGATATCAAAATACTAGACTCATAACTAGTCCTCGAAAGATGAGGAATCACCAACTAATACTGAATAGCCTGCAGTCTCTAGCCACGAGCCTGAGAATGGGAGCCTAAATCTACATCATAATAGGATGCAGCATAAAAATATGCGTCAGTACTATAGAATGTACTGAGTATGCAAGTCTATGCAATAACATGGTAAAATCTGCTCGGAAATATGCTTAAAACTGAGTTCATGCATAATAAGAGAAATCATAAGTAAATATCGTAGTTTAAGTATGAAACATGAATTAGAAGTCAAACTTCAAAATAGAATAGCATATAACTTGATAGCTCAAAAACATTTATGCGGGAGTTTCTCTTAACCGACATTAGACCATGTGAGCAACATGGAATCCAATGTATAACCCTAGTTGGCAAAGCTACCTTATACCGTGCCAGAGTACAAGACACCATACATAGCGTGGAACCACTTTCATAAGCCCATTGGGCAAAACATAACCTATGGTGGCAACGTAGTTTTGGACTCGGGTTATCTAGAACCCTCATCACTCGGTGCTAAATACTACTCCTAAAATATATCATAGTTCTCACAAACATGTGACATATCTAGATGTCAAAGCTTAATCATAGTCATGATGGCAAACCCAGATGTCATACTACTCATAACCTTGCTTTTGAAAACTAGTTCATGAGCATTGATGGCATGTCAGGATATCATATCATTCATAATAGGATCATATCTTAAAGGTTTGCATGGGACTAGTTCAATTCCATAATCACATGTAATTTCATAAAAATAGGAACTAGGCATGCAATAATTGCTTTGAAATTCATGATGTTATGCTATCAAATATGCCAATTTGCTTAAAACAATCTATGCATGCAAAATTGGCTAAGTATAACCTTCGATTCATGAGTAGGAATTCACTTGTAAGAAACCATTCAAAATCATGCAATTTAGAATTAGATTTAATAAAAGAATCATGAGAAAAGTTAATTTACAAAAACCCATGAAAATTGGGTAAGAACACTAACTTGAGAATTCATAAAAACCAATTTAAAGGATTGGGGTTTTGGACATAAGGGTGAAAGAATCCCTTATTGAATACCCACATACCTGAATTGAAGCTTTCTTAATCTAGGATGAGAGGGATGGAGACTTGAAGATGGAATCCTTAGCTTGGAGCTTGGGATTATGGAGTTCTTTGCTCTTTTAAAGTTTGAATGAGAGTTTGGGAGAAGACTTAGGCTAATTGAGGTTAAATCTTTCCTAGAATAGCCCAAAATGACTTAACTTAGGAGTTAAAAGGGTGGAGAATTACAAAAATACCACTAGGAAATAAGCTGGAGAAACTAATTAAAACCTCGGCTTCAGGTTCCACGGACCGTAGATGGAACCATGACTTGGCGATGGAGGTCGTGGTTCCTGAGCCAAAAGTTAGGTTGTAGGTCTGAGATCCACGAGTAAGGTTTATGGCTCATGGATCAATCCATGGATCATAGAAATCCCTCGTGGTTCCTGAGGAAAAGTTGAGCCTCAGTCTGATTTCCACAAGGGAAAATAACGGACCATGGTTCAATCCAAGACCCATGAAATCTAGTCGTGGCCTCAGAACTGAGGATGACTTCTACAGGACAGGTTCTACGAGTCCTTTCCACGGCTCGTGATTCAGTCCATGGCTCATGGTCTGGGCTCGTGGTCCCTGGGAACTTCAACAAATTTTAAGAATTCTAAGTTAAAAAGTGAGTTTGAATTTCGAGGTGTTACAATATCTCCTTCTTGGGATCATTCATCCTCAATCGCGAACATTTTTTGCGATAGCGATGAAGAAACCCTTTGTTCATCTCGATCTCAAAGGGTTTTCTCGCGATAGCAAAGAAGGCCTTCTCCTTTGTTTATCACAATCTCGAAGGCTGACCATCACGATCATGATGAGTTCGCCAGTTTGTTCATTGCAATCTCCAGGGTTTTTCTTGAGATAGCGATGAAAAAATCCTTGTCTGTATATATACCTTCTCCTTTATTTTCATCACCAAAAATCCATTTTCTCCATTTCTCTTAAGCTTCAAGCTCCCAAATTTTGTGTGGGATTATTCCAAGGCATTGAGGTGATTATTTTATGGTCCGTGATTGATTTCTCACCTTCTATTCGTAAGTTCTAACCTTTAATTTCCATAAAATCTCCTTTTTGATTCTAATTTGTTCTTGGGATTAGGGGCTGTTTTAGGCCCTTCCCTTGCTTATTTTTTTGCTCAAATTTTGAGCATGCATTATTGGTAGCATTGGGAACCTCGTGGTAACTTTTATTTCTTATTTTGGGTTGCGAGGCCCACGGGCTCACTTTTGACTCGAATTTTGATCCGGCTATTATAATAGCAATATGGGTCTTGTTAGTCTTGTTTTGATGCCTAGATTATTATGTTGATACCATTTACATGATTTGGAGCTTTCCAGAGTAGTTTGAGCTTGGACGACGTCACCCCTACAGCTAGTCATTAAACGACAGGTAGGTTATGGCTTTCCCTACCTAGACTCTTCATATATAGGCTATAACTGCATTAATTAGCTTTCTTGGGTTGGTTTTATAGGTTGGTATCCTCAGACCTTGTCCTCTTTTTTCATCCATTTATTTCTTGTGTTGGTTGTAGTATTCGTGAAGTATTTTTATTTCACCCTTGTGGCCTCGGTGGCCTTTGTTTATGACTTTGGACCAAAGATGGTGGGATATTTGGGAATGTTCGTGAGTCCCGGACATCGTGATAGTACTTTAGGCTGGCTATCTGTGCTTAGAGCTAGTTATGCCTGTTCAGGGCCAATAGGAATATTTGTGAGCCATTTTGGGCTAATCTATTGTTTGCGAGCACATCATTCATGAAAAAGGATTTTTCTGCATGTTTTACTACTATTTTGGCTTCAGGCCTACTATCACCAGTTTTCTAAACTTTGCATGGCCTCGAGGGCCCATTTTTGTTATAAATGAGGATAAAACTGGATTTGGTATTGACTAGTGATTTTCTCGAGATAAAAGTGGTACTATGTTGATTTTCTCACTTATTTTCTAACTGATACTAGACTCGGGTATGCCGGAGTGCTAGACATCTTTTATGATGGTTTTAAACCCGACTATGCTCCGGTCACCCTCTGAGAGGGTTATTGAGGCTTTTGTTACTGATTTAGACCCGAATATACTTCGGGCACCCTTTGAGATGGTCTTTGAGATTACTACTACTATTTTATACTCGGTTTGATTCTGGGCACATTTTATGAGACTCTGATTATTGATTTATATCCGGTCACACTCTGGACAGTGGCACTTTGAGATTCGCGGTTTTAGTATGTGGTCTACGAGTAGACATCCATAGACCCTATCATTCCTGGGCAACTAGCTACGGGTCAATGCACATGCCAAGAGGAGGGGTGTACGACAGAGTAGAGGTACATTGGCAGTGTCCTTCCATTGGTCCTGCCTCTATTGGGTCTTTGGGGTGAGGGAGAACATATGTGTTACTATCACATCAGATTCGTCATATCATCATCATGCATATTGTATTCAGATTCCACCCTTGTTTACTGTGTGCTCAGTGTATTTGTTTTTACTTGATTGAGTTCCTCAATTGTATGGGCGGACGTTGAGATTGTAGGTAGATTGTATTACTCCTTTAGTATTGTAGAGTATGTTGTGACCTTGGGCTATTAGCGAATTGGTAGTTTTTGGCCTGTTGAGGCCCTCGTGATTTGGTTTGTGTTTATTGAGGGGCTAGTGAGTCCCATATTATTGAGGTTCTGTTGTGTAGTCTTCTGGGCGGTTGTGGGGTATTAAATTCTATTCCTATCCTGGTTTTTGATTAGCAAATCTAGGTACTTGTGGTTTAGTTATTCCATTCTAGGGTCACACTTGAGAGTTGATTCTGTTTATGCTTATCTAGTAGTTGGGTTTTTAGCATGACTTTGTTCGTGTTGCTTCTTGTTTGAATATATTGGCTTGCTTCCCTTCTTTCCCTTTTCTTGAGGTTACCGGTATACCGCCTTTTTTCCTTTATCTCTCTCTCTATATATATGTACTATTGTTGCAAGGATCCCAGGTGCGTTCTTCTTTCTTTCACCTATGTTTCTGTGTATGTATATCTTCTGTGGCTAGCATATTCTGTTTGTATTCTTGTTGTATTCTATACATGCTAGTTTCCTTGCGCTTCCTCTTTGTTTCCATGACTGCTTCCTTGTATTCTGCTATATTAATATTTTTATATTTTATATGTTCTCAGTCGGTCGATGATGACTACTGGGTACCCATTGCTTAGCAATTGGTGCTCATACTATACTTCTGCATCTTTTGGTGTAAATATTAGTGTAAGCTTTCGTCGTTGATCGCGTGGAGACTTGTGCAGCTTCTGGATATTCGATACTAAGGTGAGCGCCTGACGATTGGGGCCTGACCATATCTCATCTTTTGACACAGTTACTCTTTGTACTTTCGAAGATAGTTGTATATCTTATTTTGTTACTTCTAGCACTTGTATTCTATTAGAATCCTTTGTATTGGCATCGGAGTTTTCTTATGTATATATTCTGGTTATTGCTTCTGCTTTGTCCTTATCTTTATATTTTTCTTCCGCTTATTTTTACGTATTATGCGTATTTGTTAGGTAGTAGCCCATTACTAATCATTTCGAGCTACGGGGATTGGTTCACCTACTGGGGAGTTGTAGGTTCCATCATGACCTGAGAAATCGGGATTGAAGACTAAGCAAAACTGAGAGAAAATAACAATACCAACCAACAAAGCATGAAAATTGAAGAACAAGCATGAAGGCTGAATTCTAACTCAAAACATGACTGAACTAACTTTTAAAAACATGAATGCATGTTAGGATCATTAGAAAGGCTAATGGAATAGAATCGGAGGGATATACTAAGGAGGAAACTATTACCTCACGCTGAAACTGGATCGGAAGGAAAGAGATGAGGGAACTTAGCCTTCATACCTGCTTTTGCTTCCCAAGTAGCCCTTTCAATTAACTAGTTCTTCCAAAGGACTTTCACCGAAGCGACATTTTTGTTCCTCAACCTTCAAATCTGTCGATCAAGAATCTCAATGGGAACTTCTTTGTAGGTGAGGATGTCCTTCACACCCACATCCTCTAAAAGTACAATCAAGGTCGGATCACCAACACACTTCTTCAACAAGAAAATATGAAAAACCGGATGAACCACTTCTAGATCGGCTGGCAACTCTAACGCATAAGCAACACTACCAACTCTCCCAAAAATAGTGTAGGGACCTACATAGCAGGGACTAAGCTTCCCTTTCTTATCAAACCTCATCACACCCTTCATGGGTGACACCTTCAAAAATACCCAATAATCCACCTCAAACTCCAATTCTCTTCTCCTCACGTCTCCATATGATTTCTATCGGCTCTGGAGGTTTTCAGCCTCTCTCTAATAATTTGAACTTTCTCCATAGTTTCATGAATCGAATCTGGACCAATCAAATCCTCTTCACCTATCCCAAACCAACCTATAGGGGATCTACACCTCCGACCATAAAGTGCCTCATAGGAAGCCATCTGAATGCTAGAATGAAAGATTTTGTCGTAGGCAAAGTCAATAAGAGTTAAGTGATCATCCCAATTACCTTTGAAATCAATCACACAAGCTCTCAATATATCTTTAAGGTATGAATAATACGCTCTTCCTGGCAATCCATCTGCGGGTGAAAAGTTGTGCTAAGTCTAACCTAAATACCAAGACCCTTCTGAAACAATCTCTAAAACTAGGATGTAAATTGAGTACCCCTATCTAAAATGATAGACAATCGAACCCCATGCAATCTGACTATCTCACGAATGTAGAGTCTGGCATAATCCTCTGTTGAATCAGTAGTCGTGATAGCCAAGAAGTAGGCTGACTTACTCATCCCGTCGGCAATCACCCAAATAGAATCATATTATCTGCGGGTATGAGGTAAGCCTGTAATGAAGTCCATATTAATCGCTTTCCACTTTCAAGTAGGAAGGTCAATATCCTGAGTCATACCACCCAGTCACTGATGTTCCACCTTAACTTGTTAACAATTGGGACACTTAGCCATACAATCTTCTATGTCCTTCTTCATTCCATTCCACCAATGGACTTCCCATAGGTCATGGTACATCTTGGTGGCACCGGGGTGGATAGAATATCTGGAGCTATAAGCCTCTATCAAAATCTGCTATCTCAAACTATCCACAATCGGAACACATAATCGACCTTGGTAGCAAAGCACACCATCTCCCCCTTGGGAGAAAACCTCTACCCTGTGCTGATGGACTGAACCCTTCAACTGATGCAAAATAGGATCACTGTCTTGCTTTTCCTTCACCTCAACTACCAAAGATGATTCAGACCCATTTTGAACAATAACACACCATCCGCTGAATATGTAAGGCGAACTCCCAATCGAGAAAGTCTATGAACATCCTTGGCCAACTTCTTTTTTTTGTCCTTAAACGAAGACACACTACCCATGGACAATCTACTAAGTGCATCAGCCACTATATTGGCCTTACCCGGATGGTAAAGTACACTCATATCATAATCCTTAAGAAGATCAAGCCATATTCATTGACAAAGATTCAATTCCTTCTGAGTGAACACATATTGAAGACTCTTATGATCAGTGAATACATCCACATGGACACCATACAAGTAGTGTCTCCAAATATTTGAAGCAAAGACTACAGCTGCTAACTCAAGATCATAAGTCGGGTAGTTCTTCTCATGAATCTTAAGTTGTCTGGAAGCATAGGCAATCACCTTACCACGCTGCATCAAACACAACCCAAACTAATTCTAGAAGCATTACAATACATAACAAAGTTATCCAAGCCCTCAAGTAGAGCCAAAACTGGAGTTGTGGTCAACCTAGTTTTCAATTCCTGAAAGTTCTTCTCACACTCATCAGACCACTGAAACATAACCTTTTTCTGAGTCAACCGAGTCAATGGGGCAGCTATGGATGAGAATCCTTCCACAAATCTCCTGTAGTAACCAGCCAAACCCAAAAATCTCCTAATGTTAGATGGGGAAGTGGGTCTAGGCCAGTTCTTTACTGCCTGTACTTTTTGCGAATCAACTCGAATATCATCTATAGTCATAATATGTCCCAGAAAACATACATACTGCATCCAAAATTCACACTTACTAAACTTAGCAAATAATTGTCGATCCTTGAGAGTTTGCAACACAACTCTCAAATGTCCTGCATGCTCACTCTCACTCCGAGAGTAGATAAGAATATCATCAATGAAAACAATCACAAACATATCTAAATATTATTTGAACACACGGTTCATCAAGTCCATAAAGGCTATAGGAGCATTCGTTAGTCCAAAAGACATAACTACAAATTCATAATGACCATATCGAGTTTTGAAAGCTGTCTTTTAAATGTCACACTCTCTAACTTTGAGTTGATAATAACCGGATCTCAGGTCGATCTTGGAGAAATAGCTAGCACTTGAAGCTGGTTAAACAAGTTATCAATTCTATAAATGGGATACTTATTTTTGATTACGACCTTGTTCAACTGACGGTAGTCGATACACATTCTGAGAGAACCATCTTTCTTATGCACGAATAGAACTGGAGCACCCCATGGAGAGATGTTGGGTCTAATAAAACCCTTATCAAAAAGGTCATTCAACTTATCTTTCAGTTCCTTAAGCTCCGCTGGATCTATTCTACAGGGAGGCATAGATATAGGTTGCGTATCTGGGAGAAGGTCTATCCCAAAGTCAATCTCTTGCTCGGGAGGGACTCTGGGCAGATCCTCGGGAAATACTTCTAGAAATTCATTCACAATAGGAACTGACTGGAGAGATAGGGTCTCAGACTTTGAATCCACAACCTGTACTATATGATAGACATAACCCTTAGAGATCATATTCTTAGCCTTGAGGTAAGATATGAAATGACCTTTTGAGGATCGCGGACTACCCTGTCATTCTAAGGTAGGTTTATTTGGAAACTTAAAGCTGACTACATGGGTTCAACAATCAACCGAGTTATAAAATGCATGCAACTAATCTATACCAAGTATAACATCAAAATCAGTCATCTCCAACTCTACTAAATCAGCTGGGGTGACTCTATGAAGGACTGAGATAGGACAATTTTGGTAAATTCTTTTAGCTAAGATTGACTCACCAACAGGAGTAGAAACACAAAAGGGTTCTAAGAGTTTTTTAGGACTAACTTTGAACGTGCAAGAAATATAAGGGGTAACAAAAGACAAAGAACCTCTAAGGTCTAACAAAGCATAAAAATCGAGAAAGAAGACTTGCAACATACCAATGACAACATCTGGGGAACTCTCCTGATCTTGGCGGGATGATATAGTATAAAAACAGTTCTGGCACTGACCCCCACCTGAACCAGAAGCAGTACCCTACTGAACTGGATGACTTGCTGCAGCTGCTATGATAGGCTGAGTCCTGCCACCTCCATGTCCCTTCTTGGCTGAATAGCAATCGATGATCCTATGACCAACCTATCCACACCCAAAGCATCCATATGTTCCATAAAGGCACTCTCCAGGGTGAATCTTCCCATACTTGTTGCAAACAGGGTAGAAAGCCTCTTTTGTAACACTCTCCTAAGACTTCGAACCTGATCCTCTACCTGTCTGATCATGCCTAATCCTGGGGGCCTGAGAAGGAGAACTAGCTGATGAAGGCACGGGTGTTGATGACCTCTTCTAAAATAAAGAATGGTATCCACCTCCGAACCTCTGATGGATAAAACATGAACTCTATGATCTGGACCTCTTATTCTCCCTTGCCATTTCCTTCAACTTATAACCCCCAATCTGATGAGAATTAGTCATAAGCATAGAGATATCCATGTCTCCTAATAGAATTATGGACCTACACTCTTTTTTCACCAAGTCGGATACCCCATAAATGAACTTGCTCATCCAATACCTTGGATCGTCCACTATAGAAGGAGCATATCGAGAAAGCTAAGTGAACCTCAACACATACTCCTGAACTGACATAGAGCCTTGCCTCAAATTCATAAACTCTTCGAGCTTAGCCTCTCTCAACTCCCTAGGGAAGAACTGATCAAGAAACGCTTTCTCAAAGCACTCCCAAGTCATAGGGACTGCATCCCTGCCCCTAGCATCCCTCCACTGAGTATACCAAATATGAGCCACATCATTTAGTTGGTAGGAAGCTAGCTCAACACCATCAACACCAACCACCTACATCACCTCCAAAATCTTCTTCACTTTATCCATGAAATTCGATGGGTCTTCGCTAACCTTAGACCCCAAAAACTCCAGCAGGCTCATACGGATGAAGTCTCAAACTCTGCCAACAACTGTCCCACTATGAGGGTTAGAAGGAACAGGTGCTTGTTGATTGGCCTGATTGGCTATCATATGTGCTAACATCTAAATGGCATTCCTGAACTCTGAATTAGTGACCTCATGGTCTGGAACTGGAGGATTAGCATTTTGAGCACTGGCTCTGTGAGGCATGACCTAAAATGCATAAAGATTTAATTAGAGGGGAGTAAACTCAATCGCATGACATTGATCATGAAAGAAAGTGGAGTTTTTTCCTAAAACATCTTGTAGCCTCCCCTTCATAAGTGTGGCATGCTTCACACCCATGAAAGAAACTCTACTAAATGCGGCTTTCAGACACCCTAGGACATTTGAACCTGATGCTTTGATATCAAGTTTGTCACACCCCGAGGCTACCCCTAGGTATAACACGGGACCGGAAACCACAAGAGATCCCAAGTTAACCATTGGCATTAGCATGATGTAATATTTATGACAAATAATAATAGCGGAAGCATAACTAAAGGGTAAGTACATTAACTCAACATAAACATAAAGATCTAGGAATATCAATATCTGAAACATGAAATCCCGAATATATACCTATGTCTGAAAAGCCTCTAACACTATCATAATGAGTTGCTTGGACAAGACCCCAACTAACTCTAAGTACTGAATAAGAGACACAAAAATACTAGACACATAACTAGTCTTCAATAAATAAGGACTCACTAACCAATACTGGATATCCTGTTGTCTCTAACCATGAGCCTGAGAATGAGAGCCTAAATCTGCATTATCATAGGATGCAACACAAGAATATGCGGTAGTACTATGGAATGTATTGAGTATGCGAGTCTATGCATTAATATGGTAAAATATGCTCAAAAACATGCTTAAAACTGAGTTCATGCATAATAAGACAAATCATAAGAAAATATCGTAGTTTAAGTATGAAACATGAATTAGAAGTCAAACTTCAAAATGGAATAGCATATAACTTGATAGCTCGAAAACATTCATACGAGAGTTTCTCTTAACTAACATTAGACCATGTGAGGGACATGGAATCCAACTATATAACCCTAGTTGGCAAAGCTTCCATGTACCATGCAAGGGTACAAGACACCTTACATAGCATGGAACCACTTTCATAAGCCCATTGGGTGAAACGTAACCTATGGTGGCAACATAGTATTGGACTCAGATTATCTAGAACTTTCATCGTTCAATGCTAAATACTACTCCCAAAATATATCAGAGTGCTCACATACATGTGACATATCTAGATGTCAAAGATTAATCATAGTCATGATGGAAAACCCGAATGTCATACTACTCACAACCTTGCTTTTGAAAACTAGTTCATGAGCATTGATGGCATGTCGGGATGTCATATCATTCATAATAAGATCATAAATTAAAAGTTTGCATTGCACTAATTCAATTCAATAATACATGTAATTTCATAAAAATAGGAACTAGGCATGCAATTGCTTTGAAATTCATGATGTTATGCTATCAAATATGCCAATTTGCTTAAAATAATCCATGCATGCAAAATTGGCTAAGTTTAGCCTTCAATTACTGAGTAGAAATTCACTTGTAAAAACCCATTCAAAATCATGCAATTGAGACTTATATTTCATGAAAGAATTATGAGAAAAGTCCATTTATAAAAGCCTATGAAAATTGGGTAAGAACCCTAACTTGAGAACTCATAAAAATCAATTTAAAGGATTGGGGTTTTGGGCATACGGGTGAAAGAATCCCTTATTGAATACCCACATACCTAAATTGGAGCTTTCTTAATCTAGGATTAGAGGGATGGAGACTTGAAGATGGAATTCTTAGCTTGGAGCTTGGGATTATGGAGTTCTTTCCCCTTTTAGAGTTTGAATAAGAGTTTGGGAGAAAACTTAGTCTAATTGAGGTTAAAACTCTCCTAGAATAGCCCAAAATGACTTAATTTAGGAGTAAAAAGGGGAGAGAATTACAAAAATACCCCTAGGAAATAAGCTGGAAAAATTGATTAAAACCTCGGCTTTAGGTTCCATGGACCCTTTCCACATACCATAGATGGAACCATGGCTCGTGGATTGAGGTCGTGGTTCCTGAGCCAAGAGTTAGGCTGTAGGTCTGATATCCACGAGTGAAGTCTATGGCTCATAGATCGATCCAGGGACCATTGAAACTCCTCATGGTTCCTGAGGAAAACCTGAGCCTCAGTCTGATTTTCATGAGGGCAAATAATGGATCGTGGTTTAATCCATGACCCGTTAAATCCGGTAGTGGTCTTAAACCTTAGGATGACTTCTGCAGGACAGGTTTCACGAGTCCTTTCCACGGCTTGTGGTTCATTCCACTGCTCATGGTCTAGGCTTGTGGTCCCTAGGAACTTCAACAAATATTCAAAATTCTAAGTTAAAAAGCTGGTTCGAATTCCGGGGTGTTACAATATATCACCAGGAACTCATTGTGGCAATAATGTTTCCTGAATGCTGTCTTAGGGATGTCCTATGCCCTAATCCTCAAATGGTGGTAGCCTGACCTCAAATCTATCTTTGAAAACATGACTGAGCCTTGAAGCGTATCGAACAAGTCATCTATGTGCTGCATCGGATACCTATTCTTGACAGTCACCTTATTCAGCTGTATGTAGTCAATAAACATCCACATCGACCGATATTTCTTCTTCACAAATAGAACTGCAGCACCCCAAGGTGACACACTCAGCCTAATGATACCCTTAGTTAACCAGTCCTAGAGTTGCTCCTTAAGCTCCCTCAACTCAGCTGGAGCCATATGGTACGGAGTAATAGAAATGGGCCTGGTGCCCAGCTCTAACTCGATAGAAAAATCAATATCTCTCTCAGGTGGAAGGCCTGGCAGGTCGACTTGAAACACATCTAGGAAATCTTTAACCACAGGAGCCAACTCAAGGGTAGAAGTGTCAGCGCTAGCATTTCAAACATATGCTAGATAAGCTAAACACCCGCGAGAAATCAACTTGGTATCTCAGAGGCAAGAAATGATCCCAGATGGTGCGCGTATAACAGAACCATTCCAAATAACCAGGGATATGCTAGGCACGGCTATGGTAACAGTCTTGGCATAGAAATCCAAAATCGCTCAGTAAGGAGATAACTAGTCCATGCCCAGAATCACATCAAAATATATCATATCTAATATCATCAAGTCACCCAAAGTCTCCAAATCACCAACATAAATCATAAAGAATCTCCTACTAGGGTCGAAATAGATACAGGCATAGACAACATTTCACTAGCCAACCCAAACAAGGCATAAAGTAGGCAGATACATATGAACATGTAGATCCAAGAACAAATAAAGCCAAAGCTGACTGGCGGTATACAAAAATTGTACCTGTGATCACTGCATCCGAGGCCTCTGCCTCTGGTCTCCCAAGGACCATATAAAATTGAGGTCATTCACCACCTGACCGACTGTCATCCCTACCATCTGTCCTTTCATGTAGGGAACCTCCTCGACCCTGAACAAAACCTTCTCTAGTCGATGGCTGAACTGCTCTCAATGGCTGGGTCGGCTGAGGAACAGGCTAAACTATAACCCGCTGGGGGCAATATCTATCAAAGTGATCGATGACCCCACACTCATAACAAGGCCCTGATGGCCTACCCTGCCTAGATGAACTAGTTGCACTAGTGTGGCCACCATGGCCTGATACCCCAGAAGATGTACCCCTCAGAGTCTGACCACTATAACCATGATGACTACTCTGACCCTACTCAAATTGAGACCCACCGGAAGCATGAAGAGATGCCTGAATTGGTCGACTAGACTAAGCCTGGTGTTGCTGTCGTTGATACCCTCGGCCCTACTGGCCTCTTATATTTGGCCCCCAGATCATGATGGTGCTAATCCTCTATGGTGAAAACATGATCCACTATTTACTGGAAGGATCGACCGCTAGCAACTAACACCTCAGTTGTCTGTCTGAACTCTAATCGCAAACCCCAAACCACTATAGCCTGGAAGGATCGACCGCTAGCAACTAACACCTCAGTTGTCTGTCTGAACTCTAATCGCAACCCCTAATCAAATATACGGGCTCTGTCAGGCTCAGTAGGGATAATCATGGCCCCAAATAGAGCAAGCTAGTGAAAGCGAGTCTCATACTTAGATACAGTCATTAATTCCTACATAAGTTTGGTGAACTACTCTTTACGACGCCCTCTATCGCTCTGTGGAAAGAACTTTGCCAAAAGGCCTCATAGAATTCTTACCAAGGTAACGGAGGAGACAAAGATGGGCTACAAGCAACCTGGGCCCTCCACTATAACTTAGTTGGGCCCTCTAGCTTATAAGTAGTGTATCCAACACCATGAGTCTCCAACAAACCCAAATGGTGTAGCATCTCCTCATAAGTAGAGATAAAATCATAAGGATCCTGACCAGAAGTACTAGAAAATCAAGGTGGAGCCAACCTCATAAACCTACCCAACATCTTTTGCTCTGTCTCTATCATAGCTAGGCGAGAAGCAAGAGGTTGCGTAGCAAATAGTACCAGAATAACCTCAGCACAAGGAGCCTTAGTAGCAGGCTACGCTCCTGAACTCTGAACACCTAGGGCTTCCCCTTGAGCGTATCATGTGCTATCTCGGAAGACTGACCCTCAATCATACCCAATAACTGAAGAAGTAAGCCCCGAATATATGAGGAAGGTGCTGGGGCAGATACTGGTATAGAAGCTGGTGCTAGCACTGGTGGTACTTGGGATTTCCCGTGTTCTTCAGGCTGCTACTCGGGAACTATCGCAGGCTCAAACTCAGCCTTAGGAGCTCTAACTGGTGTCGCTGCTCGAGCACGTCCTTGACCTTTACCTCTAAAACCTCACCGGCCCCTAGCTAGATTCAGGTGTGCTAGGGTCAAAGGCTAGCCCTCGCTCGCTGCTGAAGACCTCATACGAGCCATCTGTGGAAGAGTGAAATAGATCAAGTGAGTTTCTAGGAAACCATCTAGGATAAGATGCACAATATAGAAGCAAGAAAAGAGTCATGTTTCCTAATATTCCACTGTAGCCTCCAAAAGATTTAGTACAGACATCTCTACCCCGATTTGCAAGACTCTACTAGACATTGACTGCTACACCGATGAAACAGGTGAACCTAGCTCTGATACCAAGCTGTCATAACCCAATTTCTCAGGTTATGATGGCACCTACAACCCCACTGTAGGCGTACTAATTAACGTATCCCAGAATAGTTAGTAATGGGCTACTAGCTAACAAGCATGTAAAAGGATGATATAAATAGAGGAAGCAAGAAGCAAGGTAAAGAAAATAAGCAATAGGAATACACACACATATATATATATATATAAGAAAACTAATCCATCCCACGAACTGATATCACATTATAAGAGCCGCTACTATATAACCAGAGCATAACTGGATCTAAAACTGTAGTAAAATAAGTCAGATGCTCGACCCAACTAAGTCTAGTATCATTTCAAACCAACAATAAAACATGTCTAGCACTCCGACTTCGCCAAGTCTGGTAATAGTATGAAAACTGGTGATAAAATCATCATTTTAACTCTTTTACCCCAAGAAGATCCACAAAAATCAGTTCCAAACCTTTTATAACTATTTTTACCAAAAACAGGCCCTCGGGGCCATGTAAGGTTTAGAAAATAATTCATAGTAGGCATGAAGCCAAAATAGTAGTAAAACATATAGAAAACATCTTTATATGTATGATAATGGAATGCCCAATCACAAACAATAGCCCAACGACTCACAATCAACCTATCAACCCTGTACAGGCTCCAATCACTCTACAGCAAATATAACCAGCTCTATAATAACAATATCGATGTTCAGGACTCGCGAACATTCCCAAGTAACCCACTATCTATGGTCCAAAGTCAAATACAAGGACAAACAGGACCACAAGGGTAATACTACCAACTACAATAAATACTACAACCATAGGAGCAAAAATAAGATGAATATGAAGGAACGAACAAGGTTTGGGGTACCAAACTAATAAACCCAACCCAAGGAAGCTAATTAGTACAATTATAGCCTATATACGCAAAGTCTAATAGAATTAATCTATAAAGTACCTGTCATTCGGCGACAAGCTTCTAGAACAATAATGTCTAAGTCTAAACTGCTCCGAGAAGCTCTGAAATAAAATCAAACTATCAAGAAGGCAATCTACACGTTAAAACAAGACTAACGATACCCATATTGCTAAAAGTATAGCCGGGTCAAAATTTAGGTCACAAGAGGGCCTATGGGCCTCGCAACCCAAAGTCGGAAATGAAAAACACCACAATATTCCCTATGTTCCCAGGAGTTCATGCTCCAAAATTGAGCAGAAACAAACCATAAATGAAGGCTCAAATAGCCCAAAAACCAAGGGAATCAAAGAGAAAATAATAGAATTTAATGAAAATTAACAAGGAAACTTACAATTTAAGAAGCCAAGAATGAGCGCGGACAGAAAATATATAATCCTCCAAGGATAAGGAATGATCAGGTGAAATTTGTACATTTTTGGAGCTTATTATCAATGGAGAAATGCCTAAGAAAGATTGTGAAGAAGGCTGGAAATTTAAGAGTTGGCAAGTTAAATAGGCTGCCACGCCTAGGCGCAGGGGCAGCCATGCAGGGTGCAGGTGCCAAGGCAGGTGTTAAGGCGCAGGGGAACTGGTGCTAGGGCAGGCGCTGAGGCGCAGGGGAGCTGGTGCCATGGCAGGAGCTGAGGCGCAGGGGCACTTGCGCTAGGGCGGGCACAGGGGCGTTGGTGTCAGGGCAGGCGCTGAGGCGCGAGGGCGTTGTTGCCAGGGCGTCTAGGTGCATGCAAGTGCACCATACAAGCAACCAGCACAAGCTGATTCCAACTATGGAATTTTTCTAACGAATGGACCTCCGGGAAGAATCTGGGGTCCCGCAAACACAAACAATGATACTAGCATGGATGGCATGGATGACACTTACCCTTCAAGACATTTCACACGTAGTCAAGCTAAAGAGCTCCAAGACCTACAAGAAATGTTCATGAAAAAGGAAGCTTTGGAGAAGCTTAAGTGATACCAAGGGAAAGCATACAGTGTGTGAGAGGTCTATTGGAGTGAAGTAGAGGAAGGAATTCATGAATTTCCAAAAGAAGGAAACCAAACAAGGCCCTTACTTCATTAAGGGAAAAATTGTAATAGATAATGTCTTCTTTATTTCCAAGTATAAGTAGTAGTCTTTTATCATTTTTGAAGGGATTTTGGATAAATATTGAGCTTTGAAGCTTGTAGTTTCTAGGTGAAGCCTAGCATTTAGCTTGTAGTGTCTATGTGAAGCCTAGCATTAGTTGGTACTTTTAGTAGTGTAGATTTCGAAATTGTTGGTAAACTTCTTGGTTTGGTTAATTGAAGGTTGCTCATTTGTGGTTCTTGGTTTCCTTTGATTTTACTCAAACTAGGGTTTGTGTTTGTATTATTGAATTCAATTGGGAGGTGAGAGTATCAAGTCCCTTGTTGCCCATAAATTCAAGAGTTTGAATATTAACCCACATATCCTTTTTTTGTTTTTCTTTCCTTCTTGTTCTTCCCTCTTTGTCCGTTATCAAACAAGCTAAGCTATTTGACTAAAAATGGCATTTCAAACTCAACAGAATCTAAAAAAATCCTAACGGAGGTCGATATAATGAAAAGTGGGCCCGACGCCTGAAAACCAACTTTAGGCTAACTTTCCAAAACGAAAGTCCATGGCCTAAAATGAGTCTGGAAGCCTCGAGACCCACACCAAAGGTCCTTATAGCCCAAAGTTAATATTTTGAAGCTAACAGCACTGACAGAATTTTCATCTGAGGTCGTCTTCTCCGAATTTTGACCAAAGTCAAACTTTAAAGTTCAACTTGTTAGAAAACACAAAACGCAAGACAAAACTAAATAGAAAGCTCCCAGACCCCGACCAAGGGTCCATCTAGACCAAAATCCATGCTCCGGAGCTGACGGAGCTGTTGGAATTTGATTCTGAGCATATTTACCAAGAATGTTAACTGAAGTCAATGATATCCTAAGTTTAAGCTCTAAAATAGGGAAACGGCCATTTAGACCAAATGAACGGCCAGGGCACCAAACCACCGATCCCAGCAAGCCATAAATGACTTAGAGCTACTATAGGCAAGCTTTAACAGTACAAATAAAGCATAAATGCAGGAATAACTGGAAGGGTCATTACATGTCCTTGCCTATTTGACATTGATATGTTTGTGTATGGGTTGTCTATCTTACTATGGTGATTAATTGATTTTTTGAGTTATTAATTTGTGTTGATGTACTTGCCTACCTATTTTACTGATTCATGGAATATACTTGATACTATTTTGAGTCTATATATGATACCTGCTAGTAAATAGTTTTTATATTGATGCTACTCTTTCACCTTCTTTTGATTTCAGACTATGTTCTAGAGACTTCAATGCGACCTTATCTCTAGCACTGCCAGTTGATCAATTAGAGGGTGAGCTATTCCCATCCAGGCTGCCACGGATCTTCTTAGTGCTTGATGTTTATTTTATGGACATTATTTTATTTATTAGTGGATTTTTTGATATTCTTAGATATTGTCTAGCTAGAGTCCTTTGTACAATGACTTTCGGATCTTGAGGATCTAATATCTAGATTTTTCGTACTTTTTATATTTGATTAGTGGAGACTTTCCTATTTTATTCTAAATTGCTTATTTATTATTAAAGTGAATTGGTTAAGGCTTGGATTAGATGGTAAGACATAGTTCCCCCACTAGAGGGGTTAGTGTGGGTACCACTCTCGGCCAATTGGGTCATGACAAAGTTAGTATCAGAGCTTTAGGTTCATCGATCTCATCGTACAAGAGTATGTCTTGTAGAGACTTATGGAATGGTATGGAGACGTATGTACTTTTCTTCAAGAGGCTGTAGGACAGTAGGAAAACTCAGTTCTTTCTTTATTTTATTCTATTACTTGATTTCACTTGGTATCTGGCAATCCAAATTAGTATCTGACCTTTTTCATTCTTTCTCTCACAGATGGTGAGGACACGCGTAATAAGAGCAAGAGCAGCTACACTCGAGCAAATAATTGGGGTTGTGGCTCATGGTTAGGATACGCGAAATGAGGTGGTAGGCCTAGGGGATGTGGATCAACACTCACTAAGTGCAGAGCTCCAGCTACTGGATAGGTCTGTGATAGTTCAAAGTCCCCTTCACTATTAAAGTATTTCACTGGGGTAGCAAAAGAGGCAGCGGTACTAATTTTAGAGAGTGATGCGCCTGCTCCAGCTTCTACACATATGATACAGTAGGTATTGACTCTATTGAGCAGTCTGGTTGGGACTGGGGTAGCACCCATAATTTTGATGATACAGAATTTGGGGGTTCAGCATGCTGTCACTATGGCTCTACGAATGGATGAGGCTTCTAAGATACGGATATTCTTGAGACCGATGGTTGGGCCAATGATGACTGGGAGGAAAATGACTTATTTTAAAGGTTCACCAAGATGAATCATCTAGTTTTCTATGGTATCGAGACTTAGGATGCTTACGGGTTCATTATTGATTATCATGAGAGGCTTCATAAGATAGGGGTAGTAGAGAGATATGGGTGGAGTTTGTCACTTTCCAGCTACATGAAGATGCGAAGTTATGGTGGAAAGCTTATATGGAGTGTCAGCAAGCTAGGTGACCTTCGTTGATATGGAGTCAATTTTACTCCATTTTCCTAGAGAAGTATATCCCTTGTACTTTGCAGGATATGAGGAAGGATACATTTACTAGAATTGATCAGGGAAGTTCTTTAGTTACAGCCTATGAGGCCCAATTTTACTCACTATCCATGTATTCGTTACAGCTGTTTTACAAAGACGAGAAAAGGATTAATAGGATTGTCAAAGGGTTGAATATAGGTCTTCAGCTATCATCTTTACAAATGGTGTCTTATGGGAAGACTTTTCAGGAAGTGGTTGAGTATGTCAGGAATATGGAAGGGGTTAAATAGGATGGTTATGCTAAGCTTTCTAAAAAGAAGGCCCAAAAGGGTGGTAGCTACAATGGCTCTTTCTCAAAGGGCTCAATTTCTCAGGGGTATTCTGGATGCCCCATCCAGCCGGCAATGTAGGTATCCGCTCTAGGACCACTAGGGGCCAGCCAGCCTTCTTCAGATCATAATGGTTACATTACTGCTTTGGCTTTGGCTCAAAGGCTCACTTTGGATAGGGCATGCTATAAGTATGGTAAGGTTAGGCTAATTCAATGATGGTGTCCCAGATTTAGAAAGACTGGTAAGTCAGCTCAGTAGTATGCTCCCTGAGATCAAACTATAGTGGGTAGGAGAGGTGTTGCACATGGTAGGGATCATCCTCGAGGTAGGTGTTGTATCCACAGAGCTGGTAGAGGTGGAACCCAGCTTAACTGAGGTGATGGACATGCTTGTAGAGGTGGTACTCATCCCGGCAGAGGTAGCATGCAGAAAAGTGGTCATACTTATTTCTATGCTTTCCCTGGTAGACCCAAGGTAGAGGCATCTAATGCAGTGATCATAGGTCCAATTCTAGTATATAACTAGATGGCTATAAGCTTATTTGATCCAGGATCCACCTTATTTTGTGTGTCTACATATTTTGTTGTGGGTCTAGAAATGATTTGTGATTTAATTACTTGATGTGCATGTACATGTTTCTACTCTTGTTGGTGATTCTGTGATAGTTAATAGAGTCTACCATTCTTGTATTGTTACATTCATAGGGTATAAGACCTGGGTAGACTTAGTGATTCTTCACATGGTGGATTTTGATGTCATTTTAGGCATGAGTTGGTTGTCGCCTTATTATGCTATTTTGGATTGTAATGCTAAGACTGTGACCATAACGATGCCTGGTATGTATAGACTTGAGTGGAAGGGTGGTTGTAGCCCTGTTCATAAAAAGATTATATCCTTTATTCGTACTAAGAAGTTGATTGAGAGGGGGTGTTTGGAACTTTTAGATCATCAGGATACTAATGCAAAGGTCTCTTTCATAGGGTCAGTTCATGTAGTGTGTGAGTTCTTGGAAGTATTTCCCGTGGATTTACCTGGCATTCCACCAGATCATGATATTGACTTTTACATTGATTTAGAGCCTCTGACTTATCCTATTTCTATTTTGTCATTTCATATGGCACCGACTGAGTTAAGAGAATTGAAAGTTCAATTATAGGACTTACTCAGTAGGGGTTTATTTATCCAAATGCTTCTCCATAGGTTGCTCCTGTGTTATTTGTGAAAAATAAATATAGGAGTATGTCTATATGCATTGACTACTGCCAGTTGAACAAGGTCACTATTCGAAATAAGTACCCTCTTCCCTGCATATATACTTATTCGATCAGCTTCAGGGTGCGTCAGTCTTCTTCAAGATTGACTTGAGGTCTTGCTATCATCAATTGAAGATTTGGGCTGAGGATATACCTAAGAATGCTTTTGTACCAAGTGTGGGCATTATGAATTTCTGGTGATGTCTTTTGGGCTTACTAATGCCCCAGCTGCCTTTATGAATTTGATGAATGTAATCTTTAAGCCATATTTGGATTCTTTTGTAATTCTGTTTATTGATGACATTTTGGTATATTCAAAGAGTGAGGAAGAGCATGACAACCATTTAAGAGTTATGTTGGGGTTGTTGAAAGAGAAGCAGTTGTATGCTAAATATTTTAAGTGTGAGTTTTAGCTATCTTTTGTATCCTTTTTTGGGAATTTTCTTTCAAAGGAGGGAATTATGGTTTATCTATAGAAAATAAAGGCAACTTAGAGTTGGGCTAGGCCCACTTTAGTTAATGAGATTCACAGCTTTGTGGAGTTGGCTAGTTATTACCGTCGGTTCATGAAGGGGTTCGCTTCTATTATTTCCCAGTTGACTTATTTGACTCAGAAATATGTACCATTTCAGTGGTCTGATGATTGTAAAGAGATTTTTCAAAAGCTTAAGACTTTGTTGACTATAGCTCCCATTCTTGCATTATCGATGGAGGTTAAGGACTTTGGTGTTTATTGTGACACTTGATATTCTGGTTTGGCTATTGTTTTGATGCAGGATAAGAAATTCATTGGATATGCTTCTAGGCAGTTGAAGGAGCATGAGAAGAACTATCATGTGCATGACTTAGAATTAGTAGTGGTGGTGTTTGCTCTTAAAATCTGGAGGCATTATCTATATGGTGTCTATTTTAAGGTGTCCACTGACTACTGCAGCTTGCAGCATGTGTTTAGGCAGAGGGATCTGAACTGGAGGCAGCATCAATTGATGGAGCTTCTCAAGGAATATTGATATTACCATCTTATACCATCCGCGTAAGACAAATGTGGTAGTTGATGCATTGAGTAGGAAGTTGAGAGCATGTCTAGTCTAGCTTGTTTGGAAGTCATGAGGCATACATTGGCTAGAGAGGTTTAGACTCTGGCTAATAGTTTTATGCGGCTTAATATGACTGAGTCTAGTATATTTTTGGCTTATGTTGAGGCAAGGTCTTTGTTTCTAGAGCAGATTAAGGACAGGCAGTTTGAGGAGCAAGATTTGTGATAAGGTTTTGTAGGTAAAGGCCAAGAAGGCCATGGTTGATGATGAGGGTGTCTTGATGATTAAGGGGCATGTATGTGTTTTTCGTGTTGATGATTTGATCAAGAATACTCTTACAGAGGCTCATAGTTTGAGGTACTCCATACATCCTGGCCCTACCAAGATGTATCATAAGTTGAGACAATATTACTGGTGGGGTAGGATAAAGAGTGACATTTTTTATTTAGCTACCCAATGTCCTAATTATTAGTAGGTGAAGTGTCAGCACCAGAGGCCTGGAGGGACACTTTAATGGATGCCCATTCCTAAATGGAAGTGGGAGAGGATTACAATGGACTTTGTAGTTGGTCATCCAAAGACCTTGGAAAAGTTTGATTCAATATGGTTGATTGTTTATAGGTTGACTAATTCTACACACTTCATTCGGGTTATGGTAACTTATAACGCAGAGAAATTAGCCAAGTTGTACATATGTGAGATTGTTCGATTGCATGGAGTTCCAATCTCCATTATATCCGATAGAGGTAAACTATTTACTTCTATCTTCGGGAGAACATTGCAGGCTGCATTGGGTACTAGGTTGGACTTTAGTACAACGTTCCACCCTGAAACCAATGGGCAGTTTGAGCAGATGATTCAGGTCTTGGAAGATATGCTTCAGGCGTGTGTGATAGACTTTGGTGGTCATTGTGACCAGTTCTTGCCATTGGATAAGTTTGCGTACAATAACAATTATCACTTGAGTATCGATATGGCTCTTTTCGAGAATAATGTAATTCTCATCATCATGATATTTCTTCAACATGGACACATGAAACACCAGGTGAACTCCTGACCAACATGGAGGCAAAGCCAATTCATAGGCTACCTCCCCCACACGCTTAAGAATTTCAAATGGCCCAATGAACCTTGAACTGAGCTTACCTCACTTACCAAACCTCATCACACCCTTCATGGGTGAAACATTGAACAACACTTTCTATCCTACCATAAATTCCATATCCCTGACCTTTTGGTTTGCATACTCTTTTTGCCTACTCTGGGCTGCTAGGAGCTTCTCTCCAATGAACTTCACCTTCTCTAATGAATCCCTCAATATATTAGTACCCACGGCCTTACCTCAAAAGACTCAAACTACCCAATGGGAGATCTACATCTCCTCCCATACAATGCCTAAAATAGAGACATATCAATACTCGAGTGATAGTTATAGTTATACGCAAACTCAACCAATGGCACGAACTGGTCCTAATGACCACCAAAGTCTATCACACATGTGCAAAGCATATCTTCCAAGACCTTAATTGTTTTCTCAGACTGCCCATCGATCTGAGTTAAAAGTTGTACTAAGATCCAACCTAGTACCCAACTCAGGCGGCAATGTGCACCAAAGGTTAGAAGTAAATTGTGTACCTTTGTCTGAAATAATAGAGACCGAAACTCCATGCAATCAAACTACTTATCGAATATAAATCTTTGCTAACTTCTCTGAATTATAAGTCACTTGAACTTGAATGGAGTGTGCAGACTTAGTCAATCGGTCAATAATGACCCAAATAGAATCAAACTTTCCCTAGGGTTTTTGAAGACCAACCACAAAGTCCATTGCAATCCTTTCCCACTTCCATTCAGGAATGGTCATTCTTTGAAGTATCCTTCCAGGTATCTGGTGCTCATACTTCATATGTTGACAATTAGGATACTAGGCAATGAAATCATCAATGTCATGCTTTATCCTACCCCACCAATAATGATGTCTCAGATCACGATATATTTTGGTGGCGCCTAGATGTATAGAGTACCTCAAACTATGAACCTCTGTAAGAATAGTCTTGATAAAATCCTCAACATGGGGAACACATACACGCCCCTTAATCCTCAAGACACCCTCATCATAATTCACAGCCTTCATGACCTCTCCCTATAAGATCTTATCACGAATCTTGTACAGCTTATCATCCTCAAACTACTTGGCCTTAATTTGCCCTAAAAATGAAGACTTCTCCTCAACACAAGCAAAAACTCCCCTAGACATAGTCATATTGAACCGCATAAAACTATTAGCTAGAGTCTCAACCTCTCTAACCAATGGGCATCTCGTAGCCTCTGAATGAGCTAGGCTATCCATACTCTCACACTTCCTACTCAATGCATCCACGACCATATTTATTTTACCCGGATGGTATAAGATGGTAATATCAATAGTCCTTGAGAAGCTTCATCCATTGACATTGCCTTAAGTTCAGATCCCTCTGCATAAACATTTACTGCAAGTTGTGGTAGTCAGTGAACACCTCACAAAGGACACCATATAAATAGTTCCTCTAGATTTTAAAAGCAAACACCACCACTGTCAATTCTAAGTCATGTGCAGGATAGTTCTTCTCATACACATTCAGCTGCCTAGAAGCATATGCTATGACTTTCTTATCCTACATCAAAACATCACCCAAACCAGAACATGAAGCATCACAATGAACAACAAAGTCCTTACTCTCTATATACAAAGCAAGGATGGGAGGTGTAGTCAACACAGTCTTGAGATTTTCAAAGCTCTCCTCACACTCATCAGACCAGTGCAATGGTACATCTTTATGAGTCAATCGAGATATCTGGGAAGCAATAGAAGTGAACCCATACACAAATCGGCAGTAATAGCTAGCCAATCCCACAAAGCTACAAATCTCGATCACTGAAGTGGGCCTAGCCCAACTCTTAACTGCCTCTACTTTCGGTGGATTAACCATGATTTCCTTCTTTGAAACCACATGCCCTAATAAGGATACATAAGATAGCCAAAACTCACATTTAGAAAATTTAGCATATAACTGCTTCTCTTTCAACAACCCCAACACAACACTCAAATGGTTCTTATGCTCTTCTTTACTCTTTGAACACAAATGTCATCAATAAACACAATTATAAATGAATCCAAATATGGCTTAAGGATTCTATTCATCAAACTCATAAAGGTAGCTGGGAAATTAGTAAACCTAAAATATATCACCAAAAATTCATAATGCCCATACCTGGTTTGAAAATAGGTCTTGGGCATATCCGCAGCCTGAATCTTTAACTAATAATACCCAGACATCAAATCAATGTTGGAGAAGAATGATGCACCCAGAAGCTGATCAAATAAGTCATCTATGCGAGGAGAAGGGTACTAATTTTGAATAGTGACCTTGTTCAGCTGACGATAATTAATGCATATGCGCATACTTATATCTTCCTTTTTCATAAATAATACCGGATCACCCTATAGAGAGGCACTCAAACGAATAAACCCCATATTAAGTAGGCCCTACAACTAAACTTTCAACTCTCTCAACTCCGCCTGTGCCATCTGATATGGCTGAGGAGAAATAGGATGAGTCCCAGGATCTAAATCAATGCAAAAGTCAATATCACAATTTGGTGGTATGCCAGGTAAGTCCGTGGGAAACACTTCCAAGAACTCACAAATTACAGGAACTGACCCTGTAGATGGAACCTCTGCACAAGTGTCCCAAAAAAGTGCAAAAAATGCCAAACACCCCATCTCTATCCATTTCTTGGCACGAATAAAGGATATAACCTTTTTAAGAATAGGGCTACAGTCACCCTTCCACTTAAGTCTAGACATACCAGGCATTGTTATGGTAACTGTCTTAGCATTACAATATAAAATAGCATGATAAGGTAACAACCAACTCATCCATAGAATGACATCAAAATGCACTATGTCAAGACTCACTAAGTCTACCTAAGTCTTATACCCCATGAATGTAACAAAACAAGATCGGTAGACTTCATCTACTATCACAAAATCATAAACAGGAGTAGAAACATGTACATGCACATCAAGTAAATCACAAATCATGTCTAGACCCAGAGCAAAATATGTAGACACATAAGAAAAGGTGGATCCTAGATCAAATAAGGTTGTAGCCATCCGATCACATACTAGAATACTACTTGTGATCACTGTGTCAGATGCCTCCACCTTAGGTCTGCCCGAGAAAGTATAGAATAAGTCTGACCACCTGTTTGTGTGTTGATGACATTCAAAAGAACTCTCCTATAGGAGGTGATAACGATTGTTGTACAAAACAAATAAATATACTCAATGGATGTCGGGGTCATATCAACAGGGAATGGAGTAATGATTCACTAAGAAATTGTCAAATAGTAATCACTAAGGTGAGTCAATGTTCAAACAACTAAAAGTAAAAATTTAGGGAAAATATTGGAAAATAACGTATCAATTTCAACACAAGAGAGTAAAGTAAACAAGATTTGTTTATCAATGAGATGGAAGACTAGTGGTACGCTTCCGATGGGATTTTACAATGGGTTAGGGGACTGGATTAATTATGCAAACTTTTAATAAAAGGTACGGGTAGCATTGGTTTAGGGTATACTTGGTAGTCTCTTAACCTTCCAAATATAAATAATATAGCCTTTGCTCAAGCACCATAGATATTACTTTTAATATCCCAATTCAAAGCTTAGGGGAATCACACTTTTTCTAGCTTAGATTCTTAGATGGGTATTTCCTTCGATTAAGCTATTTCTAGACTCAATCTAAGGAGGAAATCCCAAATTCCCACTATTGAATTCCTATCTGAATTATGAACTTCTCTTTCAAGCAAGAACAAAATTAAGTATACTCAATCAATGTTTGCAACCATCAATTTTATGATTAAAACATGAAGAATTCAATCGACACATACTAATTCATCAATAATAAGAATAATTAATCAATACCCATACCTAAATTCAAATACCCATCATGCACATACCCCTATACAAGGAAATTAGCTGCTCATATTAAGGAAATAAGAAGATATACCAAATGGGTTATCCATAATTTCATTCATATTTAAAGCTAAACTCCAAATCCAAGCTCAAATCCTTACAAAATGGTAATTTCAATTAGAGAAAATGAAGAGAAAAGAGTGTACTTTCAATAACTTCCTTAAGGAGAGTAAAAACTAAAATTTTCTATCAAGTACACACCCCAAAATGAATTTTAGAAGCTTCCCAATATGTCACTTGGCTTTGGACAAAAATACCCCTCAAGGGTGGTATGACGCGACGTGCGATCGCACCTTATCTTCTACACGTCGCATCTGCTTCCTTCTCCAACCAGTGAGGTCCATTGTTGAGGCGGTGAGGTGTGAAGTAAGGTGCGATCTGCATGCTGCATTGTGCGGCTCACATGGATGTCGCACCTCTCGTCAAATTCTTTCTTTTTTTTGATCACCTTCACACTTCAACTCTTTTTAAGCTCTTTGGGTTCAATTCCTTATTTTTTTTACTTTTGACCAAGAGTACCTGCATTTTCATCAATAAAGGCAATAATTACCCCTACTTTTCATCAAAACATGGAAATAATTCATGAATAAAGGCTTAATAAGTTTGTAGATTACCAACTTATCAAACTCCCAAACTTGAACTATTGCTTGTCCTTAAGCAAGATACTCACAAGGTAAGAAATGAATTAGGTTCTAAAATACAAAGGTGCACACAAGATTAATATAAACTCTAAAAACTAAAAAAATAACAAACAAAAAGACTCAAACAAAAAGACTCAACTACAATGCTCATCTCAATTTGTAACACCAAACTCTCAAGGCAAGTGCTCATTTGAAAACATTTATCAAAATGATTTCATTTCTCATTCAAAAAACAGGGGAATTGTCATTCAAAATAAGATATTCAAGCTTCTCAAGTCATTGGCATTGACCTTCAAGGTTTGCCTAAAGATTTTCCATAAAACTGGTCTGATTCATTACTCTCAATTGAAATAGAGACATCATCATTCATTTCAAGTGTGCGATGCCACTCACCACAAGAGATAATCCCACTCACAATCATGTAATTCACGATAAAAAGGGATTATAAGAGAACCAAAGAGACTCTCACTCTCTCAAAGAAATTTGAGTGCACACGCATTGAACCATAGGCTTGACCTTTATGAAATTTTCCACTAATATAGAGTTATCAAGCTCAGAATCACTAAGGACTTGCGGGTTACGATGTTAGCTAGGGTTAAGGTGAGGATTGCATTTCGCTCAAGTGACTAAACCTCGCTAACACTCTTTTTGATCATTCAAAACACCTCTCACATTTTTGACAATAACTTTACCTTATTTCTACATTTTTGACAATAGCTTCACCTTATTTCTCCCTCTCACAACCAAAAGTTTCATTTTAACTTGATCGTTCAACATCACTTTATCACCTTCATTTGGTAACACCAATTCCTTCTTTTCTTTTCAATTTGCTCATTTCATTGGACATTTGGAAGTAGTTTTCATTTTAAGCATATGGTGCTACCTTGTATTGAAATGCATCCCGTTGCTTTGGTACATTAGTACATACACCCCCAATCATACGCTTTTGCCTATGTTATCATTTCAATTCCCCCCCCCCCTCCAAACTTAGGCTTTTAGCCTATATTTTAATTTTGAGCCATTAGGGAGGATGGGTGCAAAATTTGAGGTTCCAAAAAGGGTTAAGGTATCTAAAAAGGTGTCAAATAAAGGTCACAAGATCAAAGGGTCTTACTAGGATCAATGTAAAGGGAAGTCAATTTGGGAGAAGTGGGCTATTCGAAAAGGGCCTAAGGTCATTTTTCAAGCTTGGTTACATCTAGGATTTCGCCTTAAATCACATTTGGGGCAAGTTTTTGACAACATATATACACAAGAACAAAGTAATCCTTACCACACAAAGCATCACAACACATAAATTTCAAAATTAGTCTCAAAATCAATTGGGACAAATAACTTTTGATAAGCTATTTCAAGTTCTTTTACCCACTCGTTTGTGAATTGATCAAGCCAAATGGGGAATGTGCAAGTCATGACAAGAGAATGTTTAAGCAAAAATCATTTTCCCCTATTTCCTTTAATTTCACAAAACTTCTTACCAAGAAAATATTTGGTGGGCCCATTTCGAGGCAAGTTGATGAATGCTCAAATCTTACTCTCCAAGTAGGAGGCCACGGTGATCGTGCAGCAAAATAAAATTTATAGACCCAACGAGTGTCGGGGTCATACCCAAGGGACTTTGGGTAGCTATATATCAATTGTAATGGATTGAGTTCAAGGTGAGAGTAATTTCTCAAAATAACAAGTAACAGGATGGGGGAATTGAGAATGTTGTCACTACAATCGCAATTCAATTTAAAAAGCAATAAAACTAAAGCATATCCGATGGGGCTTTGGTTATAGGATAGGGTGATTATCAATTCATACTTATTCTTGCTTAATGACATGAATAGCATTAGTCTTGGGTAATATTTGCTTATCTCTCGATCAACAAGCTTATATTTGATGATCTCGGTTAGAGCATCATGAGTTTGATCAATAAACAACCAATCTAAGCTTGGGGAGGTCACACTATCTCTAGCTTAGACCCTTAAATGGGAGAATCCAATGATAAGAGCTATCTCTAGCCTCAAATCTGAGTGGAATCCAAAGTTCTCACTAGTAATTTCACATCCAAAACTATGAAATCCTTTCTCAAGCAATCACATAGTCAAGTAATGTAAATTAATGTTTGAAACTACCAATTTTAGGATTAAAACTTGGTGAAATTACCAGACCCATGTCAATTAAGAAATTATAAGCAAGAATAGATAACACCCACACTAATTTCATAAGCACCCATCATCAATACACTCCTAGACAAGAGATTTTAGCCACTCATAGTGAGAGAGAAAAAGATATCATCTGGGTAATTCAAAATCCCTTCCATTAGAGCTGAATCTCAATTTTTAGATTTAACTTGTGTACACAAGTGTTAACCAAGAGAATTAGATTGAAACCCTCTTCTCAATGGAGGTGAAAATTTTGGTCTCTAAGCTAAAAAGTCTTCAAAATATTCAGAATGATAAAAGTTATTTACAATTGTGCCTGAATAGGCCTTTTATAGTTTCTCAAAACGTCACTAAAAATTAGGACAAAAATGCCCTTTGAGAGGTGTGCAGCGCGACGTGCGGTTCGCATGTTATGATGTGCGCACTGCACACTGCCTCCGATTGAACTTGTGATTTCAGCTAGAATTGGGAGCTCCGTGTGAAGGGAGTATGGTTCGCACCTCAGGATGTGCGCATCACACAGCTAATGCACCCATTGATAGACTCATCAGTGATCTTTGTAGCTTATGCGTAGGAGGTGCATTTCGCACCTCGGCCTTTGTGTGTTGCACGGCCACCGCATCTCCGGTCAGAATCTTCAGCCTTTCCGAACACTTCACACTTCACTCTTTTTGAGCTCCTTTTGGGTCCATTTCCTTGATTATCATCATCTATCAAAAGTACCTGCATAGACATCAATAAAGGCCATAATAACCTCTAAATTTATTCAAAATATAGCAATAATTCATGGATATACGCTCAATAAGTTGGTAGATTACCAACTTATCAGACAAGAACAACACAGACTCAATTTAAACTAAAACTTGGCATTTTCCCTTAAGAAAGTCGCCTCTCAATCTATCATAGGGAAACACCAACTCGGTTCAACACAAAAATAAACAAAAGAAAAAAAAAGATAACAATTTGCTCCTTGGGAAAAAACCGTGGTATAAAGAAAACTCTTGGAGTTTATTCAACTATGCTATTATTAACAAGGCGACAAAAATTAGAGCGCTCATGAATCATTTGAAATCAAGCCTCGGTGTGGTCATTAAGCGTGTTTGCAAGGCATGGGTAGTGAAATAATAGATCTTATAGGACTAACCTGGCAGTCACATTCAAAATATCAATATGATAAATCAAGCCCGGTAAGGAAACAATTAAGAGCACGACAGCCACAAATGAATATTAAGACATTCCTCATTAAATACTAATTACACCCCCCAAACTTAAATAAAGCATTGCCTCTAATGCACAAAATTTATACAATAAGATGAAGTGCAAGGACTCCCTGGTGGATCTAACATTGATGATGACATCATTGTGAATAAACATGCTAGTGGGTCCTTGGGAGCCTAGGTGGTGACGGTGGGGGAATATAGGCATGCTCTAGGTCAATCTAAAATCTATCCACTGAATGAATCAATGGGTCCATCTAAACCTGAAGGGGGAGAAGGTTCCATAATTTCTCACTTTTCTAGGAGAGTCATCAACTCATGGTATGAGGGAGGAGGAGTACCCAGTTTGGCCTAACATAACGGTCCCAGTCTTTCACATGAGATGATTGTGGCTTTGGATGTTGTTGGATGGTTGGTCCTGTGGTCTCCATGGAAATCTTTATTGGTTTAATTACTTCTTGAATCTCGGATATGCCCACATTGTCACTTGGATCCCAACCCGTGCACCAATCATCAGGAGGGCTATTAATCTTAGGAGGAGACCCTGAAGTAGTGGCTGGTAGATTGAGATTCCAATGAGAAACCTTTTGTATGGTCTACAGTACTACTTGCCTGAGCTCTTGAACATCCACTTCTATGGTGTCAATTCTAAAACAAAGTTTTCTTACGCTTGTCACTACCAGCTTTAAAGGTGATTTGATAGAGGATTGAATCATGCCTAGAATATCCTTAGCCAGCTAGTGCAACCGCTTTTCATTATGGAGAGCAAGGTAAGCAAGCTTGAGTAAATCTCCTGAAGATGTATGTACAAGAGGAGCTATTTGGGTGGTGTCTGACACCCCATAAGTGTGAGGGGAATCTACCACATGATCATGAGCAACATCCTGGAGTGGTCTATGCTTGTCATTGCATTTGGACCTTTAGATAGGTATCTTTTCTTTACATGTGGAGCATCCATGTCCCGCTTGGTACCCAAATAAACCATGCCAGTTGCTTGGCGGATTTTGTCTAGGGGCCGGAATAGAGGACGTTATGCCCATAGACATAAATGATAGATGAGAACATGATGGAACATGGAAGTGGAATCATGTCTAGCTCTTCTCTTGAATTGTTCGGCGATGATTTCCCCCTCATTGATACGAATGTTGAACATGATGCATTCAATGAGAATGGCCACTTTTATGGTCACCTGGGTGGTGTGATGAGTTGGAATCAGCTTTGTCCACAAAAAATCTAACCACATCTGAGCTTCAAATTTGAGATCCACTCGAGAGATGTGCCCCTTTAAGACTGCCCAAAAAGGCTTCCCTTCGGCAATGATACTCGCTACTCAAGCATATTGATCAGCCTTTGTGGCTACTTGTTGAGTGAAGTCTATTGTTGTTCTCAGTTCATCACCCCATACTATAGTATTAATGGCCTCCGAGGTAATATCCACATCTTTTCCCCTTACTAAAACTGATTTTAGGCATGGTAGTTTGCTTGTTGGACCCTTGTGCTTGAGGATGTCCTGTTTGGCCCGATAAAAAGCATAGAACTCCCGTAAAAATTCAGAGAAATAAGGGCCAGGAGTTTCAGCAAATCAGTCCCAGGCCCTTTTATAGAATTGCTTGGCTATATTTGGGAAGTCGTCTTTGAAGGTGTCTACATCAAACCCTACTTCCTCCAAGAAGGAGTGCTTATCCGGAAAACTGATGTAGTAGGCATCCATCCCTTCAAGGCCAAATCTAATTTTCGACTCAGATGGTCCCTCATTTTGCATAGGAGCACCCAGATTGTCAGATGTTGTGGCTTGATGGCATGTCTTTTTGTACGACGCCTACAAGAAGCCATGTTTTTGCATAGCGATGTTAGTGCTAGGACCATACATGAATACTCATAGTAGAAAGCAACTCTTTTTGTATTTTTCATGAATAATGAAAGGAAAAAAATGTTGCAAGAAGCTAACAAACTAAAAAGAAATGGAATGCAATGGAAAAGAAAAACACATTAGGTGATTGTAGGCATGTGCGAGTCACATACTAACCACACATGGGAATGTGCGCATCGCATATGGCTTTGCACATGCCAGCAGAATCCTGAGTATAAGCAGCAGTAAGGTGCGAAGGCTTGTGCATTTTGCCTCAGCCATTGTGCACGTCGCACAGGCCTTCACCCTTCAAAACAGTGAACTGGCACCTCAAAAGGCCATGTGTGATGCCTTGTACATTTCACACATAGAGATATGTGCTTTGCATGCGAAACGCACAAGAAAACAGTTGGAATTTTTCAATTGCTGGTGTTCTTGTGTGTTACATATGTGACTCGCAGAGCAATACCTATTAAATGTACGAGCAACAAGGCTACAAAACTAATTTTTAATACGGTCTAAGCATAAATTGACCACAATCAAGTTATCCGAGTACTCATACTTCCCCAGAAAACTCAAACACATTCAAAACCCAAAGATTAGCTTAATGATTTCCCTTAAGAAGTACGTTACCCCATCTATCATCAGGAACATCATGCCTTCATGAAAAGCACATTGGCACATTCAATTGCATAATAATTCACTCCCCTCAACCAAAGCACTCACCGAACATTATTATCTAGTTGAAATAACAAAAGAACGCAGTGGTAACAACAATTTCACCCCAAACAACATTATTCAACAAAACCTTGCGAAGATGATAATTTGCCCTTAAGAATGACATCACCCAATCTATCATAGGGCCAAACCATGCATCAACTCAAGTGGGTTACTCAGACTTCACCCAAAACACAAAATTTTATGGCTAAAAATTAACAGAAATTATATGCATCAACATAAAATCAAGATCTACTAAGTTTATCTCAAGCAAAATCAACCATATGCCCCAAGATTGGGGACCCAAAAATTTGGATCTCACCAAAAATTAACATAGAAGATTAAACTATCATGCTTCACAATAAATGTTCCCAATCTAGTTAAAACATGGATTTAACGTTGGGGAACTTACCACAAGTGAATATATGGGAGGAAAAAGCAAAAATTGAAGCTTTGAAGTTCCAACAATGGTGACCCAACCTTTTTCCAAAAAAAAGTAGCGGCGGACGACGGTGATAGTGGTGGTGAAGGAGTTTGGGTGAGAGGGGAGAAGATTTTGGGGAAATTTAGAGGATTTGGAGGATTTTGTGATAGATTTATGGAGGTTTTGTGTGAGAATAATGGATAAAGAGTGGAGGATAACGGTTTATAAAGGAGAAAAGAAGAAGAAAGGTGACGGGTAAGTTTTCGGGTTGGGTCGGTCAATGGGTAGGTCAACAAAAAAAAAACTTACCTGAGTGCACCGGGATGTGAGTTTCGCACATGCCAATGTGCAACTCATACATCACTTTGCACATGACATTGAGAGACCAAAACTTTGCCCAGCTTTCTGGTTTGACATGCGACGGAAGTGCAACGCGCAGAACAGGAGGTGCAATTCACCCCTTCAATTGAACGTCACCTCAACTATTCTTTTTCTTCCCATTTTACTGGTTTGTATGTGCAGTGCTAAGTGCGACCCTCACCATGGGGTGTGCAAACTGTATGCCCTTTCGCACATGCCATCCGGTCTTTCTCTTCCACTTAGTCATTTTTCCATCTGCATGCATTCCTAAAACAAACCAAAAACAACAAAAGGTAAACAAATAAAAATAAAAACACTTGGGTTACCTCTCAAGAAGCACTTGATTTTACATCGCGACTCGACAATAATACCTCAACCTTCAATCATTTCCCGAGAGCATGCAAATTCGATTGGCTTAGCCTCATCCCAAGCAAGGGAAGTGCTCCTTCAATATCTCCATTGCATTCTCTTGTTTCCAAGTTGGCAACACCATGAATTTTGGTACCTCCTTCATCTCAAACTCACCATGGGCTTCAACCGACTATCCCTCGGTATTGATCACAGAAACAACTTTAAATTCATTCGGTGGTCTAGTGGGTTGGTATACATTGAATGTAACTTCCTCGCTCCCCACATGGAACTTGAGCTTTCTTAGATCAACATCAACAAGACCCCTCCTGGTTGCCAATAGTGGTTGTCCTAAAATGATGGTCACCTCAAGATCAACATCACAATCCGTGACCACAAAGTCAGCTGGTAGAATGAACTTGTCTACCTTTACTAACAAATTGAACAAAATCCCCACCGGGCATTTAATTGAGCAATTAGCCATAAGTAATCTCATTAGTGTAGGCTTAGTAGTATCCAAGCCTAACTTTATAAAAATCACAAGAGGCATCAAGTTGATACTCGCCCCGAGGTCACATAAGGCCTTTCAAAACAAAAACACTCTAATAGTACACGGGATGGTAAAGGCTTCTAGATCTTCCCATTTGAGGGCAATATTGCTTGTCATCACTGCACTACAATTGTGGGACACTTCCACCATCCCCACTTTAATCACTCGCTTCTTTTTTAATAGCTCCTTCATAAACTTAGAATAACCCGATATTTTCATAAGAGCATCAACCAAAGGAGTATTGATGTTTAGCTTGTTGAACATGTCGACAAACTTTTTGAATTGAGAATCTTCCTTTTATTGGGACAACCTCTGAGGATATGGAGGGGGACCTTTTGGAAATGGCTTTGGCACACTTAGATCATCCTCCTCAATATCAATAGCAATATGAGAAGGAGACTCAGTCTCATCCTTCTCTTCATGTGGGTCTTCATCATTTTCAATCACATTGGATGCACTAGGCTTCACCCTAATATTCAGACACTCATCAACTTTGTTCTCAATCATGACATCCTCTGGTATCTTGTCCTCATGCTCCACAACAACCTCAATATTTATATTTCTTACCCCTCTAAGCATCCTTTCACTCCGGGTGACTATTTCCATTACATGGCTATCATTCTTTAGGTTCGAAAATGTATCACTTGGAAGGGTACCTTTCATGCGTGGGTTCAATTATAAAGAGAGTTGGTTCATTTGGGCCTCTAGGTGCTTGATAAATGTTGAATAGGAGCTCACCATTTGGTGAAGTGTGGACACCTTGCTTTTTAATTCATTCACCCTATCAGTCGATTCAACTTTTTTCAAGACTTGAGATAACATGTCCTAAATCTTAGAATGTCCGGGATTACTCATTGTTGGTTGGTAGGGAGACACATAGGCTTTTGGTGGATGTATATAAGGGTTGGTAGTATAATGATTATAATGATCACCGTCTCTCTCACGTTCACACGATGGACCTTTACGGTCTCTACCTGGCTCCTTATCTCTCTATTGATTTCCCTTGTCCCAGTTCCTATCTTGGTTCTTGTCTCTTAGATGCCAAGGACCTTGGTTGGTAACTTTATATTTGAGTCGAGAATCGTCACTAGATAAGAGGCCTCCTCATCCATAGGGGAATACACACCTTAATCATGAGCTCTAGAATTGTAAGTCCCCACAGCATTGACACTTTTATTTCTAGCACACATCATATGTTTGGCAAATAGATCGATTTGCATCAACATCTTGGCCATTACTTTACCTCTCTCCTCTTCTTTTCACCTCATTTAACTCGTCATAATGGATGAAGTCACCCCTGAGGAAACATCGGCCTCTCTAGTATGCCATGCACAATTTGTCTTTGTCATCCGCTCTATGAGAGCTGAAGCAAGACCATATTGTTGGTCCATAAATGTTCTGCCCAAGAGGTTTTTTGCCATAGATTTATTCATCGAGTCTAAGGCTCAATAGAAGCTTTGATGCAGGACATTGTTAGGCAAACCATGATTCGGACACAATAGAGCCATGATTCATGCAATGGCTCATTCAGGAGTTAGTGAAAATTTGTGATATCATCGCTCAATTGCATCATCCGAGAGGGAGGGAATAATCACACAAAAAATGCCTCAACTAGGCCATTCCACGTTGTAACAGAGCCCTTAGAGAGCTCTTCAAGCCAAGCGATTGCTTCCCTCGTAAGGGAGAAAGGAAATAACTGGAGTCGGATTGACTCTTGGGAAATATTGTTGTTGTTGAAAGGCTGACATATTTCAATAAGGTTCTGAATATGACCGTTGGCATCTTCATGAGCTAGCCCTCCAAAAAGTCCTTTCATCTAGATTAAATGGAGCATGGTGCTTGTCAGATAGAAGATGGTATTCCCTACGGTTGGGGGTAAGCGGATTAAACTTTATTTTCTACTTTTGACCAAGAGTACCTGCATTTTCATCAATAAAGTCAATAAGTACCCCTAATTCTCATTAAAACATGGCAATAATTCATGAATAAAGGCTTAATAAGTTGGTAGATTACCAACTTATAATGTGTCTCCCCTATCGGGTTGAGTACCACCTCTACCAGCATTTCCACCACCTCGGTTAGGCTGGGTGATAACGCTCAAAACACTCACAAATAGAAGGTGGTAGCAATCGTCAGAGCAAAACAAACAAATATCCCGATGAGTGTCGGAGTCGATCCCACAAAGAGTGGATGTGATGATTCGCCAAAGGACAGTCGATTAATACTCACCAAGAGAGTAAATGCTCAAGCAACTTAGGGTGTGTTCGGTATGGAGGAAAATGTTTTACATGGAAAATGTTTTCCTTGGAAAATATTTTCTAGGAAAACAAGTTGTTTCTTACTTATTTTTTTGTGTTCGGTACGCAAATAGTAAAAAAAATCTAAAAGCATTTGTATATATTTAACACAAAACAATGAGCACGAATAGGGTAAAGGGGTGGGATAATGAAAAAATTATAATTTAAAAAACAAATTGGGGAGGTGGGGGCTGGTAGAGTGTTTGGGGGTGGGGGTGGTAGGGGTGGGATAAGAAAAGAAATTTGAATTTTCTTAAAAAATTAAATTTTTTGGGTGGTTGGGAGGGGGGGAGGGGGTGGAGGTGGGGTGAAAAAAAATTTGATATTTTTTAAGAAATAAATTTTAAAATTTTAAAAAAAAATTTGGGGGAGGGAGGTGTGGTGGTGGTAGGAGGTGGGGGTGGCGGGTAGGGGTTTTGGGTAGGGGATGGAGGTAAGGTAAGAAAAAAATTTGATTTTTTTAAAAAAATAAATTTTATTAGAGCATCAGTTTCAAGAGTCCTAGGGTGTCTGAAAGTTGTATTGAGTAGAGTTTTTTTCATGTGTGTGAATCGTGCCACACTTATGAGGGAGAAGCTATGAGATGTCTGATGAACGCTCAAATCGTACTCTCCAATTAGGAGGCCACGACTGTCGTGCAGCAAAACACAATTTATAAACCCAATGGATGTCGGGGTTGTACCCAAGGGACTTGACTTAGCCAACTTGAGATTGTATGAGTTGATTTCAAGGCGAGAGTAATTGCTTAAACAAAAAAAGTAAAAGGATGGGGGGAATTGGGAAAGTTGTCACTACTAACACAATTCAACAAAAAGTAATAAAACTAAAGATGGGTGTACCAAGTGATTTAGAAGACTAGGGATGCACATCCAATGGGGCATTGCTTATGGGATAGGGTGATCATCAATTCACTTCTATTCTCGCTATTTGACACAAGTAGCGTTAGTTATAGGTGTGGAATATTTATCTCTCGATCAACATCAATATTTCCAATGATTTCGGGTAGAACACCACTGGTTTGATCAACAATCAACCAAAATATGCTTGGGGAGGTCACACTATCTATAGCTTAGACCCTTAAATGGGAGATTCCTATGATAAGAGATATTTCTAGCCTCAAATCTAGATGGATTCCCAAGTACCCACTAGAAATTTCACATCCACAACTATGGAATCCTCTTTCAAGCAATCGCATAGTCAAGTAAAGTAAACTAATGTTTGCAACCATCAATTTTATTGTTAAAACTTGGTGAAATTACTAGACTCATGTCAAATAAGAAATTATAAAGATGAATTAAAAACACCCACACCCATTAGCTGAGCACCCATCATCAATACACCCCTCATCAATACACCCCTAGATAAGAGAATTTAGGCACTCATGGTGAGAGAAGAGGAGATAACATCTGGGTAAGTCAACATCCCCTCCATTATAGCTAAATCTTCAAGTTCTAGGATCAAATTAGGCATACAAATTGTTAACCAAGAGCTTTGGATTCAAAACCCTCACTCAATGGAGGTGGAAAATTGTTTACAAAGTAAAAACTATATCTAAGAATCAGGTCTGAAGTGTTGTATGTACAAATTGAGCCTAAAATGGCCTTTTATATGTTCCCAAGTCATCACATAAAATTAGGACAAGTTTGCCCTTTCGGGAGGTATGCGGTGTGACATGCGGTTCGCACGTCGCAATGTGCACATTGCACACCTACTTCAATTTGACCAGTGACTTCAGCAGCATTAGTGAGCTTCGTGCGAAGGTGGTGCATTTCGCACCACGGGATGCGCACGTCGCACAGCAGCCGCACTCCTTTGCAAAATATTCAGCAACTTTAGCAGCTTCATGTGGAGAAGCTGCGAACCGCACCTCGGCTTGTGCATGTCGCACAGCCACCGCATCTTGGTTCAGATTCTTTAGTTTTTCTCAAATCTTCACACTTAGCTCCTTTTTGGCTCTTTTTGGGTCCATATCCTTGTTCGTCATCTTCTATCAAAAGTACTTGCATAGACATCAATAAAGGCCATAAGAACCTCTAAATCGATTCAAAACATGGCAATAATTCATGGATATAGGCTCAATAAGTTGGTAGATTACCGACTTATCAAACCCCCAAACTTGAACTATTGCTTGTCATCAAGCAAGATACTCACAAGGCAAGGAATGAATTATGCTAAGGCTCAATCAAGGCACAAAAGACTACTCTACACTCAAAATTTAAGAAAAAGAAATAAACAAAAGACTCAAACAAAGGACTCAACTATTATACTCATCTCAATTTGGAACACCACAAATTCAAGGCAATTGGTCATTTCAAAACCTTTTTCAAAAGGACATCATTTATCATTTAAAATCAAGGGAATTTGCCATTCAAATAAGACATTTAAGCTTTTTAAGTCATTGGCATGGGACGTCAAGGTTTTCCTCGAGATTAGCCATACAACTTATCTCATTCATTCCCCTCAATTGAAATAGAGACTCTATGCTTTAATTCGAGTGCATGATGCCACTCACCACAAGAGAGAATACCACTCACAATCATTCATTTCTCAAAACACGGGATGATAAGAGAACCAAGAAGACTCACTCTCTCAAGGAAGTTCAAGTGCATACGCGTCAAACCATAGGCTTGCCCTTCATGTAAATCGCCACTAATGTAGGGTAGCCAAGCTTGGAATTACCAAGGACTTGCGGATTACGATGTTGGCTAGGGCTAAGGTGAGGATATCATTTGGTTCAAGTGACTACACCTCCCTAATGCTCTTTATTCTCATTTCGAACACCGCTCACATTTTCCATTTCAACTTCACCTTATTCCTCCCTCGCACAACCCAAGATTTCTCCTTTTTAACTCATGATCATTCACACCTTATATCACCTTCACTTGGTAGCACCAATTTTTGCTTTTCAATTTGCTCATTCAATTGATGTTTGGATAAATTTTCAATTTGAAATTAAGGTGCTACCTTGCACTTGAAGTGCACTTCCTTTATTCTCCTCATTTAATCATATGCACCCCCAAACTTAGGCATTTGCCTATGTTGTCTTCTGTCCCCCCCCCCCCTCCCAAACTTAGGCTTTTAGCCTATATTTCATTTTCAAGCAATTAGGGAGATGGGTGCCAAGATAGAGGTTCCAAAAAGGTCAAGGTGTTGACAAGGTTCCAAAGAATGGTCCTAAGCTAAAAGGGGTTCACTAGGATTTGATGTCATTAGGAAGTCATTTGGGTGAAGTGGCTTATAAAAAAGGGCCTAAGGTCATCTTCCAAGCTCGGTTACACCTAGAATTTGCCTTGAATCACATTTGGGGCAAGTTCTAGACGACACTTATGCACAAGAATCAAGGTACAGCCTCACCACACAAGGCATTATGCCACAAGACTTCATTCATTAGTCCCACAATCAATTGGGGCAAATGACTTTTGACAGGCTATTCTGAGTTCATTACACACTCGTTTGTGAGTCAATCAAGCCAAAGCGAGAGTGTGCAAGTCATGACAAAAGTGCTTTTCCTCAAAAATTCATTTCCTTTCTTCCTTTTATTTTCAAAAATAAATTACCATGAAAAACAAATTGGTGGGTCCATTTCGAGACAAGCACTTACGGACTCAATTCTAAATTAGAACTTGCCATTTTACCTTAGGAAAGTTGCCTGTCAATCTATTATAGGGAAACACCAACCCGGTTCGACACACAGAAACAAAAGAAAAGAAAAAAAAATCAAAACTTTTGCTCCTTGGGAAAGAACTGTGGTATTAAGAAAACCCTCAGAGTTTATTTCTACACTACTATGAACAAGGTGATGCAAGCACCCTTCAACCGAAATCGAACATTGTCCCCAATAATATAAGTGAGAGGAGGTAGTAAACTCCCTGAACTGAGGTGCGAAATGCACTATAGGTGATGCAGCCACACTTCAATTGCACAATCAAAGCGGTCAAGTTCGATCCTCATTCTGTTTGTTACTGATGCGACCAATATGTGACACGCACTCAAGATCATGTGGTCCACACTGAAAATGCATGATGGTGAAGATTTCTGGGGGAAACTGTTAGTTTTCTAGAACAAATTGCAAAATGAGTGTGCTCATGCGATCGCACACTAATCGCACAGGATATGGCCTGATTTGCCAGCTATTTTGTTAAGCTCATGCAATCTGATGTGCGATGTGCACCTTATGAGGTGTGATCATAGGGATCCTCACATTATCTGATCATTGCTCCCCATCTGTTAGCTTTAATCCCAACTACAAGACTAACAAAGACAACATATAAGATAAAACTAGAAAATAAGAAAAATATAGAAGGAAAAAGAACTTGGGTTGCCTCCCAAGAAGCGCTTGGTTTAACGTCACTGCTCTATGAAGGTACCTCCCAATCAAGGTTCGTCCAAGTAAATGGCCTTTACAAATGCAACTTCTACCAGAATTCCCAAATACTTCTTCACTCGCTGCCCATTGACCTTGAAAGCCAAGCCATCCTCATTTTCCAATTCAATAGCTCCATTGGCATAAGCTTGAAGCACTTTGAAACGACCCAACCATTTGGACCTTAGCTTTCCCCGAAAGATTTGAAACCTCGAAATGAACAATAGTACCTAATCTACTGGGTAAAACTCTTGCCTTAAGATTTGTTGATCATGATAGTGCTTCATCCGGGCTTTGTAGATAGAGGAACTTTCGTACACCCACATCCGAAACTCATCCATTTCATTTATGTCTTCTACTCTAGTACGAGCGGCTCTCTCCCAATCTAGGTTCAACATCTTCAAGGCCCACATAGCTTTGTGTTCCAATTCGACCAGGAGATGACAAGCTTTGCAAAAAACTAGTTGATAGGGGGACATTCCAATCGGGGTCTTATAAGCTGTCCTATATGCCCATAGTGCATCATCCAACTTGCGTGACCAATCCATTTGGTAAACATTCACTGACTTTGAAAGGATTGACTTAATCTCCCGGTTGGACACCTCAACTTGCTCGCTCGTTTGTGGATGGTAAGAAGTGGCCAATTTGTGTTTGACACCATATTTTTCTAGTAGTGCGCTAAACAACTTGTTGCAAAAGTGTGATCCGCCATCGCTAATGATGGCATGAGGCGTGCCAAACCTTGCAAACATGTGCTTCTTGAGAAAAGAAGTCACACTTCTCCCCTCATTATTTGGTAAAGCCACCACTTCGGCCCACTTGGACACGTAGTCCACAACCACTAGAATATAGGTGTTCCCATGTGAGCTCATAAAAGGTCCCATGAAATCGGTACCCCATACATCAAACAATTCTACCTCCAGGATGGGTATTAGTGGAAGCTCGTGTCGCTGAGATATGCCTCCTCTACATTGACACTTGTCACACTTCTTTACCAAATCATGAGCATCTTGGAACAACGTGGGCCAATAGAACCTGCTTTGCAATACTTTAGAGGTCGTGCGCATACCCCCATGGTGTCCTCTAACAGGGGATGAATGGCATGCTCTAAGAATGGGTAACATTTCAATTTCTTGAACACACCTCCTTATCATCCCATCGGCACAAATCTGAAACAAGTAGGGCTCATCCCAATAATATTTTCAAACGTCGTGTAGGAATTTCTTTTTCTGATTAGAGTTCAATCCCTCCGAGAGTAGATCACTTGCCAAGTAATTAGAAAAATCAGCAAACCAAGGTGTCAAGTCATGAGATGCAGCCAAAATTCGCTCATCCGGGAATGAGTCATTAATTTCAAGCTCTCCTACCAGCCTTCCTTCTTCTTCCAAACGGGATAGGTGGTAAGCCACCTGATTCTCACACCCTCTTCGATCCTTCACTTCAAAATCAAACTCTTGAAGAAGTAACACCCACCGGATTAATCTTGGTTTGGCATCCTTTTTAGTCATCAAGTACCTTATAGCAGCATGATCAGTGTGCACCACCACTTTACTGCCCAAGAGATATGCCCAAAAATTCTCAAAAGCAAACACTACAGCCAACAATTCTTGTTCCATAACCATGTAATTTGTTTGTGTTGTGTTTAAGGTTTTGCTTGCATAATAGATTGGGTGAAAAAGCTTCTCTTTTCACTGACCAAGAACTGCCCCTAAAGCTATGCCACTGGCGTCACACATAAGCTCAAAAGGCTTTGACCAATCCGGGGCAATGATAACCAGGGTGAAGGTGAGCTTCTCTTTCAAGGTGAGAAAATTCGTCATGCATTGATCATCAAAGTCAAATTTTGCCTCTTTTTGTAAAAGCTTATACAGAGGGTGAGTCACTTTTGAGAAGTCCTTGATGAATCACCGATAGAATCCAGCATGCCCGAGAAAACTCTGGATTCCTTCCACAGTTTTTGGAGGGGGTAGTTTCGAGATAACTTCAATCTTTGTTTGATCAACCTCAAGCCCATTTTCGGAGATCTTGTACCCCAAAACTATCCCTTCTTTTACCATGAAGTTACACTTTTCCCAATTTAACACCAAATTCATTTCCTTACACCTTTTAAGGACCTCCTCTTGGTGCTCCAGATAATCATTAAACTCATCCCCCACCATCGAAAAGTCATCCATGAATATCTCCATTGTATCCTCCACCATATCCGAGAATATCGATATCATACACCTTTGGAAGGTGGCTGGAGCTTTGCAAAGTCCAAAGGGCATTCTTTTGAAGGGAAAGGTGCCATACGGGCATGTGAAAGTGGTTTTTTCCTGGTCCTCTGGGGCAATTGAAATTTGGTTGTACCAAAAATATCCATCTAGAAAGAAATAGAAGCTACGGCACGCCAACCGATCTAATATTTGATCCATGAAAGGAAGAGGGAAGTGGTCTTTTTCCGTCCAAGAATTCAACTTTCTATATTCCATGCACACTCTCCAACCGGTCACGAGTCTGAGGGCAATCATCTCATCTTTCTCGTTTGGCACCACTGTAATTCCTCCTTTTTTTGGAACACATTGCACAGGGCTAACCCACGTGCTATCCGATATGGGGAAAACTACCCCCGCATCCAACCACTTGATGATTTTTTTCTTTACCACATCTTGCATAGGTGGGTTTAATCTCTGATGGTTCTTAATCGAAGGGATACTTTCCTCTTGGAGGTTTATTTTATGGGTGCATATTACAGGAGGTATACCTTTGATATCAGCAATGGTCCACCCTATAGCGCCGATATGCTTCTTCAATATGTTAAGCAAAGCATTCACTTGCTTGTCGCTTAGCTTGTTGGAAATAATGACCGACAAGGTCTCATTGGCACCCAAGTATGCATACTTCAAATGGGAGAGAAATGGCTTAAGCTCCAAGCTAGGAGGTTCAATGACGGGAGGTTTAGATGGTGGAGTTTCCCTGTTCTTTAGGTCGAGATCAAGCTTCTTTGGGGGATAAGCGTAGGATCCCATGCCCACCAATGCACAACAAACTTCGTCGAATTCATCCATACCCTCACCATCATGATTCAATAGTACCGCTTCTAAATCTTCATCAACAAATCCCTCTCTCATGTACAAATCGACACTTTCTTTGATTTTTTCAATTGTGAAAGCCATTTTGAGATCACTTGGTTACCTCATTGATTTACTCACGTTGAAGGTGGCTTCCTCGTCATTCAATGCAAACTTTAATTCCCCCGAGTTCATTTTACTCAAGGTGTGCCCCATTTTTAGGATAGGATGCCCCAAGATTATGGGTATCTCAAAGCTCCCCTTACAATTGAGTACCACAAAGTTCGTAGGATACACCATTCTCCCCACTTTGATCAAAATGTCACAACCGATTCCAACTAGGTGACTCGTTGATTGGCTATCATGCCAAACTCCAAACATGTGCTAGTGGTCTACCCTAATTCCATTCGTTTGAAAGTGGCTAACGACATCAAGTTGACGCTTGAGTTTTCATCACACACTAGTCTAGCGGACTTGTGGACTCCCTTTGAATTGCAAAGTGTGTGCACACCTGGCATCACCGCATTATTAGAGAAATTTCCCGCAAGAATCTCACTACTAAATGGAGATAGCTGAACTACCCCCACCTCTTCTAAATTGCAAGTAGTGCATAACTCTTTCATGAATGTGACATACTCAGGCATTTTGTTAGAAGTGGAACTCGCCGGCGGGTTTATGGTGATTCTCTTCCATGAACACTCGAAATTATTCGGACTCTCTTCCATTTTTGCTTGCAAAAGTCATTGAGGGAATAGAGGCGGACATGTAGGGAATGGTTTAAGAGCTTTAGTCTCCTTTCTCTCACTTTGAACAACCTTGGGCACACTGTATCCCCGAATTTGCTTTTTCTGAGACTTGCTTATCGTTGGAATTTCATCATCCTCTTGGTCTAGAGAGATCTTAGAACCACTACCCCTCTCTTCATCCTCGAGTTGCCTAGATTTGAATTGGAAATTGAGCCAATGCATTCTCTCTTCAAGACATTCAATGGCCACGAAATGTGATTGAACAGTTTGGGAAAGACTCCAAGGTTGTGGCTCAACTCCTCGATGACTCTGTAGGTTGCCCCTACTTTTTCTAGCACCTGTACAAGCATACTCTCTATTCTAGAGTCTTCATATGGTTTATTCCGACCTTTATTCCCATGATCGCACCTGCCACACTGTGAGGGCTATCATGGAAACCCACCTCGTGGTCAGCAGTGGACACTTCATCACTACCTTCATTTGAACTCACACTATCTTCCACAATCTTCATACCCCCAATGGCACCAATGGTGTTAATTGTTTCTAGTCGCTCGTTAGAGACACTCTTTACCATGAATTCAAGGAGAGTGGAAGTGAATGATAACTCTCTAGCTCTTCGAGCTTCATTTTTTAACCAATCCTCAATCTCTTTAGCAGAAGGAGCACCCATTGCTCCCTCGGCCCGCAAAATTCCAACTTAAGGTCTAGCAAAGTATCAAGGTCAAGAGCGAGTGGGCTGAGTCAGAGGTACCGGCCTTTATGCTTGAATGATGTGTGCCTACAAGTCCACCACAAACAACAAACAAAAGTAAAAGCAAACAAGTACTCTCAAATTCACTTCAAAATAACAATCAAAAATAGCTAACACTCAGGTCCCCGGCAACGGCGCCAATTTTTATGAATGCTCAAATTGTTCTCTCCTATTAGGAGGCCACGGCAATCGTGCAGCAAAACACAATTTATAAACCCAACGGATATCGAGGTCGTACACAAGGTACTTGACTTAGCCAACTAGAGATTGTATGAGTTTATTTCAAGGTGAGAGTAATTACTTAAACAAAAAAAGTAAAAGGATTGGGGGAATTGGGAAAGTTTTCTTTACTAACACAATTCAACAAAAAGCAATAAACTAAAGATGGGTGTACCAAATGATTTAGAAGACTAGGAATGCACATCCGATGGGGCGTTGCTTATGGGATAGGGTGATCATCAATTCACTTCTATTCTCGCTCTTTGACACAAGTAGCATTTAGTATAGGTGTGGAATGTTTATCTCTCGATCAATATCCACATTTCCAATATCGGGTAAAAAACCATTAGTTTGATCAACAATCAACCAATATATGCTTGGGGAGGTCACACTATCTCTAGCTTAGACCCTTAAATGGGAGATTCCTATGATAAGAGCTATTTCTAGCCTCAAATCTAGATGGATTCCCAAGTACCCACTAGAAATTTCACATCCACAACCATGGAATCCTCTTTCAAGCAATCACATAGTCAAGTAAAATAAACTAATGTTTGGAACCATTAATTTTATTATTAAAACTTGGTGAAATTACTAGACCCATACCAAATAAGCAATTATAAAGATGAATTAACAATACCCACACCCATTATCTAAGCACCCATCATCAATACACCCCTAGACAAGAGAATTTAGCCACTCATGGTGAGAGAAGAGGAGATACCATCTGGGTAAGTCAACATCCCCTCTATTATAGCTAAATCTTCAAGTTCTAGGATCAAATTAGGCACATAAATTGTTAACCAAGAGCTTTGGATTCAAAACCCTCACTCAATGGAGGTGGAAAATTATTTACAAAGTAAATATTATCTCTAAGAATCAGGTATGAAGTGTTGTATGTAAAAATTGAGCCTAAAATGGCCTTTTATATGTTCCCAAGTCATCATATAAAATTAGGACAAATTTGCCCTTTTAGGAGGTATGCGGTGCGACGTGTGGTTCGCATGTCACAATGTGCACGTCACACACCTACTTTAATTCGACTAGTGACTTCAGCAGCATTATTTAGCTTCGTGCGAAGGTGGTGCATTTTGGACCATGGGATGTGCACGTCACACAGTAGCCGCACTCCATTGTAGAATCTTTAGCAACTTTAGCAGCTTCATATTTAGGAGGTGTAAACTGTACCTCAGCTTGTGAGTGTCGCACAGCCACTGCTTCTTGGTTCAGATTCTTCAGCTTTTCTCAACTCTTCACACTTAGCTACTTTTTGGCTTTTTTTGGGTCCATATCCTTGTTCTTTATATTTTATCAAAAGTACCTTCACAGACATCAATAAAGGCCAAAAGAACCTCTAAATCAATTCAAAACATAGCAATAATACATGGATATAGGCTCAATAAGTTGGTAGATTACTGACTTATCAATGTCTTAGGAAAAACTTCACTTCTTTCTTGATCAATATCGTGCGATAGAGTTTAAATCTATTAACCCTCTAATCTGTTCTTTATGCATTTCAGGTTATGCCTCCTCACCGTGCTCTGCCTTACTGGGCCAATGCCCAAAATGCTAATCCTTCAATTCCAGAACCAGAGGTCACAAATGCGGAGTTCTGAAATGCCATTCATATGCTAGCTCAGACTATGGCTTCTCAGGTCAATCAATAGGATCCTATTCATGTCCACCCTCAAGGTGGAGTTTTGGCCCGAGTCTAAGACTTCATTCGCATGAACCCACCTAAGTTCTAGGGTTCAAAAGTTGGTAAGAATCCACAAAATTTCTTGGATGAGGTAAAGAAGATCTTTGGTGTGATGCAAGTTGTTGGTGTTGAGGGTGTTGAAGTGAAATAAAAGCAAGATAGTGATCCTATTTTGCACCAATTGAAGGGTGCAATCCATCAAAAGAGGGTAGAGGTTTTCTCCCAAAGGGGAGATGGTGTGCTTTGATATCATGGTCGCCTATGTGTTCCTAACATAGATGGGTTGAGACAATGGATTTTGACAGAGGCTCATAGCTCTAGGTATTCTATTCACCCTATGCCACCAAGATGTACCATGACCTATGGGAAGTCTATTAGTGGAATGGCATGAAGAGGGACATAGCCAATTTTATGGCTAAGTGTCCCAATTGTCAACAAGTGAAGGTAGAGCATTAGTGACCGGGTGGTACGATTCAGGATATTGACCTTCCTACTTGGAAATGGGAAGCGATTAATATGGATTTCATTACTGGTTTTCCTCATACTCGAAGGCAACATGATTTTATTTGGTTGATTGTCGATCGGATGACTAAATCAGCCCATTTCTTGGCTGTTATGACTACAGATTCAGCAGATGATTATTCCAGACTTTTGGGAGATAATCATATTGCATGGTGTTCCATTGTCTATCATTTCATATAGGGGTACTCAGTTTACATCCCAGTTTTGGAAATCATTTCAGAGAGGTCTTGGTACTCAGGTTAAGCTCCGCACAGCTTTTCACCCACATATGGATGGCTAGGCAGAGCGTACTATTCAAACTTTGGAGGATATATTGAGAGCTTGTATGATTGATTTCGAAGGTATTTTGGATGATCACTTACCTCTTATCGAGTTTGCCTACAACAACAGCTCTGATTCTAGCATCCAGATGGCTCCTTATGAGGCACTTTATGGGCGGAGGTGTAGATCTCCTATTGGTTGGTTTGAGATAGGTGAGGCAGATTTGATTGGTCCAGATTCGGTTCATGAGACTGTGGAGAAAGTTCAAATTATTAGGGAGAGGTTGATGACTGCTCAAAGTCATCAGAAATCATATGCATATGTGAGAAGAAGAGATTTTGAGTTTGAGGTTGATGATTGGGTATTTCTGAAAGTATCACCCATGAAGGGTGTGATGAGGTTTTGCAAGAAAGGGAAGCTTAGTCCCTGCTATATAGGTCCTTATCAGATTCTGAGAAGAGTTAGTAGTGTTGCTTATGAGTTGGATTTGCCATCGGATTTAGAAGCAGTTCATCCAGTTTTTCTTATTTCTTTGTTGAAGAAGTGTGTTGGTGACCCGACCTTGATTGTTCCTTTGGAAGATGTGAATGTGAAGGATAGCCTTACTTACTAGAAAATTCCCATGGAGATTCTTGATCATGAGATTCAGAGGTTGAGAAACAAAGAAGTTGCTTCGGTAAAGGTCCTTTGGAGAAATCAGCTAGTTGAGGGAGCTACTTGGGAAGCAGAAGCATCCATAAAAGCCAAGTACCCTCACCTCTTTTCTTCCAACTCAGTTTCAGCTTAAGGTAATAGTTTTCTCCTTAGTATGTCCCTTAGATTCTATTCCATCAGTTTTTCTCATGATCCTAGCATGCATTCATGTTTTCCGGAGTTAGTTCAATCATGTTTTAAGTTGAAAAGCTCAATTTTCATGTTTATCCTTGAGTTTTCATGTTTTTTTGCTTCGTTGGGCTGTTTTCTTTCCAGTTTTCCTTGCTTAGTCTTCATTCAAGGATGAATGATCCCAAGGGGGAGAAATTGTAACACCCCAAAATTTGATCCAGCTTTTAAACTCATAAACTTGCAAAAAAAAATTGAACTTCCAGATATCACGGGTCAAGTCCACGAGCCGTGGATGGTTCCATGAGTCGTGGAAGGGACTTGTGATTCCAGTCATGCAGACCACCCTCAGGTTTGAGAACCACGATTCTATTTCACGGGTCATGGATGTTTCCACAGGTTGTGGAACCAACCCGTGGAAATCAGATAGAGAGTGGTCAATTTCTCCAAAACCATGAGTCAGATCCATGACTCGTAGAAGTTTCTACGGGTCATCCTGTTAGTTCGTGGAAAGTTATCCACAGCTTGGAATTTTGTCTCAAGAACCATGACTTCAATCCACGAGTCGTGGTTACTTCTATGGTCCATGGAAAGGACCCGTGGAACCTGAAGCTAAGTTTTAAAAAAGCTTTTTCCTAATTAAATCCTAGGGGTATTTTTGTAATTACCCACCCTTTTAACTCCTAAGTGAGGTCATTTTTGACCATTTTTAGTAGGGTTTTATTCTCTAATAGCCTAAATTCTTTTCATTCTAAGCAATTTATTCCCAAAGGAGAAAGAACTCCATCAAGCTCCAAGTTTCAAGCTCCAAGATCAATCCTCCATTTCGTTTCTTCTTGAATCAAGCTAGCTTCAATAAGGTATGTGGTATTCAATAAGGGATTCCTTTCACCATTATGCCTAAACACTCATGATTTTCACTTTGATTTATGAATTTGTGAAATTAGGGTTCTTACCCAATTTGAGAAAAACTCATAGGTTCAATTTTAAAGCATAAATTCATGGTTTCTCATTACGTAATTATGATTTATTTGAGATTTCTTTATTGATTTCAAAAGCCCATGCACTAAAGATGATTTATAGCATGATCTTATTGATTAGAATGTTTTAAAGCAAAAATTAGCATGTTTAGATATCATGATTTTATGTATTTATGAAATTGCAGGCCTAATTCTTCAAGTTATGAATTTAGAAAGAAAAGTATGTTTTGAATTATGGCTATGCTAAGTTTTTAAGGATTTTGAAGTATGCATTATATGACATTAGATATGTCTCTATGTTTATGAGAGGTTTGGCATCCATATATGTCTACCTAAGCTATGTGAATTGCATGGTATTAGATATACTCGTATGCTTTTCAAACAAATTTGACATTAGATATGTCTTAAGTATAAGTTGAGCTATAAGTATGTTTGAGAGTAATATTGAGCACCGAGTTAGATTGGGTGAGCGTACCCCTTGTATATCCCAGAACTACGTGCCACTGTAGGTTCTTTAAGTCCCCTTTGTGGGCATCAGACACCATAATCACACTAGTCATGCCTTTATACCCTGGCAAGGTATATTGGGTCCTTTTGATGGGGCGGATACATCAAATTCCATGTAACTCACATGGTCTATGTCGGTTAGAGAACCTCCAACAGAAACAATTTTAGTTATTTAAATGCATTGACTCTTTGCTTCCAGATTTTAGAAGTTCCTTCATTACTTATGATTTTCAAGTATATTTTACCTATGACATTGCATTGAGTCCTATGCATTCCAGCTTTCACTAGCATAGCATGATTTCAGTTTTAAAGTACGTATAATATGTTTACTTCAGATTTGGCATATCTCACATACTCGTTACATCATATAGTACTGACACATATCTTGTGTTGCATCCTCTTGATGATGCAGATTCAGGTTCGATTCCTCAGATTCGTGGCTAGAGATTAGCTGGTGTCCCAGCTTCGAGTGGTGAGTCCTCATACTTCGAGGGCTAGTCTCAGTTGTCTATATTTATGGTTTCTATTTAGTATTTGGAGTTAGCTGGGGTCTTGTCCCAGCAACTCAGTATTCAGTCTAGATGCTTTCAGACATAGTAGAGATATTGTATTTGGGTTTTGACTCTGTTATGTTATGTTTGAGCTGTTGATGACTCAGTTTATTTATCTCTTTAGTTTGATGCTTTCGTTAAGTTTATCAATGTTTTTATAAGTCATGTTTTAGGCAAGGGTTAACTTGGTGTACTTGCGATCTTGGGTCTCGTGTTATGCCTAGGGGGGTAGTCTAGGGGAGTGATAGCACCGCTCACATTTTTGAAGAATAACTTCACCTTATTTCTCCATCTCACAATACCAAGGTTCTCCTTCAACTTGATCATTCAACTTCCTTTATCACCTTTTCTTGGTAGCACCAATCCTTTTTTTCTTTCCATTTTGTTCATTTCATTGGACAATTTGAAGCAATTTTTATTCTTAGCATATGGTTCTACCTTGCGTTGAAACTCATCCTTTTCTTTTCCACATTGGTGCATGCACCCCCAAACGTAGGCTTTTCCCTATGTTATCATTTCAATCCCCCCCAAACTTAGGCTTTTAGCCTATGTTTCACTTTCAAGATATTAGGGAGGATGGATGCAAAAATTTAGGTTCCAAGAAGGGTCAAGGTATTAACAAGGTGTCAAAGAAAAGTCACAAGCTCAAAGGGACTTACTAGGATTAATGTAATAGGGATGTCAATTTGGGTGAAGTGACTTGTTCAAAAAGGGCCTAAGGTCATCCTCCAAGCTTGATTTCCTCTATAATTTTGCCTTGAATCACATTTGGGGCAAATTCTATACAATGCATGCACACAAGAATTAAGTATAGCCTTACCACACAAGGCATCACAACACAAGAATTTCGCAATGAGTCTCAAAATTCAATTGGAACAAATGACTTTTGACAAGCTATTCTGAGTTCTTTACAAACTCATTTCTGAATCGATCAAGTGAAACGGGGAGTGTGAAAGTCATGACAAGAGAATACTTTACTAAAAATCCTTTTCCCTCTTTCCTTCAATTTTCAAAAACATTTTGCCAAGAAAAATTTTTGGTAGGCCCATTTTGAGACAAGCAAAGCACGGACTCAAATTTCAACTAAAACTTGGCATTTTCCCTTAAGATATTCACCTCTCAATCTATCATAGAGAAACACCAACCCGGTTCGACAAAAAAATAAACAAAAATAAAGAAAACAAAAATTAAAGAAACAATTTGATCATTGGGTAAGAACCGTGGTATGAAGAAAACCTTCAGAGTTTATTCATTGCTCTACTATTAACAAGGCGACCAAAATTTAAAAGCACTTCATGAATCATTTGAAATTGAGCCTCGGCGTAGGCACTAAGCGCGTTTGCAAGGCACGGGTAGTGAAACAATGAATCATGTAGGACCAACCTTGCAATATCGCAAAAATCATCAACAAAAATAAAGCATTAAGCCCGGCAAGGGCACAGTTAAAGTAATAACAAAAAATAAACAAACTAAAAGGCCCGGCAAGGGCAATATCACATCATCCAACACATGCTCGACAAGGGCAAAGTAAAATATCTAGCAGGTAAATAAAAATATCAAGGCCCAACAAGGGCAATAAAAACAATATCCATAAGCCTGACACAGCCAACAACAATAAGAAGAATGCACCACCTCTCCCATAATAATAAAGCATTATCCTCAATGCTTAAGCTCAAACATGAATAAAAGGATGCAAAAACTCCATGTATAAGCTACTCCTCTGCATCATCTGCCTACTCCACTATTGCTGCACTGTAACCTACTCTGCTTTAGATGGAATAGGCTGTAAGTTGCGACTCTCTGAGTACCTGCTAGAACACTGGATCCTGATCATCAGCCAATTCCTTAGCATCGTCAGCATAAGCAGTGAACAACTCATCTATGGGCCCAGGAGTGTGATGGGGCTGTGTCATGGCATCATTCAAGGCACTCAAGTTTGTATCATCAATTGGGGGCTTCCCTTTGTCCTTGTCAAAATCCCTCCAGATCTCCTTCACAGCAACCTTAATGGTATCCACTATCTTGCATAGATTGCTCATGCTATCCACTACCTTTTTCATGGCCGTCTTGACAGCCTTTTAAATCAAAATGGGCAGCTTGTTAGCTAAGTCGGTCAACTGCCTATCATGATAATAGGTCAGGTTAACCATCATTTGGAGGCCCTCTTTGGTCAAGGTTGATAAACAAGGTAGGGGGCCTTGAGGTGTAATAGGTGCAGGGTTTCCCAACTCTGCGGGAGTAGGTGCTTCCAAAGCTGATCTAGAAGGGGAGGAAGCAGTAGGATCAACATCAGTATCCCTCATCTCAACATCCTCAAAAGGCTGCAATTTGTGCCTCTTCATCCTAGGGGCATCCATATCAGTTTTCTTTGCAATATCAAGCACACTCGTGGCATGGGTAGGATTGTCATAGCCAAAGTATGGGATTGTAGCCCTTGCACAAAGCTTGCTAATGAGGACAGGATAGGGGAATGAGTCACTAGCCCTATGGGCTTTCCTTTTCATCACCACAGCTGCTATCTCCCTAAAGTTCACATGATCCCTTGCCATGATAGAAGCTACTAGAATGGTCCCCTCCTGGGTAACCTTTTGATCATTCTGAGAGGTCAAAAATCTGGAGCGTACAAAGTCATACCAAAGGCAGGCCTCGAAGTACAGAGTCTGCCTTAGAATATTGCCCCTCTTAGTGGCCCATAAGGGAGTCCCAGGAGCAATGACAGTGGAAGCCTAGTCAAGGGGATTATTCTCAACAAACAGCTTAGCTTAAAGTTTTGGTACAGGCTCAATTCTACCCGGACCCCAATAGATGGCGTTGATAGCATCAGGTGTGATGTGGATTTCCTTTCCCCAAACAGTGATAGAGTCAAAACAAGGGAAGTCCTCCACATTTCCCTTGGCATGCCTATAATGGGGACCAACTTTTTTTGACCAAAGAGAGATGGCAACGATCAGACGATGTGGCAGTGGTGATAAAGTTTAGGTGAAAGAGGAGAAGATTTTGGGAGAGTTGAGGGTATTTGGAGGATTTGAGAGAGTTTTGTGGAGGTTTTTGTGTGAGTTATAGGAGAAAAGAAGTGGGGGTGACGGTTTATAAGAGAAAAAAAAGAAGAAAGGTCGGCGGGTTGGTCTCCAAGTCGAGTTGGTCAATGGGTAGGTCAACAAAAATTTAAAAACTTACCTTGGTACACCACGATGTGCGATTCGCACAAGCCAATGTACGGTTCGCACATCGCTTTGCACTAGCTAATTTTGCACCCAAAAATTGCTCAACCTTCTGACTTAGGGTGCAATAGAGGTACGATGTGCACAATGAGATATGCAATGCGCATAACAGGATGTGCGACTCGCACAGCCCATAGCACGGCACCTCCAATTTCTAATTTTATTCCCAGCCTTCTGGTTTGGGATGTGTTGCCCCGTGTAATGTGCACAATAGCTGGTGCAGACCGTACAGCCTTCCGCACTTGCCTTCTTAGAATTGTTTTTACACTTAGTCATATTTTCTCTCCATGCATTCCTAAAACACATTAAAAATAACAAAAAGTAATAAAAATAGAAAGTAAAAACACTTGAGTTGCCTCCCAAGAAGTGCTTGATTTTACGTCGTGGCTCAATGATAGTACCCTGACCTTCAACCATTATCTGGAATCATGCTAATCCGATTAGCGTGGACCCATCCCAAGAAAGGGAATTTCTCATTCATCTTCATAGCACTGTCTTGTTTCCAAGGTGGCAACATCATAGGCTCAGGTACCTCCTTTATCTCAAATTTATCATGGGCATCTACCAACTTGTCCTCAACATTGATCACAAACACTGCTCAAAACTTTTCTGGTGGTCTCATAGGTTGGCATATATTAAAAGAAACTTCCTCTCTCCCAACCCAAAACTTGAGCTCCTTGAGCTCCATATCAACCAAAGCGCTCCCAGTCGACAATAATGGTTGCCCTAAAATGATGGGCAATTCAAGATTTATGTCACAATCCAAGACTACAAAATTTGCGGTTAGGATGAACTTGTCGACCTTGACAAATACATCGAATAGAATCTCTATTGGATGTTTCATGGACTGATCGGCCATGACCAATATCATAGGTGTAGGCTTAGGAGTACCCAAGCCTAGCTTCTCGAAAATAATTAGCGACATCAAGTTGATACTTGCCTCTAAATCACACAAATCCTTCCGGAACACAAACACTCTGATAGTGCACGAGATGGTGAAGGCACCCGGATCTTCCCATTTTTGAGCAATGTTACTTTTCATCACAGCACTACAGTTGTGTGATATTTACATGTGCCCACATCAACTACACATTTCTTCTTGAGAAGCTCCTTCATGAACTTTGCATACCCAGGCATTTCCATTAGTGCATCAACCAAAGGGATGTTGATGGACAGCTTGCTAAGCATGTCCACAAATTTCTTGAATTGGTTCTCTTCCTTATTCTTGGTCAATCTTTGCAGGTATGGAGGGGGTCCTTCTGGTAGTGTATTTGTCACACTTAGTACACTAGGAGCCTCCTCCTCGATATCAATAACAACTTGAGAAGGGGATTCAGCCTCATCCTTCTCTTCATATAGATCCTCATTAGAACTCATATTTGGTGCACTAGGCTTCACCCTAACAATTGGACTTTCATCCACTTCATTCTCAAGCACAATCTCCTCTTCTATTTTATCATTTGGCTCCACAACAACCTTATTAGTTGGCTTCTTCACCCCACTACACATTCGTCCACTCCTAGTGACTATTGCTATTACATGGCCATCATTCTTTGGGTTTGTCGTAGTGTCACTTGGGAGTGTCCCTTTCATCCGAGGATTCATTTGTGAGGGTAGGTGATTCATTTGTTCCTAAAGATGCTTGATCAAAGCCGAGTTGCTCACAGTAGGATGATATGAATAGGCATCGGCCTTAGGTGGAGGCACATACGGATTTAAACTTCGGTGATTATACCGATTACCTTCTTTCTTATGATATCTCCAATGGCCCTCATGGTCTTTATCATTGTTCCAACCTTGGTTCTCATCCCTGGGGCGCCAATACCCAAGTCGAGAACCCACCGATAGATAGCAATTCTTCCCATCCACAATAGTAAAGACTCTTAGTTCTTCCAGCCCCCATCATATGTTTAGCCAAGAGATCGATTTGTTTCATCATCTTGGCCATTGTATCATCTCTCTCCTCTTCTTTATGGCCTCATTTCATTTGTCATAATTGACGAAGTCACCGCCATGGGAACATCGGCCTCTCTAGTGTGCCAAGCATGATTCCTCTTTATCGTCCATTCTAGGCATTTGCCTATGTTCTCTTTTTATTTCCCCACCCCAAACTTAGGATTTTAGCCTACTTTTCACTTTCAAGCAATTAGGGAGAACAACACCATATGGCTGACCCATAAATGTTCTGCCTGCAAGTTTATTTCCAATAGATTTGTTCATTGAGTTCAAGGCTCGGTAAAAACTTTGGAGAAGAACGTTGTCAGTAAATCCATGATTGGGACATAATAGGAGCTTCTTTTTTAACCTTAGCCATGCTTCATGCAATGGCTCATTAGGTATTTGGCAAAAGTTTGTGATGTCATCCCTCAATTGCATCATTCTAGAGGGAGGAAAAAATCGCACCATAAATGCCTCTACCAATCCATTCCATGAGGTAATTGAGCCCTCTGATAGCTCTTCTAACCAAGTTGTTGCTTACCCCATAAGGGAGAAGGGAAATAAATGGAGCCGGATGGATTCCTGGGAGATGTTATTAATGTTAAAGGGCTGGTATATCTCAATGAAGTTCTGGATATGTCTATTGGCGTCCTCATGCTCCAGTCCTTTGAACAACCCCTTCATCTTGATAAGATGGAGCATGGTGCTTGTAACATGAACTACAACATTACTGATCGTGGCAGGTAGGCAGATTACACCTACCACACCTTGGACTACGGGCTCATGATCCACATCCATGTATGCGTCTACGCTTTCTTGGTCGCCCACTTCACTCATGGGAACCTTGTCTAAACAATTAAAAACAACAAAAAAGTAAAACGAACAAACACTCTATAAAGTGAAATCACACGACAATCAATTAGCGATTCAAAAACCATTCCCCGGCAATGGCACCATTTTTTATAATGCTCAAAAACACTCTCCAATATGAGGCAATAACGATCATCAGAGCAAAACAAATAAATATCCCAATAAGTGTAGGAGTCGATCCCATAGAGAGTGGATGTGATGATTTGCCAAAAGATACTCGATTAATATTCACTAAGAGAGTAAATGCTTAAATAACTTAAAGGAAAAATTTGGGGGAAACAAGGAATGGGAATTAGCAATATCACAATTTGAATAAGAAAGCAATGTGAATAAGAGATTTATAATCAATTGAGAAGGATACTAGGGGTATGTTTCCGATGGGGTTCAAATGGAGGTTAGGGTACTTGTTCAATTATGCAAATTCTCAACAAACGATATGGGGAGCATTGGTTTTAGCCATGTTTGGCAATCTTTCGATCTTTCAAACATATATCCTACGGTCTTTACTCAAGCACCACGATTTTAACTCAAACCAAACAATTCAAGGTTGGGGAAGTCATACCATTTCTAGCTTACACTCTTAGATGAGAGCATCCATCGATTAAGCTATTTCTAGCCTCAATCTAAGGTGGAAACCTCAAATTTCCCCTATTGAATTCCTTTTGAATTATGAACTCCTCTTTCAAGCAAGAACAAATTAAGTAAATTCAACTAATGTTTGCAACTATTAATTTTATCATTAAAACTTGAGGAATTCAATAGACCCATATCAATTAATCAATTATAAATATAATTAAACAAGACCCATTCCCAAATTCAAATACCCATCATACACACACCCCTAGACAAGGAAATTAGCTACTCATGCTTAGCAAATAAAAGGTTATACCAATTGGGTAATTCATATTTCCATTCATAACTAGGCCAATATCCAAATCCAAGCTCAATTTGAGTACAAAAATAGTGAATTATGAGTGTGGAAGATGAAGATATACAAGTACACTCTCTATCTTCCTTGGGAAAAATTCTATGCTGAAAACTATTCAAAACTTGTTCAATGATATCAGGTACACACTCCAAAAAGGGTTTTAGAAGCTTTCCAATGCGTCACTTGAAAGTTGACAAAAATGCCCTTCGGGTATGATGCAATGCGATGTGTGACACGACGTACGGTCGTACCACAAGTTGTGCGCATCGCATATCGCATGTTTCCAACCAATAACTTTACTTGCTGATGTGATGTTGTGCAAAGACAGGTGTAGACAGTACATGATATTGTGCAGCTCAAATATCAATTCCACCTCTTGGCAGAATTTTCCTTGTTTTCAATCACATTCACACTTCAATTCTTTTTAACCTCTTTGGGTCCAATTCCTTTATTTTCTACTTTTGACCAAGAGTACCTACATTTTCATCAATAAAGGTATTAAGTACTTCTAAATATCATCAAAACATGGCAATAACTTATAAATAAAGGCTCAATAAGTTGGTAGACTACCAACTTATCACTGGGTATCACCCCTACCAGCCGTGTGGCTACCACGCCCACCCTGGGGATGACCTGTACCATGTGCACCACCACCCTTACTGTAGCACAAGGATCATACTGCTAAGATGACGGACTAGTCTTTCTAAATCTGAGACACCATCTTTGAATATGCCTAACCTCCCCACACTCATAGCATGCCCTATCCAAAGTGGGCCTCTGAGGTGAAGCCGAAGAAGTAATACAACCACCATGATCTGAAGAAGGATGGTTAGCCCCTGGTGAAGCCCCAGTTGATACTTCCATGGCTGACTAAATGGGGCATCCAGAATACCCTTGAGAAATCAAGCCTTTTGAGAAAGTTCCACTGCAGCTACCATCCTTTTGGGCCTTCTTTTCAGCAGACTTAGCATAACCATCATGTTGTACCCCTTCTACATTCCTGACATACTCAACCACTATCCTCTCCTCTTTTGTGCGCAATAACTGCAATGAATACCTGGATAGTGAGTGAAAATTGAGCCTTATAGACTGCAATTGAAGAACTGCCCTGCTCAATACTAGTAAACTCATCCTACCTCTTATTCGGCAAGGTACAAGGGACATACTTCTCTAGGAAAACAGAATAGAACTGTGTCTATGTCAATGAAGATGACCCAACTGGTGTATACTCTACTTAATCTCTCCACCATAACTTTGTAACCTCATGAATCTTAAAAGTGACAATCTCCACCCCATATCTCTCACCCTCATCTCATGAAGCCTCTCATAACAATCAATAATGAACTCATAAGAATCCTAAGTCTTAGAACCATAGAAAAGTAGAGGTTTTGATTTTAGTGAACCTCAAAAACAAGTCATGCTCCTTTCCAGTTATCATTGGCCCAGCCACCGGTCTCAAAAATATCCTTATCTTAGAAGCCTCGTCCATCCATGGAGCCACAGAAGTAGCATGTTGAACCCTCAAATTTTGTCCTATTGGATTTGTAGGTGCCACCCTAGTACCTGCCAAGTCAATCAGTAGAGTCAATACCTGTCGTAGAACATCTATAAAATTCGGAGCAAGTGCAACACCTACCTGATCTGGTGGTACTACCCTCTCTGCTGATACCCTAGTGTGATCCTTGGTGGGGAGGGGACTCTCACCTTTCATGGACCTGTCCAATAAGCTGGAGATCTACCCCTGGCGGGTGCTGCTCCACGTCCTCTAGCCCAACCACCTCCTCTCGCGCATCATCTACCATAATTTATGGCCCAGTGGTTGGATCGAGTGTTGTTGCTCTTGCCTCTACTATAGTGTCCTTACCATCCATGATAGAAAGAATGAAAGAGGTCAGATACCAATTTTGATCACCAAATACCAATTGTAATCAAGTAATAGCACAAAAGAAAGAAGAATTTGAGTTTTTCAAGTGTCTTGTAGCCTCTCAAAGAAAAGTACAGACGCCTCAGTACCGTTTCGCAAGACTCTACTAGAAATGTCCTTGTACGATGAGATCAACAAACCTGGAGCTTTGAAATTAAAATAAATTTCTTAGGCCGGTAATATCAATAATAAAAAATTGTAACAAAAGAAATTACTTGTTTAAAATAAAGAGATGGAAAATCTAAATATTATTAAACCTAATTTAATAACTAAGTCAATGTAATAACATTATTTTATGATTTAAATGAATGTTGACTCTATTTTACAAAGTTTTTGTTCTTTATATATGGAATTCTTATTTATTGACACGTGCGAGGTGATCGCACATATGTTAAAACTAGTAGTATTAGTTAATTTTTTGAAGAGTTAATTAGATTATGTTCGGGAAGAAAAAAATGAACTAGAGGCACTAGGCAGTACTCCAAAACGAAGAGGTTTTATTTCCAAGTATTATTCACAAAGGTAGTTAAGCATCTATAACAACATACATTCTTTTTGTTCTAATTAATTGTTCTGAAAATAAATAAAAATGCGACAAACAAATGGCAAAAGGAAAAAGAAAAAGATAACTATTTACAGTTGGAACTTGTAAGAAAAAGAAATCGCAAATCACTGATAAAAGCGATAATTCTTGGCTTGTTTGATAAGAGTCCACATCCCTCCAATGGGCGATAAAACAGTCAGCAGTACCCCAACTATGATGCAGAACTGAAATTTATTTGAAACGAAGAAACACACATAATAGAAATTAGATAAGAATAACTAAAAAATTAAATTAAATTTTCATAAATTAAATAGATCGAACCAAATCAAATTTTACTCACCCAATTCATACACCAAGAAAAACCAAACCTTTTGGGCTTTACAATGATAAGCCAAATGATGCAAGGAAGCTAGAGAGAGAAAGAAAACAAAAGGGCGAGGTCGATCAATACTGAAAGATAACGTGATATAAAACAAAACTTGTGAAATCCTTCTATAATTTACTTACGTAATACGATGTTGGGGCCAGAGCAAATCCACCAAAGAATCCCATTAGACCACCAAAGAATGGTATGGTCATACCCACAAACAACGTCAATGCTACAATAAAAAAGATAATAAAGTGAAAATTGACCACTCACTCTCCATCTATCAACTTTTAAGTAATTAAAATAAAATGGAAGAAGTTATGACAAGAAAACTAGGATAGAATTATGGGAAACCCAACTGCACTTACCAACATATGTTGTACGCACAACGAAGCGAAGAAAAGTGGAAGGTTTTAGTTTGATAGATTTCACGGCATATGTCTCTATCATGTCAAACATGGGCATTGCGAAAACCTGCAAGGAAGTTAGGCACAACAACAATTGGTAACATCATGAATAATTGGTAATAACCGGAATGAAGTGGCGTTATAGGCAGGCAGGAAGATACCTGGTAGCTTCCAATGACATGAACGACAACAAACAAGTTAGCAGCAGCAACAAGCCACATAGGTTTTTCCAGTGAAAGCAGGACGTTATCCTCGACGAGATTACCAAAGGCCCAATAGCCAATGAAAGCCACAGGGAGGTAACAGACGGCGACGATGAGATAAGCCACCCATACACCTTTCCACATAGGACCTTTGGAAGGTTTTTCTGGTGTTGAAGGAATAGTGGCTTGAATCTCAAGCACCACATTATGGCCAGCATAGGCAAAAGCCACATCTCCAAGAGCACTCAAGAACATGAACACATTGTCACTTGTCTTTTCACCCCTAAGTTCATAGCTCACTACCCTACCTTCAATCCCTCTCCCTACAGATGCTGCCCAAGCAACAGTCGAATATGTCAAGGACATGACCGCAGCAGCCAAGGACACAAATGATATGGAATTAAAATTTGGCAAGTGAGAAAGCACAAAGTGAACTGAGGAGAAGATGATGATGAAGTAGGTGAGTTTTATTGGTTGACAATCAGGGCAAATTGTTTCGTGAAATTTCTTTAACGACTTGCCTCCTGTAACCATGTATATTATGCAAGAACTCACGTCCACCACTATTTGTTGTGGTACAACTACCCAAAGACCAAGTTTTTCACCAAATGCATGTTGACCTAGTTCGTGGTACCTATCAAATCTCTTCCCTGGTACCATTTCATGCATCTCTACCATTTGCCAGATTGTGTAAAATGTTATAGCCCACGACATTAGCATTACTACCACTCCAGGTCCCCTGCAACATTAATCATTTTACTTTATTTTTTACAGTTTTGCATGTTTTCCAAACATATACAATATATAATCTAATTTTTAGAATTTTCACATACATATATATATGAATTATAAGAAATTGTGGGTTCAATTGAGCTAATCCCTCAAACTATACGTCCACCAGTGTCCGAAAATACAAAGGTGGTAGTAGTACTTCTTTTTATTTCTTAATTCTCTTCTCCATATTAGAATCGTGCATGACTGCTTCGAGCCAAATCCAAAAGAGAGAGACACCTAATTTAATTTTAGGGGTATCTGATCAATCCAAAAATTTCATGTTCTTTTAAACCAAATCATAATATGAATTAAGAGCGCAAAAGATAATATTTGCTTTGTTTCATTATGTGTTTTAGTTTTATTGGATTTGAAGTTAAAGCAATTTGTATAAAAAAAAATTGAATCTTGTAGTCACTGACAAAAGGTGTAACATACCAAAAATATCCTTTGATTTTTAAACAAGTCTTATCATTCCTAAGAATTTGACTTCTTTTCATTTATCTTCTCTCTAATTTTTCAAGTTCTTGCTTGGATTGAGGACACATATCATAATTTATATTCAATGGATGAAATTTAATTAACTAAAATAAAGTCCTAACCATGATTAATAGTTAATTACTTTCATATATTTGATTCCAAAATATTTTTACAATCCCATAATTTTAGTTATACATTATCTCTTTCTTACTTTTGAGTAATTTTTGCGGTGCATTCTTTTTCTTTTTGTATTTTTTCTAATATGATTATATGGCCATGGTAATCTTTCAAAAAATTGCCGTGCATTATATCTGCTCACATTCAACATTCAAAAATTAAAAATATAAAGGTAAACGCCAACTTATGATATTACAATTTAACGCAACTTTACAAAATAAATTTTGCCAAAAGAAATGTTGCACGACAAAAAATTACTCAAAGTAAAAAGATAATTTTTTAATATATTTAGGAATGATATAATATATAACTAGATTTATGGGATTGTAAAAATATTTTGGAAGCAAATATCTGAAAATAATTAATTATTTAAATCATAGTTAGAATTTAATTTTAGTTAATTAAATATCATCTATTGATTACAAACTATGACATGTGTCCTCAATCCAAGTAAGAATTTGGGAAAAATAGAGAGAAGAAAAGTGGAGAGGGGCCAATCTTCATTCCTACAATTGAGTGTTACGAAGGATAAATGTGGATTTGACTCCTCTTCATTACACTTTCTCTCCTTTCCTCAAGTATACCTTTAGATGAGTGACACTTGTCAAATATAATTTTTGAAGGTCTAGATTAGATTCATTCAACAAGCATCCTAACCATAGTTAAGAATATAAAATTTGAAAAACACTCTCTAATTTTGATATAAAATATCAATCTCCCTACAAATTTTGATACTCAGTATCGTTAATTTTATTCTGTAAATTTATACTTAAAAAATCAGTAAAAATTCCCCTCTCTAAATTTTTACTGACTTTTTTAAATATAAATTTAGAGAACAAAATTAATGATATATTGATGAGTATCAAAATTTATAGGGTGATTGATATATTTCATACTAAAATTAGAGAGTATTTTTCAAATTTTATATTCTTAATTATGGTTAAGATGCTTGTTAAATTAATCTAATCTAGATCTTTAAAAATTATATTTGACAAGTGTCGCTCATCTAAGAGTCCGTTTGGACATGTAATATAAAATTATTTAAAATAAAGTTGATGTTTTATTTGGACATGCAATTTAAAAAATTTAAGTTGTATTTTTCTAATAAACATGAAAGCCCTTCAAGTTGTGAAAGTTATTAAAAAAAATTCAAGTCTTATAAAATATTATCAAATGACCAAATCATAGTCCATAAATGGGATATTGTAATATCTTAAGACACTGCGTTGATAAATCACAATTCTCCATGTTCCTTTTCTAAGTAAATATTTGCGATTATAAACTTTCAAGTACACATCATTTATAAAGATTCACTAGTCAACAATATATAGTAACCAATTATTCTTTAATATAATCCTTTCACATGGTACGAAAAATCTCTTCAGGCCGAGCATAAGTCTTTTTTTTTTACAAAATTTAAAATAATAATTTATTTTTCCAAAATATAACCTTATGAGTCAAATTTTATATTTTAAAAAGTTGAAATTATGATTTGAAATTTCAAATCATGATTTTTTGAGAATTTGGAATTTCATCTCATAATTTCAAATTATTAGATAAAATTGCATGTCCAAAAGCTAGCTTAACGTGTAACCAAATCCCTGGAAAAATAATATGTACTATATTGCTCCCAATTTAAAAGTGATATTTTTTGTTTAGTCAATACATTCTTTTTATATTTATTACAGTAATAATTTAATTTTAAAATGTTCAATTTATCCTTAATGAGATAAAAAAATAATTATTAAATAGGAAAAAGGACACAGGCCGGCTACTTTTAAAAGAAATAACTCATGTTTTGTCTATTGAACAGAATAAGGCATTTCAGCCATTTTAATTTTATTTTTTAACCAAAGCCCAAATTTGATCTATTTACTCTTATATTGCAGCCTTTGTTGACTTTTTTTTTTGTCTTTTTTTTTTGTTTGTTTTACTATTTTTTTACTTTTTCTTTTTGTTGTGTTTTCGCGTTGCTTTTTAGATTTTTTTAATTTTTTTTGCTGGATTTTTATTTATTTTTCTTGATGCTCTTATTTTTTTTATTATATAAAGTGTATATTAATTGTCTTAGTATATAATATCTTATTTTATTGGCAAGTTCTAATTAAGTTATACTTTTACAAAATTATAATTTACGTCTCATACAAAATTCAGAATTTCGTACCCCTCTATTTTCTTTTTTGAGTTGATTGTATAATTTTTTTAATTTTTTTATTTATTTCACTCTCAGTTAGTATAGATTTTGTATACAATTGTAATTGTATCAATATGTATTTGTATCTGATACAATATGTGTTTGTATCAATTGTTATATGATATAATATGTATTTGTATCAATTGTATCTGTATCAATTATATATGATGTATATAGAAATTGTATAATTATTATATAAAATATTTATATATATGTGTGTGTGTGTGCACGCGCGCGTGTGTGTAAGATTTTTATAAAAAATTGTAGAGCCAATTCACGTAAAGAGGAACTATTAGTCTCTTAAAGCTATTTTGATAGTGACTAAAAATAAAGTATATTCTTAAAATCTATACATGTGGATATCTTAAAAATAATAATTTTTAAAGAGTCCGAACAATATAACTTAGACATGATAAATTATTTTTCAAAAACCTTTTCTGCTCTTTTAATTGATTCTTTCTTTTTTTAATAATCAAATATAATTTTTTGTGTTTCTTATTTTTTTTCACAATATGATGGAAATAGTTTGGATGAAGAGTCGATTTCGCTTTCCCTTTTCAATTTCTTTTTCAGTAATTGGAGAAATAAAGATTGTATATGATGTGTATGGAAACTATATAATTGTTATATAGAATAGGTATATGTATAAGATCTGTAGAAACTGTATAATTATTGTATAGAATATATATTTGTATAAGATTTCAATAGAAACTGTATACTTGTTGTATAAATTATGTATCTGAATAATTATTATAGTTAAAGGTTGTATAGAATATGAATAGAAATTGTAATATTGTTGTATATAATATATTTTGTATATGATGTGTATAGAAACTGTATCATTGATGTGTAAAATATATATCTGTATAGAATGTGTATAAAAATTATATCATTGTTATATCTATTATCATTTTATATGTATAAAAAATATATCATTGTTGTATATAAATGTATATGCTTATTATATATTTCAACTGAACTAGCACATTATCATTTGGATATTTTAAATATATAAAGTGTATAATAATTATATATATTCTATAATATATATTGTGTAATTGATATATATAGTGTGTATATATTATACATTGATTATACATTTATGACACACGAATTATACAAAAAAATTAGTATAAAGAGTTACTTTTTTATATTCTAACTATCTTCATTTTATCGGAAAAAAATATGAAAAAATATAAAATTATAATAAATTTGTCGTGCAATATTAAGAGGTGAAATATATGTGAAAGAAATAAAAATATGTGGAAAGAAAATAAAAGAAACTATGAAAAATAGAAAGAGAAAGGGCTCAACATACATAGAAAGTGGAAAAGTTGTAAATAGGAGGAAAAGGGGGCCGGGCCGCATGCCTAAGAAAATGGACAACTTTTTTGTACACACGTAAGCTTTTTGGGCTGCCAAATTGAAAATAGTTTTTTTTTTTGCTATTTGCTTGTCATTACTTTGTAGCTAGAGGCTATTTATGTCCTTCTCTCTTAAATAATTATAGCTTATTTTATAACACAAATTTCCAAAAATAAATAATAATCTTTCTTTGTTAAATTTGGTGTCCAATCAAATATGGAGGGAGGGAGTAAAAAAACATACCATCCCATCTCGGACATGGCATATGGGAGACTGAGGACACCAGCGCCCACCATGGCAGTGACATTATGAAAAGTAGAGTACCACCATTTCGCATTTCGATCGGATGTAATGGGAAGCCAGGCATCTATGGCTTTCTCCTCCTCCGTCCTGGTATCTATCTCTTTTTCATTAGCATGAGCCATCACTTCTCCTTCTCTCTTTCTTTCTTTCTTTTTTTCTTATAGGAATTGATTTTTTCGTTTTTGTTTTCAACTGTGTTGATTTCGTGGAGTGTTTAATAATTCAACAAAATAGATTTTTTTTCTTTTTTTCAGTTTGTGGAGGGAACCGAAAGTGTAAACAAGAATTAGAAGTTACAGATCAACAGGGAACAAAGGACTCAATCGTGAATATTAGAGTCCTCAGTTTTAACCCTAGGAATTAAGAAGCACATGCAGTTCCCTCAATGTATGCGCTTTTGTAAACTCTTCTTATATATATGTTAATGACCCGAAAATGGTGACTCCTATTACAGGCTATCAGTGAATAGCTCCGCATGTCCAGGCAGTTGTTATGTCCAAAAATTATCTAATTACCACAAGAATGTTAAGGCCAAAAAAATTCCCTAATAATAAGGGTTCTCAAAATGCGCGTCTCACAAAATATTTCGCAAACTCAACCTAATTTATTTATTTGCCTTTGTTAAATTTATGCTATAAAAATGATTTACTGGTGACGTTCATTTACATAAACTTCCTAAGATCTTTTTTTTTTGATTTAATACCTCAAAATCCCCTTAAACTATTATTATGGATTGTTGTTATTACTCTCTTCAACTATAACATTTTCTATCAAAGATCGCTACAGTGTCTTTGGCCTTTGTCTCTTGGAATTTCAATTAAGAGTGCAAATTCTTTTTCAAATTTAAGGGAAAGTGATATAAGTTAATTTTTATTTTGGAAAAAGGTAATATTTGACTCTCTGCTTTCAGAAAAAAAAGGTTATATTTATCCCTTGTCATACTTTTTTAATATATTTGTCCTTGTAATCCAACTTTGAGAACATATGTTCCCTTGGAATGTCAAATTTCATGTCTTCATTTTTATTATCCTACGTGACCTTGTGTGGATATATTTTTATCACAATTAAAAATTTGCTCTCTAATTAAATATACACCACCCATTTTTTAAACAGCCCATCCAATAGTTAAAATCCAATAAACCCAACTTCTATATCATTTTCCCATCGTCACTTTTCCCATCAGAATACTGTTACGATCCAAAATTGAGAAAGTGATGACACCTATCTCAACCCCACCGATAGGTAAGCCAATTCAAAATAACATGAAAGATTAACGAGGAACGAATACACAAAATTAACAGTTTAAAACAATAAAGTCATGATCAACTTTTTAATAAATGCTCAAAGGAAAGTGCGAAAAGATCCCTACAACTCATCCCAACATCCGGAGTCACTAATGCAAGCCTCTAAGAGTAGGAATACAACTCTAAAACTCAACACCTGAAAGGAGTAAAAACAACATAAACAAAAAAATCGAGGATATCTTTGAAGGTTGTGGATCAATCAAGCAGCTACCTCATGATCTCGATAAAATGTCCAAACAACTACGATCATCGGTCTGAAGTATTATGCTGAACCTGCAGAATAAGGTGTAGAATAAATAAGTGTGAGCACGAAATCCACATGTACTCAACAGCATTATCATCTTACCCTAACATAGAGAAATGGTGAGGTCGACCCTACACTACCATAAACCATTCAGTCTCAAATCTCCAAACATTTCTATAAGACCCGGAATAGTAGTTATAATGAACACCAATACAATCAACACAATAATCAACTCTCAGACAATGTTTGATAGCCACCAAGTCAATATTCACAACACATAAGCATATATTTATCACGAAAACTTAAAATCATGTAGATGATAATGAATGAATAAATAAAATGCATATGCTGTGTATATATCAGTTGCCATAGTGTAGATAGTTAGAATTCATGGAGAACTCGCATATACTACACAGGTGTGCCGCTCTGATCCATATAAATAAAAAATTATAAAGGGGTGCAACTCCGATTCATATATAATAGTGTGCAGGCGTACAACTCCGATCCATATAATGTATAATGTGCATGCATACAACTCCGATCCTAATGAAATCCAATGTAAAACATAGAGGCGTGCAATGCCAATCCCAATAACAAATACAATCTCAAATATATACTTATTTTAGGAAAATCAGTATTTTACTATGGCTTTATTATTATGACATGTACCAGCGTGCACTCCGATCCTAGAATAACAATCATGATTTTCAAACAATGATTTCATAGTGTAATTCAAGTTCACTCTCATTTCAACTTTGCCTTTCCATTTTTTGGTTCATAGAAAAACATCATATCAACTCAATGTACCACTAAAATAATAATTATCACTAGATATCACCATAATTTGACTTCGAATCTATAAAAAAGTGTTGCATTCATCAACTAGCATGTACATGAATCAAATAAATCATATAAGTCATGTAAATCATGCTCCCAAGGCAAGAAATCAGTTTGAACAAGTCGAATAGTCACATAGACCCTTATCATGATACTGGTACTCGCATAAAATGTTCGTCATCTCGTTTATAAGGGACCCATATTATTCTTTATCCTATATTCAGTCAATCAACACACTAACACTTCATGAAGAGTCAAGAAAGCCTCAACTTAACTTAAATCAAAGCCCAAAAAATTAAATTACGGTGTTGTCCTTCCTCAAAGTTTTTGAATGAGCTAATTGGTGAAATATATATATTCTACATAAGAAAGCAAATTCATAGAAACCTATATTGCTATACTTCCATCCTAGGTCAAAAAGTCAACCCTGAGCCCATAAGGGATGTTGCACCCTATTTTTACCAAAGATTAGATAAAGCACAACTTCTAAACTCTAATAGGATTAATATATATATATATATATATATATATATATATATATATATATATATATATATAGTCGCCATTTTTAAGAAAAATCAGAAAATCTGTTAATTTTTAACATGCATGACTCACAACTAGTCTGAGTAAAACAAATTTAAATTCTAGGTATGGATGTAAATTATTCCGAAGGAAATAGGTTAGGCATCATTCAGAATCCACAAAGTGTGATTCTCGATTAGACTTAATTTATCAAATGAGGTGGAGGTAAAATCATTTTTGCAAGTATAAATTTGTACAATAAAATATAAATATCTACAAGAAAAAAGTGTAAAAATATTAATAAAAGAGTGTGTATCAAGTATATAAGTACAGCCTCAAAGCAACAACAACAACAACAACAACAACAACAAACCCAGTGTATTCCCACAGTGTGGGGTCTGGGGAGGGTAGAGTGTACGCAGTCCATACCACTACCTCAGAGGTGAGGTAGAGAGGCTGTTTCCGATAGACCCCCGGCTCAAGACAAAACAGTCTAGAAAAAGGCTAAAAAAGGACGTAACAATGATACAGGATAAAAAAATAAGATAAAACTACAAGAGACGATAGGAAGTTACATGTAGTAACAAACAACAGACAAAAACAGAGCACTGCCACAAAATACTACCACGAGGAATCCAAGAACAAGAAACTAAAAGCGTATCACTACGATTACTAGTCGGGACTAATAAGGGAAAACACTCCTACCTACTAGCCTACACACACTTCTACCTACTACTCTTCTACCCTAATCCGCGTCCTCCACACCTTCCTATCTAGGGTCATGTCCTCGGTAAGCTGCAACTGCGCCATGTCCTGTCGGATCACCTCTCCCCAATACTTTTTCGGTCTACCTCGTCCTCTCCTGTAACCATCCATAGCCAACCTCTCACACCTCCGCACTGGAGCATCCGTGCCACTCCTCCTCACATGTCCGAACCATCTCAACCTCGCTTCCCGCATCTTATCTTCCACCGACGCCACACCCACCTTATCTCGGATATCCTCATTCCTAATCCTATCTCTCCTGGTAAACCCGCACAACCATCGCAACATCCTCATCTCCGCCACCTTCATCTTTTGAATATGGGAGTTCTTTACTGGCCAACACTCAACTCCATACAACAAAGCTGGTCGGACCACCGCTCTGTAGAATTTGCCTTTAAGTTTAGTAGGCACCTTCTTATCGCACAAGATTCCAGATGCGAGCCTCCATTTCATCCACCCAACACCAATACGATGGGTGACATCCTCATCAATCTCTCCATTTCCTTGGATAATAGACCCAAGATACTTGAAACTCCCTTTCTTTTGGATGACCTGTGTATCCAGCTTCACTTCTACGTCATCATCCTGAGTCGCCTCACTGAACTTGCACTCCATATATTCAGTCTTGGTCCTGCTCAACCTAAACCCCTTCGACTCGAGGGTCTGTCTCCAAACCTCCAACTTCGCATTAACTCCTACGCGAGTCTCGTCCACCAAAACTACATCATCCGCAAATAACATGCACCATGGCACCTCACCTTGTATTTGCCGCGTCAATACATCCATTACCAAGGCAAATAGAAACGGGCTAAGGGTTGATCCCTGGTGCAACCCCATTAACACGGGAAAGTGCTCCGAATCTCCTCCCACAGTTCTAACGCGAGTCTTGGCCCCCTCATACATGTCCTTAATCGATCTGGTGTACGCCACGGGTACACCTCGAGCCTCAAAGCGATGGAGACATTTTTCTTCATGTGCAGGGATGGACAGTACCAATATACAGCTAACACAACTAATTATCAAGTGGTGGACATGGCCTTGCAAGCCAAAGTTGAAACCACTGATGATTGTTGTACCAGCCATTATTCTATGGGAGCTATGGAAAGGAAGAAATAGTCTAAGACATGGGAAAGCTTGGACCTATAACAACATGATCTATAAAATTAATACAACTATAGTACAGTTGTATAGAACCTTCTTTCCCAATGTGAAGACTATACCTAACACTTGGACAGAGGTGATTCACTTGATGGAAAGCTACAGACCAAGATTGTACTACAAGAAAGTGACCTGGAAGCCTTTTACTATTGACATTAAATGTAACACTGATGGGGCAAGCAGAGGAAACCCATGAAGAAGCTCATATGGATTCTGCTTAAGAGATGCACAGGGGGATTTGATATATGCCCAAGCAGAAGAGATCAATGAAGGTACAAACACAGAGGCTGAAGCCATAGCTATCAAAGAAACTGTAGCTCATTGTGTAGCAGAAAACATCACCCAAATTGTCTTAGAAACCGACTCCTTGTTAATGAAAAACATCTTAGATGGAATATGGAAAATCCCTTGGGAGATCAGATGCATAGTGGAGGACATACAAGAATTTAGGAAAGATTGCACAGTTAAGGTGGAGCATGTATACAAAAAAGGCAATGTGATGGCAGACTACCTAGCTAATCTTGCATTGGAAATAGATGGTAGACTGCAATTTAGCGGATTCGCAGATTTACCTAGTGCGGGGAGAAGAATTATCAACCTTGACAAAGCTCAATACCCAAACCTTAGGATAAAGAAAAGACACATAAAGTAATGAAGAATAAGGGGAGAGGGCCGCTGGAGATCCACCACTCAAACAAAATGCTTGAATCAGTTCTTAAAGGAACAATTGCAGGAAGAACGATACAGCAAACAAAGAGAACAACGAAAATGATACACATGTGGCTACAGAGGGTCTCACACGATCAGCAAAACAGAAATTCCACAGGCACATCACAAAAGAAAAGCAGGGATTCGAGCTTACCGGAGGAACAGTGAGGTCGGCAACTCCCGTCGGCCCTTCATAAGCTCTCTGTTAAAGCGCTGGAGGAGGAACTTTGTCCTCACAGTCACACACAGAAACAAGAAATCAGACCCAACACAAGCTGGATCCAAGTGGAAGCTCAGCAAATGAGGCAGCGGGGGAAAAGAAGTACAAGAAGCTTACCACCAAGAGCTCGCGGAGAAGGAGGAGAAAGCTCAAGCACCACCATGGACAAGATCAAATATACATCAAGCTTAGAGAGTGAGAAGCAGATGCGACGGAAGGCAAAGAGACAAAGTGGAGAAGATGTGGAACTTTCCAAATTAAAGCTGGACCGGGTCTCCGAGCCCAATCAACACTTTAGCTTTCTGTTTGTTTTTATTTTGCTTTGTTTTTGGGCCACTTTTGGGCCAGACGCTTTTGTTAATTTCGTCATTTTAATTTAATAAAATTCGGGTAACACCGGGCAAAAATTAATTTTTTTTAAAAAAGTATATAAGTACAAATAATGTATATAAAATATATAAATGATGTATGTAAAAGAAAATATATACATAAAAAAAGTACTCTTTATGCAATACCAAACGAAAGTACTATTTTATTATGAAAAGAAAATTACTTTTTCTACCATTTGAAAAAAAATACTCACAAACAGTATTTCCAACTTAATGTCATGTAGATGAATTAATTTTATTTTTTGCAAAGAAAAAAGATTTAAGAAACGAGAAAGGGGTATTATGCTTTAAAACTATTTGAAAAGAGTATTTTACAAAAAAAAAAATAAAAATTGCTGTAACGGCTAAGTAGAAATAATTAAAATGATAATTTATTTATAAAAAAAAGACTACCTCTAACATTTGCCTAGCTTAAAAAAATATAAATTAATTAGCTAAGTACTTAACTAATTAATCTATTTATGAAAGTATTTATTGCCTAAGCTTTATCTAAGCGTATAGTAACTTGAAATAAATAAAATACGAAAATAAAGGAACACTACTGCCCAACGCTCCAAAAGTTAGTTTTTCACTATACTTTATGTGTTATATAATTTTTAAGGCGTAAAACTAAATTCAAATGATAAATCAACAAATATCTTCAAGCTTTTTTCAGGTGCCGTCTTAGAAAAGTATCTCTAAATATTTGCATAAACACTTAGTAGAAATATTAGTAATGAATAAATATTTACCGAATAAAGTAAGGAAATATATTTGCAACTTAAAATAAAAACTCGTCTTATGTGAAGGAAAGGCCTCAAAAATCGGCGAAATTATTTTTGTTGGCCAAATTATTTTGTTATGCAAGACTCTAATATTTGCAACTCAAAATAAAACTTTCATATTTTATCACGGGAAGGCCTCAAAAACTAATGAAAGAGATTTTTTCATCGGTCAACTTATTTTGTTATGTATGTGTGCATGACTTTAATAATTTTTGCAACTCAAAATAAAATTTCCGTCTTATAATATGAAAAAACCTAAAAAACCGATGAAAATGATTTTTTCATTGTCCAAATTATTTTGTTATGTATGTATACAAGACTTTAATAATTTTTGCAACTTAATGTAAAACTTTCGTCTTTATTATGGGGAGGCATAAAAAGTCGACGATTTTTTTATTCATTGGCCAGATTGTAGTGTAATACTCCGTTTGTTACTAGTTATAAAAAAGAGTAAAGAGTAAAATGATCAAAACAAATCTTGCCGCAACAAACAATGGTGACGATAAAAGATTCTCAGAAAGAGCATAAATCCAATAAAAAAATAGCACAATATAGATTGAGACATTAGCATAAAATGTAGCAACAATAATCAGGAATTTTTTTTTTTACATAGAACCAAGTTAGCCCATAAAAATAAAATAATAAATAAATAAAATAGCCATGATTAGCAGAACAAGAATAAAAAATGTACCATCGCCGATAAATAATTTCCGGTGAAGTTTCATGGCGGGGTGGCAACTGAAATAAAGGAATCGAAAAAAATAATAATCTTCTATGGTGTTCAACAGCGTTTATATTTGCATCAACAACATCATCATTAATTTTAGAGATGAAGAGACTGAGTAAAAAATGAAATTTGTTTGGAAAAAAAGAGAGTAAGAGTAATGGTGAAGGAATAGGAGAAAAATGAGGGAGAGAGCTGAAGATTAAAAAGGAAAAAAAAAGAGAGTTGGAATGGAAAGAGAGAAATGGGTCGTGCGTGTGTGTTTTTACTTGTGAAAGAAAAGAAAGTAAAGGAGTTATTTAAAAGGAAAAAATATTTCATCAAATCTACTCTTCCACATTAAAAAATATAACTAATGTTACATAGTAAAATAAATATTAATATATAATTACAAAATATGTAAATAAATATATAATTGATTCTTGAAATAAGTATTGTGCTATAAAGAATAAAAAAATAATTATTAATTAAAATAAAAAAATATAATTTTGTGTTGTGCATGTGCATATGACTGTGAAATGTGACGATTAAATTGAAAATACAATAAATTGATATTTTTTTTTTAATATTTATGAAATTAAGGATAATTATCAATAAATTATAAAATATGAATAGATAATAATAAATTGATAAAAATTCTAAAATAAGGATAATTATTGATAAATTGTTAAAAATTAAAAAAAATATTTTATACTATTTAAACAACAACGAAGAATGAATCAATCAATTTTAAGCATGGACAACCAAAATTGGGTGTTAACAGTTTGTCCTTTTTCGACAGGAGACGATGTAGAAGTCTTCGATTGAAAAATATCGACATATAGCCAATTTGGTTCGACAAAGAAATATTTGACAAAATGTGTTCAAACTCTGATTTAGAGTAATCGATATATCTCGAGTTGTACAAGAATCAGGTCGTGCGTAGTTCAGAGGCTAATACAGATTGCCTCATAACCTATTGTTCGGGTGGACTTGCCCTGTAAAAGATAATTAAAAGGGAAGGATTGTTCAGAAATAGAAGTATTTGCATAATATCGACATCTCTTTTAAAATTGCCTCAGTATTGGGTGCGAAACAACCAACAACAAATAAAAGAGTAAAGCATAATAAAGCAGTAAGATTGTGAGAAAATAAAAGAAATGGACAGCATGATCACAAGATGAACGCATTTGCTTTGGTGAGAATGCAACATTGGTACACAAAGTAACGCCTTTGGTTCGACAAAATGCAGTGTTCTTGCAGATGGTAACGTCTTCTTTATGAGAATGTGCGCGAGTGAAGAAAGTAAGGAATGCCTTTGCTTAAGCGAGAGTGCAGTGCTGGTATACAAAGTAACGTCTTTGCTTGGACAAAATATAGTACTGGTGCAAAAAACAATGCCTTTGGTTCAACGAGAATGCAGTGTTGATGTAGAAACCAAGCCTTTGCTTCGGTGAGAATATGATATTTGCGCAAAATGGTAGTGTTAGTGCGTAAGATAACGCCTTTACTTTAACAAAAATAATGATGCATAAAGTGAGATGAAAATGGTCTCTTCTTTTACATTAATATGATAAATGCAATTACGATAAAATTTAAATATGATGCAATTTCCTTTAGACCATGAAAGATGCCTTTAGACGATGAAAATGATATCTTTAAGCTATAATGTCATAGGTCCATGATGCACAAAAGTAGTATCCTTAGGCCATAAAATTATATCTTTTAATTAGGCTATGAAGATGATGCCTTCAGACTATGACGCCTTCGGATTATGATATGCAAAAGTAAAGTCCTTAGGCAATGGAATTGTGTCTTTAGGCCATGAAGATGATGCCATTAGACTATGACAGCCTTGGTGTCCTACTGTGGTGATGGACGAGCCCAATGCAATATCCTATTATGTGGCTGGATGAGCTCATGCATATCCTAGTGTAAGGTTGGACAATCTCATGCAATGTCCTAGTGTGAGGCTGGACAAGCCCATGCAATTTATCTCGAACTGCCCTAAAAAGGTTTTGCCCCAGTTTAGATGAAAGAAAAATTCTCGTACTTTTCGCAAGATATGCTATTTTTTGTGAAAACTTTGAGGCTTATTCAAAAAAATTTATCCCAGTTTTATGCTTCGAAAAAGGAATTTGAAGATTTTTTTATATAAAGAATAAAAAGAACAGAATCACGCCTTGACTTCATTGGTACCAATAATTAGTTTTGGGCATAAGAATTTCTCATTTGCTTTCCAGTTAATTGTAATGGCTTGTTCCATTATTATAGAAAGTATGACTTAAATACCCAACTAGAAAAGTTCCTAAGGTGAGAGTTAGAAAATCTCAGTCTAGGATGAACTTAGACAAAAATTATAGTGTAATATGCCTTAGAGATAATTCATAATTCATGTGTTATCGTGTGATAGTGTGGCATTTATTTTTGGATAGCCAACTGTCGTAAGGTCCCGTAGGAAGTTCTAAAATAGGAATTGGGTTCATAGAACTCCAGAAATAATAGTTGTCGCATCAGGGATAATTTGTGATACCTATAAAATAATGTGTGTTGTGAAATAAGGGCCTGAGGTGAGAAATCGATACTCTGGAAATTGATGCTTGCCACAACAAAGGGGCATCTTGTTGTATTGTCTATTGCGATGAGCCGATCCTTATCGCGATGAGAAACCGTTTGTCACAACGAGGATACAGGATAATATATCTGTACATTTTCCAATTTTTTGAGTTATTTCCCCATAACTCCAACTTTGTTCTAAGGCTCTAATAAGTGGTTCTTCCAAGAAAACTAGGGAATGCTTCATTATTTGAGGTAAGTAATCCGTAAAACCTCATAGTTATTGATTATTAATCTTTGTAAGACCTTTGGATGAAAGATTAATAGTGATTTTTTTGAATTTAAGCCCTAGAAGTATGAACTTGGGGAAGAATACAATTTCACTTAGAAACGATTCTAAGTTATATTTTTATGATTCTAGCATGAATTTATTAGTTCTTAACTTGATTAAGGCTAATGGGGAACCTTGAGTTCCATGAAGGTGAAACCTTTACACATAAAAATGGCTAAAAAGAATGAACTTGATTAGAAACCCTTTGTGTATTGATTTTATAAATGATATGAGCCTAGTTGTTGATTAATTAACCCTGGGAGAATGCTAAAAATTTCGTTTAAGGGTAAAATTAATGGGTTAAATTCTCAAGGCCTAAAATGAAGGGTAAATAATTAATTATTCTTATGTTATTATTATTTATAGACCTTGAACATTCTGAAGTGTTAAGAAAGAGCAAGACCGTTGAAAATTAGTTTGCGGGCGTTAATCCTTCACTCGAGGTAGGTTATGGTTCTAATTAGAGTTGAGACTCATTTTATTACATGTTATGTAGTAGAATTGTGTAACTTGTGGTTGATCTTCAGACATGGTTGAATTGGATGTCTTTTCTTGTTATGCTTGAATAAGTAGGCTAGATGAACAGAAATTGATAAGTGAGCTGAATGGCTATGTGTAATTGTTCCTTCGGCACTATGTATATTCATGAGGAATAGGTCTAAGAGACTGGTTATATAGATATTGATGTTGATACAATTGTTATGGATTGAATACCACGCCGGTATGGTACATGGACACCTAGGGTCCTATGCAGGTCGTGGGCTAGTGGGTAGAAATAAGACCCATAGCATATGTGTATACTATTTTATCTTGTTTGTATTTTTATGCTGTCTTTTATAATTTATAGTGAGCTGATTGTGAACTGAGATAAGACTAGAGATACGGGTGACATAAATGGAAGTTAGATGGATATATGTTCCATGTCAGTTGATTGTTGAAAGTGAATATTCCTTTCCCTTTGTGGTGATAATTTGGTGACTTAGGAATTTGAGATTGTTGTTGTTGAATTGTCTTGAAAAGACTATCAGTTGACTGAATTACATGCTAAGGATTGAAGTCACTCTTACTTGTTATGTGATTTTGCTATATTTATATTCTAACTTAAGTCAGCCTATGATATCTATCAGTACATAGTATTTAGTACTGATACTACCCTGTGCTCTTCTTTTATTGAGTACAAACTGTGTTTCAGAGGCTGAGCGCGACCTCAGATAAAGTAGAAGAGCTGATTACAGATCCAAGGGTGAGCACTACTTTTCAGGCTGCATGATCCTCTACGACTTGTTGTCCTTCTTCCGGATAATGAAACTCGTATTTCATTTATTATTTTTAGCTATTTTGGATATCTTAGGCATGGTTTACAATAGAGTTCTTGTACGTTAACTTTTTGTTCTTGGGGGATGTTGAATTGTTTCTGCAAATTTTATTCATAGTAGTCTGATTTTAAGTATGTTCTATATCTTCAAGTTTGGGTTGATTTATCCTTTGTAAAATTGGCTAAGGTTAAGCTTGTGTTCAGGTTATTTGGTTCTTCCATCAGAGGGTTAGTGTGGGTGCCACTCATGGCCAGTTAGGTCATGACAAAGTTGGTATTAGAGTCCTAGGTTCATTGATCTTATCATACAAGAACGTGGAGATCGAGCTGCAACTCCGACTCAGGAAAGGTCAGCATCTCTTCCTCAACAAGGGCATATTTCTGAGGTTGTTGTAGAAAAAAAGGTTTTGGTTGAGAATGATGAGGCAGTACCAGTCTAGGAGACAGGGGCGACACCCATTCAGGGAGTTGTGGCATAGGTTCCAATGTCATCTGATATGATCCAATAAGTTTTGAGTTTTCTTAGTGGATTGATAGGGAATGGGACTACTCCTGTAGTTCCTACTATGCATCATCTAGTAACCCAGCATGATGCAACTATGGCTCCTCGATTAGATGCTGCTTCTGAGACAAGTATATTTCCATGACAAGTGACAGGCCCAATAATGACTGGTGGTGAACATGACTTTTTTATGCAAGTTTGTGAAGATGAGGCCTCTGATATTTCACGGGTCAGAGTCTGAGGATGCTTATGAATTCATCATTGATTATTATGAGAGGCTACACATGATGGCATTATTGAGAGGCATGACATGGATTTTGTTTCTTTTCAGTTGCAAGGGGATGCAAAGATGTGGTGGAGGGCATTCGTGGAGTGCAGGCCTACTGGAGCACATCCTGTGACTTGGAGTCACTTCTATCATGTGTTTCTAGAAAGGTATATTCCCCAAATCTTGAGGGACAGAAAGAAGGACGAGTTCACAAACATTGAGCAAGAGAGTTCTTCTGTGGCTGCATATGAGGCACACTTTCATGCCTTGGCTTGTTACTCTTCTTAGTTGATCAATACAGAGGAAGAAAGAATATGCCATTTTGTAAAGGGTTTGAATACAGGGATACAAATTTCTGCTTTACAAGTAGCATCTTTTGATAAGTCTTTTCAGGAGGTAGTTGAATTTGTGAAGAATAATGAAGGGGTAAAGCAAGAGGGTCAGGTAAGGACGACTTTGAAGAAGCCTCGGTCTGGGGGCAGTTCCAATGGACAGTATTCTAGAGGTCAGGGTCTGTAGGGATATCTTGTATGCCCCATTCAGTCTACGGTGCAGGTTTCTACTGGGGGTACATCATGAACCAATCAACATTTATTAGATTTAAGTGGGTATCTTACCTTGTCATCCCCAGTGCAATGACCTACTTTTGATCGTGCATGTTATGAGTGAGGTGAGGATGGACACTTGAGGAGGAATTGTCCTCGGTTCTATCAGACAATCCAGCAGCAGGCTCCTAGAGCTCAGGTTCCAGCAGATAGAGGAAATGGTTTTGATAGAAATCATTCGCAGGGCAGGTGGGGTGGTCACACAGTTGGCATAGGTGGCAGCCAGCCTAATCCAGGTGATGGAAATGGTAGAGGAGGTGATCAGCCTAACATAGGTAGTGCACAAATAGGTGGAAAGAACCACTTTTATGCTTTCCCAGGTAGACCAGGAGTTAAAGGCGTTGGACGCGGTGATCACATGTACTATTCTTATTTGTGACCGCATGACTTCTATTTTATTTGACCCTGGTTCTACATTGTCCTATGTGTCTGCTAGATTTGCTGAGAGTTTTGGTGTGATATGTGAATTCCTTGACTTTTCTATTACTGTATCTACTCCAGTGGGGGATTTTATAGTTGTGGATAGGGTCTTTCAAGCTTGACCTGTTATATTTGTGGGGAGAAAGACTAGCAGATTTAGTGATTCTTTACATGGTGGATTTTGACATTATCCTGGGGATAAGTTGGTTGTTCCCGCACTATGCTATTCTGGACTATCATGCTAAGGCAATGCCTATGGCTATGCCTGGGTTGGATAGATTAGAGTGGGAGGGTAATTATAGCCCTGCTTTGTGTCTTTCCTTCGTGCTTAGAGTCTGATAGGAAGGAGATATTTAGCCTTCCTAGCCTATCTTTGGGATACTAGTTTAGAGGTCCCCGCTACTAAGTTAGTTCTGGTGGTGTGTGAGTTTCAAGAGGTATTTCCTACAGATTTGCCTGGCATGCCATCCAATCAAGACATTGATTATTGCATTGAATTAGAGCCAAATACACGTCCCATCTGTATTCCCCCTTATAGGATGGCACCGACTGAGTTGAGAGAGCTTAAGGCTCAGTTATAGGAGTTATTGAGAAAATGGTTTATTCATCTGAGTGCCTCCTCGTAGGATGCTTGATAAGTTGGTAATCTACCAACTTATTTAGCCTTTATTCATGAATTATTGCCTTGATTTGATGTGATTTAGAAGTATCTTATGCCTTTATTGTCTTATATGCAGGCACTCTTGATCAATTGAAGGAAGAAAAGGATTCGAGCCCAAAGGAGATAAAAATGAAAGCCAAGTTACAAAGATGTTCAGAAGAACAAGAATCTATTTGCGATGTGCGAGAAACATGCGTGCAGTAAAAGAGCACCTGCGTTTCACAGGTGCCAGCGCACACAGGAGCTGAAACACTGCCTAACACATACGCGTGCAAGTGGCCAAGGGCGATTGACCTTCCCTTTGCATATGTGATTGCAAGTGACTTGCACCTCACTGCCTTGAAGACTTAGAACCTGCGAGCCTCGAAGGTCAAAATGGCCCAGATATGTGTGGCATAATTGGGATGCTTCCAAGACCTTTTTTGGGATCTATGCAAAGGATATACATCAGTTTTCAATTCCCAATTAGTATAGAGAAAATACAGAGAATAGAATATAGTATAGAGTACACCTTAGAGTACAAGTTTTCTTTTTCTTCTTTGTAGAGAAAAAACACCATTGTTGATACATTGAGCTTGAAATTTAAAGCTAGTTATTGAAGATGCATGGAATTATTAAACATTCATTTTGTATATTCTCTCGTTCCTTTATTATGAGTAGCTAATTTCAATTCTAGGGGTGTATGTATGATGGGTATTTGAATATGGGAATGGGTGTTGATTATTTGGATTTATAATTGATTATTATGTGTGGTTCTATTGAATTCTTCATGTTTTCATTATATAATTAGTGGTTGCAAACATTAATTTAGCTTTCTAATTGTGTGCTTGCTTGAATAAGAAGTTCATCAATTGGGTAAGAATTCAATAGTGGGGATTTAAGATTTCCATCATAAATTGAGGTTATAAATAGCTTGATTTAGGAAGTTCTCACCTAAGAGTTGGGGCAATAAATAGTCTAACTCACCTAAGCCTATTGGTTGGTTTATTGCTTAACTATGGGGTTCGTAAGTGACCATAGTGTATATATGCTTAGTGAGTTGAAAGACAACTAAGCATGATTATGACCAAGGTTATCAATACTTTGATTGAGAATTTGCTTGAATAATCAACCCCTATCCCATTGTTTGACCCCATAGGAAGCACACCCCTAGCTTCCCATTCTTGATTAAAACAATCGTGTTTACGTCATTGTTTTGTTACAATTTGAATTTTAATTCCCAAATCTTTTTCCCCCAATTTCTATTTACTTGTTTGAACACTTTGCTTACTTTAGTGAATCAACTTGACAATTTGTGGTGAATATCCGTACCAATCTCTATGGAATCGACCCCGATATCACATTAGGTTACTTATTATTTTGCTTGACAATCGTTGCCACATTCTTCGGGAGAGTTGTTTTGAGCGTTATCAATGCTCTAGTGTTCTTTGTTAAGAAAAATGATGGTTGTCTATGTATGTGTATAGACTACCGGTAGTTAAACAAGGTCACTATCCATAATCTGTATCCTCTCCCTCGTATCAACAACTTGTTCGACCAGTTGCAAGGTGCATCAGTCTTCTCTAAAATTGATCTAAGGTCCAGATACCATCAATTGAAAATTAGGCCTTCTGATATTTTCACGACTGCTTTCCGGACCCAATACGGGCACTATGAGTTTCTTGTGATGTCCTTCAGGTTGACTAATTCCCCAGCTGCTTTCATGGGTATGATGAATGGGATATTTAAGCCCTATATAGACTCATTTGTTATTATATTCATTGATGACATCCTAGTATATTCTAAGAGTGATAGGATCACGAAAATCATCTTAGAATTGTGTTGGGATTATTGAAGGAAAAGAAATTGTATGCTAAGTTTTACAAGTGTGAATTCTGTGTCACGACCCGAAACTAGGCCATGATGGCGTCTACATAACCCCCCAGTAGACAAGCCTAACCCAAACACGCGAAAGACAATAAATAATAATTAAACTAAAGGAAAGCGGAAGACATAAACAAACGGACAGGGCCAATAGCATATTATACATATCATCATACAAAATATACATAAGAATGCCTTAAAGTGACCAACTAGACAAAACAGACTCGAGAACCAACCCGGACCTGGTGTCACTAGTACAAGAGCGACTAAAGTAAGGAGTAGCTATACTACAGATGTTGTCTATCCAAAATATAAAATATAGACAGAATAAACAAGATGAAAAACATGTAAAGTCTCCAAAAGCATCGGGAGGTCACCGGGATCCGAACAACAACGGGCCTCGAACGATAGAAGATCAGCGAGGGTGGCTCGTACTAGGTGCTACATCAGAAAAAGAGATGCAGAGTGTAGTATGAGTACCAAGACAATGGGTACTTGATGTGCCGCCATTCTACGACACATTTGACGCCTCTAAACTAAGAACAATTGTAAGTTTTCAAGCAACCGTCGTCGTGTTTGATGTTTTATGTTATATTTTCAGGAAAGAGAGACAAACATAGAAATGGAAGGAAATACAAGCAAAACGATGTTCTGGATAAGAGTGACAGCCTGAGTGATGGCCAGTCACCAAGGTGACGGTCCGTAAGCCTGGCCGTCAACTTGAGGCAGCACCACTGCCTAGTGGTGATGGCCACCGTGATGGTCCGTCAAGCTGGTGACGGTCCGTCAGCCCAAACCGTCAAGTTGAGGCAGTACGCGACGCGGATTCCGAACGTTTTTGGGTTTATTTCCTGGACTCCTATAAATACCCTATGTTAAGTTTATTTTATTTTATTCATTACCAATTCATTACCCAATAGTTCTAGGATATTTTTGAGCAAGAATTTGAGAGGAAAACACTACACAATCACGTTTTTCTTCTTGATCATCTTGTTCTTGATCGTTCTTGGGATCTTGGTTTTCTTGTTCTTGGATAATTGAAGCTTGTTTTCATTATATTGTAAGAATCTCTTTTCTCTTTATTATGAATATGAATTTCTTTTCTTTCCATCAAAGCATGATTAACTAACTTCCCACAACTAGGGTTGTGGGAGCCATGGCTAAAGTAGCGATATAGATTCCGGGTAGCGTCGGGTTCAATATTTATGATTGTCACGTTGTTAATCATTCATTCTTCACGTTTTCTAGTGGTTGCAAACATTAGAACATGCCTAGGTTTAATTTGCTTGAGTAAAGAAATTAAAACCGGGAAATTTGGTTAATAACGAGGATTCGAGACTACCAACTCTCGTCTTATGATTAATGTTGTAACTAGATTAATCTACTTGATGTTTAGGATTGAAATATAAAAGCTCACCTTTTCAAGTTCGAGAGAATTGAAAGGGAAATTCGTCTATTTGGTTGAGAAACGTTTAGACGATACCATGAATTCAATCACATCGTGACATGCATATAGAAAGAACCCGGTTAAGCCTTGAGTCGAAATTGTTACGACGCCATGGTGAACACTTCCCTAGTTCTCTCTCATATTGATTTTCACTCGTAAATTATTATTTGTTTTTGTTCACAAATTGATCACACAAACCCCCTTATTTACCGAAAACTATTGACTACTAGTCATCTAATTCACGGGGGTGCAAATTAGGTCGTTCGTGAATTAGATGACTAGTAGTCAATGTACGAGTGAAAAGCTCCTTTCAACTCTCCCCAGGTTGTGATAGAGTTGGGGGTTAGCTCTGTCAACCATAACGCTGCCTCATCAGACAGAGACAACGGAAACAACCTGAGCCTGATCAATGTCTGACTTACTCCAGGCAATTCAAACGACTTGCAGATACCCACAAAATTCATCAGGTGCCAGTTTGGATCGTCACCAGCAACACCACGGAACACTCCTCTCAAATTCAACAGCTGAATCATTGTGCTAGTGATGTTGAACTTGGCCCCGGGTGCTAGCGGAGGAAACGCAATAGCGCCCGTGGCACCAACTCCATCTAAGTCGACCTCCTCATCATTCAGCTCAATGTCGACCTCAAGACCACCAGCATTCAAACGTTGTTGGGCTTGCTGAGCTGCAGCGAGTCTCGCTGCCTCTTGTTGTTGCTCATTCATGTTTCGCCTTATCGTTCTTGCAAGCTCGGGGCCGTAGGGTAATATTGGTTCACCCGAGCCTCGGGTACTTGGCATGCACAACTCTGTACCCTGTAAAAACAAAAACAACACATAAAAATAGAAGCAGGAAATATGACTAAGAGTCAAATAAACACACCAAACTTAATAAACAACCGTATACCCCGGCAACGGCGCCAAAATTTGATAACGCCCAAACTACACCTCAAATTACGAAGCGTAAGCAGTCGTCGTCAAATATAGAACCCAACAGAGGTTGGGGTCGATCCCACAGGGAATAAGGTGCAAATTAGGTCGTTCGTGAATTAGATGACTAGTAGTCAATAGTTTCCGGTAAATAGGGGGGGGGGGGTTTGTGTGATCAATTTGTGAACAAAAACAAATAATAATGTACGAGTGAAAATCAATATGACAGAGAACTAGGGAAGTGTTCACCATGGCGTCATAACAATTTCGACTCAAGGCTTAACCAGGTTCTTTCTATATGCATGTCACGATGTGATTGAATTCATGGTATCGTCTAAATGTTTCTCAACCAAATAGACGAATTTCCCTTTCAATTCTTTCGAACTTGAAAAGGTGAGCTTTTATATTTCAATCCTAAACATCAAGTAGATTAATCTAGTTACAGCATTAATCATAAGACAAGAGTTGGTAGTCTCGAATCCTCGTTATTAACCAAATTTCCCGGTTTTAATTTCTTTACTCAAGCAAATTAAACCTAGGCATGTTCTAATGTTTGCAACCACTAGAAAATGTGAAGAATGAATGATTAACAACGTGACAATCATAAATATTGAACCCGGCGCTACCCGGAATCTATATCGCTACTTTAGCCATGGCTCCCACAACCCTAGTTGTGGGAAGTTAGTTAATCATGCTTTGATGGAAAGAAAAGAAATTCATATTCATAATAAAGAAAAGAGATTCTTACAATATAATGAAAACAAGCTTCAATTATCCAAGAACAAGAAAACCAAGATCCCAAGAACGATCAAGAACAAGATGATCAAGAAGAAAAACGTGATTGTGTAGTGTTTTCCTCTCAAATTCTTGCTCAAAAATATCCTAGAACTATTGGGTAATGAATTGGTAATGAATAAAATAAAATAAACCTAACATAGGGTATTTATAGGAGTCCAGGAAATAAACCCAAAAACGTTCGGAATCCGCATCGCGTACTGCCTCAACTTGACGGTTTGGGCTGACGGACCGTCACCAGCTTGACGGACCGTCACGGTGGCCGTCACCACTAGGCAGTGGTGCTGCCTCAAGTTGACGGCCAGGCTGCGGACCGTCACCTTGGTGACTGGCCGTCACTCTGGCCGTCACTCTTATCCAGAACGTTGTTTTGCTCGTATTTCCTTCCGTTTCTATGTTTGTCTCTCTTTCCTGAAAACATAACATAAAACATCAAAAACGATGACGGTTGCTTGAAAACTTACGATTGTTCTTAGTTTAGAGGCGTCAAATGTGTCGTAGAATGGCGGCACATCAGTACTCAGTAGGCATCATAGGCCGATCGAGCGCAGAAAGATAGTATATATAAATAGATTATAGGAAAGCAGCTAACTATATAGGGATCTACCTAAATCTAGTTATAAAGCCGGAGACATGCCAATAAACCAAAAAGAGGGGAAGAAAAACAACATCAAGCCAACCAGAGTCAATCCACGTGCCAAAGCAAATGCAATGTGGTGCACGATGATGCATATATAAATGCAATATAATATAAACTCGGAATACCACATTGGGCACCCGAAATACCGCATCAGACTATGCATATATATATATGTGAAATAGTAAAATACTCAAAATAATGCATCAAGGGTCCGAAATACCACATCAGACTATATATATATACATATGAAATTGTAAAATACCCGGAATAACGCATCGGGTATGCCATGTGATATGCCATGTGAGGCTCCTTTCAAACCAAAAACTTTTGAAAATCATTTCCCTGTTGTACCAATAATATGCCATGTCATATGAGTATGAATGTTCACAAATAGAGGAAAAATCATACCATCAGATCAACCAGGGGCAAGAATACCCTCCAAACCAAGAGAACTAACCTGGAACTCTTTCCAAATCCTAGCCATGGCCTCGGGCTCATAGTTACACACAATGATAAAATAAAGCGGTAAAGCGGAAATAAAAGCAAAAACCAACGGGAAAACTCTATTCTACCTCTAAAGCCTCCTAAAAGCATGCTAATGATTCTATACTAGTCACACAGAAGAAGCAAGCTCCTAGGCTAAGGATAACAGACAATTCTAGGCTAAAAACCCGAAATGGCCAAATAACATGATAAACAGGATTCAAGATAAAGTCTATCTAAAATCCAACCTAGCGTTGTAACATACAAATATATATTATCTAACTAAACTCAATCTAAAAGGTAAACTGTAACCTACCTCGGGGCCTAACTACAAGCACGAACCATCACTCGTATGCCTTCCCCTTCTGAATAGCCTCATAGATCTACCACACTATCAAGAACATAATCTAGGTGTCAAGACGAGAAGAACAACACTCATATTGCTATATGGAAAATTGGTTCAGAAATTTGGTCAAAAAAATAACCCTCGGGGCTCGTGCAACAAAATAGAAAACAAAAATCACAATTATGTACCGGTGGTTAAGGAACCCATGCCCAATGTTTGGGCGTGAATGGAGCTTGATTCGGGGCCCAAAACAGCCCCGAAGTGCTACTAATCCATGAAGTTAAAACGGGAAAAACTCAAAATTAAAGGAGGAAACCTACCTCGACAAGAGGAATACGTCACGGAGGTGAGTTGCATGAATTTTTGAGCATGCAGCCCAAGGAATCTATTTCCCACAAGGATCACCCTAACCTTAAGAATTCACAACAATGGAGTTTTAGCGGGAGAATTACGAGAATAAACATGGAAGGAGGAGAGGGGTGACGAGGGAACTTACCGGATGAAGAATGCTGAAGCAAGAGAGATGGAAAATGGAGCTTGGGAGCTCAGCTATGGAGTTTTCGGAAAAGTGAAGGAGAAAATGAAGTTTGAAGTTTTGAATAGCTGCCAGGGGTCCTTCATCGTGATCGAGACAGGACCCTCACGTTCGCGAAGAATAGATGGCCCAACCATCGCGATCGCATTGTCCAGGCCGCGTTCGCGAAGAGGAAGCCAAGACTTGTCCCAGCCAGCTACATCGCGAACGTGAAGGATACCCTTCGCGAACACGATGGTCAAGAAACCAGACTATCGCGATCACGAAGAGCAAAAGGGTCTGCAACTTAATGCAGCAACCATCAATTTCCCCAAGTCCAAAAATCTTCCGACGGACCCTCGAAATTCATCTGGAACCCTGTGAACACAAACCAACTATACTACCCTACCAAAAATGGCATTCCAGACTCAATGGAATTGGCGAAACTCCCAACGGAGATTGTTTAAATGAAAAGTGGGCCTCACGCTAAAAACTAACAAGAAACTCAAAACCCAAAAATAAGTCTGGAAGCCTCGAGACCGGAACCAAAGGTCCCCCTAGCCTAAAGTTGACATTTTGGAGCTAACGATGCTGACAGAATTTCCATCTGAGTCTGTGTTCTCTGAATGTTGACCAAAGTCAACCCTATCAGCCAAAATGACTTGAAAACACACAAAGCAGAACAAAACCAAACCGAAAGCACTCAGACCCAAACCAATGGTCCCACTAGACCAAAATCCCTATTTCAGACCCAACGGAACTGTCAGAATCCGATTCTGAGTGGGTTTACTAGAAATTTTGACCAAAGTCAGATTTTCCAACTTTAAGGGCTAAAATAGGGAAATGGTCATAACAACCTAATGAACGGCCCAGGCACCGAATCGTTAGTCTCGACAAGTCATAAATGACCTGTAGCCGCTAAGAGAAAGCTTGAAACACATAAAAAGCATAGAAAATGAAAAATGACCTGGAGGGTCATTACATTCTGGCAGTCTTCTGTGTCCTTCTTGGAGGATGTGGTTTCGAAAGAAGGGGTAATGGTAGACCCGTAGAAAATAGAGGCTGTTAAGAACTGGGAAAGACCCACTTTGTTGCCAAGTTTCGTAGCTCTATGGAATTGGCTAGTTACTACCGCAGCTTTGTTAAGGATTTTACATCCGTTGCTACTTATCTGACTTACCTGACTCAAAAGGAGGGATCATTTGTTTGGTCAAGTGAATGTGAGGAGAGCTTCAAAAAGCTCAAGACCTTGTTGACTATAACTCCTATTCTTGCCTTTCCGGTTGAAAGTAAGGATTTTATTAGTATTGTGATGTCTCACGATCTGATTTAGGTATTGTATTGATGCAGGAACTGATGTGAGGCTAAAACTACCTATATTTAATCATTATTTGCCTCATATTTAATCTTTTTATTATCGTTTTTAAGCATTGATTTTATGGATCATTCTTATGTTGGGTACTTTATGTGTAGAATTAAAATGGTGTGAAGATGATGAAATTTGGAGAAGAAATGAATTTAGAACGAGAAATCATATAAGGAAATCAAGCAGTCAGCTTAATAGAAGGAATGTTGACTATAATATTTAATATATCTATATATACATTTCATGCGAATTGAATAAGAATTGCAAAGGAATGCCTTACCTATGTGGCTTAAAATTAAGAACCGTGTAGTAATTTATTGAAAGCAGTGAATTGAGCTACCGTAAAGTGGAGGCAGTGTGTGACGCGTCGCTCGGATGCCCAAATTAATTGGGTTTTGATTTTTCAATTCGTTTTGGACTTAGTTATTTTATTTTGAAGCTTTTTCTTACATCTATAAATAGTCCATAAGAATAATTTTTGAGAAGGAGTTGGAGATACTTTTTTTACTTTTAACTTTATAATCTAGGAAGAGCTAAGAACTGCCATGGAGGCCGATTTTTTTTGATTTACTCTTTTATTTTCCTTTTTAGTATTTATCTTGTGCGCTTCAATTATTTTGCTACTTTAGATTAATTTTCATAGTTAATACAAGTAAATCTTTTATTATGTATTATTTTATGATTATCTCAAGCATGAGTAGTTAAACGCCATAACTAGGGTTGTGAGAACCATGATGAATTAATAAACATAGGTTAAACAATTAATGATTTTTGAAGGGTGTTTACGCATATATTATTTTTCCCTTCGTTTTGATTGCTTTTTAATAGTTGCAAACCTTAGAACTTTCCTTATTCTTACTTTTTAGACCAAGGGGCTAACAAATGGGAAAAGGGATTATACAACGGAGATTTGAGGCTATCAACCCTCATCTAATAGCTTGATCTTGTCCGAGAATAGCTAATTTGGGATCAAAGGTAAGGGTTAGTAAAACATACACCCATAGATGTTCTGAAAAAGTGTGGAGTGATAGGTGTTCTTGTAATTCTTGTGCTTCTGATAGTTTCGGTTCTTGAAGAATATTAGTAGATGTAGTTGAGGATATCCATGAGAGAAGCAAACGTGCGATAAGAATTCTCATGAAATGAAATACGGAGCTCATTCATGAGGAGTATAAGTTTATCTTGGACATCCTCAATGTGGAAGAAGAGTTGAGTTAAAAAGTTGATGCGTTTGACTCCCAACAATTTAGTTATGAATTGTGTGAGGAAGAAAAGATGCTTATAAGCCAACTTGAGGAGCTAAAATTAGAGGAACAACTTGTAACATCCCAGAAATTCTAAGTCAAGATCCGACCCGTTCTTCATGCATTGTTAAACCCGAACTAGATAAATTTTCTTTATATCTAAGTATTGAGATCAATTCCTATGTTTTGAAGGAGTAATAGATGTGAATCGAAGTCATAAAGGACCCCTAGCTCAAAGTTAAGTTGAAAGCCCTTCTACCGATTTAGTTTTCATGTAAGTTCTTACTAGGGTCAACTTTAAATGATCATAACTCCTAGAATATAAAGAGTTAGATAGCCTAGTACTACCAAATTAAAGGTATTTGAATTATCTTTCCAACTCTATCGATCGCTCGTTGATACGAGTCCAGAGTAAAAAGTTATGGACATTTTAGTGAAGCACTGTCAGCTATCAAAAGCTGACGGGCTGGCCGACGAGCGTGGCTCATTCTGACGGGCTGGCCGACGGGCGTGGCTCATTCTGACAGGCTGGCCGACGGGCGTGGCTCATTCTAACGGGCTGGCCGACGGGCGTGGCTCATTCTGACGGGCTGGCCAACGCCTGTGGCTCCCACGATGGCCCGTGGTGGCAGCCCATGGGAACCAACTAGTGAGCCCTTTTGGCCCTCTGTAAGGGCCACAATTGGGTCCAATGGCCCGTGGGGCCACGACGGCCCATGGGAATCCCCATCCGGTGATATTTCTGCTTTGTTTCCAGCATTTAAGTTGGGGGTAGTTTGGTCCTTTCCTTACCTCAGGTCTTTCCCCTCATCTTTTAAACACCCAAAAGGGGTTATTCCTTATAAGAACATCACTCCACCTCTAAAGAATTCCCTTAAGACTCTAAGGCAAGGTACCTAGGATTTCAAGCAAGCAAGATCATCGAAGCTCAAGCAAGGAAGTCTCTCAAGAGTTTTCTTTCAGATTTCTTCGCCAAGTCTCCACCTCCAACCTTAAAGATTCTTCTCCAAGCTTCATCCCCAAAGTTCTAGCTAGAAGTTCTTCATGTTTCAGGTATGTGGGTAATCAACAATGAGTTCCTTTCACCCTTGTGCCCAAAACCCCCAATCCTTATTTTGAATTATGAACTTGTGAAATTAGGGTTTTGATCTAAATTGGAGAATACTTATGAAATCAGTTTCTATGCATCAATTCATGGTTTCTTATGGTTTATCTATGATTTTATTAAGATTTCTTAATTGGTTTCAAAAGCCCATGCATTAAAGTTGAATTCTAGCATGATTCCATTGAATTGCATGATTTCAAGTGAAAGTTTACATGTTTAGATAACATGTCCTTATGTATTTACGAAATTGCATGCCTAATTCTTCAAGTATGATTTAAGAAAGAAAAGTATGTTTTGAATTATGGCTATGCTAATCTTCATGAACTTATGATATGAGAATTGCATGATGCCCGATGTGTTTTCATGCTTTTCAAACAAGAATTGGCATGAGATTGTGCCACTATGAAATTATGAGCTATATGTTTATGTTTTGGGAGTAGTATTTAGCATCGAGCGACGAGGGTTCGATTACCCAAGTCCAAAAACTACATTGCCAACGTAGGTTATGAAATGAAGTTCCCTATGGGATTATGAGAGTGGATCCATATCTTGATTAATGGTGTCCTTGCCTTAGCGGGGCATAGGACAACTTTGCCAACTAGGGTTATATAGTTGGGTATGGTGGCCCATGCTTTGGAAAGGTTCAGGCCAGCTTTGCTAACTAGGGTTATATAGTTAGATTTCATGTAGCTCGCATGGTCTATTGTCGGTTATAAGAAACTCCCATATGAAAGATTTTAACTTATTTGAACTTATGATATCTACTTGAGTTTGACTCTTATTTCATGATTTGCTATTCAACTTATGACATGTACCATGAAACTTCATTTATGCATGAACTAAGCTCTTATACATGGTTTGAACAAGTTTTAATTATTTTCATGCATCGTTCACATACTCGGTACATCCTATAGTACTGACGCATATCTTGCACTGCATCCTCTTGATGATGCAGATTCAGGTGTTTCCCATCAATCTCGTGGTTATTCAGAGCAGGTTATCCAGTCAGCATTGGTGAGTCCTCATAGTTCAAGAATGAGTTTTCATTCCAGTTGTATCGTTTATCTTTCTTTTAGATTGTCGAGTTAGTTGGGGTTTTGTCCCACCAACTCCATATGTTAGCTTAGAGGCTTTTCAGACATAGACAATATTCGAGTCCTTTCTCTATATTGTATTTTTCCCATTCAGTTTGACTATCTATGCTTACATTTCTGGATTTCCTTATTATGTTTCTGCTCATTTCATTGTTTTTCCTGAGTTATGATATGACCAAGGGTTATCTTGGGACACTCGTGGTCCCAAGTCCCGTGTTACACCCAGGGGGTAGCCTCGGGGCATGACACAACTACTAGACCATACTCTTATTGATGTTGTCACTGTTGAGAAGAGTACACTAGAGTTATGTGAGGAAGTCGATAATATTATTTTTAAAGAATCTATTGTGTGTGAATATGAGGATGTAAATAATAATACAATTCATGAGTTAGGACGCATTGGACCTTATTCCAATCATTTTTCTATGTTGTGTTTAGATGGTGAGTTATTAATCGGGCCATATGAACTTATTGGAGAGTGTAAGAAGGAGGAACAATGTATCGATATTCTTGAATTTATTGTTCCAAAATTAGAGAATTAAATTCCTCACTTAAGGTCCAAAAAGTTCAAAATTCTATATTTATTACTTAGGACCTTTATATTTATACCACCGCCTCTTGAGCATAGTAAAAAATTAGAAAGAAAATTAGGGGTGGAATTCATAAGTTCTAAGTGGAAGGAAAAATAATTCACTTGATGGTGTCGTGCCGCGATGTTAAATCAGGCGCTTATTGGGAGGCAACCCAATTTGTAGTATAGATTCTTATTTTTATTTTTATAGTGTCATATTTTTTTGATTTTTTTTGATTTTTGTGCAGATTAGGGAAAGTCTGAGTATCCGAATTTGAAGCTAAAGATATGGTGGAGCTTAAGTGTGGGATCGCGTAACCCTTGATGAAAAATTATGAGAAAACATGTTGTTTTCTAGGCACTAGAGGGCCTCATGGATATCTCTCCTCCTCCTCCTCCTCCTCCTCCTCCTCCCCCTCCCCCTCCCCCTCCCCTCCCCCTCCCCCTCCCCTCCCCCCTCCTCCTCCTCCTCCTCCTCCTCCTCCTCCTCCTCCTCCTCTTCCTTCTTCTATAAATTGCTTTGGGGACAAAGCATGATTTTAAGTGTGGGATGGAGAATCTTCCGATAATTGTAAGTTTAAGGGTGAGTATGCCATATGATTTTATTTTATTTGAACATAAAAAAAATATAAGATTTTTTTCCTTTTTTTAGTTTTTTTAGTGGAATATTTTATCCACTCCTTGGTTTTTCTTGTGGTCTCGATTCTTTTTCGAGGGGAGCCCTTTGAATCGGGTAATTTTTTTTTAAAATAATTTTTTTATTTATATTTTTAGGAATAATTTTTTTTGGAGAGAAAAGAAAAGACCCTTTTTGACTTGTTTGATACTAGAATATTTAGGCCCGAGTTTGAGTAATATTTTTTCTGTGAGTGCTTGAGTATGAAATAAAATTGCAGACTTTTTGACACCTAGACTCAAGGTAGTGACTTTGTGTATAGCTTATTCTTATTTTGTAATTTGCTATGACCCTGTCTGTCTTAGAAGTAGAATTGATCCATCTTGATTGAGACTTGTGCCATGAGAGGTGAGAATTTCTTATATATTCCATATTTTGCATCTTAGTCTAGAACTTGCCCAGCATGTTATTGAAGCGAAATAAAAAAATTGCTCTGTTTATAAGATGATATAGGCTTTCCTTGATATGCCTTGTGAATTTTAGCCTTTTCAGATATTATATCACTAGTTACCCTTTTGAGCCTGTAGCCTTTCGTTTGGTAGCCGTATTTTGTTTGCCTTGATTCTTTTGTTGAATCTCTAGTTTTTGCACCCTGCTTTCTTAAGCACTGTAGCATGGACTATGATAAAATTGTTAAATTTGAAGAAAAGGGATGGTTAAGTGAAAAAGGTGACTAATGATAGCTACAAAGTGATGAAAAGGCCCTCTTAGAAAGAATATGACATGAAAAAAAGGAGAAAGTTTCTTGAAAAAAATATATATATGATTGAAGCGTTCTTGATATGATGAGAATTACTAGTGAAAATAACTAAAGAGAGGGAAGAAAAAAAAGAGTGAAAAAAATGAGTGATGAAGTTCAAAAAGTGCAAAGTGCTTAGGAAAGTATAAGTCACTATTATATAGTTTCCTACACGTCCTCTAGCAAACATTACAACCCGTAAAAGTCCTATTTGATTCTATTCGAGCATGCTTAATCAGTGGAGATATACATAATGGGAAAACGTATGGTTCTTTCTGCATACATGTGAATACTTTTGTGAGTGCGAGAGTTGTTCTTTGATGCTAAGTCCTTAATTTATATTCGATTCTTTAAATTGAGTGTGTGGAATATTTCTTCTTGTGAGGGCACTTGTTTCATGATAGATAGGTGATTTTATTAACTTTCTTTGATTGAGTAGGTGAGAAAACTTAATTTGAGGAGTTAAAGTCCGTCTTTGAGGTTAGGAGGTTAGAAGTTTGTTTTTGTTCTATATCTTGCATAATGATCGAAAAGTGTACTTGATGTTGTGATTTGTTACATGGCCTAATTGTTTGTATCAATCAAAGTGGTGGTAGTCCTAGTTTTATTTTTTTGAAATGAGCTATAATGCTTGCTCGAGGACGAACAAGAGTTTAAGTGTGGGGTGATGATGTGAGGCCAAAAATACCTATATTTAATCATTATTTGACTCATATTTAGTCCTTTTATTATCATTTTTGAGCATTGGTTTTATGGATCATTCTTATGTTGGGTACTTAATGTGTAGGATTAAAATGATGTGAAGATGATGAAATTTGAAGAAGAAACGAATTTAGAACGAGAAATCATATAAGAAAATCAAGAAGACAGTTTAATGGAAGGAATGTAATATAATATTAATATTTCTATATATATATTTCATGCGAACTGAACAAGAATTGCAAAGGAATGCGTCACGACCCGATTTCTCAGGTCATGATGGCACCTACAACTCCCCAGTAGGCGAACCAATTCCTGTAGCCCGGAATGGTTAGTAATGGGATACTACAAAATCAATACGCATAATAAGTAGAAAGTAAGAGAAAGCAGAATATAAAGATAAGACAACGTGGAAGCAATTTACCCGAATATATACATAATGAAACTACACCAACCCCAAGACTTGGTATCAACAGTACAGAAGCTTCTAATAGAATACAAGTGCTAGAAGTAACAAAATGATAAGTACAACTGTCTCCGAATATACAAAGAGTAACAGTACAAAAGATGAGATGTGGTCAAGCCTCGACCGTCAGGCGCCAACCCTAGTCTCAAATATACACAAAATCTGCACGAGTCTCCAACGCGATCAACAACGAGAACTCAACCAATATCTGCATAGAAAGTGCAGAAGTGTAGTATGAGCACCAAAACAATGGGTACTCAATAGGCATCATCGACCGACTGAGCGCATATAAGATATATAAAAGCAGTAAGTAACAGATAGCAAGAAATCAGTCACTGGAGCAATAAAGGAAGCACAAGGAGCTAGCATAGAGAATAGTCAACCAAAAGCTACAAGTTAAATATGCTAGAACAGATATACAATTACACAGACTCACAGGTGAAGGAAAGGAGAACGCACTTGGAGTCCTTGCATAACAATATAAGTAAATAGAGAGAGAGAGTTGAGAAAATGGCGGTATACCAGTAACCTCAAGTAAAAGGAAAAGACGGAAAACAGTCTAACATACTAAAATGGAATCAACAAGTATAAGGAAATCATAACACCAATCCAATCACATGATTGCATAGCCAGGGAATCACCTCACAAGTACAACCCTAGGATAAAATGACTAGACCACAATAACCGAGAGATAGCACTCAACTTCCCACAAGAATAGAACCAGAATCTCACACTCTGCTCAGAAGGCCACACAAAAGTGCCTTAATAAGATAGGACTCCCTAGCCCTCTCAATAATCAGACATCCCACAACCGAAGCCTCAACAGGTTAACCATCACTAGTCCTTCGTTAACCGAGTGCCAAGACAAGCTCTACATAAAGACATGAGTAAATATAGTCTACCTACAGTCCCAATGGCCACCCATACAACCAACGAACGCAATCAAGTGAAAACAAACCCTCTGGCATCCCATACTACCGGAGCGTACAATCAACAAACAACAAACATAGGTGGAGCCTCAAACCATGAATGATATGATGCATGAAGATCTCAAGTGAAATGGTATCTCTATTTGTACCACCTCCGGTGCCGATCGGGCCCAGCATGTAGGTTCCATGGAAGGACACTGCCCGTATACCTCTACTCTGCCGTATACCCTCCGGCACACGCAGCTCAAAGCCCGAGGCCCAGAGCGGCAAGATACTAGAACATGTAATTACGAAGGAGGATCATAGGGGAGAGATTTCCTGGACAAAAATATTCAATATCCCAAGCTAAAAAACCTTCCTCCTTGCATAAATAACAAACAGATCCAAGTCCAACTAGAAACTACTACAAGTTATCGGAAAATATGACTTTTCGTGACTAGAAGCTTAAAATCTCGATTTAACAAATAGATAAGTGTACGGGATCATTACCTTGCCAATATAACTCCTTAGATACTTCCAAATACCCAATAAACATATGCTATCTCTCTGCATCAACACCCACGAAGATACGCCATGAAATCGACGGGACAAACTACACCAAAATGATGAGCTTGCGACGTAGAGCAACTTCCATTAAACTTCTGAATTGAAAGCATCAAGGTCCATGGATTATTTAGGGAATTTACCTCTGATTTTCAGTAGATTTTGGGTGAAAAGTTTGAGTTAAAACGAAGGGTAAATCAGCTTTTATAAAGCTAATCCGACTTGGGAGGGGGTCCCATCTTGACGTGCCTGCTTGTGCAGTTTTACGAAAATATGAATATCTCTCCATTATGAAGTCGTATGGATGAACAGTTTAGTGCGTTGGAAACTAGACCCGTAGACCTTCGATTTGGTATATTGGAGGACCACTAATTCTTTATAGATTGGGAGAAACACCCTTATACATTTAACCCAAATTTAAAGAGAAATCCTTAAAGGAATTTACAATAACTTTTTCCGACTTTTGTTTCGCAACTTGCTTGACTTCAAAACTTATCATACGACCATTTTGCGATTATAATACCTCATAACACATATTTCTTAGTATATTAGACATTATTAGTCTTATCCCAAAGGTACGGGTTAATTTAAACCTTCCAAACGGGCAAGGTGTTAAACGAGGCATTTCTTTAACTCGAACTTTTGTGTAAGGGATTCCTTTGACCTAGAACCTTGGTTTAATTCTTTGATATTACCAAGAATGTTGACTGAAGTCAACTATTTCTAAAGTTGAAGCTCTAAAACGAGGGACGGTGATATAGACCAAACAAACGGCCCGGGCACCAAACTAGCAGTCCTGACAAGCCATAAATGACTTGGGGCCGCTACAGGTAAGTTCTAACGGTACAAGAAAGGCGAAAATGCGTAAATGACCGGAAGGGTCATTACATCATCCACTACTAAAAAAGACTTTCGTCCCCGAAAGTCAGAAAATAAGAAAACACTACAGATTTAAGAACAGCGGATACAACTCCCGCACTACTCTCTCGGACAACCCGGGTAGCCTCCATGACCGGGCGACACCCAACAGAACAGAACCAAAGAAAGCAACCAAACCTTAATTTCTTACTAGCCAAGCTAGATTTCAACTTCCAAAGATCTTCTAACCCAAACTGAACCTCGAGAATCTCAACCAAAAAGCACCGACACAACACCAAAACCAGAGCACCAAGGCGATCAACATATATAACTCGAATCCTCAAAACCATACAAAGTTTAGCAGAAAATCCATCAACCCAAAACTCTAACTCATGAACCCGCTGTTCCGAAAACCCCTTTTTTTATTTTGAACTGAATCCTTTAGCACCACAAATAGGAAGCTGAATACAAGTCGAACACCCAAACCACCCTCGAAGCATCAACTGACACACCGGAGACCCATAGTTCCCACTTATACTTTACCACGAACGAAGTCACCCATTTTATTCAAACTTGTTTCAAGCCAAGATATAGGCTACTAGCCTTTGCCATCCAAGATAACAACCCGTAGCATATCATTGAAAACTAAAGTTACCTGCCCTGACTGACAATCAACCAACGAACGAACACTTTTGCTAACATCAAACTCGCTAACTGAACCTAACAGAACAACCCATCTGAACCCTACTGAAGTTTGCATACCAGGGGTAGGAAAGGCATGAAAGAACACCCTGTGTTGATGGAGAAATTTCCAAATTGTAGAACGAACAAAGTCAACCTCGCTGAACCGTGCCAAGTTTGAATCAAATGAAAGTGAATGAACCAGGGTAACCTACCCAAAAAACCCAAACCAAAACCACGATCCTGCAAGAAGTGTGGTAAGCCTACCACGAAGTCTGTAACCATGAGCCAAGCTCCCAACTCTAGAAAACACTGCTGCTACTCTGAACACTCGAACACTATTTGGCTGTGAAATCGCCTTACGAATCTCACCTCAGGAAGAAGTCAACCGTGCCATGAATATCAAGCCCAAACACCTCGAAGGCAAATGAAACAAGTGCCAGGGGCTCAAAGTTACCATCTAGCCATAAATTGTTTTTCATATAATTTCAACTTATTCCTTTGGCTCGAATCAACTGTTCTACCAGATCTGCAAACAACCAACCACTTCGAAGTATATATCATAACGAACTTGTAGTCCATACTGGCCGAGTCTAACAAACACTGGAACCCCACATAAACAACAACTCTGGAGGAATCAATTAAACAAGCTTTCAAATCCTCGGCAAACGAATGGCAATTACTAGTCTCTATGTATCATCAGAACTCAAAATAGCCTCGCTAGTGTCAACCCGCACAAGCTGACCACATAAAGCATACACCATTGCTGAAGCTCAAACTTACGCCGCTGAGTCTGTCTAACCATGGTAGAAGGACCTCATACTAACTGGAAACTGCTGAAATCTGGAATATCCCGCCTCTTGCAGAGGTTAGTCAAGGACTAGGTGTCCAAGGCCAATAGCCGTATCCGCAACTGAAGTAAAGAAGATAAGTTGCCCGCACCCACTGCCTCCCGGCACTAGGATGCTGTAACCAAATTGAAACTGCCACGAACCATCTGATGTATCCTTCCAAGCCATGATTCTGAACCCCGACTTTCAAAACTGCCAACCAAAGCCTTGGTCAAACCCGTATGCTGCCAATGAACCCTTAAGAACTCAAGCCCACTAGGCCTGAATATGCAAGTTGCCAACACTGCAGCTGCTACTGAAACAAAAACCAATCGATGGAAAACCCACGACAATGTGTAGACGGCGGAATTGAATCACCAATAGACAATCCCAAAGCGAACCTTCATCTCCACCTCAGGCAACTACTAGGACACATAAACACAAACAAAGAGTCATATACCTTCTTTTTCAACTAAACAAAAATCCTATCTTAGCACATACCAAACCTTACAAATCCTTTCTCGAATAAGAACCTGAAGCCATTACCTTACTTCTCATAGCTACACGTCAAATTCAATAAGGCAGGAGAAGAATGGGCTAGATGCCCAACTCACCCAAAATGCTTACGAATACAACCCAACCACGAGGTTACGATCAACACTTAGTTGGAAGTGCTAAAGTCAAAACCCAATCACGATGCCAATATTAAGAGCTCATCCAAAGAACTACGATCAGGATTCGTTCCAACTGGAGTTGGGGATACAAAAAAACATCCAACTGACCAGGAACTGGAGGAGACTATGGGAACAACCCACATACCTTCCAACCTCCTAAACTAATCAACAAAGAGGGTCGACTCTAGACACTCAGGAGGCCAAACAGATCTATGCACACTAGCATAACCAATATCTCCCAACTAAGGCAAAATCTCAATTTCGGCCCAACTACCAGTAATATACCAAACCATCACACGGATCTCTAGCCACGCTAGATAACGGCCTAGGCAATAACCATCTAGGACCGCTAGAAAGAATGACTCAAAGCAATCCTAGAACCACAATAAACAGGAAGCGAGCTCTACAAAGCCTACTCACAAGCTACAACAATGGGTAATACACCTCACAGGGCTAACTCACCCCCATCCACTACTAAAGAATAAAATACCAATAAAACAACACATTGATACTACAATTCAGGTAGCCAAACATTAAACAAGTAGCAGGTAGGCATGTAAGCAATTACACGATAAAAGGGATAGAATTGCAACACGAGCAGGACTAACACAAGTCAGAGGTAGCAAATGCCTGACCTGGAGCAACAGTGTCAGGAACCTCTACCTCTGGCCCACCAAGAGGAGCATCAAGCTGACGGGATCTAAATCTGGACTGAGTGGTCGAAACTGAAGGCCCAACCAGCCCTTGCCGGGAACAAGCTCTATAATGGTGACCAATCTCTCCATAATAATAACAACCAAGATATCCGGGATACATAATCGTGGGGTAATTCCTAATAAAGTGCTCACGCTCCCCACACCGAAAACAGCCTCTACCGGATGAAGTCCGACGGGAAAATCTTGCCTCGTACTCCAATATAACAGACAACCCTGCTGAAGAACTAGAAGCTCAACCCTAACTGAAGTACCACTCACAGATGCAGGTTCTGAAACACTCACCGGAGGACTCAGAGTCCTAGCCATGGTGTCCTAAAGTGCTGAGGTTGCTATAAATCCAATCGAAGATTGGGCTGACCCCACACTCCCTATCTAGTGCGGTAAACTCTTACTCTAAAGTCCTGGCGCTGACGAAAGCACTAAAGCAACATGCACAGAATCCTCAGCACCAACCGCTATCACACTCGTCTGAGGCATCTAAGAATGAATGAACAACCAAAGTTTTAGAAGTCAATAAAGCCAGGAACGCATGATAAGGAGTCAAGAAGATAAAATCTTTCCTAACAATGCCCTGTAGCCTCCCACAGATAGGATACAGACGTCATCGTACCGATCTGTGAGACTCTACTTAGACACTTGCTTCTGTACCACGACACCGGTGAACCTAGAGCTCTGATACCAAGCTATCACAACCCGATTTCTCAGGTCATGATAGCACCTACAACCCTCTAGTAGGCAGACCAATTCCCGTAGCCTGGAATGGTTAGTAATGGGCTACTACCAAACCAATATGCATAATAAGCATAAAGTAAGTGAAAGCAGAATATAAAGATAAGACAACACGGAAGCAATTTACCCGAATAAATACATAATGAAACTACACTAACCCTAAGACTTGGTATCGACAGTACAAAAGCGTCTAATAGAATACAAGTGCTAGAAGTAACAAAATGATAAGTACAACTGTCTTCGAATATACAAAGAGTAACAGTACAAAAGATGAGATGTGGTCAAGCCCCGACCGTCAGGCACTCACCCTAGTCTCGAATATCCACAAAATCTGTACAAGTCTCTAACGCGATCAATGGCAAGAACTCAACCAATATCTGCATAGAAAGTGCAGAAGTGTAGTATGAGCACCAAAACAACGGGTACTCTTTAGGCATCATCGACCGACTGAGCGCATATAAGATATAAAAGCAGTAAGTAACAGATAGCAAGAAATCAGTCACTGGAGCAATAAAGAAAGCACAAGGAGCTAGCATAGAGAAAAGACAACCAAAAGCTATAAGTAAAACATGCTAGCACAGAGATACAATTACACAGACTCACAGGTGAAGGAAAGGAAAATGCACCTGGAGTCCTTGCACAATAATATAAGTAAATAGAGATAGAGAGTTGAGAAAATAGCGGTATACCAGTAACTTCAAGTAAAAGGAAAAGACAAAAATCAGTCTAACATGCTCAAAATGGAATCAACAAGTATAAGGATATCATAACACCAATCCAATCACATGATAGCATAGCCAGGGAATCACCTCACAAGTACAACCCTAGGATGAAATGACTAGACCACAATAACCGAGAGATACCACTCAACTTCCCACAAGAATAGAACCAAAATCTCACACTCTACTCAGAAGGCCACACAAAAGTGCCTCAATAAGATAGGACTCCCTATCCCTCTCAATAATCAGACATCCCACAACCAAAGCCTCAACAAGTTAAGCATCACTAGTCCTTCACTAACCGAGTGCCAAGACAAGCTCTAAATAAAGATAGGAGTAAATATAGTCTACATACAGTCCCAACGACCGCCTATATAGCCGAGGAATACAATTAAGTGAAAACAAACTCTCCGGCATCCCATACTACCGGAGCGTACAATCAACAAACAGCAAACAAGGGTGGAGCCTCAAACAATGAATGATATGATGCATGAAGATCTCAGGTGAAATGGTATCTCTGTATGTACCTCCTTCGATGCCGATCAGGCCCAGTAGGTAGGTTCCATCGAAAGACATTTCTCGTATACCTCTACTCCGCCTTATACCCTCCCTCTGGCACACGCAACCCAAAGCCCCAGGCCTGGAGCGGCAAGGTCCATGGAGGTCCTGGACCCCATACTAAAACTCAGTATTAAGACATGTCATCCGAAAGCAAGTCCGGGATCAAGATAGAGACCCAGTCTTAAATATGCATGCTAGACCCTAACCAGGACTAAAGTAGTAGAAAATGCCTCAAAAACCCCTTCATGGGTTCTCGGGCGTAATCGAGTCTAAAATTGTAGTAAATCAAGTCTAGTGCTCCGCCTGGCAGAGACTAGTATTAGTAATAAAATCAAGTCTGGTGCTCTTCCTGGCAGAGACTAATACTAGTAATAAAATCAGTGCAAAAACATCCAAAAATCCTCCTTTGTATCATCAACAGTATCAAAAATGGGTCCCCGGAGCCATTCAAATTTAGGAAAACTATCGGTAGTGGCTTGCAGCCAAAACTATAGTAAAACATGTAGGGGAAAACCTTTTTCATGGATGATATGCTTGCACACAAATATAAAAGTAGCCCAACGGCTCACAACAACTCCTATCAGCTCTGCACAGGCCCAACAACTACTCAACAGACATAACTAGTCTAAAAGGATCATCCTTATGTCCGGGACTCGCGGACATTCCTCAAATAACCCACCATCTATGTTCCAGAGTCAATACAAGGCCACACAGGAACACAAGGGTAATATACAATACTACACGAATACAACAAACAACGTATGAATTAAACGGATGAACAAGTAAGACAAGGTCTGGGGTACCAATCTATAACAACCCACCCAAGGATGTTAATTAATGCAGTTATAGTTTATATACGCAGAGTCTAGGTAGGGAAAGCCATAACCTACCTGTAATCCGATGACTAGGTGCGGGAACGGCGTCATCCAGAATCGAACTACTCTGGGAAGCTCCAAATCACACAAAAAAAATACTTTCAACTGAAGCCCCAAAGACGTCTCTATGAAGACTGACCAACCAAGGTAATGGAACAATTGCTAGAATCGACAAGGCTGCAAGAACGAGCCATAACCAATTGATAAGGTGCTAATGTCACACTCACGATCATCCAAATCCAAAGCATAAAATGAGGCTAATAACAATAATAAATGGCATCTAAATCCAACAACAATATGTTAACCACATCTCAAAGGAGCGACGAGCTCCCGAGGCACTATTTCATGGCGTACTTCACGTTGTTCAATCCAATCACTATCGTATGCGATCCCAAGAATCGCACAAAATTCCCAATCCCTCCAGCACCTTGCCACAACCAGTACACCACAACATTAACCAAGCATAATAAGATAAAGGGGCTGTCCAAAGCCATAATATCCAAAACACCACTTCGTGGCTCGGAAAGCTGTAAAAATGATACTAGAACATGTAATTACGAAGGAGGATCATCGGGGAGAGATTTCCTGGACAAACATATTCAATATCCCAAGCTAAACAACCTGCCTCCTTGAAGGAATAACAAACATATCCAAGTCCAACAAGAAACTACTACAAGTTATCGGAAAATATGACTTTTCGTGACTAGAAGCTTAGAATCTCGATTTAACAAATAGATAAGTGTACGGGATCCTTACCTTGCCAATATAACTCCTTAGATACTGAAAAATACCTGATAAACATATGATAGCTCTCTGCATCAACACCCACGAAGATACGCCATGAAATCAACGGGACAAACTACACCAAAATGACAAGCTCGCGACGTAGAGAAACTTCCGTTAAACTTCCGAATTGAAAGCATCAAGGTCCATGGATTATTTAGGGGCTTTACCTCTGATTTTTAGTAGATTTTGGGTGAAAATTTTGAGCTAAAACGAAGGAGAAATCAGCTTTTATAAAGCTTAACCGACTTGGGATGGGGGGCCCACCTTGACATGCCTGCTTGTGTAATCTTACGAAAATGTGAATATCTCTCTATTCTGAAGTTGTATGGACGAACGGTTTAGTGCGTTAGAAACTAGACTTGTATACCTTAGATTTGATATATTGGGGGCCTAAAAATTCTTTATAGATTGGGAGAAACACCCCAAGACATTTAACCCAAATTTAAAGAGAATTCCTTAAAGGAATTTACAATAAGTTTTTTCGACTTTTGTTTCGCAACTTGCTTGACTTCAAAACTTATCATACAACCATTTTGCGATTATAATACCTCATAACACATCCTTCTTAGTATATTAGACATTATTAGTCTTACCCCAAAGGTACGGGTTAATTTAAACCTTCCAAACGAGCGAGGTGTTACACGAGACATTTCTTTAACTCGAACTTTTGTGTAAGGGATTCCTTTGACTCAAAACCTTGGTTTAATTCTTTAATAATACCATGAATGTTGAATGAAGTGAAAGATTTCCAAAGTTTAAGCTCTAAAATAAGGGACGGCCATATAGACCAAACAAATGGCCCGGGCACCGAACTACCAGTCTCGACAAGCCATAAATGACTTGGGGCTGCTACAAGTAAGTTCTAACGGTACAAGAAAGGCAAAAATGCGTAAATGACCAGAAGGGTCATTACAGAATGCCTTACTTATGTGGCTTAAAATGAAGAGCCGTGCAACAGTTTATTGGAAGCAGTGAATTGAGCTACTGGAAAGTAGAGGCGGCGTGTGACGCGTTGCTCAGATTCCCAAATTTATTGGGTTTTGATTTCCCAATTTGTTTTAGACTCAGTTATTTTATTTTGAGGCTTTTTCCTATATCTATAAATAGTACATAAGAGTAATTTTTGATAGGGAGCCGAAGATACTTTTTTTACTTTTAATTTTGTAAGGTAGGAAGAGCTAAGAACTGCCGTGGAGGCCGGAGAGTGTTGGTTTATTCTTTTCTTCTCGTTTTTAGTATTTATTTTGTGTTCTTCAATTATTTTGCTAATTTGGAGTAATTTTCATATTTAATACAAGTAAGTCTTTTATTATGTATTATTCTATTATTATCTCAAGCATGTGTAGCTAAACGCCATAACTAGGGTTGTGGGAATCATGATGAATTAACAAACGTAGGTTAAACAATTAATGATTCTTGAAGGGTGTTTATGCATGTATTATTTTTCCCTTCGTTTTGATTGATTTTTAACGGTTGCAAACGTTAGAACTCGCCTTATTCTTACTTGCCGGACCAAGGGGCTAGCGAATGGGAAAAAGGATTATACAACGGAGATTTGAGGCAATCAACCCTCATCTAATAACTTGAACTTTCCCGAGAATAGCTAATTTGGTATCAAAGGTAAGGGTTAGTAAAGCATACACCCGCAGATGGACCAAGTTGCATGGTGAAATTCTTCTATCTAGGGGACCAACAGTTTAGTTGAATTTAACTTACTGATCTTGCATGTTAAGTACCATAATAAATCACTAATGGCATATACCTGCTAAGTTATGAAATCATGGTGAACACAGTCCTAGTTACCTTTAAGTATTTGAACACAATTAAATATTAAATTGCTAATAATTCCTATCCTTGCTTTTGATACAAAAAATTCCCCCCTTTTAAAATAAAGATGACCAATTGAATATTCACTACTGACGTATTTCTTTTATATTCCTCGTGGGATCGATCCTAACCTCAGTTAGGTTCTATATTTGACAACAACCGCTTTATACTTCATAAAAGAGGTGTAATTTAAGGTATCAGGAATGGAATGTCATTGCTTATGCTTTAAGGCAACTAAAGGTGAATGAGATGAACTATCCTACTCATGACTTAGAGTTGGCTGCTTTGGTGTTTTTACTCAAGATTTGGAGACACTATTTGTATGGGGTCCGCTGTGAAGTGTTCACAGACCACCATGGCTTGCAACATGTCTTCATACTGAAATATTTGAACTTGAGGCAACGGAGGTGGATGGAGTTACTCAAGGATTATAACATCACCATCTTATACCATCCGAGTAAAGCTAATGTGGTGGTTGATGAACTAAGCAGAAAGACAGAGAGTATGAGTGCTTGGACTACCTGAATGCTACTAGGCGTCTATTGGCTAAAGACATTTAGGCTCTGGCTAACAGCTTAATAAGGTTGAAAGTATCTAGAAGGGGCATATTATTATAGCATGTGTGGAGGCAAGGTCCTTTTTTCTTCATTAGATTAAATGAAAACAATTTGATGATGTGAAATTGAGTAAGATTCGCGATAAAGTTTTACGGGGTGAGGCAAAAGAGTCCATTATTGATGATGATGGTGTTCTGCGGATTAAAGGGCAAGTTTGTGTTCCTCGTGTTGAGGAGTTGATTTCCATAGTTTTAGTTGATTCTCATTGTTCCAGGTACTCTATTCATCCTGGTGTGACCAAGATGTACCGAGAGTTGAAGCAACACAATTGGTGGGGTGGAATTAAAAAAGATATAGTGGACTTTGTGGATAAGTGTCAAAACTGTCAGCAAGTGAAATATGAACATTAGAAGCCTGGTAGAACACTTCATAGGATTCCCATTCCTGAATGAAAGTGGGAGAGAATAGCCATGAATTTCGTGGTTGGATTTTCCAAGACTTTGGGAAAGTATGATTCTATATGGGTCATTTTTGACAGATTGACAAAGTCTGCACACTTCATCCCCATGCAAGTGACTTATAATGCGGCTAAGTTAGCCAAGATCTATCTTGATGAGGTTGTTCGAGTACATGGGGTGCCTATCTCTATTATTTAAGATAGAGGCACCAGTTCACTTCTAATTTCTGGCATAAGTTACACAAGGAGTTGGGAACTAGCTTGGACCTAAGTACAACTTTTCACCCTCAGGCTGACTGATGATGTTAAAAAACACTCTCCCGTAGGAGGTGGTAATGATCATCGTACAAAACAAATAAATATACCCAACGAATATTGGGGTTGTATCCATAGGGAATAGAGTGATAATTCACTAAGAAATTGTCGAATAGTAATCACTAAGGTGAGTCAATGCTTAAACACCTAAAAGTAAAAATTGGGGGGAAACAGGAATGAGAATTAATGTATCAATTTCAACACAAGATTAATGTAAATGCGATTTGTTTATCAAAGAGAAGGAAGACTAGGGGTATGCTTCCAATGGGATTCTACAATGGGTTAGGGACTTGATTAATTATGCAAATTCTCGATAAAAGGTACGAGTAGCAATTGTTTGGACTATATTTGGTAGTCGCTCAACCCTCCAAATATATATACTATGGCCTTTGCTCAAGCACCATAGCTATTACTTTCAACCAACCAATTCAAAGCTTGGGGGAATCACACTATTTCTAGCTTAGATTCTTAGATGGGCATTTCCTTTGATTAAGCTATCTCTAGCCTCAATTTAAGGTGGAAATCCCAAATTCTCACTATTGAATTCCTATCCGTATTATGAACTCTTCTTTCAAGCAAGAACACAATTAAGTAAATTCAATTAATGTTGTAACCACTAATTTTATAATTAAAATATGAAGAATTCAATAGACCCATACTAATTCATCAATTATAAGTACAATTAATCAATACCCACACCCAAATTCAAATACCCATCATGCACATACCCCTAGACAAGGAAATTAGCTGCTTATATTAAGAAAATAAGAAGATATACCAAATGGGTTATCCATAATTCCATTCATATTAAAAGCTAAACTCCAAATCCAAGCTCAAATCCTTACAAAAATGGTGATTCTAATTGGAGAAGATGAAGAGAGAAGAGTGTACTCTCAATATCTTTCATGGTAAAAGTAAAACTCCAAGTTTATCAGGTACACACCCCCAAAATGGGTTTTAGAAGCTTTCTAATACGTCACATGACTTTGGATAAAAATACCACTCGAAGGTAGTGCGATGCGACCTGTGATCGTACCACTAGTTTTGCACTTCACATGTTCCCTTTTCCTTAACCAGTGATGTCACATGCCGCATTGTGCGACTCTCATGTGGCTCGCACCCTTCGGTAGTTTCTTCCTCTTTTTCGATCACCTTTACACTTTAACTCTTTTTGAGCTCTTTCGGTTCAACTCCTTTGTTTTTCATTCTTGACCAAGAGTACCTGCATTTTAATCAATAAGGGAAATAAGTACCTCTAATTCTCATCAAAACATGACAATAATTCATGAATAAAGGCTCAACAAGTTTGTAGATTACCAACTTATCAAACTCCTAAACTTGAAATATTGCTTGTCCTCAAGCGAAATACTCACAACATAAGGAATGAATTAGGTTCTAAAACAGAAAGGGTGCACACAAGATTAATCTAAACTCTAAAAACTAAGCAAATAACAACAAAAGACTCAAAATAAAAAGACTCAACTACAATGCTCATCTCAATTTGTATCACCAAACCCTCAAGGCAAGTGCTCATTTCAAAATGTTCGTCAAAAAGGACTTTATTTCTCATTCAAAAGCAGGGGAATTTTTCATCCAAAACAAGATATTCAAGTTTCTCAAGTCATTGGCATTGACCTTCAAGGTTTGTCTCGAGATTTGCCACACAACTTGTCTCATTCATTCCTCTCAATTGAAATAGAGTCTTCATTATTCATTTCAAGTGTGCGATGCCACTCACCACAAGAGAGAATCCCACTCACAATCATGAAATTCACAATAAAAAGGGATTATAAGAGAACCAAAGAGACTCTCACTCTCTCAAAGAAGTTCAAGTGCACATGCATTGAACCATAGGCTTGCCTTTTATGTAATTCGCTACTAATATAGAGTTATCAAGCTCGAAATCACCAAGGACTTGTGGGTTATGATGTTGTCTAGGGTTAAGGTGAGGATTGCATTTGGCTCAACTGACTAAACCTCCCTAATGCTCTTTGTGATCATTAAAAACACTGCTCACATTTTTGAACAATAACTTCACCTTATTTCTCCCTCTCACAACCCAAAGTTTCCCTTCAACTTGTTCATTTGGCATCCTTTTATCGCCTTTACTTGGTAGCACCAATTCCTTCTTTTCTTTTCAATTTGTTTATTTCATTGGACATTTGGAAGAAATTTTCATCTTATTCATATGGTGCTACCTTGTATTTAAATACAACCCATTTCTTCTCCACATTAGTACATACACCCCCAAACTTAGGTCTTTACCTATGTTATCATTTCAGTTTCCCCCAAACTGAGGCTTTTAGCCTATGTTTCACTTTCGAGCCATTAGGGAGAATGGGTACAAAAATTAAGGTTCCAAAAAGGGTCAAAGTGTCTAACAAAGTGCCAAAGAAAGGTCACAAGATCAAAGGGGCTTACTAGGATTAATGTAAAGAGAAGTCAATTTGGGTGACATGGCTATTCAAAAAGGTCCTAAAGTCATCTTCCAAGCTTGGTGACATCTAGAATTTTGCCTTGAATCACATTCGGGGCAAGTTCTAGACAACACATACACACAAGAACGCAGTACACCTTACCACACAAGGCATCACACCACAAGAATTTCAAAATTATCTCAAAATCAATTGGGACAAATGACTTTTGACAAGCTATTCCGAGTTCTTTTACACACTCATTTGTGAATCGATCAAGCCAAAGGATGAATGTGCAAGTCATAACAAGAGAATGCTTTACTCAAAATCATTTTCCCTCTTTCCTTTAATTTTCCAAAATCTTCTTGCCAAGAAATTTTTTCTGGTGGGTCCATTTCGAGACAAGCATAACACAGACTCAATTTAAACTAAAACTTGGAATTTTCCCTTAAGAACATCACCTCTCAATCTATAATAAGGAAACACCAATCCGGTTTGACATAAAAACAAACAAAAGAAAACAAAAGAAAATAATTTGCTCCTTAGAAAAGAACCATGGTATGAAGAAAACCCTTGGAGTTTATTCACTACTCTACTATTAACAAGGAGATCAAAATTAAAGCAATCATGAATCATTTGAAATCAAGACTCAGCGTAGACATTAAGCGCATTTTGCAAGGTATGGGTAGTGAAACAATAGCTCGTGTAGGACCAACCTAGCAATATTGCAACTCAAACAACACATAAAATAAGCCCGGCAAGGGCACCGTTTAAGCACTTAAGTAAATAACTGGCTCGACAAGGACAATATCACAATCCAATGCATGCCCGACAAGGGCCAAATAAATTATCTAACAGGAAAGAAAAATGTCAAAGCCTTATAAGGGCAACAAAAATAATATCTAAAAGCCCAACATAGGCAACCAACATAAGCAATCAATAATGCACCACCTCCCCTATAATAATAAAGAATTACCCTCAATGATGAAGCTCAAACAAGTAAGGGAAAGGTGTAAAAACTCCCTATATGAGCTAATCTTTTTCATCCTCCTTCTGCTCTGCCGTCTCTGAACTGGTGCCTGCTCCGCCCTGGCGAGAGTGTGAGGTGTGCCGTGACTCATAGAGTGCCTGCTGCAATCCTGGGTCCTGAACATCTTTAAGCTCCTCATCATCACCACCTAAGGTAGCAATCAATGTATCAATGGGGCCAAAAGTGGGATGGGGTGCAGCCAAGGCAGTCTCGAAAGCACTCATATTAGTATCGCCTATCGGTGCTTTCCTTTTGGCCTTGTCCAAATCATTTTGGATCTCTGCCACAATGCTCTCAATAATATCCACCCTATTGTATAGGTTGGTCACACTACTCACTACCCCCTTCATATCCTTCACTACCGCCTTCTGAATCATCCCAGGCAACTTGTCAGCGAAGGCGGTCAACTACCTATCATGAGAGAAAGTCATGTCAACTAGCTTTTGAAAGCCAACTGAGGTCGAGGTAGATGATGAGAGTGAGGGTCCAGGTGGAGATGCAACTGTAAGATTTCCTGACTCTGAGGAAGTAGGTGCATCCGAGTCTGATATGGATAGAGAAGAAGTAGTGGGCTCAACAATGATGTCCTCTATCTGGACATCAGGAAAGGGATGCATTCTGTGCCTCTTCATCCTAGGGGTATCCACATCTGTCTTCTTCCCAAAGTCAAGCACACCAGTGGCAGAAGTAGGATTATCAAAGTCGTACCATAGGCGTTCCTCAAAGTACAGAGTCTTCGTGGAATAGTGCCTCCCATAATTTCCCAGAGAGGAGTCCCAGGAGCAATAATAGTGGCAACCCACCTTGAATGTAGAAGTGGAGGTAGGAGGAGCTGGTGGCCTCCTTGAACTTCTGCCAGAAGACATAGTCTGTACAAGGATATTGTGAGTGCCCAAAGTGAAAGCAAAAATCTTTTTGTATTTTTGAAATATTGAAAGAAGAAAATGCTATAAGAAGTTAACGAACTAAAAATAAATAGAATGCAAAGGAGAAAAGGTGACTGCTGGCATGTGCAAGTCACATGCGAGCCACACATGGGATTGTGCGCTTTGCATGAGGTTTTGCACATGCTAACAGAAACTTGAACCAAAAGGGCTTCAAGATGCGGAGGCATGTACGATTCGCACCAGCCTTTGTGCATGTTGCACATGCCATTGCCCTTTCGAACAATGCACTGGAAACTCAAAAAGCAATGGGTGATGCCTTGTGCATTTCACACGTAGAGATTTGTGCGTCACATGCAAAACGCACAAGGAAAGAATTGGATTTTTTAAATTCCTTGTTTTCATGTGTGTTATGTATGTGACTCGCAGAGCAATTGTCACTCCCCGAGGCTACCCCCTGGGTGTAACACGGGACCAGGGACCACAAGTGCCCCAAGCTAACCCTTGGTCATAGAATAACTCAAGTATATCAATTAAGCATAGAGGAAGCATACTAGTTAAATATAGGCAACAATAACTGAAATAAGAACAAGTCTAAGAAGTACCAACTCCATACATCGAATACAAGTCTAGCTATGTCTGAAGCCTCTAAACTATCATAACATTTGATGGGGCAAGACCCCAACTAGCTCAAGCAATCCAAAGAACACAACATAAGGGAAATAGGTCTAATACTGGGCCTCGGATAATGTGGTTTCAAACCTAGAAGCTATGACTCCGGTGATATTTAGCCATGAGTATGAGGGAACGAGCCTGAATCTGCATCATCAAATGATGCAGTGCAAGATATGCGTCAGTACTATAGGATGTACCGAGTATATGAGAGATGCATGAAAATAATGAAAACGTGCTCAAAACATGTATAAAAACTTAGTTCATGCATAAATGAAGCTTCTAAGGTAGATGTCATAAATTGAATAGTAAATCATGAAAGAAGAGTCAAAATTCAAGGTAGATATCATAAGTTTAAACAAGTCAAAACTTTTATACGAGAGTTTCTTATAACCGACAATAGACCATGTGATCTACACGAAATTCAACTATATAACCCTAGTTAGAAAAGCTATCTCGAACCTTGCCAAAGCACGGGACACCATACCCAACTATTTAACCCTAGTTGGCAAAGCTGTCCTATGCCCCGCTAAGGCAAGAACACCATTAATCAAGATGTGGATCCTCTCTCATAAGCCCATAGGGAATATCATAACCTACGTTGGCAACACACTTTTTGGACTTGGGTAATCGAACTCTCATCGCTCGGTGCTAAATACTACTCCCAAAACATGCATATAGCTCATAAGTTCATGAAGGTATAATCGAATATCAAATTTTCTTTGAAAAGCATGAAGACACATCGGGTTCCATACAATTCTCATATCATAGTTCTTAAAATAAAGCATAGCCATAATTCAAATCATACTTTTCCTTCTAAATTCATAATTGAAGAATAAGGCATGCAATTCCATAAATTCATAAAGTCATGATATCTAATCATACCCAATTTCACTTGAAAACATGTAATTTAATGGAATCATGCTAGAAATTGACTTTAATGCTTGGGATTTTAAACCCAATAAAGGAATCATGATCAAATCATAAATAAGTAATAAGAAACCATGAATTTATACATAGAAACTGATTTCACAAAGTTCTCCCCAATTTAGATCAAAACCCTAATTTCACAAGTTCATAATTCAAAATAAGAATTGAGGATTTTGGGCACAAGGGTGACAGGAACTCATTGTTGAATACCCACATACCTTGATGGAAACTAACTCACAAGAAATTGAAAAGATTAGGAGACTTGGCCTTGGAGCTTGAGACTTGGAGTTTGGAGAAGAACTTTCCCAATTTGGTGGATGAATGAAGCATAATGAGAAGCTTAGGCTAAATGGGGTAGAAACCCTTCTCAAAGTAGTCAAAATGACTTCATTTAGGAGTTAAAAAGGTGGGAAATAACTAAAATACCCCTGGAATATAATTAGGAAAAAACTGTTAATAGTCGACTTTTAGGAATCACTGGTGGATTCCACGGGCCATTGAACAAACCATGGCTCGTGGTTTCCATCCGTGGTTCCTGGCCAACCAGACAGCCTGTAGAAGGTAAACCACGAGTCAACAGGATGACTCGTCGACTGAATGATGACCCATCAACTCAAACTGTAGTTTCTGGGAAACATGCAATCCTCTAAATCAAATTCTATGAATTACAGGATGGTCTGTAGTTCAAACTACAGGCTGTAGAAACTATTCATCATTCCTGAAGGACTTGGCAGGTCAGATCAAGGTTCCACGAGTCGACATGACGGTTCGTCTTTCGAACAACGGTCCATAGGCTGGACTCGTGATTCCTAGAAACTTAGGATTTTTCAATGATTTCAATTAAGACAGCTGGATAAATTTCTTAGGTGTTACAATATATCCCCCTTGGGAGCATTCATCCTCGAATAAAGACTAAACAAGGAAAACATAGAGGAATAACAACCCAACGAAACATCAAAACATGAAAACTGATGAATAAGTATGAGAAGTGACTCCTCAACTTAAAACATAACTGAACTTACTCCGGAAAACATGAATGCATGCTAGGATCATAAAGGAAAATGGTGGAATAGAATCAGAGGAACATACTAAGGAGGAAACTGTTACCTCAAGCTAACATTGAGTCGAAAGGAAAGAGATGGGGATATTTGGCCTTCATGGCCTTTTTCCGCTTCCCAAGTAGCACCCTCCACAAGGTGATTCCTCCAAAGGACTTTCACCAAGGAGACTTTTTTTGTTTCTCAACCTCCGGATCTGATGGTCAAGAATCTCTACGGGAACCTCCTCATAGGTGATACTATCCCTCACACCTACATCCTCCAAAGGAACAATCAAGGTCGGATAACCAATACACTTCTTCAACAAAGAAATATGGAAAACTGGATGAACTGCTTCCAACTCCGAAGGGAAATCCAACTCATAAGAAACCCTACCAACTCTCCTCAGAATTTTATAAGGACCTACAAAACGAGGACTAAGCTTCCCTTTCTTTCCGAATCTCATCACACCCTTCATGGGCGACACTTTAAGAAACACCCAATCATCAACCTCGAACTCTAACTCCCCCCTCCTCATATTTGCATAGGATTTCTATCAACTCTGAGCGGTCCTCAACCTCTCCCTGATAATCTGAACTTTTTCCATGGTCTCATGCATCAAATCTGGACCAATCAAGGCTGCCTCACCAACCTCGAACCAACCAATAGGAGATTTATATCTCTGACCATAAAGTGCCTCATAAGGAGCCATATGAATTCTAGAGTGAAAGCTATTGTTGTAGGAAAACTCGATAAGAGGTAAGTGATCATCTAAATTACCTTTGAAATCAATTGCACAAGCTCTCAACATATATTCCAAAGTCTGAATAGTACGCTCTGCCTGGCCATCCATCTGTGGGTGAAAAGCTGTGCTAAGCTTCACCTGAGTACCAAGACCCCTCTGAAATGATCTCCAAAAATGGGATGTAAACTGAGTACCCCGATCTGAAATGATAGACAAAGGAACACCATGCAATTGAACTATCTCCCACATGTAGAGTCTGACATAATCGTCTGCTGAATCCGTAGTCTTAACAACCAATAAATGGGATGATTTAGTCATCCGGTCAACAATCACCCAAATTGAATCATGTTGCCTTCGAGTACGAGGCAAACCCGTAATGAAGTCTATATTGATTGCTTCCCATTTCCCAATAGGAAGGTTAATATCCTGAATTATGCCACCCAGTTGCTGATGCTCCACCTTCACTTGCTGACAGTTGGGACACTTAGTCATAAAACTGGCTATGTCCCTCTTCATACCATTCCACCAATAGACTTCTCGTAGATCACGGTACATCTTGGTGGCACCGGGGTGAATGGAATATCTGGAACTATGAGCCTCCATCAAAATCTACTGCCGCATCCCATCTACATCTGGCACACATAGTCAACCCTGATAACGGAGCACACCATCTCCCCCTTGGGAGAAAACCTCAACCCTTTGTTGATGGATTGCACCCTTTAGCTAAAAAAATAGGATCACTATATTGCTTTGCCTTCACTTCTGCTACCAAGGATGATTCGAAACCATTCTGGAAAATAACACCACCTTAAGTCGAGTCCATAAGTCGCACTCCCAATCGGGCAAGTCGATGAACATCCTTCACCAATTCCTTCTTCCTATCCTCAACTAAAGAAAAACTACCTATCGACAGTCTACTAAGTACATCTGCCACAACATTGGCCTTACCCGGATGGTAAAACACAATCACTTTACCATGTTGCATCAAAACACAACCCAAACCAATCCTAGAAGCATCACAATACACAACAAAGTCATCTAGGACCTCCGGTAGAGCCAACAATAGAGTTGTAGTGAATCTAGTCTTTAATTCCTGAAAGTTCTTCTCACACAAATCGGACCACTGAAAGTTTACCTTCTTCTGAGTCAATCGGGTCAAAAGGGCAACAATGGAAGAAAATCCCTCCACAAACCTCCTGTAGTAACTAGCCAAACCCAAAAAGCTTCTAATATCAGACGGGGAAGTGGGTCTAGGCCAGTTCTTTACCGCCTCAATCTTTTGAGAATCAACTCAAATACCATCCCTAGACACAATATGACCCAGAAAAACAACAGACTGCATCCAGAACTCACACTTGCTAAACTTAGCAAATAACTACCGATCCTTGAGAGTTTGCTACACCACTCTCAAATGGTCTGCATGCTCCTCCTCACTCCGAGAGTAGATATAGATATCATCAATTAAAACAATCACAAACATATCCTAATACTGCTTGAACACACGGTTCATCAAATCTATAAAATCTTTAGGAGCATTCATTAGGTCAAAAGACATAACAACAAATTCATAATGACCATACCGAGTCTTGAAGGCTGTCTTCAGAATATCACACTCTCGAACACGAAGCTGATGATAACTAGATCTAAGGTTGATTTTAGAGAAGAAACTAGCACCCTGAAGCTGATCGAACAAGTCATCAATTCTAGGAATATGATACTTATTCTTAATTATGATCTTGTTCAACTGACGGTAGTCAATACACATTCGGAAGGAACCATCCTTCTTACGCACAAACAACACTGGAGCACCCCATGGAGATATACTAGACTTGATGAAACCCTTATCAAGAAGATCCTTTAATTTTTTAAGTTCAGTGGGAGCCATTCTAGAGGGAGGAATAGAGATAGGATTTGTATATGGAAGAAGATCTATCCGAAAGTTAATTTCCCGCTCGGGAGGGACTCTGGGTAAATCCTCAGGGAACACTTCAGGGAATTCATTCACAATGGGAACAGACTGAAGGGATGTGGTTTTGGACTCCGTGTCCATAACCCACACTATGTGATAAACATACCCTTTTGAAATCATCTTCCTAGCCTTAAGATAAGATATGAAATAACCTTTAGAGGATGGGGGACTACCTTGCCATTCTAAGATGGGTTCGTTTGGAAACTTAAAACTGACAACCCGAGTACGACAATCAATAGAAGTATAACAAGCATGTAGCCAATCTATACCAAGAATAACATCAAAATCTATCATCTCCAACTCTACTAAATCCGCTGAAGTGACTCTATGAAGGATTGAGATAGGACAATTTTGGTAGATTCTTTTGTCTAGGACTGACTCATCAATTGGAGTAGAAACACAGAAGGGTTCTAAAAGCAATTCAGGACATTCTTCGAATTTGCATGCTATATAAGGGGTCACAAAAGATAAGGAGGCACCAGGGTCCAACAAAGCATACACATCTATAGAAAAGACTCCCAACATACTAGTAAACACATCGGGTGAGCTCTCCTAGTCCTGACGAGAGGACATGTCATAAAGGCGGTTCTGGTGCTGACCACCAGAACTAGAAGCTGTACCCTGCTGGGCTAGTCGACCTCCTGAAGCTGCTGGGGTAGACTGAGTCCTCCCTCCCTATCCCTTCCTAGACAAAGGGAACTCCCTAATACAATATCCAGCCTGATCACAACCAAAAAAACTGCCTAAACTGGCTAGACACTCACCGGGGTGACTCTTCCCACACTTGGCACAAGAAGGGTAAGGGGCACCCTTTGCAACACTCCCCTGTGACTGAGAACCAACTCCCCTACCAGTCTGATCATGATGAGGCCTGAAGGCCTGGGTAGGAGTACTAGCTAAAGAGTGAACGGGGCCTGATGATTTTTTCTGAAATGAAGAGCAATGTCTGCCTCCGGACCTCTGATGACTGAAATCTGAACCCTCGAATCTAGCCCTCTTGTTCTCCATAGCCATCTCCCTAAGTGTGTCTCTCTCGAACTAGTGAGCATAGGTCATGATCCTGGAAATAGTCATATGACCCAACAACATGGCAGACCTACACTCCTTCTTTACCAAATCTGAAACTCCATAGATAAATTTGCTCATCTGATCATGTGGGTCCGCTACCATAGAGGGTGCATACCTAAACAACTGAGTGAACCTCAAACTGTACTCCTGAACAGTCATCGATCCCTATATCAAGTTCACAAACTCCTCAACCTTAGCTTGCCTCAACTGTCGTGGTAAGAACCGGTCGAGGAAAGCTCCCTCAAAGCACTTCCATGTCATAGGGACCATGTCATTAGCTCTAGCCTCCTTCCATTGCGTGAACCAGATATGAGCTACATCCTTTAACTGATAGGATACAAGCTTGACACTCTCAACTCCAGATACCTGAATCACCTCAAAGATCTTCTTCACTTCATCCACAAAGCTAAGAGGGTCTTCATCCACCTTCGAACCCTAGAACTCCGGTGGGTTCATATGGATGAAATCTCAAACTCGAGCCACTGCTCCACCGAGAGGGTGAACGGGAGCAGGAGCCTACTGATTGGCTTGGGTAGCCATAGTCTGAGCCAATAGGGGAATCACATTTTGAAACTCTGCATTCGTGACCTCGGGGGCCGGAACTAGAGGGACAATGTTCTGAGCGGCTCAGGGAGGCATAGCACGTCATGGATGCATAATCTAAAACGTAACCAGAATGGATTAGAGGAGTAACAAAGTTAACTCTATCGCACGATATAGATAATGAAAGAAGTGAACTTTTTCCTAAGACATCTCATAGCTTCCCTCTCATAAGTGTGGAGAACTTCACACCCATGAAAGATATTCTATTCGATGCGGCTTCAGACACCCTAGGACTCTAGAACCTGAGGCTCTGATACCAAAATTTTCATTCCCTGCGGCTACCCCCTAGGCGTAAGATGGGACCTGGGACCACAAGTGCCCCAAGATAACCCTTGGTCATAGCATAACTCAGGTATATCAATTAAGCATAGCGGAAGCATACTAGTTAATGATAGGCAACAATAACTGAAATAAGAAAAAGACTAAGAAGTACCAACTCCATACATCAGAATACAAGTCTAGCTATGTCTAAAGCCTCTAAACTATCATAAAAGCTGATGGGACAAGACCCCAACTAGCTCGAGAAATACAAAAAAGACAACATAAGGGAAATAGGTCTAATACTGGGCCTCAGATAATGAGGTCTCACCACTGGAAGCTGGGACTCCGGTGATATTTAGCCACGAGTATGAGGGAATGATCCTGAATCTGCATTATCAAAGGATGCAGTGCAAGATATGCGTTAGTACTATAGGATGTACCGAGTATATGAGAGATGCAAAAAAATAATGAAAACGTGCTCAAAACATGTATACTTAGTTCATGCATAAATGAAGTTTCAAAGGTAGATGTTATAAATTGAATAGTAAATCATGAAACAAGAGTCAAAACTCAAGGTAGATATCATAAGTTTAAACAAGTAAAAACTTTCATACGAGAGTTTCTTATAACCGACAATAGACCATGTGATTTACATGGAATCTAACTATATAACCCTAGTTAGTAAAGCTGGCCCGAACCTTGCCAAAGTACGGGCCACCATACCCAACTATATAACCCTAGTTGGCAAAGCTGTCCTATACCCCGCTAAGGCAAGGACACCATTAATCAAGATGTGGATCCACTCTCATAAGCCCATAGGGAAAATCATAACCTACGCTGGCAATGTAATTTTTGGACTTGGGTAATCGAACCATCATCTCTCGGTGCTAAATACTACTCCACAAACATATATATAGCTCATAAGTTCATGAAGGTATAATCGAATACCAAATCTTCTTTGAAAAACATGAAGACACATCGGGTTCCATGCAATTCTCTTATTATAGTTCTTAAAATAAAGCATAGCCATAATTCAAATCATACTTTTCCTTCTAAATTCATAATTGAAGAATTAGGCATGCAATTCCATAAATTCATAAAGTCATGATATCTAATCATACCCAATTTCACTTGAAAACATGCAATTTAATGGAATCATGCTAGAAATTAACTTTAATGCTTGGGCTTTTAAACCCAATAAAGGAATCATGATCAAATCATAAATAATTAATAAGAAACCATGAATTTAGACATAGAAACTAATTTCACAAAGTTCTCCCCAATTTATATCAAAACCCTAATTTCACAAGTTCATAATTCAAAATAAGAATTGGGGATTTTGGGCACAAGGGTGAAAGGAACCCATTGTTGAATACTCACATACCTTGATGGAAACTAACCCACAAGAAATTGAAAATATTAGGAGGCTTGGCCTTGGAGCTTGAGACTTGGAGCTTGGAGAAGAACTTTCCCAATTTGGTGGATGAATGAAGCATAATGAAAAGCTTAGGCTAAATGGGGTAGAATCCCTTCTCAAAGTAGTCAAAATGACATCATTTAGGAGGTAAAAAGGTGGGAAATGAATAAAATACCCCTGCAATATAATTAGGAAAAAGTTGTTAATGGTCGAGTTTCAGGAATCACGGGTGGATTCCACGGGCCGTAGAACAAACCACGGCTCTTGGTTTCCATCCATGGTTCCTGGCCAACCAGACAGCCTGCAGAAGGTAAACCACGAGTCAATAGGATGACTCATTGACTCGAACCGTAGTTTTTGGGAAACATGCAATCCTCTGAATCAAATTCTACGAATTACAGGATGGTTCATAGTTCAAACTACGGGCCGGAGAAACCATTCGTCATTCCTAAAGGACTTGGCATATCTCAGATCAGATTTCTCAAGTTGACAGGATGGTTCGTATTTCAAAGGACGGTCCATAGACTGAACTCGTGATTCCTGGAAACTTAGGATTTTTTAGAGATTTCAATTAAGACAACTGGATAAATTTCTGGGGTGTTACAACAATACCTGTGGAATGCACGAGAAATAAGGCTACAAACACCAATTTTTAATAGGGCCTAAGCATAAATTGACCACAACCAAGTTATCCGAGTACTCAGAGTTCCTCGAAAAATATCCAACACAATCAAAACTCAAAGATTAGCTTAATGATTTCTCTTAAGAAGGACGTTACCCCATCTATTATTGAGAATATCAAGCCTTCATGATAAAAATATAGGCACATTCAATCACACAATAATTCACAATGCTTATCGAACAAATATATTCAATTGAAATAACTCAAGAATGCAGTGGTAACATTAATTTTAGCCCCTAACAACATTATTCAACAAAATCTTGCGAAGATGATGATTTGACAATAAGAATTATGTCACCCAATCTATCATAGGGCCAAACCATGCATCAACTCAAATGGGTTACTCAGACTTCACCCAAAAATATGCAATTTAGGGCTAAAAATTAACATAGGTTGCATGCATTAACATAAAATCAAGATCTACCAAGTTTATCTCAAGCAAAATCAATAATATGCCCCAAGATTGGGGTCCCAAAAATTTGAATCTCACCCAAAATTAACATGAAAGATTAAACTAGCATGCTTTACAATAACTGTTTCTAATCTACTTAAAACATGAATTTAATGTTGGGGAACTTATCACAAGTAGAGATAAGGGAGGAAAAAGCAAAAATTGAAGCTTTGAAGTGCCAACAATAGTGACCCAAACTTTTGACAAAAAAAAGAGATGGCTAATGGCAAAGAACTCGGTGGTGGAGATGTGTGGGTGAGAGGGAAGAAAATTTTGGGAAAGTTTGGAGGTTTTGGAGGATTTTGTGAGAGAGTTATGTTGGTTTTGGTGTGAGTTATGGAGAAAAAAGGTGGAGGGTGACAATTTATAGGAGAAAAAGAAGTAGAAGGATCATGACTTTGTTTTTGAGTAAGGTCGGTCAATCGGTAGGTCAACAAAAAAATTTAAAACTTACCTGAGTGCGCCACGATATGCGATTCACATATATCACTATGCATCTCGCGCATCACTTTACACATGATGATTTTTTCCCCAAAACTTGCCCAGCTTTCTAGTTCAGTGTGCGACTAAGGTGTGATGCACATAATGAGAGATGTGGTTCACACCTGCAATCACACGTCACCTCTGATTTTTCTTTTTCTTCCAGTTCACTAGTTTGTGTATGCGGTTCCACATGCGACTGCACAGTGGGATGTACAGATCACATGGCCCGTCGCACATGCTCTCTGGTCCTTTTCTTTAACTTAGTCATTTTTCCATCCTCGTGCATTCCTAAAATACACCAAAAACAACAAAAGGTAAAAAAAATAAAAATAAAATACTTGGGTTGCCTCCCAAGAAGCGCTTGATTTTACGTCGCAGCTCGACGATAGTACCTCAACCTTCAATCATTTCTTGTGAGCATGCCAGTACGATTAGCGTGGCCCCATCCCAAGAAGGAGAAGTGCTCTTTCAACATCATCATTACATTCCCTTGATGCCAAGTTGGTAACACCATAGATTTGGGTACCTCCTTCATCTCAAACTCACCATGGGCTTCAACCAACTTTCCTTAGTATTAATCATAGAAATAACTCTCAATTTGTTTGGTGGTCTAGTAGGTTGGCATATAATAAATGTAACTTCCTCACTCCCCATATAAAACTTGAGATCTTCTAGCTCCATGTAAACAAGAGCTCTCTCGGTTGCCAACAGTGGTCATCCTTAAATTATGGGTACCTCAAGATCAATTTCACAATCCAAGACCACAAAGTCAGCTAGCAGGATGAACTTGTCTACCTTCACCAAAACATCAAACAAAATCCCTATCGGGTTTTTAATTGAGCGATTATCCATAAGTAATATCATTGTGTAAGCTTGGGTACGTGTAGGCTTAGGAGTACCCAAGCCTAACTTTCTGAAAATCACCAGAGGCATCAAGTTGATACTCTCTCCAAGATCATATAAGGCCTTTCAAAACAAAAACACTCCAATAGTACACGGGATGGTGAAGGCTCTCGGATCTTCCTGTTTAAGGGAAATGTTGCCTGTTATCACCAAACTACAACGGTGGGACACTTCCACCGTCCCCACTTCAATCACTCGCTTCTTCTTTCACAGCTCCTTCATAAACTTGGCATACCCTGGCATTTTCATAAGAGCATCAACCAAAGGAATATTGATGGTAGCTTGCTGAACATGTCGATAAACTTTTTGAATTAAGAATCTTTCTTTTTCTTGGATAACCTCTGAGGATATGGTAGGGGACTTTTTAGTAATGGATTTGGCACACTTGGATTATCCACCTCAATATCAATAGCGATATGAGAAGGACACTCAGTTTCATCCTTCTCTTTATATGGGTCTTCATCATTTTCAATCATATTGGGTGCACTAAGCTTCACCCCAATATTTGGACTCTCATCAACTTTGTTCTCAACCATGACATCCTTTTTTATATTGTCCTCATACTCCATAACAACCTCAATATTTGGATTTCTTACCCCACTAAGCATCCTTCCACTCCGGGTGACTATTGACATCAAATGGCCATCATTCTTTGGGTTTGCAAGTGTGTAACTTAGAAGGGTACCTTTCATACGTGGATTCATTTATGAAGAGAGGTGATTTATTTGGGCCTCTAAGTGCTTGATAGATGCTGAATGGGAGCTCACTATTTGGTAAAGAGTGGATACTTTAATTTTTAATTCTTTGACCCCACTATCAGTCGATTCAACTCTTTTCAAGACTTGAGACAACATGTTCTTAATCTTAAAATGTCCGGGGTTACTCACTGTTGGTTGGTAGGGAGAAACATCATCCTTTGGTGGAGGCATAAAGGGTTGGTATGATGATGATTATAATGATCAATATATCTCTCACATTCACACCATGGACCTTCACGATCTCTACTCGGCTCCCTATCTCTCCATCGATTTCCCTTGTCCTAGTTCTAATTTTGGTTCTCATCTCTCGGTACCAAAGACCATGGTTGGTACCTTGATATCCAAGTTAAGAACCCACCGTAAGAAAACACAACTCCTCATTGCCCGATGCATGAGTACCCACTCCATCATGATTATTCAACCCATAAGCACCCATGGTGTTGACACTATTGGTGCTAGCTCCCATCATATGTTTGGCCAATAGATCAATTTGCGTCAAAATCTTGGCCATAGTTTCATCCCTTTTTTTTTCTTCTCGTCTCAGAAATGTGCCACACCCTATTTTTTTTTCATCCAATCTAAGAGGGATGCAGCTAGACCATAGGTTTGGTCCATAAGTGTCCAACCCGGATGTTATTCACCACAGATTTGTTCAAAGAGGAGATCTATAGAAGCTTTGAGGCAGAACATTGTTCGGTGATAAGTTAGTAATCTATCAACTTATTGATCCTTAAATCATGAATTATTGCTATGTTTTGATAAGATTTAGAGGTTCTTATGGACTTTATTGATATGAATGCAGGTACTCTTGGTCAAAAGTAGAACACAAGGAATTGGACTCAAAAGAGCTTAAAAAGAGTTGAAATGTGAAGTGATCAAGAGAGATGAATATTTTGATAAGAGATGCAGTCTCTGTGCAATATGCACAGTGCTTGGTGCGGTCCATACCTCCCTCCACATGAAGCTCATAAGAATAAGAATAATCTGCTAAGGGGTGTGACCACCGTGTGATACGCACAATGCCTGGTGCGGTCTGCACACCACTTTGCATAGCACTCAAGAATCAAGCCAAGTCGCTGGTCTATTGAGATGGAGCTGTGTGATGCATAAAATGAGACGTGCAAAATGCACGTTGTAGTGCATAACTCCCGAGGGGCATTTTTGTCCACTTTTATGTGACAATTTGGAAACATTTTAAAACCTAATTTGGGCATAGTTTTGAATAGTTAGTTTTTGAGTATTGAACAAGTTTTCTCTCCTAAGGCAAGATAGAGGGTTTTACTCAATTCTCTCCATCTTCAACCTTGGATTCACCATAGTTTTGTAATTTGAGCTTGGATATTGGAAACTTCTTCTATTAATGAAAGGAAATTTGAATAACCCATTTGGTATTGCTTCTTATTCCTTAAGCATGAGTGGCTAATTCTCCTTGTCTAGGAGTATGTGTATGATGGGTACTTGATTAATGGGTATCAATCTTGATTATTTGTGTTTATAATTGCTAAATTAATATGGGTCTAGTGAATTCTCCATGTTTTAACTCAAAAATTAATGGTTGCAAATATTGATTGAAATTACTTGATTGTGTTCTTGCTTTAGAAAGAGGTTCATAATTTTTGATGAGAATTCACTAGTGGGTACTTGGTATTCCATTTTGATTGAGGCTAGAAATAGCTCAATTCGCTGAAAACACCCATTTAAGAGTCTAAGCTAGAGATAGTGTGACTTTCCCAAGCTTGTATTGGTTGGTTAATGATAAAACCATGGTGCTTCAACAAAGATCATTAGATAAATGTTTTTGAGATTGAAAGATTAACCTTCATGCCTAAAACCAATGCTATCTATATTTTTTAGTGAAAATTTACGTAATTGAGAGAGTACCTTGACCCGTGTTCGAGTCCCATCAGAAGCATACCCCTAGTTGTCCTCTCTCTTGATACAAATACGTGTTTACCTTAAATTTTTGAGTTGAATTGCGAATTGTGATAGATTTCCCAATTCCCTGATTTCCCCCCCTTTTACTTTTATTGTTGTTTGAACATGAACATTATTGGTGATTGATATACGACAACCCTTTAGGCAACTCTACTATTTCTCTGTGGGATCGACCCCGACTCCCATCGGGAATTATAAATTTTATTTATCTTAATGATCGCCTTCAACTCTGTATGGAGAGTGTTACTTGAGAATTATAAAGAATGGCGCCATTGCTAGGGATTTGGTTTTGAGTAGCCTTTTCAATTGACGTTTAAAATCACTTTGTGAGTTTTTGTTCACTTTTTGATTTGTTTGTCATTTTTGATTTTTGAGTAGGTAGCCCATAAGCGAGGTGGGCGATAATGAAAGTGTAGGAGGATTCATGGACGCGACCTCTGAGCTTGAAGTTCAAGGAGGAGTAGGTGTAATCTGCCTACCTCTCACAGTTGGGAATGCAGTGTTCTATATCCCTAGTACCATGCTCCACCTCATACAAATGAAGGTGTTATTTGGAGGGGCTGCACATGAGGATGCGAATAGGCACATCCAAAATTTCATTGAAATTTTCCAGCCTTTCATTTTTCATAACATTCCCAAAGAATCTATTCGTCTTTGCCTATTCCCTTTCTCTCTCATAGGAGAAGCCACGACATAGTTAGAGGAGCTTCCGGAAGGCTCAATCACCACATGGAATGGTCTTATCAAAGAATTTGTAGTGAGATTCTTCCCTCCTTCAAGAATGATGCAATTGAGGGATGAAATCACTAATTTTCATCAACTCCAAGATGAACCATTATATGAGAAATGACTGAGATTTAAAAAGAAACTTTTGTTGTTCCCAAATCACGGATTACCGGATGATGTCCTTCTCCAAAGTTTTTGTTGAGCTTTGAATTCAATGAACAAGTCTGTGGCCTAAAACCTCGCAGGTGGAACCTTCATGGATCAACAATATGGTGTCGCCTTGGCTAATTTAAAAAGAATGACCAAGATGAATCATGCTTGGCACACGAGGGAGGCTGATGTTCCCACAAGTGTGACTTCATCTATTTTGACAAATGAAATGCACCGAAAAGATGAGGAAAGAGATGAGGCTATGGCCAAAATGTTAACACAAATTGATCTCTTAGCCAAGCACGTGATGGAAGCCGGAATTACCAAAAGTGTAAGTGTTGTGAGTACACCCAAGCTTAAAACGAGTGATGAAGATCTCTTTACCATCATGGATGGAAATATTTTCTACTTGTCAGTGTGTTCTCGTCCCGAGTATTATCACCCAAAGGATGAGTATCAAGGTTGGATTAAGGATAAAGAGCGAGACAAAAATTGGAGGGATCGTGACAAAGACGCTGATAGATACTACCACCAGAGTTCTAACCCGTATGTGCCTCCTCCTAAGGCTTATGCTACTTTTCAACCTTTCGTGAGTAACCACGGGCAATCAAAGATCAAAGATATGCTGTCTTGTGTATTGAAAAAGGTTGAGTCAACCAATAGTGGAGTTAGTGAGCTAAAAAGTGAAGTCTCAATGCTTCACTAAACAATGAGCTCTCACTCGGCCTCAATCAAGCATCTCAAAGAATAAATGAAAAATTTACCCACTCAAATGAATCCACGAATGAAAAGGAACACTCCCTAGTGATACCAGGACAAATCTGAAAAATGATGGCCATGTGATGGCTATTGTCACAAGGAGCTAAAGAATGAATGGTGTAGTGAAGAAGCCTAGTATGGAAGTTGTTGTAGAGCCGACAGTTGTAAGGGATGCTGAGATTGTGAATGAGAAGAATGATGAAGAACAGGAAGTTGGGGTGAATCTTGGTGCACCCAACATTCTTGTGAATGATGATGCTTGTGAAGAAGAGAAGGAGGCTGATGCTTCTTCTCAAGTGGCAATAGACATTGAAGAGGACACTCCTAGCATTCCAAGTATGCGACCACACTACCCAAATGACCTCCCCTGTAACCTCAAAGGTTATCCAAAAAGAAAGAGGAGAATCAATTCAAAAAGTTTGCTGACATATTTAGCAAGCATTCTATTAACATCCCTTTGGTCGAGGGCTTAATACAAATGCCCGGGTATGCAAAATTCATAAAGGAGCTTCTTAAGAAGAAGCGTGTTGTTGACATGGGTACCATGGAGATCTCACACAGCTGTAGTGCTGTGATAACAAGCAATGTTGATACAAAATGGGATGACCCAAGGGCATTTACCATACCTTGTACGATTGGACTATTTGTATTTCGAAAGGTCTTGTGCGACTTACGGGCAAGCAATAACTTGATGCCCCTAGTCATCTTCAAGAATATAGGCTTGGGTACGCCCAAACCTACACATATGAGATTTATCATAGCTGATAGATCCATCAAATGTCCGGTAGGAATCCTATTTGATGTATTGGTCAAGGTTGACAAGCTCATCCTACCGGCCGATTTTGTTATTTTGGATTATGAGGTGGATATAGAGGTGTCCATTATATTGGCCGACCATTGTTGTCTACGGGGAGGGCCTTGGTTGATGTTGAACTCAAAGAACTCAATTTTTGAGTGGGAAGCGAAGTGGTGACCTTCAATGTATGCCAATCCACAAAGCCTTTGGATGATCTTCGAGTGGTGTCCGTGATTGATAGTGAGAGTAACATGATGGATGACCATAATGAGTTTGTAGTGAAAGAGATGCCCTAAAAGGTGATGTTTCCCCCTTGGAAACAAGATGATGTGATTTAGGTGTTGATGGAGCAATTCTCACACTTGGGATGGGGCCACGCCAAGAGGATTGACATGCCTTCAACAATGATTAAGGATTGAGGTAACATCGTCGAGATGCAACATAAAATCAAGCACTTCTTGGGAGGAAACCCAAGTGTTTTTGCTTAACTTTTGTTACCTTTTGTTATTTTTGGTGTTTTGTATGAATGCATGATGAGGAAAAATGACCAAGTAGAAAAATGAGGCAAAACGGGGACATGTGGAAGCTCGTGTGGTTCGCATATGCCATTGTACGTGTTGCATGGGGCACCGCACTCTAAATTAGAGATGGAAGAAAATTTGAGAGTTGAAGGTGACGTGCGATAGGATTTGCAGTTCGCACACCTTATTGTGCACATTGCACCTCACATGCATCACCAAGCAAAAAACTGGGCCAAAATTTAGGCACAAATTTGGTTGGTGCAAAGCGATGTGCAATGCGCACCTAAGCTTGTGCAAATTGCACATCTCGGTGCACCAAGGTAAGTTTTAAAAAAATAATTGTTTGACCTACCAGTTGACTGACCCGACCTGTATGCCGACCCAATGACTCTTCTTCTTCTTTTTCTCTTTTTAACGTGCCAACTTCTTCTTCTTTTCCATATTCTCCATAAACCTCCACAATTTTCTCTCTCAAAATCTCCCAAAAATCCATCAAACTCTCCCAAAACTTCTCCTCTCCCACACTAAATCTTGCCGCCACCATCACCACTGGTCGCCGCTGACATCTCTCTCCAAGCAAAAAGTCAGGTCTCTATTGTAGCATCTCAAAAGCTTTAATTTTTGTTTCCCTTTTATTAATCTTCAGTTATGGTAAGTTCCCTGACGTTAAATACATGTTTTTATGATGATTGGGAACTCATATTGTAAAGCATGCTCATTAAAATTACCATGTTGATTTTGGGAGAGATCCGGAAATTTTAGGTCCCTAATTTTGGATTGTATTGTTGATTTTACTTTGAATTAACTTGGTAGAACTTGAAGTTTTGATGATGCATGTCATTTATGGTAAACTTTTAGCCTTAAAAATCTGTGTTTGGGTGAAGTCTGAGTAACCCACTTTTCTTGGTGTATGATTTGGCCCTATGTCTTGGGTGATGTTATTCTTAAGGGCAAATCGTCATCTTCACGAGGTTTTTGTTAGAAATTGATGTTTGGGGCTGAAATTGTTACTACCATTATGCCCTTGATCTGTTAAATGGATTTTGATATCTAGGCTGATGTTCTTGGTGAGAGATTTGAATTTATTGTTGTTGATTGTGCCTCCTGCATTGTTAATCGAAGGCTTGATGTTCCCAATGATACATGGGGTAACGTCCTTCTTAAGGGAAACCGTTAAGCTCTTCTTGTGTTTTGAATTATGTTGGTAGATTCGGGGGAAGTCTGAGTACCCGGATGCTTTGGTGTTGGTCATATTATGCTTATCCCTATTGTTTGGATTGATGGTCTATTAATGTGGTGCTTGTTTCAAAGTGCATTCCACAAGTATTGTTCTGCGAATCACATAAGAAACACACAAGAAGACGTGGAATTAAAAAATTCCATTTGTTTCCTTGTGCATTTTGTATGCGATGCACAGACCTTTACGTGCGAAACACACATGATTTTGCATCTTAATTGTAAAAGGTGGCCAATTCACTTATTTGTGAGGTGGAGCCCAATGCGACGCGCACTTTGGCTCGTGCTAATCACACCAGTCTTCGTACCCCAAGAAGACGTAGAATTAAAAAATTCCATTTGTTTCCTTGTGCATTTTGTATGCGATGCACAGACCTTTACGTGCGAAACGCACATGATTTTGCATCTTAATTGTAAAAGGTGGACAATTCACTTATTTGTGAGGTGGAGCCCAATGCGACGCGCACTTTGGCTCGTGCTAATCACACCAGTCTCCGTACCCCAAAGTAGAAATCACCACAGGATTCTGTTTGCTTGTGCGAAGCTACGTGAGACGCGTACTTCTCCTGGTGTATTTTGCACGTGGTCCACACAAGTGATTAATTACCTATTTTGTTTTTCTCCTTCTTTGCATTCCATTCCTTTTTAGTTAGATAACTTCTTTTTAGCTTTTCTTCTTTTACATATGCCAAAAAAATAAAAAGATTTTGCTTTTACTTTGAGTACTCACAATCTCCTTGTGCAGACTATGTCTTCTAGTAGGGGAAACACAGGACGCAACCTAAGGAAACTTTTAACTGTGAAAGATGTGAGATTTTATTTTGGGGTTGAGGGCATGAAGGTCATCTATGACCGTGATAAGAAGAGAACCTTCAACGAGGAGCAGAGCTTCAACTTGGCGGCAGTCGGGGAGGAGCTACCCAATATCCACCAAAGGTTCACTGGCGGAGAGTGGAAACCATTCCAAGATATACCCAGAGTGTATTATGAAGAGGTAGTGTGGGAGTTCTTTGCTGCCTACAAGGCAATGCAGGATTCTAAAGGCTATAAGGGGAACGTGGAAAAGTTCCCTAACTTGGATTCAGTGATCATCCGGGGTAAGAAAGTTCACATTACTTCAGCTACCATAAATGCCATTTATAAGGGTCACCTAATTGAGCTCGCACCTGTACTTTTGGCTAAGTTGACTGTTGAACCAAAGTCATATCAGAAGACTAGCCATATTCTTGCTCCTAACACTCCTATCTGGGCCACTATGGGGAGTGATATTCTGAGGAGGACCTTGTACTTCAAAGCTCGTCTCTGGTATGAACTTGTCGACATCTGATTCCTGCCCACACAGAATGATCAAAAAATAACCTAGGATGGGGCCATTCTGATTACCGCTACAATGATGGGAGAATATGTCAACTTTGGGGAAATTGCGGCCATGGTAATAAGTAGAAAATCACGCAGGGGTGGTGATTCATTCCCCTTCCCAGTGTTCATTAGCAAGCTTTGTGCCAAGGTCGATATCCCCTACTCCAGCTGTGACAAGGTTACCAATGCTGTTGGTGTGATTGACTTGGACAGGAAAATAGAAAAGGATGCCCTGAGGTTTAAAAGGTGCTGGATGCAGCCCTCAGAGGAGGTTGAGGTTGATGAGTCCGACGTTAAAGAAAATGCTTCCTCTCCTTCCCATGCAACCTCAGAAGCACCTACTTTATCAGCTACTATACCTAGAGAGCCATTGACCAAGAGTAGCCTCCAATACATGGTGGACAAGACCTATAATCATGAGAGGCAGTTGAATAACTTGGCGAATAGGTTGCTTAGGTTGATTGACAAGGCTATCAAGAAGGCCACCAAGGGAGTGGTAGACAGTATGACCAAACTCTTCTAGAGGGTGGATGTCATTGAGGGGTCCGTCAAGGCAATCTGGAAGGATGTTGACAAGGCTAAGGAGAAGGCTCTGGTTGAGGAGGTAGATTTGGGTGCCATGCACACACCCCTGCACACTCTTGGTCCTTTGGATAGCTTGCTTGCAATTTATGATAATGATGAGGCAGAGCTGGATGATGATCAGAACCGAGAGTTTCAGCAGGTCCTTAGAGAGTCCACACTCACTTTGCACTCCCGAAAGGGTGGCACATGCACTAGTGTAGAGGTAGCGGATGATGAGGCATAGTCCTCCAGGGAGTTGTTGCACTCCTTCTTTCTTTACTTGGGCTTAAAACATTGAGGGCAATGCTTTTTTTTATGGGGGGAGGTGGTGTTTATTTGATTTGGTTGTTGGTTGCCTATTTTGGGCTTGATATATTGTTCCTTATTTCCCTTGTTGGGCCTTGATATTTATTTTCCTTTGCTAGATTTTAATTTGACCTTTGTCGGGCATGTTGGATGATAGTGATGATATTGCCCTTGTCGAGCCTTTTTATTATGTTTTGATGCTTTAATTGTGCCCTCACCGGGCTTGATGTTTTTAATTTTTGTTGTGCTGTTGGGATAGTCCTACATGATTTAATTATTTTACTACTCGTGCCTTACAAATGCGCTAAGGGCCTACACCAAGGCTTGCTCTTAAATAATTTAAGAGCGCGCAAATTTGTAGTCACCTTATTAATAGTAGAGTAGCAAATAAACTCCAAGGGCTTTCTTAACACTACTGTTCTTTCACAAAGATCAAAGTATTTTCTTTATTTTTCTTTTGTTTCTTTTTGTGTCAAACCGGATTGGTGTTTCCCTATGATAGATTGAGAGGCAACTTTCTTAAGGAAAAATGCCAAGTTTTAGTTTTAATTTGAGTCCGTGCTTTGCTTGTACCAAAATGGACCTACCGAAAATTTGTCTCGTCAAGAAGTTTTTGAAAATTAAGGAAAGAGGGAAAATGAATTTTGAGGAAAGCATTCTTGTCACGACCCGATTTCTTGGTCATGATGGCACCTACAACCCTCGGTAGGTGAACCAATCCCCGTAGCCCAGGACAGTTAGTAATGGGCTACTATCTAACAAATAAGGGAACAAGACGAAGAGAATAGATAACAGGGATATATATATACATATACGGAAACTAAACCAAACCCCAAAACCTGGTATCATAGTATAGAGCCAAACTACATACATGGAGTGCAAATTATCCAAAACAATATATACAGATGTCTCTAAATGGTAATAGAGTACATGAAACAAAAGATAAACTAAGGCTAAGCTCCGATCGCCAAGAGCTCACCCTCAGTCTGAAGTAGTCCCCAACAGATCTCCAAGCACGAATCACAGCGATCTAACGGCGATGGCCCATGCTTGGATCTGCATCAACAGATGCAAGGGGTAGGGTGAGCACCAAATGCAAAGCATAAGGTACCCAGTAGGTATCATAGGCCGACTGGGCACATATAAGATAAAAGCGTAGTAACCGACAGAATAGAAGCAAGCAGTAGAAATCAATGAAAGGTACACAGGAACTAGCCCAGAGGGAAATCAACAGAACCACATGTGAGGCCAGTAAGTAGAATATACACACCATAGGCACAGGTGAAAGTAAGAAATAACGCACCTGGGGTCCTTGCAATAACAGTGTATACATAATAAGTTTACGAAATGGACGGTATACCGGTAACCTCAAGTGTAAGAAGAGGGAAAGAGTAATGATAGGCATGCTCAGAGACATGAATCAAACTCAACTAATAATATCAATCTCAATCCAGAAACTAACAGTCTAGCAGTAACCCATTTCATACTTAACCATAACAGGGAAAAATTCTGTAAGTAAATAGCAAGAGTCTACCTACAGTCCCCCGGCCGCCCATACAACCGAGGAACACAAACAAGTGTAAACAAACTCTCCGGCATCCCATACTACCGGAGCGTACAATCAACAAACAACAAACAAGGGTGGAACCTCAAACAATGAATGATATGATGCATGAAGATCTCAAGTGAAATGGTATCTCTGTATGTACCTCCTACGGTGCCGATCCGGCCCAGCAGGTAGGTTCCAGGGAAGGACACCGCCCGTATACCTCTACTCCACCGTATACCCTTCCTCCGGCACACGCAACCCAAAGCCCCAGGCCCGGATGGCAAGGTCCATGGAGGTCCCTGACCCCATACTAAAACTCAGTATCAAAACATGTCATCCGGAAGCAAGTCCGGGTTCAAGATAGAGACCCAGTCTCAAATATGCATGCCCAGACCCTGTCCAGGACTAAAGTAGTAGGAAAATATCTCAAAACAAAAACCCCTCCAAGGGTGCCCGGGCATAACCGGGTCTAAACAGTAGAAAGTCATCTCGGGTGCTCGGTCCGACCGAGGCTAAAATTTTCTCAAATAGCAAGAAAACTCAACTAGCACCCTGGCCCTACCGAGACTAGAGTTAATCGTAAAACTGGTGATTTAAATCATAATTTTACTTTCTTTTACCCAAGAATATTAACAAGTTAAATCAAATCATTTTCAAATTATTTCCATAAAAAAGGGGGCCCCGGGCCATGCAAGGTTTAGAAAATAGTGTCCGTAGGCCCGAAGCCCAAACCGTAGTAAAACATGTAAAAAACCTCTTTATATGCATGAAAATGGTATGATCAAACACAATAGCTGCCCAGCAGCTCACAATCAACCTATCGACCCTGCACAGGCCCACAGCTACTCAGCAAGCATAACCAGCCTAGAAGGATAATTCTATGCCTGGGACTCGCGGACATTTCCAAAATCCCACCTTCTATGTTCCAGAGTCAACAAGGCCTCACAGGACCACAAGGGTAAATAAAATATATCGGCAAGTACTACAAGAAACGGAGGAACAAAAGTAGGCGGACATGAATAAAGCGGTCGAGGTCTGTGGTACCAACCTAATAAACCAACCCAAGGATGCCCATTAATACAATTTTATCCTATATATGCGGAGTCTAGGGAAAATAAATCGTAACCTACCTGTCGTCCGATGACAAGCTGCTAGAACGATGATTTCCGAGCCCGAACCACTCCGAGAACCTCCAAAATAAAATTAAACTCGAATTCGGGCTTTGAATAATTTGACGTAGATAATTGACGATCAAATATGGTATCAAAGGATTTTTTTTTCACGAAATCATTTCAAGGTGCAACATCACGTATAGAAAGTAACAAGCTGTGAATTGTAATTTAGCTTGTTATTTGTAAAGAGAGAGTGAAAGAATTAAAGGCATATATACGTACAGGAGCTCCTAAATGAGTAGCTCTCATTATTCATTAACATATAAGTAAATTAAATAGTGCAAAAGTGATGAATTGAGGCCATCTGTTAGTGATTCTATGTGTTGGACTATTCCTCCACTTCCACGTGGAAGTGGAGGTGTTTAACACCTCATCACTTATTCCGTTATATAAATATTCGGGTATTGCATAGATTCGTGGTAAAATAAATATAACTTTTGAATATACCATAATCATTAGAAAATTATTTCGAATAAAACCTACTATATTATAATAATAAATTTCAACATAACTAAATTAACTATCTCCGTTAAAATATTACAATGTATAAAAACCTTATAAAATAAATACATATACAATTATATCGTAACAAAAATATTTTTCATAAACTTTTAAAATATTTTAAAAAGGTAATAATAATATAATTTTCTACCACATTCAACTTTCAAATAAAATATTTTCAAATACACGCGATGTTAATAAATTCTCAAACTTAGGCTCGCAATTCACCAACGCACGATTTTGATACTCAAAGAACTCTCTTGGAATCCTCCCTTATGTTTTCTCACTGTTTCAGAACTGAAATGATGTTTTAAAACGTGAAGTTGAGGCTTTAAATTGGTTTTGACCCGACCCGGTTCGCGACCCGGTTCGCAACCCGGTTTCTGCCAGACAGTCCGCTGTAAAACAGTGATAACTTTTTACTCCAAGATCAGTTGGACGTGAGGTTTTGTGCGTTGGAAACTAGACTCGTAGAACTTCGATTTGGTATTTTGGGGGACTTCTAACTCTTTATATATTGGGAGAAAAGCCCTGATACATTTTACCCAAAGTTCAGAAAATTTATTAAAGGAACTTACGATAACTTTTGCCGACTTACTTGTCTTCAAAACTTATCATACGAGCAAACAAATGGACCCGGCACCGAAATACCGGTCCTGACAAGCCTTAAGTGACTTGGGGCCGCTACAAACAAGCTCTAACAGTTCGAGGAAAACGTATACGTGGAAATAATCGGAAGGGTCATTACATCATCCACTACTAAAAAAAACTTTCATCCTCGAAAGTCAAGGTCAAGGGGGTACCTGAAGGCTCAAACAACTGCGGATACTGAGCCCGCATATCTCTCTCGGTCTCCCAGGTAGCCTCCTCGACAGGACGGTGCCTCCACTGAACCTTAACAACCGGGATCTCTCGAGACCTCAATCTCCTGACATCTCTGGCCAAAATAGCTGCCGGCTCCTCAACAAAGGCTAAACCCTCACCCAACTGAACTGAATCCCACTGCAACACATGAGACTCATCTGGGACATACCGACGCAACATCAAAACATAAAATACAGGATGTATAGCTGAAAACATCGGAGGTAAGGCTAACTGATAGGAAACGCTACCAACCCTCTGAAGAATCTCAAACGGCCCAATGTACCTGGGGCTAAGCTTGACCCGCCTACCAAATCTCATCACGCCCTTCATGGGCGATACACGGAGAAACACCAAGTCACCGACACTAAACTCCAAGGCACGAAGCCTACGATCAACATAACTCTTCTGCCTGCTCTGAGCTGCCCGAAGTCTGTCCTGAATCACTCGGACTCGGTCTAAGGAATCTCGAAGCAAATCTTTGCTCTGTGGCCCAGCACTAAAACCATCAAACCAACCTACCGGTGATCTGCAACGCCTGCCATACAAATCCTCAAAAGGTGCCATGCCGATACTCGAATGGAAGCTGTTATTATAAGCAAACTCTGCCAAGGGAACAAATTGATCCCATGAACCTCAAAAGTCAAGAACACAGGCCCGAAGCATGTCCTCCATAAGAATCTGAATGGTCCTCTCGGACTGGCCATCTGTCTGAGGGTGGAAAGCGGTACTAAGATGAACCTCTGTACCCAAATCTCGCTGAATAGCCCTCCAGAACTGAGATGTGAACTGAGTGCTGCGGTCTGAAATGATAGAAGCTGGGACCCCGTGCAACCGAACAATCTCACGAAGGTAGATCTGAGCTAACCTCTCTCTCTGCACCATAAGAAGTCTGAACCGGCAAGAAATGTGCTGACTTAGTCAGCCTATCAACAATCACCCATATGGAATCAAACCCATGAGAAGTACGAGGCAAACCAACAACGAAGTCCATAGTAATCCCTTCCCACTTTCACTCAGGAATGGGAAGTCGCTACATCAAACCACCAGGTCTCATGTGCTCGAACTTAACCTGTTGGCAGTTCAAGCATCGAGATACAAAATCCGCTATATCCTGCTTCAAACCACTCCACCAGTAAAGCTGCCTCAAGTCTCTATACATCTTTGCTGTGCCAGGGTGAATGGAGTATCTAGTATAATGTTCCTCATGAAGTATCAACTGAATCAAATCACTAATCCTCGGAACACAAAGGAGACTATCAAACCTCAGAACCCCATATGAATCTAGAGTAGCCTGGCTAGTCTCACCCTGAACAACCCGATCACGAAGGTCACACAAATGCTGATCCTCAAACTGACGGCTCTGAATCTGATCAATCAAAGTAGAACAAACCTCAACACTGGCGAGAACTCTGCTAGGATCCGACAAGTCAAGCCTAACCAAACGGTTAGCCAAGGAATGGATGTCCTAGGCCAATGGTCGCTCTGAAACTGAAAGAGAAGCTAGGCTACCCATACTCACTGCCTTCCGGCTCAAGGCATCCGCTACCACGTTTGCCTTGCCCGGATGATACAGAATAGTGAAGTCATAGTCCTTCAGTAACTCAACCCATCTCCTCTGTCTCGAGTTCAACTCTTGCTGACTCGTGATATACTGAAGACTACGGTGATCAGTGAAGATCTCACAGTGAACTCCATATAGGTAATGCCTCCTGATCTTGAGCGCGAAAACTACCGCTGCCAACTCTAAGTCATGAGTGGGGTAGTTGCGCTCGTGAACCTTCAGCTGCCTCGATGCATATGCTATTACTCGATCCTGTTGCATCAACACACAACCAAGACCAACACCAGAAGCATCACAATACACGGAGAAGCTCTAACCCTCAACCGGCATAGGCAAAACTGGAGCTGAAGTCAATAAGGCCTTAAGCCTCTGGAAGCTATCCTCACACTAATCCGACCACTGAAATGGGACATCCTTCCTAGTCAGCATAGTCAAGGGTGCTGCTATGGAAGAGAATCCCTCAATGAACCGTCGGTAGTAACCTGCTAACCCAATAAAGCTTCGGACCTAAGTAGCAGTAGTAAGTCTAAGCCAATCACAAACCGCAGAAATCTTTCCCGGGTCAACCCTAATCCCATCCTTAGACACCACGTGCCCTAGGAATGCAACTGACTCAAGCCAAAACTCACACTTTGAGAACTTGGCATAAAGCCGATGATCTCTCAAAGTCTGGAGTATAACCCTCAAGTGCTGCTCATGCTCATCTCTACTATGCGAGTATACCAAGATGTCGTCTATAAAAACTATCACAAATGAGTCCAAATACGGGCTAAGAACCCTGTGCATCAAGTTCATAAAGGCTGCAGGGGCATTATTCAACCCAAAAGACATCACCAGGAACTCATAATGGCCATAACGTTTCCTGAATGCTGTCTTAGGGATGTCCTCCGCCCTAATCCTCAACTGATGGTAGCCAGACCTCAAATCAATCTTCGAAAACACGACTGAACCCTAAAGCTGGTCAAACAAGTCATCAATCCTCGGTATCAGATACCTATTATTCACTGTCACCCTATTCAGCTGTCGATAATCAATACACATGCGCATCGACCAATTCTTCTTCTTCACGAAGAGAACAGGAGCACCCCAAGGTGACACACTAGGTCTAATAAACCCCTTAGCTAATAGATCCTGGAGCTGCTCCTTAAGCTCCCTCAACTCAGCAGGAGCCATACGGTAAGGAGAAATAGAAATGGGCCTGGTGCCCGGCTCTATCTCAATAGCGAAATCAATATCTCTCTCAGGTGGAAGGCCTGGCAGGTCGGTAGGAAACACATCGAGGAAGTCTCTAACCACAGGAACAGACTCAGGAGAAGTAGGGTCAACACTAACATCTCGGACATATGCTAGATAAGCTAAACACCCACGGGAAATCAACTTCCTAGCTCGAAGACAAGAGATGATCCCAGATGGTGCATGGCTAACAGAACCCTGCCACACAACCGGGGATACACCGGGCCCAACTATGGTAATGGTCTTGGCATAACAATCCAAGACCACACGGTGAGGGGATAACCAGTCCATGCCCAGTATCACATCAAAATCTAGCATATCAAGGATCATCAAATCACCCCAAGTCTTTGAGTCACCAATAGATAACATACAAGATCTCACAATCCGATCCACCACTAAAGAATCTCCTACTGGGGTCGAAACAGAAACAGGAACAAATAATGGCTCACTAGTCAACCCCAAAAAAGGCACAAAGTAGGAAGATACGTATGAACAAGTGGATCCAGGATCAAATAAAGCCATAGCCGACTGATGGAACACAAAAATCGTACCTGTAATCACAGTATCTGAGGCTTCTGCCTCTAGTCTCCTAGGGACCGCGTAAAACTGACGACGACCTCCATCTGCCCGACCGCCATCCCTACCACCTACTCTGCCGCGCGGAGCACCACCTCTACTCTGACTACCACCCCCTCTAGCCGGAGGCTGAACTGCTCGTAAAGTCTCGGCCAGCTGAACTGTACCCTGCTGAGGGCAATCTCTAGCAAAATGACCAATCGCACCACAAGTAAAACAAGCCCCTGACGGCCTACTCAGTCTAGATGAACCAGCAGATCTCGTATGACCACCATGACCTAATGCCCCAGAAACTGTACCCCTCGAAGACTGGCCGCTATAGCCCTGATGGCTGCTCTGACCCTGCTCGAACTGGGTACTACTGAAAGTCTGAAGGGAAGCCTGAACCGGTCGGCTGGACTGACCCTGGTGCTACTGTGGCTGATAACTCCAGCTCCACTGGCCAGGACCTCTAACACCATATCTGGAACCACTGTAGACACCCTGATGTAGAGGCCTCTTATCTCTGAACCCCTGATCATATCGCTGTAAGTCCTCCACACTACGGGCATAGTCTACGATAGCCTGAAATGACCGACCACCGGCAATCAATATCTCAGCTGGCTGCCTGATCTCTAGCCTCAAACCCTATACAAATCTGCGAATCCTATCTACCTCGGTAGAAATGATCATAGCTCCAAATGGTGCTAGCTGATGAAAACGGGTCTCATACTCTGAGATAGTCGTAGACCCCTGCACAAGGTGAGTAAACTGCTCCCTGCGACGCTCCCGATCACTCTGAGGTAGGAACTTGGCCATAAAGGCCTCATAAAACTCAGACCAGGTCAAAGGAGGTGACGACGGTGGTCTACAAGCAACCTGGGCCCTCCACCATAACTTCGCTGGGCCCTCCAACTGATAGGTAGTATAACTAACCCCGTGAGTCTCCAACAAACCCAAATGATGCAACATCTCCTCACAGGTAGTAATAAAGTCATGTGGATCCTGTCCAGAAGTACAGGCAAACCTCGGAGGTGCTAACCTCGAAAACCTACCCAATGCCTTCTGCTCTAACTCTGTCATAACTGGGCGAGGAGCAAGAGGCTATGCAACAAATAGAACCGGAATGACCTCCGCACGGGGAGCCATAGTAGCAGGCTACGCTCCTGAGCTCTGTGCACCCAGGGCTTCCCCCTGAGCGGATGTTTGCACTACCTCAGAAGGCCGCTCTCCAATCATACCCAAAAGCTGTAATAGTAATCCCCGAATATCTGGAGACTGAGCTGCGGCTGGGCTGGCACAGAAGTGGGCACTAGAGCTGGTACTGGAGCTGGAGCTGGAGCTGGTGCTGGTGGTACCTGGGCTGCCCCCTGATCCACATGCCGCTCGAGCTCTATCTCTACTATAGCAGCCCTAGCAGGTGCCACTGCTCGAGGGCGTCCTCGACCCTTAGCTGGAGTGGGAGGCTCATCTCCGCGTGATGCCGATGATCTCGTACGAACCATCTGCGGGAGAATGAAGTAGAACAAATGAGATTTCCAGAAATTTCAAGGGTTCCACGCACGACACAGAAGCAATGAAAGAGTCAAATTTCCTAAAATGTCACTGTAGCCTCCCAAAGATTGAGTACGGACGTCTCCGGCTCGATCCGCAGGACTCTACTAGACATTGGCTCCTATACCGATGACACCGGTGAACCTAAAGCTCTGATACCAAGTTGTCACAACCCGATTTCTTAGTCATCATGGCACCTACAACCCCCGGTAGGTGAACCAATCCCCGTAGCCCAGGACAGTTAGTAATGGGCTACTATCTAACAAATAAGGGAACAAGACAAAGAGAATAGATAACAGGGATATATATATACATATACGGAAACTAAACCAAACCCCAATACCTGGTATCATAGTATAGAGCCAAACTATATACATGGAGTGCAAATAATCCAAAACATTATATACAGATATCTCTGAATGGTAATAGAGTATATGAAGCAAAAGATAAACTAAAGCTAAGCTCCGATCGCCAAGAGCTCACCCTCAGTTTGAAGTAGTCCCCAACAGATCTCCAAGCACGAATCACAGTGATCTAATGGCGATGGCCAATGCTAGGATCTGCATCAACAGATGCAGGGGGTAGGGTGAGCACCAAATGCAAAGCATAAGGTACCCAGTAGGTATCATAGGCCGACTGGGCACATATAAGATAAAAGCGTAGTAACAGACAAAATAGAAGCAAGCAGTCACAGAAATCAACGAAAGGTACACAGGAACTAGCCCAGAGGGAAATCAACAGAACCACATGTGAGGCCAGTAAGCAGAATATACACACCATAGGCACAGGTGAAAGTAAGAAATAACGCACCTGGCTCCTTGCAATAACAGTGTATACATAATAAGTTTTACGAAATAGACGGTTTATACCGTAACCTCAAGTGTAGAAGAGGGAAAGAGTAATGATAGGCATGCTCAGAGACAATGAATCCAAACTCAACTAATCATATCAATCTCAATCCAGCAACTAACAGTTCTAGCAGTAACCCATATTCATACTAACCATAACAGGAACAATTCTTGTAAGTAAATAGCAAGATGTCTACCTACAGCTCCCCCCGGCCGCCCATACAAACCGAGAACACACAAACAAGTTGAAAACAAACCCTCCGGCATCCCATACTACCAGAGCGTACAATCAACAAACAACAAACAAGGGTGGAACCTCAAACAATGAATGATATGATGCATGAAGATCTCAAGTGAAATGGTATCTCTGTATGTACCTCCTCCGGTGCCGATCTGGCCTAGTAGGTAGGTTCCATGGAAGGACACTACCCGTATACCTCTACTCCGCCGTATACCCTTCCTCCGACACACGCAGCCCGAAGCCCCAGGTCTGGATTGCAATGTCCATGGAGGTCCCTGACCCCATACTAAAACTCAGTATCAAAACATGTCATCCGGAAGCAAGTCCGGGTTCAAGATAGAGACCCAGTCTCGAATATGCATGCCCAGACCCTGTCCAGGACTAAAGTAGTAGGAAAATATCTCAAAACAAAAACCCCTACAAGGGTGCCCGGGCATAACCGGGTCTAAATAGTAGAAAGTAATCTCGGGTGCTCGGTCCGACCGAGGCTAAAATTATCTCAAATAGCAAGAAAACTCAACTAGCACCCCGGCCCTACCGAGACTAGAGTTAATCGTAAAACTGGTGATTTAAATAATAATTTTACTTTCTTTTACCCAAGAATATTCACAAGTTAAATCAAACCATTTTTAAATTATTTCCATAAAAAATGGGCCCCCGGGCCATGCAAGGTTTAGAAAATAGTGTCCGTAGGCCCGAAGCCCAAACCATAGTAAAACATGTATAAAACCTCTTTATATGCATGAAAATGGTATGATCAAACACAATAGCTGCCCAGCAGCTCACAATCAACCTATCGACCCTGCACAGGCCCACAGCTACTCAACAAGCATAACCAGCCTAGAAGGATAATTCTATGCCCGGGACTCGCGGACATTCCCAAAATCTCACCTTCTATGTTCCAGAGTCAACAAGGCCTCACAGGACCACAAGGGTAAATAAAATATATCGGCAAGTACTAAAAGCAACAGAGGAATAAAAGTAGGCGGACATGAATAAAGCGGTCGAGGTCTGTGGTACCAACCTAATAAACCAACCCAAGGATACCCATTAATACAATTTTATCCTATATATGCGGAGTCTAGGGAAAATAAACCGTAACCTACCTGTTGTCCGATGACAAGCTGCTAGAACGATGATTTCCGAGCCCGAACCACTCCGAGAACCTCCAAAATAAAATTAAACTCGAATTCGGGATTTGAATAATTTGACGTAGATAATTGACGATCAAATATGGTATCAAAGGATTTTTTTTTCATGAAATCATTTCAAGGTGCAACATCACGTATAGAAAGTAACAAGCTGTGAATTGTAATTTAGCTTGTTATTTGTAAAGAGAGAGTGAAAGAATTAAAGGCATATATACGTACAGGAGCTCCTAAATGAGTAGCTCTCATTATTCATTAACATATAAGTAAATTAAATAGTGCAAAAGTGATGAATTGAGGCCATCTGTTAGTGATTCTATGTGTTGGACTATTCCTCCACTTCCACGTGGAAGTGGAGGTGTTTAACACCTCATCACTTATTCCGTTATATAAATATTCGGGTATTGCATAGATTCGTGGTAAAATAAATATAACTTTGGAATATACCATAATCATTAGAAAGTTATTTCGAATAAAACCTACTATATTATAATAATAAATTTCAACATAACTAAATTAACTATCTCCGTTAAAATATTACAATGTATAAAAACCTTATAAAATAAATACATATACAATTATATCGTAACAAAAATATTTTTCATAAACCTTTAAAATATTTTGAAAAGGTAATAATAATATAATTTTCTACCACATTCAACTTTCAAATAAAATATTTTCAAATACATGCGATTTTAATAAATTCTCAAACTTAGGCTCGCAATTCACCAACGCACGATTTTGATACTCAAAGAACTCTCTTGGAATCCTCCCTTATGTTTTCTCACTGTTTCAGAACTGAAATGACGTTTTAAAACATGAAGTTGAGGCTTTAAATCGGTTTTGACCCGACCCGGTTCGCAACCCGGTTCGCAACCCAATTTCTGCCAGACAGTCCGCGGTAAAACAGTCATAACTTTTTACTCCAAGATCAGTTGGATATGAGGTTTAGTGCGTTGGAAACTAGACTCGTAGACCTTCAATTTGGTATTTTGGGGGACTTCTAACTCTTTATATATTGGGATAAAAGCCCTGAGACAATTTACCCAAAGTTCAGAAAATTTATTAAAGGAACTTACGATAACTTTTGCCGACTTACTTATCTTAAAAACTTATCATACGACCAAACAAATGGACCCGGCACCAAAATACCGGTCCTGAAAAGCCTTAAGTGACTTGGGGCCACTACAAATAAGCTCTAACGGTTCGAGGAAAACGTATACATGAAAATAACCGGAAGGGTCATTACAATTCTCTTGTCATGATTTGCACACTCTCGGTTTGGCATGATCGATTCACAAACGAGTGTGTAATAAAATCGGAATAGCTTGTCAAAAGTCATTTGTCCCAATTGATTTTGAGACTAATATTGAATGTTCTTGTGAAGTGATACCTTGTGTGGTGAGGCTATCCTTTGATTCTTGTGCATGTGTGTCATCTAGAACTTGCCCCGAATATGATTCAAGGCAAAATCCTAGATGTAATCGAGCTTGGAAGATGTTCTTAGGCCCTTTTTGAATAGCATTTCACCCAAATGACTTCCCTTTACATTGACCTTAGTGAACCCCTTTGAGCTTGTGACCTTTCCTTGGCACCTTGTTAACACCTTGACCTTTTTTTTTGGAACCTCTATTCTTGCATCCTTCCTCCCTAGTGGCTCGAAAGTTAAACATAGGCTAAAATCTTAAGTTTGAGGGGGGGGGGGGGGGAAGTTAAAATGATAACATAGGCAAATAACTATGTTTGGGGTGGGGGAAGTAGAAATGATAACATAGGTTAATGCCTAAGTTTGGGCGTGTATGTACTTAATATGGAGAAGAAAAGAAATGTACTTCAAGTGTAAGGTAACACCTTATGTTGAATTGAATATTGCTCCAAAGACCTAATGCAATGAGAAAAATGATTTGGAAAAGAATTGGTGCTACCAAGTGAAGGTGATACAAAGAGGTTGAACAATCAAGATTGAAGGGAAAAGCTTGGGTTGTCTAAGGGAAAAATATGGTGAAGTCAAAGTTCGAAAATGTGAGTGGTGGTTGAAATGATAACAAAGAGCGTTAGAGAGGTTTAGTCACTTGAGCCAAATGCAATCCTCACCTTAATCCTAGCCAACATAGTAACCGATAAGTCTTTTGTGATTCCGAGCTTAGTCACTCTACATTAGTGGCGATTTACATGAAGGGCAAGCCTATGGCTCGACATGTGTACACTTGAACTTCCTTGAGAGAGTGAGAGTCTTTTTAGTTCTCTTATAATATCTTGTATTGTGAATTGCATGATTGTGAGTGGGATTCTCTCTTATGGTGAGTGACATCATGCACTCAAATTAAAACATGAAGTCTCTATTTCAATTAAGAGGAATGAATGAGACAAGTTAAGTGGTGAATCTCGAGGCAAACCTTGATGGCCCCTACCAATTACTTGAGAAGCTTAATCTTGTTTTGAATGGAAAATTCCCCTATTTTTGAGTGAGAAATAAAGTCCTTTTTATGAATGTTTTGAAAAGATCAATTGCCTTGAGAATGTGGTGGTCCAAATTGAGATAAGCATTGTAGTTGAGTCTTTTGTTTGAGTCTTTTTGTTTGTTATTTGTCTTAGTTTTTTAGAATAGATTAACCTTTTGTGCTTTGATTGAGTTTTAGAGCATAATTCATTCCTTACCTTGTGAGTATCTTTCTTGAGAATAAGCAATAGTTCAAGTTTATGGGTTTGATAAGTAAGAATTATACTAACTTATTGAGCCTTAAATCATGAATTATTGCTATATTTTGATAAGATTTAGAGGTTCTTATGGCCTTTATTGATATGAATGCAAGTACTCTTTGTCAAAAGTAGAAAAAATGGATTTGGACCCAAAAGATCTCAAAAGGAGTTGAGGTGTGAAGTGATCAAGAGAGATGAAGATTTTTCCAAGAGGTGCAGCCGTCGTGCGACACACACAGTGCTTGATGCGGTCCGCACCTCCGTCCGCATGAAGCTCAGAAGAAGTAGAAGAATCTGCTAAGGGGTGCGACACACATAATGCCTGGTACAGTCTGCACGCCACTTCACATAACACTCAAGGATAAAGCCAAGTCATTGGTCTACTGAGATGGAGTTGTGCAATGCGCATAATGAGATGTGCAAAATGCAAGTCGCGGCGTATATCTCTTGAGGGGCATTTTTATCCACTTTTATGTGACAATTTGTGAACATTCAAAAATCCAATTTGGGCATAAATTTTCATAGTTTTGAATAGTTAGTTTTTGAGTGTTGAACAAGTTTTGTCTCGCAAGGCAAGATAGAGGGTTTAACTAAATTCTCTCCATCTTCAACCTTGGATTCACCATAATTTTGTAAATTGAGCTTGGATATTGGAAACTTCTTTTATTAATGAAAGGGAATTTGAATTACCCATTTAGTATTGCTTCTTATTCTTTAAGCATGAGTGGCTAAGTATCATTGTCTAGGGGTATGTGTATGATGGGTACTTGATTAATGGTTATCGATCTTGCTTATTTGTGTTTATAATTGCTAAATTGATATGGATCTAGTGAATTCTCCATGTTTTAACTCTAAAATTAATGGTTGCAAATATTGATTGAAATTACTTAATTGTGTTCTTGCTTGAAAAAAAGGTTCATAATTTTGGATGAGAATTCAGTAGTGGGTACTTGAGATTCCATTTAGATTGCGGCAAGAAATAAGTCAATTCGCCGGAAACACCCATTAAGAGTCTAAGCTAGAGATAGTGTGAATTCCTCAAGCTTGTATTGGTTGTTTAATGATAAAACCATGGTGCTTGAACAAAGATAATTGGATAAATATTTGTGAGATCGAAAGATTAACATTCAAGCCTAAAACCAATGCTACCCATATTGTTTAGTGAAAATTTGCATAATTGAGCAAGTACCTTGACCCGTGTTCGAGTCCCATCGGAAGCATACCCCCAGTTGTCCTCTCTCTTGATACAAATCTGCATTTAACTTACTTTTTTGAGTTTAATTGCATATTATGATAGCTTTTCCAATTCCCTGATTTCCTCCCTTTTTACTCTTATTGTTGTTTGAACAATAACTCTTTTGGTGATTGATATACGATAATCCTTTAGGCAACTCCGCCATTTCTCTGTGGGAACGACCCCAACTCCCATCGAGGATTATAATTCTTTTTTTTGCTTAACGATCGCCTTCGCCTACGTATGGAGAGTTTTATTTGAGCATTATTATCCGGCAACCCATGGTTTGGAAACTATAGAAGCTTTTTCTTGAACCTTAGCGATGCTTCATGCAATGGCTCATCCAGTAGTGGGCAAAAGTTGGTGATATCATCCCTTAGTTGCATCATTCGAGAAGGAGAGAAGAATCTCACCAAGAAGGCTTCCACAAGTCCATTCCATGTTGTAATAAATCCCTCCAAGAGCTCCTCAAGCTATGCCATCGCTACTGATGCACCCAAATTACACCTCCAAAAGAAGCGGAAGTGGTCACTGTTCAAATATAGAACCCAATGAAGGTTGGGGTCAATCCCACAGGGAATATGGTAGAACTATGGTTGATTAGTGTTTACTCGTGCTTTTAGCCATTTATTTCCCTTGGAAAGTGGGGTTTTAAGTAACAAGATTAAAAGTATCTTAGATTAGTAACAAGTAGCAGTTAACAGTTTCGAAAGTTGTTATCAATAAGAGAAGCGACTAGGGTAGTGTTCCCCATGAGATCATAACTTAGTAAGGCGTTTGTATTTAGTAGACTAGCTTGGTGCTTAGCATGCAGAATCGGTAAGTTAGATTCACCTAAATCCTTGGTCCGGCAGATAGATGAATTTCACCAGATGGCTTGGTCCGACCGTGGGTATATGATTTACTAACCCTTACCCTGGATCCTAGATTAGCTATTCCCGAACAAGGTCAAGCTATTAGATAAGGGTTAATAGCCTCAAATATCCATCGTTGAACAACCCTTTTCCCATCCATTATCTCCTTAGTTTGGCAAGTAAGGATAAGGCGAGTTTTAACATTGCGCACCATTAAAAAGCAATCAAAACAAAGGGAAGAACAATACATGCATCAACACTGCCCTAGAATACCCAAGTAGTTTGCCTACTTCATTAATCCTTTATGGTTCCCACAACCCTAGTTGTGGATTTACATACTCATGTTCATCAATAAATAATTATTGGTTGTTGGAAAAATCATCAGTAGATACTTATAAGAAGAATTAAAGAAATCCGAAATCTTTAAGAAAGTCTCAAGAACACTTCAATTAATCAAGAATAATCTTTAATCTCAAGAACTTATGTTATAAAGTCAAACTAAGCGTAACAATGTAGTGATTGTACAAAAATAGTGAGTAACAACCGCAAATAAAACCTAAAGGGAAGTATTTATAAACAAAAAGACCAAATCCTAACTATTCTAGGAAAGTTGGACATGGCTGCTGCTGACGATACGCCCCACGGGCCGTCGTGGATGCGCCGGGCATCGTGGGTGCCCATCGGGTCTCTTCAGGTCTTGATTCCAGGTTCCCTGTCTCAATTCCATAGGCTGTGGTGATGGGGAATCTTGGCTGCGACACCTGTCGTGGCCTTCTCGTCGGCTAGTAGACTCAATCTCCTATTTCCATTGGCACATTCCAATGGGCTTCTGCGATGGCCTGTCATGTCTCTCACGAGCGTCGTGGCATCTCTTCAACTTAAGCCTTAGCAACTACAACTCTACTGGTCCAGTTTGACGGGCCATGTGACGTCCTATGGCTGGACCAATGCCCGTCGTGGCAGGGCGTGGGGAATGCCTTGTGCATATGGGTGCTCTATTTAGCCTTCTCCCACGGACCATCATGGGTGCGACACATGTGGGGCATGACTTTTTTCCCAGAAATATACAACACTTTTGCATTTTTATCTTTTCAATACTTTTCCCTGTACATGTAACAAACGACATCAAATCCAACAAAATGTACTTAAGAACTCCCAAAATCCTTAGTTTTAAGCGTCAAAAGTGTTGTAAAATCGCGGCACATCAACACCCTCAACTTAGAATGTTTGCTTGTCCTCAAGCAACAAACGAAAACTAAAACTAAAAATGACACTCAAGTAGAAGGAAACCATATACCCTCAAACCTCAGAATAATACCCACTCCTCAATAGCTCACAGACCAGTGCACTTTATCAAGTTATCAAAACAACACAAGACGGATCCATGAGTGACAACATGATATTCATGAGTAAACTAGCATACACAGCATACATTCAAACCAAGTAATGATCAATCGCAGTCTAGTTTTGTGCCCTCACAACAAAGAAGTCCCGAACACTCAGATTATCATTTTAACAAATAAGGACTGGGAATCCGCTCACTCTCACAAAGAAGTTCAAGCTCCACGTGTACAATACCATAGGCTTGCCCTTATTTTCTATGCTTTGGCTTTCAAACAATTTGGTTAGGATCACTATAGAACTTTGTTAGGCTTGTAATGTAGGCTTAGAGACGGGAATGGTACATTTGGGTAAATAGTGACTATGCCTTCCTTGAGACTACAATTACTTCTTTATTTTCTCCACTTTTCAGGCCTTACAGTTTTCCTCCCTTATTCTCCTTTCTTTCAAACCTTTTTACTTTTATTAAGCTTTGGGTGTGGCTTCTCTTGCATCTTTACACTTTTATTTTCATTGATATATTTTTTCTCTCTTTTCTTTTCTTTTCTTTTTAGCACACAAACCACATCCAGTTTCTTTCTTTCTATAACTAACCCAATCTTTTCATACCCAACACTTCCTACTTACCCTTACAGTAGCCACCCTCAACTTAGGATTTTAGCCTGAGTTGAGGTGCACAATGTCCAAGGAGGGACCAGAGCTAAAACAAAGATTTATAGGAAATAGGGGAGTTGAATAGGCTAACAACAAAAAGGTTCAACTTTAGGCTCAAATTCAGGGATCAAAGGGATTACTTTTCATTTGGTAGGTCATTTGGCTAAAGTGGGCTAATAAAAAAATGGCCTACGATCATGACCTAACTAAACCATTCTACAACCACAACATGACTAACCAGGTAAGTTCTAGATTGCACAATACAGCAAGAACAGATACTAAGCAACTCACTTCACACATGGCACAGAGTTTAGACTATAGATTAGCTAACTACCGATTCATGCTTTATCTTAAGCTACTTATCTCAGTAACATACATGCTGTCATTTACTGATCCATCAAGGTTAGTTCTAGCACCTTACTGCACAGAAATTTGGAGGGGTCTCCATTATTTCAAAAATCAAACCATGGCTGCATTCGGTTTCTAATTCACTTTTACAAACACACATCCTATACTAAATGTTCCAGTTCAAAAAAAATTAAAAATCCTTAGGGAAAGAACACAGGCAAAAAACCCCAAGGACACGGATACCATATAGATACCCTCATGGATTGCCTCCCATGCAATGCTTGATTTAACATCGCAGCACGGCGCGAGTGTTTTGGCTACTCAGACTTCACCAAAACACTTTACAAAAAACCAGATGACCACAGGTTCCCCCACCCCATCTAGAAATCAGTGCATTGTCCCCAATTCACTAAAAAGTAATGAACCAGGGATACTAGGCATACATACCTGCGGTGCCTAAGCGCGGTCATCGAGTGTAGCATAAGTCGGGACCATTAAATCGGTGCCCGCAACTGTATCTCTAATAGAGGCTACCTCCGCAGTCCTTTCAATAAGAACATCAGCTTCACGAGCATCATCCTCACCATGAACTCCCACAATGGGATCTAAAGAAGTTTCCTCTGTCACGTCGGCAACACCACTAGCCGATCAACCGGTCCCAATGGCATCCAACCTAATTTACTGTGTAGCTAGGGACTCTTTTTCTGCTTGTCTCCTTTCTTTTTTTGCCTTCTTAGCCTCACGATTCTCATTTTTTTTCTGGGACTTTAGACTCAAAGGAGCATCACCTTTTTGGACATTCTTCTCTTTTCTCTTCCTCTCTTTCTGGTGCTCCAACGACTCTTTTTCTGGTTCCTTTTAAGCTTCTCTTTCCTTTACCACTTAAGTCGGCCAAAGCTCGGGGTCTACAAAGTCCCACAGGTTAAATGCAGGCTCTGATGAAATCTATGTCAATACCAGTGGAGCCGTAGCTTGAGCAGCTGGGCGACTCTTAAGCTCATTCATATCTGCCCTTAGCTTGGCTATCTGCTGCTTGACTTCAGTAAGTTCAACTGCACCCATTTCCTACAGTTTCTCATTAATTCTCTTTCTAGTGCGTTCATCCGGTCATTCACAGTAAGAAATTGTGCCATGTCTTTCTGGATGGATGCATTGATAATCGGCTGAAATTGCAAAGCAAATGCTTTCATTTGTCCCTGCAACTCGATGGTCCTCTGAACTGTGTTGGCAAAATTCACCTGATGGAAAGCAAATATCAACCCAGTTTCCTCCATTGGAGGTGCAACATAAGATGATGGACCAGCAGTATTGTGCTCTATTTGATTACCTTGTGGAGTGGGCACAACAGTGGTGAACGGTATTGCCTCTGGTTTTAGTACATGTGCTTCTTGGGTCAGGGCTTGTGGTTCTAATGCACCCCTCAAACCCATAACTCTGGTTTTATCCTTTGAACTCTCGAGATGATGTGTTCGGGTAGCCTTCTCCGTACGATCAATCCCTGCATATTTGGGGACATTAGCTTCATCACACAACTCAGTAATGAGGCAGGGAAATGGATAGGAGGAGCTTATCTTGGTGACTCGGTCTCTGATCTCTTAAGCTATGATTTGCCCAAAATTCAGCTTCTATTTTGATAGCAAGGTGGTGACCAAGATAGCTCTTTCCAGAGTGAGCTGGTTGTCTCCACCAGTCGGTATCAACCATAATTGTACTATGGCCGACAAGAACTTAACCACATATGATAGAGAGGCTTTTATGATTTGGGGCCTGTCTTGGTCTAGACAACTTGGGGTCCTTGTTGTGGTGAGCCACTTGGCCAACCATTTTGTTCTTTTGGCTTCAGTCTTCATCCGATGAGAATACTCAAAAGGGTCGGCAACAATCTCAAATCTCGGCCCAAAGAGGAACCTGTTGATAGTTTCAGAGGAGATGTTCACAGGGACACCTCGCACTGGTACGCTCTAAAGAGCGGTCAAGTTAGTAGCTTTTTGGCCCTTTTGGAATCGACTTTCCAATATGGATTGGTAGTTCACATAGAACTCCCTCACAATAAGTGGTTGGCAATCAGGGAGTGGCTTGCTAGTCCAACCTAACTGGTAATAACAGAAATATTCATCAAGCTTGGGGAAGTCATTTAGCTTGAAAGGATCAATCCTCCATTACTCAGCGATAGGTCATCTCAGATTTCCCCGTGCTGTCACCTCGAGGCCATAATCAAATAACTTCTTTGACCCTCTGACATTTCACCTAGCTCTTTCTCGAGCGAGTACCAGTGTTACACCAGGGCCAGTCGGAGTGGGTGAAGGAGTCTCCCTTTCAGGAGTAGTAGTCTATGTATCGGTGTCAGCATCAACCTTCGCATCTTTGGTTGGACTGTGCTCAGACCCTGAACCATCGTCATCTCCCGACTCAGTCTCAATTTCCATGCCACTAGAAACCTGGGTAACTATTTCTTGTCCCCCTTTTGCTGATAAAAGAGCATGGTCACTTTTGGCACTGGAATAAGTTAAGCCGGAAGATTATCCTTCCTTCTCTGTAGGTGAATTTCCTCCTTCCTCCTCAGACTAGGAAGGAGTTACGATCAACTTTCATCTGTTCACCTAGACGAGGGGGTGTTGTCTGAGTCACTATTCTCAACTTCAGAATTGGATTGATCCTTTGGTCGAGACTGGACTGAAGTATCCTTTGCTTTCCGGGGCTCCCCTCATCAGAGTGGTGTTTTTAGATCCATCTAGTCCCTATAGGTAACCAATGTTAGAAACCGAAACCAAAAATCAAAAACCAGAAAAATTTAACACTTAGAATGTTTTCAGAAAATTTGGCCTCCCACGAGCATGGGAGGTCCGACATCCCATGGAACAGGGCATCGAATTGGTCTAGTGAATTTTACAGGTAACTTATCCTCCCACGACCCTGTACCACGGGCGTGGGAGGTTCGACGTCCAATGAGACAGGGCGTCAGAGTAAGAGAATGTAATTTTTAAGGACAACTGTCCTCCCACGGGCGTGGGAGGTCCGACATCCCATCGGATCGGGTGTCAGATCTGGCCATAAGCTTTTCAAGCTGTGAACCATTTCCAATGCCCTGACCGACACTCGTCATGCCTCAGACAACCCGTCTGCTGGCCCGTGGGATCAAGTCAGGCGCACAAAACTACCCTCCCTTGATTTGTGGACTTAGCATGCTTTTCTCCTCACCCAAACAATAAACATCATACAATAACAAGCTTCACCTCAACCCATAACCCCTACCAAAAACACAACCCTAGTTCCCATTTGTTTAAATTCATGCACACCATCACATAATCATAGTGCAAATCTAGGGTTTGGAGCTAGTATTGATGATTAACAACATGTTTTTTTGTTTATTTCCAAACCTGTAGATGTTTACACACCAAGAGACAATATTCAAACCATGAGAAAGGGAACTTACTCTTGGTATTGCACAAAATTGGACAAACACTTGAGTCTTGGGTGTTTGAACTTTCTACAGATGGTCCTGATGGTGAAGAGTATATGGGATGTGAGGGGAGTGGATTGGAGTGGAGAGAATCATGGGTGGAGAAGTTTTGGGGATTTGAATATTGGTGGAGGGAGAGAGTAATGGAGAGGAGAGAGAGATTGACCTCAATTTGATTTAGGTCAAAGCTTAAACAACACAGGGAAAAAGGGAATGGGGTTCCGGGTTGGATCAGGTTGAAATTTGAGAAATATTAAAAATTTGTTGACCTTGTTTGACCGACCCAGATGACGGGACACGCGATGCCCATCAGGCATGCGATGTCCCATCATGCAATCACTTACCTGGGTATCGTAGATTGACTTTCCACGCCCGTCAAGGAGTAAGACGTCCCATCACGTGGGCCATGGAAATGAGCCAGTGGCTCATGTTGTCTATATTTTGGCTTCACGCCCATGCCCGTCGGAGCTGCGATGGCCCATCATGTAAGGCATGGAAATAGGACAAAAAAAAATTTCTTCCACACTTTGCATTTTTCCAGTTTGGATGCCCTAGTCCCACGGGCGTGGCACCTATGACGGCCCATCACAGAGCCTATGAGACCCCTTTTTTCCTGCAGTTCTTGCAATTTTGTTTTCATCTCCCACTTCCTGCAAATTCAACACACATTAGTCTATGGTTTTCTTCCTATGAAATGCCTGATTTAATGTTGCAGCACGATGTGAGTGTTTTGGATACTCATACTTTGCCAAAACACTCGACAAAAATTAGAAATAAAAAGACAAATAAAAAATCCATGGGTTGCCTCCCATGCAATGCCTGATTTAACGTCGTGGCACGACACATGTTGTTGATTACTCAGACTTCATCAAGCTCCTTAGGTGGGATAAATTCATCAAGGTTCCATGCTTCAACTATTTTGAGCTCCTCTACTGTGCCAAAATAAGCTTTGGTCCGCTGTACATTAGCCTTGAACCTTTTTCCTTCATGATTTTCAAGTTCAACGGCCCCGTGAGGAAACACTTGTACCACCTTGAATGGCCCAATACATTTGGACTTCAACTTTCCAGGAAACAAGCAAAGTCTAGAGTTGAAAAGCAGGACCAAGTCACCCGGCTGAAAGTTTCTCTTTTCTATCTTCCAGTTAAGATACAATTTCATCCTCTCCTTATATAAGGCTGAAATCTCATATTCTTTCAGGCGAAACTCATCCAACTCATTCAATTTCTCAAGCCAGTGCAACAATGTCTCAGACCAATCTAAGTTCAGCTTCTTCAATGCCCACATGGCCTTACGCTCTAACTCAAACGGAAGATGGCATGCCTTACCAAACATAAGTTGATATGGTGACATACCTATTGGGGTTATGAATATAGTCCAGTACGCCCACAAAGTATCATCTAACTTCCACGACAATCCTTTCTGTTGGCATTGACCATTTTGGACAGGATTGACTTGATTTCGCGATTGGAGACTTTCACTTGCCCACTAGTTTGGGATGATAGGGGGTTGCAACATTGTGCTTCACTCCATATTTTTCTAGTAAATCCCGAAACAGCTTGTTGCAAAAGTGCTTGCCTCCATCACTAATGATTGTCCTTGGTGTATCAAATCTGGAGAAGATGTTTTTTTGCAGAACGCTGTAAAACACTTACCCTCATTACTAGGAAGCGCAGCCACCTCCACCTATTTTGATACATAGTCAACAACCACTATTATGTACTGGTTTCCATTAGACAACACAAAAGGGCCCATGAAATCAATACCCCAAACGTAGAACAACTCAATCACAAGGATGGGATTAAGAGGAAGCTCATGTCTCCTTGATATACCTCCTTCTCTTTGACACATGCTGCAAGCTTTAGTGAACTCATGGGCGTCATTGTGAATAGTCAGCCAATAGTAGCCGCATTGTAAGATCTTGTGTGTGGTCTAGATACCACTATGGTGTCCCCCAATAGGGAATGAATGGCAAGCCTCTAGTGTCTCTATCATCTCAGTTTCAATCACACATCTCCAGATCGTAGTATCAACACACACACAGAATAAGAATGGCTCATCCCAGAAGTATTTCTTGACAATGGACATGAACTTTCTTGTTTGGTTAACAGACATATCAGTAGGCACCAAATCACTTGCCAAATAGTTGGCAATGTCAGAAAACCATGGAATCAAATCTTGAGAGGTAGCTAACACTTGCTTGTCCGAAAACCAATCATCAATCTCTTGTGTATCATCAAGCTTTAGCATAGCTTCTTCCTCTAACCTAGACAAGTCAAAACTCTTGTAGTAGAAACACCTATCTAATCAGTATCGGCTTAACATCTTTCTTCTCCATGAGGTAACGAAGAGTTGCATGGTCAGTATGAACCACCACCTTGGTGCCAAGCAAATAGGATCTGAACTTCTCAAATGCAAAGACCACAACAAGCAACTCTTGTTCAATAACAATGTAATTATTTTGAGCCGTGTTAAGTTCTTTGCTAGCATAGTATATATGATGAAGAATCTTTTTGCGCCTTTGGCCTAGGACTGCTCCTAGCGCCACTGCACTAGCATCGCACATAACCTCAAAAGGTTGAGACCAATCCGGAGAAATAATGATGGGAGCAGAGACCAGCTTTTCTTTAAGGCACTCGAATGCCTTCAGACATGCTTCATCAAATACAAACTTTACCTCCTCCAACAATTTGCACAAGGGATTAGCAATTTTGGAGAAGTCCTTGATAAACTTCCTATAGAAACCAGCATGCCCCAAAAAGCTTCGAATTCCCTTCATAGAAACTGGTGGAGGCAATTTTTCAATCACCTCAATCTTTGCTTTGTCAACCTCAATACCTTTCTTGGAGATCCTATGGCCAAGCACTATACCTCTTTCACCATGAAGTGACATTTTTCCCAATTAAGTACTAAGTTGCATTCTTCACACCTCTTTAGTACACAACTGAGATGATCCAAAAAGTCTTTGAAAGAATCACCTACCACTAAGAAGTCATCCATGAATACCTCAATAGTGTCCTCTACCATGTCAGAGAAGATAGACATCATGCAATTCTAGGCATTGTCTTAAATACAAATGTCCCATATGGACAGGTGAAAGTGGTCTTCTCTTGGTCTTCAGGCGCAATCGAAATCTGATTGTAACCCAAATAACCATCAAGAAATCAATACCATCCTCTGCCAGCAAGACGGTCTAACATCTAATCCATGAATGGCATTGGAAAATGATCCTTTTCAGTCCAAGCGTTCAGCTTCCTATAATCTATACATATGCGCTAGCCCATGACTAGCCTCATTGGGATCAACTCGTTCTTCACATTTGGGACTATAGTAATCTCACCCTTCTTCGGCACATATTGAACATGTCTCACCCGCTTGCTGTCCACAATAGGGTAAACCACACCTATATCCAGCCACTTGATAATTTCCTTCTTGATAACTTTTTGCATAGGCTGATTCAACCTACACAGGTGCTCAATACTCGGAAAACAATCTGGGGCTAGCTGAATTTTATGAGTGCAGATTCCAGGCGGAATCCCAATGATGTCGGCAATGGACCAACCAATGTCCTTTTGAATTTTCTCAACATAGAAATTAAGCTTCAGCTTGCCCTTCTCCTAAGTCTGCTACAATAATAACTGGCAAGGTCTCATTAGCTCCTAGGAACATGAGATAGAAGCGCTTTGAGCTCCAAGACTGGAGGCTCCTCAATAGATGGTCTGGCAGGCAGTGTCTATCTAGTTTTAGGTCCAAATAAAGTGTTTTTGGAGTGTAGGTGTAAGACCCCATACCTCCAAGTGCTTCAACCATATCATCATATTATTCAATGTCATCTCCATCAAAATTCATAATCACTGTCGCAAGTGCTTCAACACCAAGTTTCACCTCAACAGGCACAATTAGATGATCCTCATCAACAACATCAATAAAAAAACCACTCGCATGTCATCATGATGCTTCAGTGACTGGCAGACACTGAAAGTAACTACCTCATCATTTAATCTGAACTTTATCTGCCCAGTCTCTAAATCAACCAACGTGTGTCCGGTAGCAAGGAATGGTCATCCCAATATGATAGGAACCTCAAAGTCAACTTCATAGTCAAGAGTAAAAAAGTCCACAGGGAAGATGAAAGCATCAACTTTCACAAGCACATCATATAGAATCTCTATAGGCCTTTTCACTGTACTATTTGCCATAAAAAGCTACATTGTAGTCGGTTTGGGGGCTCCCAAGCCCAACTGATTAAACACTGCAAGTGGAATCATATTAATGCTAGCACCTAGATCACACACACCTTAGCAAAGTAGAATGCTCCAATTGTGCATGGAATAGTGAAAGATCCAGGATCTTTCTTTTTCTGCACCAAAGAACTAGAGGCTATTGCACTACAATGGTGTAGATTATCAGCTGGCTCAAAACTCACCATTCTCTTCCTAGTCACTAGATCCTTCATGAATTTAGCATATCCAGGCATCTGCTCTAATGCTTCAACTAAAGGAATATTGACTGAAAGTTGTTTCAGCATAGAGATTAACTTGTGAAATTTGCCATCCTCAACCTTCTTCTTCAATATCTACGGGTAAGGTAGGGGAGGCAATGGCATGGGCTTTAAGATTGGTGCAACCTCTTTGTTCTTTGCTTTTGACTCAAAAGACTTCCTCTCACTTGGCCCTTCACCACTATCCTTTTTCTCAGACTCGACCATAATTTCAGCATCATCCTTTTTAGACTCGGCCAGCTCATCAACAGCTATAGGCATAGGGGGGTCAACAGTCTATTTTCCACTTTGGGTAGTCACAGCCATAACCTGTCGATCATTCTTCGGATTTTTAATGGTGTCACTTAGGAGAGTGCCCTTTTGACGTGGATTTATGCTAGTAGACATCTGGTGGATCTGGGTCTCAAGCTGCTTTATGGCGACATAATGAGCCTCCACTGTCTGACTCATACCTGAAAGGTCAACTTGCATCTCTTTCATGGTTGCATCCGTAGAATCAACCTTTTGAACTACTTTGTTAAGCAACTCCCTCATGGTTGGTTTTTCAGGTATATCTTCATGATTTCTAGGAGGGACATACAGACCACTTCTATCATTCTTGTAGCCATCCTTTTTCTACCAGTCACCATCCCTGTCTCTACCTCTACTCCTATATCTATAGCTGGACCGATTATAGTGATCATATCTATCTCCGTTCCAACCTTTATTCCCTTGGCTAGAGGCCCGAAAACCCACTCCTTGATCATTCAGATAACTAACCTCTTCATCAGATAAGTAATCGTCTGGCCTTGGTGGTTTCCCATGTGAACCGATAGCTTTCACCTTTTCTACTCCCTTATCTAGGATTTTCCTTGCAATCAACCCAATGCTTGTCTTTAATTTAGCAACTTCCTATTTTATGTTTTGCAAATCTTTAAGTTCGATGGACTTTCCAACTGCGTATGTAACTGCTGGGTCTCAGACTCTCTATTATTCCATGCTCTGTTCATATTTTCCACCTGGTCAAGCATTTCAGAGGCTTCAATATACGAGTTCTCCATGAATGCTACTCTAGTTACAGTGTCATCTACTACTTTTATGTTTGCATTCAATGCTTTGTAAAAGATCTCCATAAGTATGACGTGAAGGGATTCCATGTTTTGGAACTTGTTTCAGCTTCTTATTGAATCTCAACCATGTCTTACATAATGCCTCCGCAGGTAGTTGCTTAAAATTATAGACTTCTTGCTTCAGCTGCAATATCTTTGATGGAGAAAAGAACCACTCCAGAAACTGAGTCTTCAACTCATGCCATATGTATATGGAATTATCGGGCAATTCAGAGAGCCACATAGTTGCTTCTTTAGTCAATGAGAATGGAAATAGTCTCAGTCTAATAGCATCTTTTCCCACTCCTGGTAGATTATAAGCTTTGCAAATTTGAGAATTTTGTTTCACATATAGTCCCTTAAGGTTCAACAACTGGATCATGGTGCTGGTGATGTCAAACTTCATTCCCTCAGTCAGTGGTGGAAACACTATGGGTCCAGTAATGCCCACTTCCTCCACATCATCATCGTCCTCATAGTAGCGAGGGGCATGCTTCGGTTGCTGCATCTATTGTCCTTTATTCTGTGGTAAATTCCATCTAGTTGCTGCCTCATCTCTCATAGCTTGTTGTCGTGCTTGCCTTGCTTGCTCAGCTGCCGCATTTCAAGCTACAAGGTTTGCTGGAATTTTAGCATATTCAGCAGCAAGGGCGTCTTCCCCTGCCTTTTTCCTCTGCTATGCTTTAGCTAATAATCGGGCTGTGATCTACTCTAGTGTCTCATGCTCTCCCTCTTTAGCCATGTTTCTCAGAGTTTTGGAGAGTTAAGGATCGTATGGGATCAAGGGATTGCCTTGACTCCTTGTACTAGGTATGCACATGTGTACAACCTGCGTAACAAAAAAAAAACAACAAAAATAGTAAAATTAGGAATTAAGGACTAATAGTGAAATAAATACAATCTCACTTAATCTTAAACCATATTCCCCGACAACAGAGCCAAAATTTGATGCGCCAAAATTACACCTCAAAAAGAAGCGCAAGCGGTCATTGTTCAAATATAGAACCCAATGAAGGTTGGGGTCGATCCCACTGGAAATATGGTAGGATTATGGTTGATTAGTATTTAATCGCATTTTTAGCCATTTATTTCCCTTGGAAAGGGTTTTTTTTAAGTAATAAGATTAATAGTAACTTAGATTAGTAACAAGTAGTAGTTAACAGTTTTGAAAGTTGTTATCAATAAGAGAAGCGACTAGGGTAGTGTTCCCATAAGATCATAACTTAGTAAGGCATTTGTACTTAGTAGACTAGGTTGGTGCTTAGCGTGCAGAATTGGTAAGTTAGGTTCACCTAAATCCTTGGTCCGACAGAAAGATGAATTTCACCACACGCCTTGGTCCGGCCGTGGGTGTATGATTTACTAACCCTTATCCTGGATCCCAGATTAGCTATTCCCGGACAAGGAAAGCTATTAGATGAGGGTTGATAGTCTCCAATCTTCGTTGTTGAACAACCCTTTTCCCATCCGTTACCTCCTTGGCCTGGCAAGTAAGGTTAAGGCGAGTTCCAAAATTGTGCACTATTAATAAGAAATCAAAACAAAGGAAGGAACAATACATGCATCAACACCACCCTAGAATACCTAAGTACTTTTCCTACTTCGTTAATCCTTCATGGTTCCCACAACCCTAGTTATGGATTTAGCTACTCATATTCATCAGTAAACAATTAATGGTTGTTGAAACAATCTTTAGTAGATACTTAAAAGAAGAAGTAAAGAAATCCAAAATCTTGAAGAAAGTCTCAAAAACACTTCAATTAATCAAGAACATTCTTTAATCTCAAGAACTTATATTATAAATTTAAACCAAACGTAACAATGTAGTGATTGTACGAAAATAATGAGTAACAACCAAAAATAAAACCTAAAGGGAAGTATTTATAGACAAAAGACCAAATCCTAACTATTCTAGGAAATCTGGATGTGGTTATTTGCTGACGGGATGCCCCACGGGCCATCGTGGATGTGACAAGTGTCGTGGGTGCCCATCGGGTCTCTTCAGGTCTTGATTCCAGGTTCCCTGTCTTGATTCCACACGCTGAGGTGACTAGACATCATGGATGCAACACCTGTCATGGCCCTCTCATCGTCTAGTAGACTTAATCTCCCATCTCCTCTGGCACATTCTGATGGGCTTCTGTGACAGCCCGTCGTGTCTCTCACGGGCGTTGTAGAAGCTCGTCCACTTAAGCCTTAGCAGCTCCAGCTCCACTTGTCTAGTCTGATGGGCCATGTGACATCCCGTGGTTGGACTGATACCCGTTGTGGCAGGGCGTAGGGAATGACTTGTGCATATGGGTGCTTTGTTTAACTCAGACACCTTCTCCCACGGGCCGTCGTGGGTACGACGCCTGTGGGGTATGACTTTCTATCCAAAAATCTGCAACACTTTGGCATTTTCATCTTTTCAATACTTTTCCCTGTACATGTAATAAACGACATCAAATCCAATAAAATGTACTTAAGAACTCCCAAAAATCCTTACTTTTAAGCATCTAAAGTGCCATAAAATCGTGGCACATCAGCTACCCTCGTAAGAGAGAAAGGGAATAAACAAAATTGAATTGATTCTTGAGATATATTGGTTATATTGAATGGCTGGCATATTTCAACAAAGTTTCAGATATGCCGATTGGCGTCCTCATAAGCCAACCCTCCAAAAAGTCATTTTATTTGGATCAAATAGAATATGGTTCTCATCACATAGAACACGATGTTCACTATGGTTGGGGGTAGGTGAATTATAACTATGGCACCATGGTCCACAAGATCATTATAAGTATAAATATATCCATCGACACTCTCGTGGTCGCTTGCTTAACTCATAGGTACCCTGTTCAGAACAATACAAACAACAAAAAACTAAAAGAGAACAAACACTCAACAAAAGTGAACTAATGACAATCAAATGGAAAATCAAGAACCATTCCCAAGAAATGGTGCCATTTTTTATGACGTTCAAAAATACTCTCCCATGGGAGGTGGTAATGATCGTTGTACACAAACAAATAAATATACCCAACGGATGTCAGGGCCGTATCCACGGGGAATAGAGTGATAATTTGCTAAGAAATCATCGTATAGTAATCACTGAGGTGAGTCAATATTCAAACAACTAAAAGTAAAAATTGGGGGAAATAGGAATGGGAATTAATGTATCAATTTCAACACAATATTAATGTAAACGCGATTTGTTTATCAATGAGAAGGAAGACTACGGGTATGCTTCCAATGGGATTCTACAATGGGTTAGGGACTTCATTAATTATGCAAATTCTTGATAAAAGGTATGGGTAGCATTGGTTTTGACTATATTTGGTAGTCTCTCAACCCTACAAATATATATACTATAGCCTTTGCTCAAGTACCATAGCTATTGATTTCAACCAACCAATTCAAAGCTTGGGGGAATCATACTATTTTGTAGCTTAGATTCTTAGATGGGTATTTCCTTTGATTAAGCTATTTCTAGCCTCAATCTAAGATGGAAATCCCAAATTTCCACTATTGAATTCCTATCTGAATTATGAACTCCTCTTTCAAGCAAGAACGCAATTAAGTAAATTAAATTAATGTTTTCAACCATCAATTTTATGATTAAAATATAAAGAATTCAATAGACCCATACTAATTCATCAATTATAAGCTTAATTAATCAATACCCACACATAAATTCAAATATCCATCATGCACATACCCTTAGACAAGGAAATGAGCTGCTCATATTAAGGAAATAAAAAGATATACCAAATGGGTTATCCATAATTCCATTCATATTCAAAGCTAAACTCCAAATCCAAGGTCAAATCCTTACAAAAATGATAATTCTAATTGGAGAAGATGAAGAGAGAAGATTGTATTCTCAATATCTTCCTTGGGGAAAGTAAAACTCTAATTCTCTTAAGTACACACTCCAAAATTGGTTTTAGAAGCTTCCCAATACGTCACATAGCTTTGGACAAAAATAACCCTCGGGGGTGGTACAATGCAACGTATGACATGATATGCGATTGCACCACTAGTTATGTGCTTCACATGTTCCCTTTTCCTCGACCAGTGATGTCTGCTATTGGTGCGGTGAGATGCGAAGGATGGTGCGCTCACACCCTTTGGCAATTTCTTCCTTTTTTTTGATCACCTTTACACTTCAACTCCTTTTGAGCTCTTTGGGTTTGATTCATTTGTTTTCCACTCTTAACCAAGAGTACATGTATTTTCATTAATAAGGGCAATAAATACCTCTAATTCTCATCAAAATATGGCAATAATCCATGAAAAAAAGGCTTAATAAGTTGTTAGATTACCAACTTATCTCTAATGAGTAGTTAGAGCATATGATTCAGGTATTGGAGGATATGATTTGTGCATGTGTGATGGACTTTGGGGGTCATTGGGACCAGTATATAGCATTGGATGAATCCAATTTTCATTTCATCCGGGAAAAGCCATTTTTTTCTGAACAATTGAATTTTAAAGAGTCTCGAGTTTCCCATAGAAAGCATGTGGCTCAATTCTAGGAAGCATTTCTTTTACTTTTCTATGTCAATTTATTGTTTTGATCCTTGCGCTGAGAAGCAAAAGTCATGGCAAAGAAGCATCCAGCTAGCTGAGTTTGCTTATAACAACAGTCATCACTCAAGCATAGATATGACCCTGTTTGAAGCCTTATATGAGAGGAGATGTAGATCTCCCATTGGTTGGTTTGACTTGTTCAAAGTAAGACCTTGGAGTACTGCTCTTGTAAAAGACTCTATGGAAAGGGTGAAGTTTATCAAAGGGAAACTTCTAGTGGCTCAAAGTTGGCAAAAAGAGTACGCAAAAAGGAAGGTAAGAGACATACACTTCATGAAAGGCGAGCAAGTTTTGCTTAAGGTTTCACCCATGAAGGGTGTTATGCGGTTTGGAAAGTATGGCAAGGTGAGTATCAGATATATTGGGCCCTTTTAGATTCTTTACAAGGTAGGTCAAGTGGCTTATAAGATGGATAAAATCCTTTCTTATAAAGAGGAGGCTGTTGCTATTCTTGATAGAGATATCTAGAAATTAAGGACTAAAGAAATTGCATCTGTGAAGGTCCAATAAAAGGACCTTCCTATTGAGGAGGGCACTTGAGAGACTAAAGTAGACATGCAGATCAAGTATCCTCACTTGTTCACCAATCCTGGTAATCCTCGCTTTATTTTATTTTGTCCTTATTATCATTTGGGGATGAATGATTATTTAATTGATATCTAATGTAGTAACCTCTTTCATTTTTATAGAAAGTAAGGCATAAGTACCCGGCTAGAAAAGTCCCTAAGGTGAGTGTTGGAAAATCTTAGGCTAGGGTGATCTTAGACAAAAATATAGTGTGATGTGCCTTAGAGATAATTCATAACTCATGTGTTGTTGTGTGATAGTATGGTATCTATTTTTGAGTATCCAACTAGCTTAGAGTCCCATAGGAAGTTTTGGGATAGGAATCGGGTTCATAAAAGTCCGGATATGATAGTTGTTGCTTCAGGAATAATTCATGATGTCTATTAAATAAAGTGTGTTGTGAAATGAGGGCCTGAAGCGAGAAATCAATGTTCTAAAAATTGATGCTTGTTGCAATGAAGGCGTGTCTCATCATGATGGTCCATCGCGATGAGTTGTTCCTCATTGCAATGAGAAACCGTCTATCACGATGAGGATATGTTACATTATACTTTTACATTTTTCAGTTTTCTGAGTTATTTCCCCATAACTCCAACTTTGTTCTAAGGCTCTAAGAAGAAGTTTGTCCAAGAAAACTAGAGCATTCTTCATTGTTTGAGGTATATAATCCGTAAAAGCTCTTATTTATTGATTATTAATTTTCATAAGACCTTTGGGGGAAAGATTAATGATGGAATTCTTGAATTTAAGCCCTAGAAGCATGAAATTGAGGAAGAACCCTATGAGTATGTACAATTCCACCTAGAAACAATTTTAAGTTGTATTTTTATGATTTCTAGCATGAATTTATTAGTTCTTAACTTGATTAAGGCAAATGGGGAACCTTGGATTCCATAAAGGTGAAACCTGTAGTCATAAAAATCACAAAAAGGAATGAACTTGATTAGAAACCCTTTGGGAATTGATTTTATAAATGCTATGAACCTAGTTGTTTATTAATTAACCCTTAGAGAATGCTAGAAAGCTCATTTAAGGGTAGATTGATGGGTTAAATTCCCAAGGCCTAAAATGAAGAGTAAATGATTAATTACTCTTATGTTATTATTGTTTATAAACCTTGAGCATTATGAAATGCTAAGGTAGGGCAAAAAGTTTTGAATTAGCTTGAGAGTGTTAATCCTTCACTTGAGGTAGGTTATGATTCTAATTGGAGTTGAGACTCATTTTATTACATATTATGTGGCAGAACTGTGTAACTTGTGATTGGTTTTCGGATATGGTTAAATTGTATGTATTTCCTGTTATGCTTAAATAACTAGGCTAGATGAATAGGAAGTAATAAGTGAGCTGAAATGGCTATGTGTAATTGTCCCTTGGGCACTGCGTATATTCATGAGGAATAGGTCTGAGAGCCTAGTTATATAGATACTAATTTTGAAACTGTTGTTATGGATACGATACCACATTGGTATGGTACATGGAAACCTAGGGTCCCCTGTAGGTCATGGCTAGTGGGTAGAAATAAGACCCATAGCATGTGTGTACACTCTTTTATCTTATATTACATTGTGATGCTGTCTTTTATAGTGAGCTGATTGTGAACTGAGATAAGACTAGAGATACAAGTGACATAAATGGAAGTTAGATTGATATAGGTTCCATGTGAGTTGACCATTGAAAAAGATTATTCTTTTCCCTTTGTGGTGATAATTTGGTGACTTATGAATCTGAGATTATTATTGTTGAATTGACTTGAAAAGACTATCTGTTGACTGAATTACATGCTAAGTGTTGAAGTCCCTCTTACTTGTTATGTGATTTTGCTATATTCATGTTCTGACTTGAATCGGCCTATGATACCTATAAGTACATAGTATTTTATAGTGATACTACCCTGTGCTCTGCTTTTGTTGAGTGCAGACCATGTTCCATAGGTTGAGATGCAATATTAGCTAGAGTATAAGAGCTTATTACAGATCCAAGGGTGAGCACTACTTCTCAGGTTGTCGTGGATCCTCTACGAATTGTTGTCCTTCTTTTGGATAATGAAACTCTTATTTCATTTATTATTTTTAGCTATTTTATATATCTTAGACATGGTTTATGATAGAGTTCTTGTACGATGACATTTAGTTCTTGGGGGATGTTAAATTCTTTCCAAAAATTTTATTCATAGTAGTTTGATTTTTAGTATATTCTATATCTTTAAGTGTGGGTTGATTTATCCTTTCTAAAATTGGCTAATTTAAGCTTATGCTCAGATTATTTGATTCTCCCACCAGAGAATTAGTGTGGGTGATACTCATGACCCTGTTGGGTCGTGACACCAACCGAGATTGACTTTGTGGTAACTCCTATAGTTTCAAGTGGTACCTCAGACATACCTAAGTATTGATGAGATTTGTTCATCTTGCTTCAAATAAAGGTTTTGAACTATACCAAACCTCATGTTCTAAGTACCTTACCAGAACGAAAGTCCTAATTTGCACATATTTGAGTATTTTCATTTTACGACATTTTGAGAAAGCACTCACACTTAGAAAGATATTTAATGCTTGCAATTGAGATATCATATGCTTGGTCTTCTTATAAGTATCCACTAATGTGAAAACACATAAAATATAATCATGTAGGGCTTGTTATTGTCTTATAATGTGGGATTGTGGGTAGGATATTCATTTGGATAAAAGTGACTGTCCCTCCTTGAGCATTGCATTATATTTGTGCTTTTGATATTTATTGCACTTTGACGCTTGATCTTATCTTGCTTTGATTTGTTATCCCTTGTTTGTATTTGTTTGAACTTCTTTTGAATCCTTTGTTGCTGGAGCCTTTCTACTTTTTTGGAGTTTTTGTAATTCCTCCTTATCTTAATTTAGGGGATTTTTGCTCCTTCTTTGATTGAAGTCGTCTTTTATTTTTTGAGGACTGTTGTATCTTTGCCTTTGAAAGTTTTTTCTTGAATCTTCATTTGTAATTGCACGTTTTAAGAGAGCCCAGAGAGGTCAGCCCAAGAAAGGGATAGTGCATGTAAAAATATAGAAAAGTATAGGCTAATATGCAGCTATCCAAAGAAAAGGCTTTAAGCTTAAAGGGGGATGCTAGGGATTAATGTCATTTGGTAGGCTTTCAAAAGGAACAATTGAGTAAAAAGAGGCCTACAATCATTTTTCAAATCAAGTGTTACTCAAAATTTTGCCTCAATAAACATTCAAGCCAAGTTGTAGATCAATAATGTAATGCAATAAATTAATCTAAAGCTTACCACATAATGCACTTGAAATGGTGAGGTCGGTTTAGTTCTTATCTTAGATGCATGCAAGAATTTTTTTCCAAGTAACCCTAAGGTGTGTTTAAGAGTTACTAAAAGAATCTATGGTTTACCATGAAGTTGGTCCTCTTCATCATGCCAATTTTTTATTTTCCATGAAAACTCTTTACTATGTTGGCACCAACCACGTCAAGACGTTGATTTTTTTAAAATGGGATCGAACCCAAAAGAGGGTTGCCTACGTATCTTGTGAAAACAAGAATCACGTCTGCATATTTTAGGAGGCTTAAAAATGTAGAGCAAACAAATAATTTTCTACATACAAAAAAGCTTTAAAAGTGATTTTTTTTTATAAAACAAGGAGCATAAAACTTTTTTTTTCATAAGGAATTACAAGAAATTCTTTTTTTTTTCTAATAAGGAATAGAATTTTTAAAATCTTTTTTCAAATAAGGAATACTGATGAATTGGTATGAACCAGGAGGATAAAGATGTAAATGGATAATTATATAAATGAACACTTATATCAAACCATTTGAAGTTTTACATCAAAGTTATAGACCAAAGAGAGACTTGAAACAAAAGTTCAAGCTGAAGGTTTCATTACGGTAGAGTATCTCAAACAAACTCGTATATGGTATGACATGTAATAGTTGTATCTCCCAGTTTACAAGGAGTTAGAGATCCTATAATATACAAAATTAAAGGTATTTAAGTCTAGTTTTTAATAAAAGAAACCACTCATCAATACGGCCTCTGAGTAAAAAGTTATGCATATTTTACTACGGACTATATAGGGGCGGAAACTGGCCGTGATAGGCACGTGATAGTCACATGTGATGTCGGTCAATACATTTATTTACATAGCATTATGGACTGAATTCTTCAAGGATATATCCTAATTCATTTTGGGAGCTGTTCTTGGCAGTTCCTTCAACCCCTCTCCTCCTCTAAAGCCCTATGTAAGAATCAATCAAGAATCTAGTGCAACTCTTTAACCATACCATAGAATTCACTCCAATCCCTCTTTGGATTGAAGAAACAATCCTCCTCTTGGTTAACAGAAGTCTAAGGATCTGGACTTTCTTCAATGAAGGTATGAAATTATCTCATACTCTCTTTTAGTGCAACTCTTTAACCATACCATAGAATTCACTCCAATCCCTCTTTGGATTGAAGAAACAATCCTCCTCTTGGTTAACAGAAGTCTAAGGATCTGGACTTTCTTCAATGAAGGTATGAAATTATCTCATACTCTCTTTTATGTATTGTTCTTGATGTTCCAGATATATTCTATGGGTAGGACTCACATGACGGTGATAGATAGTTGTGAGTCCATATTTTGCCCATTGTAGTTGGCATACATGGTGAGGAGGGGGTATGTAGAGGGCTGGGTTGATTGTGTTCTTGACTAAATTAGGGGTTTATGGTTGTAGATTGAGGCAGCAAGCTTGCTATGATAAGGAGGGAGGCTAGGTATAGAAAATACAATTTTTATAGCTCTTGCGAGCTTGTCGCTCGTCAAGTGTTTGATGAAATGCCTAAATAGATTGAGAATGTTGTTTATCTATTCATAGACTTTCTATTACTGTAGGAATTATAATAATTCTCTCCCAACTTAATCTATGAGCTTAAAGGGGTATTTTACGCCACTAGATAAAGAACTCCCAAGGCAGTATTTGGAAGCTGAGAGTTCAAGTTTATGACCTTGGTTGAAATATGGAATGGATTGTATATTGTAAGGAAAGGATTGAAGGAGAAATATTGACCTAATAGAAGGTCATAAGTTCAGTTTGTAAGGGGGAAAAGAGAGAGGTGTGGTGATACACCATTAATTTATCTTGTTTGCTAAGCTTGTCACTCGTAATCTATTATCGTCTTTCCGACCTTGTTGTACTTGTTGGTTAGCTTCTTATACTATTTCTGTAAAACCTCGGAAACATATCCAGCTTTTAAACATACACTTGCGGAAAAGTTTGGACTTTCAGGGACCACAGGTCAAGTCCACGAGTCATGAAAGGTTTCACGAGTCATGGAAGTGACTCGTGATTCCAGTCCTGCAGACCCTCCTTAGGTCTGACAACCACGAGTCACTCCCACGACTTATTTTCTACAGGTCATGCTGTTGACTCGTGGAAACCTAATCAGAGGCAACCTTAATTCCCTGACTTCCACGACTAGGTTCTATGACTCGTGAAAGCTTCCACGAGTCATCATGTTGAACTGTAGAAGACATCCTGCAGGTTGAAATTCCTGACAGTTTCTATGATTAGGGATCCACGAGTCGTGGAAAGGTCTACAAGTAATAGACTCCATTCGTGATCCCTGAAGCCGAGCAAATTCCCAACTTTTCTCAATTAAATCCTAGGGGTATTTTTGTCATTGCCCACCATTTTAACTACTAAGTGAAGTAATTTTGACTATTCCTAGTAGGGTTTCAACCCATATTATCCTAAGTCTTTTCTTAGCTCCTCATTCACCTCCCAAGAAGGAAAAGTTCCTCTCAAGCTTCAAGTTTTTAAGCTTCAAGTTCAATCCTCCTAGATCTTTCCAACCAAGTGGGTAATCTTCCACCAAGCCCTTGTACCCAAATCCCCTAAATTCTTATTTTGATTTATGAAGTTATAAAATTAGGGTTTTGATCAAAATTGGGGAAAGTTTATGAAATCAGTTTCTATGTTAAAATTCATGGCTTCTTATTGATTATACATGATTTGTTCATGATTCCTTCATTTGTTTTAAGAGCCCAAGCATGAGAGTTGATTTCTAGCATGAATCCATGAATTTGCATGTTTTCAAGGGAAACTTGGCATGATTAGATATCATGACCATTATGTCTTTAAGAAATTGCATGCTAAATTCTTCAAGTACGAATTTAGAAAGAAGAGCACGTTTTGAATTATGGCTTTGCTAATCACTATGAACTATGTTATGAAAGTTGCATGATACCCGATGTGTTTTCATGCATTATGAATAAGATTTTGCATGAGAGTATGGCCTTATGAAATTATGAGCTATATGTGCATGTTTTGGGAGTAGTACTTAGCACCGAATGGATGGGGTGAGAGTACCCTTAGTCCCAGAAACTACGTTACCAGTGTAGGTTATGATATGATAGGATATGTGCCTAAAAGGCTTATGAGAGTGGATCCACGTCTTTATGTATGGTGTCCTTGCCTTAGCGGGGCATAGGATAACTTTTCCAACTAGGGTTATATAGTTGGGTATGGTGACTTGTTCCCCGACAAGGTTCAAAGTCAGCTTTACTAACTAGGGTTATATAGTTAGATTCCATGTAGCTCACATGGTCTCATGTCGGTTATAAGAAACTCCCGTATGTATGTTTTCTAAGCTTTATAAACTCTCTTATGAACTATTATTTTTAAGTTGGCTTTGACCTCATGACTTAGCTTTTTATTATGATTTCTTCTCATGATACTCTATTATGAATGGATTATTCTCTTGATACTCTTATGAACGCATATTGCGATATATCCTTGATGATGAAAATTCAGGTGTTCTTTTACAGATACGTGGCTAGAGCTCTCGGCCAGTCTCAGTTAGCTAGGGTGAGTCCTCATAGTTCGAGGGCTAGACTTTAATCTAGTTTATGTTTCTTTCCTTTCATATTGTCGAGTTAGTTGGGGTATTATCCCATCAACTCTTTATCCTAGTAATAGAGGCTTTTCAAACATAGATGTTGTTGGATGATCTTTGAGTTGTATTTCCTTCTACGGATTATCTATCTACGATTATGTTTCCTATTTTGGATTTCCTTATGATGCTTCCGCTATGTTTTCCTTATGTAAGCTTGAGAATGCTATGACCAAGGGTCAACTTGGGATCTTTGTGGTTCTGAGTCCCGTGTTATGTCTAGGGGGTAACCTCGGGGTGTGACAAACTTGGTATCATAGCCTCAGGTTCAAGTGTCCTAGGATGTCTGAATGTCGCATCGAGTAGAGTCTATTTCATATGTGTGAAGCACGCCATACATATGAGAGGAAATCTATGAGATGTTTTAGGAAAACTTCACTTCTTTAATGATCACGTCCTGCGATAGAGCTTAAATCTAATGTTCCTCTAATCCTTATCTTATGCATTTCAGAATATGCCTCCTCAACATGCTATGCCTCATTGAGCCGCTTGCAATGCTGCTCCTCAAGTTTCGATTCCCGATGTCACGAATTATGAGTTTAGGAATGCCATCCATTTTTTAGCCCAGACTTTGGCCACTCAGGCAATTCAACAGGCTCCTGCCCCCGCCCATCCTCAAGGTGGGGTAGCGGCCCGAGTTCGTGAATTTGTCCAAATGAACCCACCTGCATTTTGGGCTTCCAAAATCAGTGAGGACCCGCTCAACTTTATTGATAAAGTGAAGAAGATCTTTGAGGTTATGAAAGTAGTGGGGGTTGATTGTGTGGAGCTTGCATTCTACCAACTCAAGGATGTAGCTCACATTTGGTTCATTCAATGGAAGGAGACTAGGGTGAGGGATGCGGTCCTCACGACTTGGGAGTGTTTTGAGAGGGTCTTCCTTGATAGGTTCTTTCCCTAAGAGTTAAGGCAAGCGAAGGTGGAGGAATTTGTGAACTTGAGACAAAGCTCGATGTCGGTGCAAGAGTATAGTCTTAAGTTCACTCAGTTGTCTAGGTATGCTCCCTCCATGGTAGCGGACCCACATGATCAAATGAGCAAGTTTATATATGGGGTTTCTGATGTGGTGAAGAAAGAGTGTAGGTCTGCTTTATTGTTGAGTTATATGAATATTTCCCGACTCATGACTCATGCCCATCAGATTGAGGGTGACAAGCTTAAGGAGATGGCAAGAGAGAACAAGAGGGTTAGATCCCAGGGATCAGGTTTTGGTCATCACAGGTCTGGGGGTGGACATCACTCTTCTTTCCAGAAGAAGTCATCAGGATCCGTTCATTCTTCTGCTAGTGCTCCTACCCAGGCTCAGAAGCATCGTCATGATCAGGGTGGTAGATGATCTGGTTCCTATTCCCAGTCTCAGGGTAGTGTTGCTAAGGGACCTTCCTACCAACTTGTGTTTAGTGTGGAAAGAATCATGTTGGTGAGTGTTTGGCCAGTTAGGGTGGTTGCTTAAGATATGGTCAGGTTGGACATTGCATCAGGGATTGGCTTCAACTAGGAAGGGGAAGGGAGGCAGGACCCACCCCACCCCAGTAGTTTAAGGAGATAGACCAGACCCACAGGGCGCAGCTTCTAGTTCTGGTGGTCAGCACCAGAACTTCCCTTATGTTATGTCCTCTCGTCAGGATCAGGAGAGTTTCCCAGATGTGGTTACTGGTATGTTAAAAGTCTTCTCTCTTGATGTGTATGCTTTATTGGACCCCGGTGCCTCTTTATCTTTTGTAACCCCTTATGTTGCTTGCAAGTTCGGGATTCACCCTGAATTGCTTTTAGAACCTTTTCATGTTTCTACTCCTTTTGGTGAGTCAGTCCTAGCCGAAAGAATCTACTGAAATTGCCCGATCTCAGTCCTTCACAGAGTCATTTCAGCAGATCTAGTAGAGTTGGAGATGACTAATTTTGATGTTATTCTTGGTATGGGCTGGTTGTATGCATGTTATGTTTCTGTTGATTGCCGTACTCGGGTTGTTAGTTTCAAGTTCCCTAATGAACCCATTCTAGAATGGCAAGGTAGTCTCTCTTTCTCGAAAGGTCTCTTCATATCCTATCTTAAGGCTAGGAAGATGATTTCTAAAGTCTATATCTATCATATAGTTTGGGTTGTGGACATGGAGTCCGATACCCCACCTATTCAGTCTGTTCCTGTTGTGAATGAATTCCCAGAAGTATTTTCCAAGGATTTGCCCGGAGTCCCTCCTGAGCGGGAGATAGACTTTGGGATAGATCTTCTTCCGAATACAAATTCTATCTCTATTCCTCCTTATAGAATGGCCCCCGTAGAACTTAAAGAGTTGAAGGATCAGTTGAAAGACTTTCTTGATAAGGCTTTCATCAGGCCTAGTATTTCTCCTAGGGGTGCCCCAGTTTTGTTTGTTTGAAAGAAGGATGGTTCTCTTAGGATGTGCATTGATTACCGCCAATTGAACAAGGTAACAATCAAGAATAAGTATCCCATCCCTAGGATTGATGACTTGTTCGATCAGCTTCAGGGTGCTAGTTTATTCTCCATGATCCACCTTAGGTTCTGTTATCATCAACTTCGAGTTCGGGAGTGTGATATCTCGAAGATAGCCTTTAGGACTCGGTATGATCATTATGAGTTTGTTGTTATGTCCTTTGGTCTAACTAATGCTCCTGCAGCTTTTATAGATTTGATGAACCGTGTGTTCAAGTAATATTTGGATTCATTTGTGATTGTGTTCATTGATGATATCCTTATCTACTCTCAGAGTGGGGAGGAGCATGCGGACCACTTGAGGGTTGTGTTACAAACTCTCAAGGAGAGGCAATTGTTTTCTAAGTTTAGCAAGTGCGAATTCTGGATGCATTCTATTGCTTTTCTGGGTCATATTGTGACTAGTAATGGCATTCAGGTTGACTCTCAAAAGATTGAGGCAGTAAAGAACTGGCCTAGACCCACTTTCCCGTCTGATATTAGAAGCTTCTTGGGTTTGGCTGGTTACTATAGGAGATTTATGAAAGGGTTTTCTTCCCTTGCTGCCCCATTGAACCGATTGACTCAGAAAAAGGTTAAGTTTCAGTGGTCTAACTCTTGTGAGAAAAGTTTTCAATAATTGAAGACTCGATTGACCACAGCTCCAGTGTTGGCTCTACCCGAGGTCCTACATGATTTTTTTATGTATTGTGATGCCTCCAAAATTAGTTTGGGTTGTGTTTTGATGCAATGTGGCAAGGTGATTGCTTATGCCTCGAGACAACTTAAGGTGCATGAGAAGAACTACCCTACTCATGATCTTGAGCTAGCAGCCGTAGTCTTTTCCTTGAAGATTTGGAGACACTACTTGTATGGGGTGCATGTTGATGTGTTCACGGATCACAAAAGTCTTCAATATGTGTTCACTCAGAAGGAGTTGAATTTGCGACAAAGGAGATGGCTTGAGCTCCTTAAGGATTATGATATGAGTGTGCTTTACCATCCGGGTAAGGCCAATGTTGTGGCGTATGCTTTAAGTAGGTTGTCCATGGGGAGTGTAGCTTCTATTGAAGATGAAAAGAAGGAATTGGTTAGGGAAGTTCATAGACTTGCTCGGTTGGGAGTTCGCCTTATGGACTCAACCGAAGGTGGTATAATTATGCAGAATGGTTCTGAATCATCCTTGGTGGTTGAGGTGAAGGCCAAGCAAGACCAAAATCCCATTTTACTTCAACTTAAGGGTGCAGTTCATCAGCAAAGGGTTGAGGTTTTCTCCTAGGGAGAGATGGTGTGCTTCGTTACCAGGGTCACTTGTGTGTGCCAGATGTTGATGGGTTGAGATAGCAGTTTTAGCTGAGGCTCACAGTTCTAGATATTCCATTCATCCGGGTGCCACCAAGATGTACCGTGATCTACGAGAAGTCTTTTTGTGGAATGGTATGAAGAAGGACATAGCCGGGTTTATTGCTAAGTGTCCCAACTGTCAACAAGTCAAGGTGGAGAATCAAAGGCCAGGTGGTATGCTTAAAGATATTGATCTTCTCACTTGCAAATGGGAAGAAATCAATATGGACTTTATTAGTGGGTTGCCTCGTACTCAAAGGCAACACGATTCCATTTGGGTGATCGTTGACCGGATGAACAAGTCATCCCACTTCTTGGCTGTTAAGGCTACGAATACAACGGATGATTATGCCAGACTCTACATTCGGGAGATAGTCCGATTGCATGGTGTTCCCTTGTCTATCATTTCAGATAGAGGTCCTCAGTTTACATCTCAGTTTTGGAAGTCATTTCAGAAGGGTCTTGGCACTTAGGTGAAGCTTAGTACAACTTTTTATCCTCAGATGGATGGCCAGGCCGAGCGTACTATTCAAACTTTGGAGGATATGTTGAGGGCTTGTGTTATTGACTTCAAAGAAAATTAGGATGATCACTTACCTCTTATTGAATTTTCCTACAACAATACCTTTCATTCTAGCATCCAAATGGCTCCTTATGAGGCTATTTATGGTCGGAGATGTAGATCTTCTATTGGTTGGTTTGAGGTTGGTGAGGCAGCCTTGATTGGTCTAGATTCTGTGTATGAGACCATGGAGAAAGTTTAGCTTATTCGGGAAAGGTTGAAGACCGCTCAGAGTCGACAAAAATCATATGCGGATGTGAGGAGAAGGGAGTTGTAATTTGAGGTTAATGATTGGGTCTTCCTTAAGGTGTCACCCATGAAGGGTGTGATGAGATTTGGAAAGAAACGAAAGCTTAGTCCCCATTTTGTATGTCCTTATCGGTTTTTGAGGAGAGTTGGTAGTGTTGCTTATGAGTTGGAGTTGCCAACAGAGTTGGAAGCGGTTCATCCAGTTTTCCATATTTTCTTATTGAAGAAGTGTGTTGGTGATCCGACCTTGATTGTTCCCTTGGAAGATGTGGGTGTGAAGGATAGTCTCACTTATAAGGAGATTCTGTGGAGATCCTTGATCGTCAGGGTCAGAGGTTGGGAAACAAAGAAGTCACTTCGGTGAAAGTCCTTTGTAGGAACCAGCTTGTAGAAGGTGCCACTTGGGAAGCGGAGGAGGCCATAAAGGCCAAATATACTCATCTCTTTCCTTCCGACTCAGTTCCACCTTGAGGTAATAGTTTCCTCCTTAGTATGTCCTTCCGATTCTATTCCACCGATCTCTTATGATCCTAGCATGCCTCCACATTTTATGAAGTTAGTTTATCATGTTTTCAAGTTGAGAAGTTAAGTTTTCATGATGTTCCCTTGATTTCTATGTTTTGATGTTTGGTTGGGCTGTTTTCTCCTCAGTTTTTCCTTGTTTAGTCTTCATTCGAGGACGAATGATCCCAAGGGGGAGATATTGTAACACCCCAGAAATGTATCTAGCTTTTAAACTCAGACTTGCAGAAATATTTTGACTTCCAGGGACCACGAGTCAAGTCCAAGAGTCGTGGAAGTGACTCATGATTCTAGTCCTGCAGACCCTCCTCAGTTCTGACAACCCCAAGTCACTCCCACGACTCGTAGAAGTTTCTACGGGTCGTGCTGTTGACTCATGGAAACCTGATCAGAGGCAACCTTAATTCCCTGACTTCCACGCCTAGGTTCTACGACTCGTGGAAGCTTCCATGAGTCATCCTGTTGAATCATAGAAGACCTCCTACAGGTTGAAATTCCTGATAGTTTCTACAATTAGGGATCCACGAGTCGTGGAAAGGTCTACAAGTCATAGACTCCACTCATGATCCCTGAAGCCGACTAAATTCCCAAATTTTCTTAATTAAATCCCCGGGGAAATTTAGTCATTGCCCACCCTTTTAATTACTAAGTGAAGTCATTTTGACTATTCCTAGTAGGGTTTCCAGCCATATTATCCGAAGTCTTTTCTAAGCTCCTCATTCACCTCCCAAGAAGGAAAAGTTCCTCTCAAGCTTCAAGTCTCCAAGCTTCAAGTTCAAGCCTCCTAGATCTTTCCAACCAAGTGGGTAATCTTTCACCAAGGTATGTGGGTCCTTAACAATAGGTTCCTTTGACCCTTGTGCCCAAATCCCCCAAATTCTTATTTTGATTTATGAAGTTATGAAATTAGGGTTTTGATCAAAATTGGAGAAAGTTTATGAAATCAGTTTCTATGTTTAAATTCATGGCTTCTTATTGATTATACATGATCTGTTCATGATTCCTTCATTGGTTTTAAGAGCCCAAGCATGAGAGTTGATTTCTAGCATGAATCCATGAATTTGAATGTTTTCAAAGGAAACTTGGCATGATTAGATATCATGGCCTTTATGTCTTTAAGAAATTGCATGCTAAATTCTTCAAGTATGAATTTAGAAAGAAGATAACGTTTTGAATTATGGATTTGCTAAGCACTATGAACTATGTTATGAAAGTTGTATGATACCCGATGTGTTTTCAAGCATTATGAATAAGATTTGGCATGACAGTATGCCCTTATGAAATTATGAGCTATATGTGCATGTTTTGAGAGTAGTATTTAGCACCGAGTGGACGGGTGAGAGTACCCTTAGTCCCAGAAACTACGTTGCCAGCGTAGGTTATGATATGATATTATATGTGCCTAAAAGGCTTATGAGAGTGGATCCACGTCTTTATGTATGGTGTCCTTGCCATAGCGGGGCATAGGACAGCTTTGCCAACTAGGGTTATATAGTTGGGTATAATGACTTGTCCCCCGGCAAGATTCAAAGTCAGCTTTGCTAACTAGGGTTATATAGTTAGTTTCCATGTAGCTCACATGGTCTCATGTCGGTTATAAGTAACATTCGTATGTATGTTTTCATGTTTTCTAAGCTTTATGAACTCTCTTATGAACTATTATTTTGAAGTTGGCTTTGACCTCATGACTTAGCTTTTCATTACGATTTCTTCTCATGATACTCTATTATGCATGGATTATGTTTAAGCATATTTTAAAGAATGTTTTACCATACCTTATGCATTGCTCACATACTTAGTACATTCCATAGTACTAACGCATATTTCACTGCATCCTTGACGATGCAGATTCAGGTGTTCCTTCATAGATACGTGGCTAGAGCTCCCGACCACTCTCAGTTAGCTTGGGTGAGTCCTCATAGTTCGAGGGCTAGACTTTACTCTAGTTTATATTTCTTTCCTTTCAGATTGTCGAGTTAGTTCGGGTATTGTCCCATCAACTCTTTATGCTAGTACTAGAGGCTTTTCAGATATAGATGTTGTTGGATGATCTTTGAGTTGTATTTCCTTCTATTGATTATCTATCTACGATTATGTTTCCTATTTTGGATTTCCTTATGATGCTTCCGCTATATTTTCCTTATGTATGCTTGAGAATTCTATGACCAAGGGTCAACTTGGGATCCTTGTGGTTCCGAGTCCCGTGTTACATCTAGGGGGTAACCTCGTGGCGTGACAATTTCATATGGTGTTATGTTATAGATAAGAAGTATTTTGAAGGGCATCAATGACCCGACATAAGAGAGAAAGTATCGAAGTAAGGTATGTAAAGCTAAAACCGCTTTCACCATTAAAGCACGACCCGGAGTCACACGTTCCTCCTACAAATGTCATCGCAGACTATATTATACTTTATAGAAAAGTATTCCTATATTATAAATTCTTCATGTTGGAGTTCTAAACCTATAGAGTTATAGTACTCTTTTCTAGTCAAAGAAATCATATGTTTCACATGACCGTTTGTGTCTTCAGTTGAAACTCCTAGAAATTACAGAGCATATATGTCACAAAATTTAATGGAAGTAATAGGTCATAGATTAGACATACATATATTTATTACAGAGATATGTGATGCTTCAGCTAAAGGAAGTAATTGATATTTAGATAACGAGTTATATGATCCACGAGTTACTAACTACACGACTTAACAGGCTAAATGAGATTATAACCTACTCTGCAGCGTGGGGTGGGTATTTTTAGAGCCAGTATATGTGATGCTATTCTGTGATCATCTCATACTACTTCATGTTGAACGGGTGGCAAATGTGCTAGGTTACCCATAGACACGCGACTGAGAGCATCAACTACAATGTTAGCTTTACCTGGGTGGTAGAGAATATTGACATTGTAGTCTTTCGGCAACTCTATCCACCTCCTTTGCCTCAAATTCAACTCTTTTTTCTTGAAGAGATACAAGAGACTCTTATGATCTATAAATATATCAACATGTACCCTATGCAAATAGTGGCGCCAAATTTTAAGTGTGAATACAACTGCCGCAAGATCTAAATCATGAGTAGGAAAGTTCTGTTCATGCCTTTTCAATTAACAAGAAGCATATGCTATTACCTTCCCATGTTACATTAAGATGCATCCTAAGCCAACACCCAAAGTATCACAATAAATGGCATACACTTATGTGCCCTACGATAAGGCCAATAGTGGAGATGGAGTCAATCTATCTTTCATCTCTTGAAAGCTTCTTTCACAAGCATCTGACCACTGAAATTTGGCTGCTTTTTGCGTTAATTTAGTAAATGAGGCTGAAATAGAGGAAAATCCCTCCACAAATATCCTGTAATAATCGGTGAGCCCTAAAAAACTACGTACCTCTGTAAGAATGGTAGGTCGAGGCCATCTCTTCACAATCTCTATCTTCCAGAAGTCCACTCTAATACATTCACCAGAGACCACATGGCAAAGAAAAGCCATCGAGTTCACCCAGAACTCATATTTAGAAAACTTGGCATTTAACTGATGCTCTCTAAGAGTCTGTAGCACTGATCCGAGATGATTTGCATGCTTTGCTTCATCACGGCAATATATCAAGAAGTCATCTATACACACAATCACGTACATATCAAGAAATGGTTTAAAAACCCTATTCATCATATCTATAAAGCTTTCTAGGGCATTTGTTAGTTTAAATGACATGAAAATAAACTCAAAGTGCCCATATCTAGTTCTGAAGGTTGACTTTAGAATATCTACTTCACGTACCCTCAACTGGTGGTAGCCAGACCTTAAGTCAATTTTGAAAAATATTTAGCTCCTTGCAACTAATCAAATAAATCATCTATTCTGGGTAGGGAGTACTTATTCTTTATTGTCACTTTATTCAACTACCTGTAATCTATACACATTCGCATTATCCCATCCTTCTTATTTACAAATAGTACTGGAGCACCCCAAGGCAAATGCTGGGGCGGATATGTAATGATCTTCTAGGTCATTTTCTTGATTTTCAAGTTTTTTTCTATATTTTGAGCTTTCCCACAATGGCCACAAGTCATTTATGACTTGCCAGGGTTGACAGTTCGGTTCCCGGGCAGTTTGTTTGTGTTTTAAGCCTATTTCTCTATTTCGAAACTCTTAAAGCTAGCAGAGTTGACATTAGTCAACATTCGGATAAGACGCCCTATTTTGAAACTCTTAAAGTTAGCAGAGTTGGCATTAGTCAACATTCGAAGAAGACAAACTCAGATGGAAATTTCATTAATGTTGTTAGCCCCAAAACCTTGAATTTAGGCTAGAGGGACTTTTGGTTTTGGTCTCGAGGCTTCCAGACTCATTTTGGGTTGTTGGGTTCCTTTTTGGTAAAAGTTGGTTTTTGGGTGTGGGGTTCACTTTTCATTGAAATGATATCAGTTGGAAATTTTATCAATTTCGTTAAGTCTGAAATGACATTTTTGGTAGGGTAGCATAGATCATTTATATATGCGGGACCTCAGATGAATTGCGAGGGTCTATACAGTGACTTTTTGAGTTGTGAAAAATTGCTGGTTTTTGATGTTGATATTCCAAGGTCATTCAACCATTTGCCTCCATAGAGGGGTGGATGATTATGCTAGCCCATGAATGTGGCGTGCCTACCACATTTGCAAAAAAGGATCAAGTGACCCAGTCCCAAGTCTTTCTCCGCATATGCAAGAAGGGGGCCGCCTACGCGGTGGCCTGCCCACGTACACAAAGGGCAATTGCCTGGCTTTATGTATTGCTCCAACTTCATTGTTTTGTCCAATATTTCAGAAATCTCCATTGTTTTTGAGCTTCAAGAGATGGTTTTGGAGCTCTATTTCATCATTATTATTACCGGTAAGTTCATTACATCCCCCCGCCTATTTTTCTTTATATATTTGCGTTTCTCCTTCGTTTATTCCATTAAAAATCCTTGTTTGATTTTATTGATCAAGTGAACCTTCGAGGCTATTTTGGGCCCCAAACTGAGTTCTGTTTGTGCTCAAATTTTGGGCATGGGTTTAAAAATCCGCTGCAAATATAATTATAATTTTAGTTTTTTATTTCTTTGCATAGGCCCCGAGGGTCATTTTCCGACCTAATTTCTGGCCTGAAATTTCATATAGCAATATGGGTTCCATTTTTCATATCTTGATGTGTAGATTGTATTTGTGATAGCGTGGTAGCATTTCAAGGCTATCCAGAAGGCCAAGGCACATGATTGACGATATGTGCTTGTAGTTCAGCCCCGAGAAGGTTATAGTTTCCTTTTTTATACCTAGCTTAGTTATTGTCACGCCCCAAACTATGGGAGGCATGACCGACACTCGGAGCCCCAAAAGGCCAAGGGTGTCAAAATAGAGTGTATCTCTATTGAACTTGCTGGGGGTCTGAGACCGACAAGGTCTCTAAGAATAGCAATTTGGAACACTAAAAGCTCAATAGTAGTTAAGCAACTCAAGGCCGACAAGGCTATTAGCATAGTAGATAGCTAATAACAAGGCCGACAAGGCCATACCCAACACTGATATACATATACACGTCTACAAGCCTCTAGGAGCAAGTAAAATATCTCATATCCAGGACAGGGCCCTGGACTACCCATAAGTTGTACATATACATAACCTGGCCAAAATATAAGCTAGACCTCTGACTCGTCAGCTCCAGGCAGAATGGAGCTTACCAAAATGGCTGAACTTTGCAACTCCTACTGAAGAGATCTGTCTGGATATCTGTCTGGACCTGCAGGCATGTATGCAGCGCCCCCAGGCAATGGGGACGTCAGTACGACAATAATGTACTTGCATGTAAGGTAGAAACATAAAAGCAAGTCGCAAGTAGTAAATCCGAACAAGATATAATATGAAACTTGTAAACTGTAATTGGTAAGACTCGTTAAGCTCTTTCTCTTTTATTCTTTTTAGAACACAACACATGCATTAACTCACGCTGCAACTCACTCTTTATAACCCACACTGAACCACAATAGCGCCTCGGCGCACCCTATATTTAATAGCCTCAATATGGCAGTAGCGCCTCGGCGCACACTATGTATATAATGGCCTCATATGGCAGTAGCACCTCGGTGCACACTATGTGTATAATGGCCTCAATATGGCAGTAGCACCTCGGTGCACACTATGTATATAATAGCCTCAATATGGCAGTAGCACCTCGGTGCACACTAACACGCAAACCATGCATAATAAGTGTATTACTAGATTGACCTTCCAAGCTATTCTTGTTATTTATGAAGGTTCATTTAGATAACTTCTTTAGCCTTGGCTTACTAGGTGTTGGACTCAACATACCAAACACATATAAATGGGGATTTGACTTTCTAACTTTCCTTGTATACTTTCTAAAGCTTGATTAGAGATCACAATACAAAGAAGAAACTTGACAAAAGGATAACTTACATTTCGTGCAAAAAGAATCAGATTTTTATAAGAAGGCGACTTGAATCACCATAATGTATAAATTAGTTCCTTAAGACTTGTTGAGTTACCAAATCAGCTCTCTTACAACAAAATACTCAAATTCCTTCTTTCGGAGATTTAGAGTTCTATTTCTAGATTCATGCCGATAAGGAATAAAGAAGCCTTAACATACCTCGTTCCTTCCGAAGATTGCGCTTACCACAACTTGGACTTTCCCTTATTAAGTTAATCTAAAACACAAGGGTATAATGAAGCTAATATTAGCTCTTAAACCTGCTGCAACATTCCCAAAACAGTAGCTAAACATTTCTCGGGCAGATTTACGTATTTTGCATTAATTAAAGGTATATCGTCACACCTTTATCCCCTATCCAATACACATCTCACACACACCAACCTACTGCCTCCAATAATACAAAACACATCAAACATCCCCTACACAACTCACCATGCCGAAATACAATAGCAACACATTGAACCCACGGCTTCCGATCACCGTCCCGTGAGTTCTTAACAACAATTCAACAACAATTGTCCATCCGAACTTCAATCCAAAAATATTATTATGGGAAGAGTACTTACCACACTTGAAGGTGTGTTTTTATCCTCTTTTTATTGATGATTTAAAAGCTTAAGTACCCCCTACACATACACCAACAAGAGAAGAAGAAATTTCTTAATTGTTACACAATTTCTATGTGTTAAATCATAAGAAACGGGCTGCCATAGTTCATGTCTTTCTTACCATAGGATATCCTAGATATATGTAGTATATTAATACCAAGATAAAAAGTTGATTAACTCACCTTAAGCTTGAATTAATCTTGGTCTTCTTAGAACCCTAAAGGGAGAGAAGGGCTGCCAAAAGGAAATGAGAGAAGAGAATTTTCCAGCTTTTTGTGATCAACATTGATCAGCAAATGGCCTGTATAAAGGGACCTTTTTGGCCGACTTTTTTTGAGTATATTTGGGCCAAAATGGGTCAATAAACTTGGGCCAAAATTACCCTTTGCTTGGGCCTCAAAAGGGTTAAGTTTTGGGGCTGATTTTGGGCTTCTCTTGGGTCAAAATGTGGTCAATATTGGTGGCTCCCTTTTGTAGTTGTTTGGGCCAGATTTGGTTGTGCTTTGATGGGCCAACTTTAAGCTTCATTTGGGCTACCATTAGGTCTAATAATCCATGGTGTTGCTGCCCGTAATTGGCCCTCGGAACTTAGTTCGTTAGCGTAGGTAGGTGATGCACCTACTTGTCACCTAAGAGCTTAGATAAGTCGAGCAAGTACCTCACTTGTTTTATCTCATTTTCAAAACCCTCCTCCTTATAACTTAACTTAACACTTATATACATTTGACCATTTCAAATTCTAGGCCAAAGTACCCCTTCACAATCTCGAGCTCAAATACCTTCGTCGATATTTACTTAGTCACATAGGTTTTGAAAGGTACGGGGTGTTATATCCTTCCCCCCTTAGAATCATTCGTCCTCGAATGAGGGTAATGCATATAGAGCTCTAGTCCCTTAGGATTTTTTGAAATTTCGACAGAGTTTCCTTTATAATTGGGACTATCCAAAAACCTGAAACTCAGCAAAAGTCCAGCACGATGCCTCACAGGGCGATACAACTATATATAATTAAATGTAATCATTTTCACATGTTCAAACCTGATCATATTTGCATAGTAGGAAAGAGATATAAGAATATGACTTACCTCTGTACTATCTTCAAGTCATAAATAACTGGGGATGTTTTTTCCTCATTTCTTCCTCGGCTTCCCACGTCATTTCCTCAATATTATTATTTCTCCACAACACCTTTACTGAGGCTACTTCTTTGGTTCTGAGCTTCCTAACTTGACGATCTAGGATAGAAATTGGTACTTCCTTATAGGATAAGTCTTCAGAAAGTTGAACATCTTTAATAGGCATAATACGTGAAGGATCTCCTATGCACCTTCGTAGCATCGATACATGAAATACAGGATGGACTGTCTCCAATTCTGTGGGTAAATCTAGCTCATATGCCACTTTTCCTACCCTCCGAATGATCCTGTATGGTCCAATATATCTTGGACTAAGCTTTCCCTTTTTACCAAATCGCATAACGCCTTTCATAGGCGAAACCTTTAGGAAAACCCAATCACTAATATTAAATTCCAAATCCCGACGTCGCACATCTGCATATGATTTCTGCCTACTCTGGGCTGTTAGTAATCTTTCTCGGATTAGCTTCACCTTCTCCATTGCCTGATTAACTAGGTCTGGCCCTAATAATCCTGCTTCTCCAATTTCAAACCATCCAATTGGTGATCTACACTTTCGCCCGTATAAAGCCTCATAAGGAGCCATTTGAATGCTTGCATGGAAGCTATTATTATAAGCAAACTCAATTAGTGGCAAATGGTCATCCCAACTCCCTTTAAAATCTAGTACACAAGCTCGTAGCATATCTTCGAGTGTTTGAATAGTGCGTTCAGCTTGTCCATCTGTCTGTGGATGAAAAGCTGTACTAAGACATATTTGAGTACCTAAGCCTCTCTGGAAAGACCTCCAGAAATTTGATGTAAACTGAGCACCCCTATCTGAAATGATTGAAATTGGGACACCATGAAGTCGAACTATTTCACTAATATACAACTTGGCATAATCTTCAGCAGTATAAGTTGTCCTAACTGGCAAAAAGTGAGCTGATTTTGTAAGTCTATCTACAATCACCCATATGGAATCATACTTCCGATAAGTACGGGGTAAGCCTGTAATAAAGTCCATGTTGATCACCTCCCATTTCCAGGTAGGTATCACTATACTTTGAGTTAGACCTCCGGGTCTCTGGTGTTCAATTTTTACCTGTTGACAATTCGGGCATTGGGCTACAAACTCTGCAATATTTCTCTTCATATTATTCCACCAATAAATTTGTCGAAGATCATGATACATCTTCGTCGCTCCTGGATGGATCGAATAGCGGAATAGTGAACTTCTGCCAAAATTTTCTCCCGAAGCTCCCCGACGTTAGGTACACATAGACGACCTTGATATCTCAGAACCCCATCCTCCTTAAGCTCTATTAGTGGTTGCTTCTGTTGTGGAATTTCCTCCCTCAATCTTACTAATTCTGGATCATTATATTGTCTTTCCTTTACCTCTGTCATAAGTGAGGATTCCGCTGTGCTTTGAATAACAACTCCCCCATTACCTTGGTCTAGTAGTCGAACCTGCAAATTAGCTAACTGATGTAGTTCTCTTGTCATCTCAATCTTTCTATTTTCCACGTGGCTCAAGCTTCCCATGGATTTGCGGCTAAGTGCATCGGCCACTACATTGGCCTTCCCTGGATGGTACAAAATATCTACGTCATAATCCTTTAGTAACTCTAGCCACCTTCTTTGCCTTAGGTTTAAATCCTTCTGTTTGAATAAATACTGTAGACTTTTGTGGTCCGAAAACACGTCTACATGGACTCCAAACAAGTAATGGCGCCAAATTTTCAAGGCAAATATAACTGCTGCCAATTCAAGATCGTGAGTAGGGTAATTTTTTTCGTGCTTTCTTAGTTGTCTCGAGGCATAGGCAATAACTTTACCATGTTGCATTAAAACGCAACCTAACCCAATCCTTGAAGCATCACAATAAACAACATAACCTTCTGTGCCCTCTGGCAGAGTTAAGACAGGTGCTGAAGTAAGCCTGTCCTTCAACTCCTGAAAACTCTGCTCACATGCATCAGACCACTGGAACTTGGCAGCTTTATGAGTCAACTTTGTCAATGGTGCAGATATAGAAGAAAACCCTTCTACAAACCTTCGGTAATAACCTGCTAAGCCCAAAAAACTACGGATCTCTGTAGCATTCAAGGGCCTCGGCCAATTCTTTACTGCTTCAATCTTTTGGCCGTCAACTCTAATACCTTCGTCTGTAATTATATGGCCAAGAAAAGCCACTGAAGTCAACCAAAACTCACATTTGGAGAACTTCGCATATAATTTATGATTCTGAAGTGTTTGCAATACTGCACGTAAATGATCAGCATGTTCGGCTTTGGACCGCGAGTAAATCAGGATATCGTCAATAAATACGATCACGAATACATCTAGGAATGGCTTGAATACCCGATTCATTAGGTCCATAAAAGCTGCTGGGGCATTAGTAAGCCCAAAAGACATTACTAGAAATTCAAAGTGGCCATACCTTGTCCTAAAGGCTGTTTTTGGAACATCTACCCCTTTAACACGTAACTGGTGATACCCCGACCGCAAGTCAATCTTTGAAAAACATTTGGCGCCTTGCAACTGATCAAAAAGGTCATCAATCCTTGGAAGCGGATACTTATTCTTGATTGTAGCTTTGTTCAGTTGTCGGTAATCGATACACATTCTCAAGGACCCATCCTTCTTACGAACAAACAAAACTGGTGCGCCCCATGGCGATGTACTAGGCCTAATGAAACCTTTTTCGAGTAGATCCTTTAATTGTTCCTTTAACTCTCTTAATTCTGCAGGAGCCATCCTGTAAGGGGGAATTGATATTGGCTGAGTATCTGGGAGTAGGTCAATGGCAAACTCAATTTCCCTTTCTGGAGGGATTCCTGGAAGCTCATCCGGGAATACATCTAGAAATTGACTCACCACGGGAACCGATTGAAGAGTCACTGGTCCTTCTTCTATACTTTGTACTCGGACTAAATGATAAATATAGCCTTTAGAAATCATTTTCTGGGCTTTAAGGTAGGAAATAAACCTACCCCTTGGCGTGGCAGCATTACCTTTCCACTCCAGGATTGTCTCTTTTGGAAAATGGAATTTGACAACCTTAGTTCTACAATCGATATTAGCATAACATGCAGCTAACCAGTCCATGCCCATAATGACATCGAAGTCAATCATATCTAATTCGATTAGATCAGCTGAAGTGAGATGGTCATAAATCCACACTGCACAATCTCGATAAACTCGTCTAGCTATAATAGATTCACCAACTGGCGTAGATACAACAAATGGTCTAGGCAATAACTCAGGGCCTACCCCCAACTTACCAGCAACGAGCGGGGTAACATATGAAAGAGTAGAGCCAGGATCTATAAGTGCATAAACAGCATGAGTAAAAATAGTCAATGTACCTGTAACAACATCAGGTGACGATTCCAAGTCCTGGCGACCGGCTAGAGCATAAGTGCGATTCTGACCACCGCCTGAACTGGATGCTCCTCCTCCTCCTCTACCTCTACCACGACCTGGTGTAGCCTGTTGTCCTGTCCTAGGGGGACGAATAGTAGATGAAGAAGCTGCCATCGACCCTGTAGGCTGGGATATCTCACTCCTACCTCTACTCGGACAGTCTCGCATAAAGTGACCAGGATGCCCACACGAATAACAAGTATCTGAACCCAGGCGACATATCCCCGGATGCTTCCTACCGCACTGAACACAAGGTGGCAAAGGTGGCCTCATCTGACCCGAATGCCCCTGGCGATAGGAACTGGATGCACCTGAACTGTGGCCTGGTCCAGTCTGAGAAAAATGATCATACCTCTGCCTTTGCAACTGATATGGGGCACCACTAGTAGGGTGGGGTGATCGCCTATTAAAATGTGGCCTTACATTACCTCGTGGCTCTACATAGGACCCAGTAGATCTAGCCCTCTTATTATGATCCCTTTCTCGGCTTTGGTTATCTCCAATTTGTCCTTCAAGATCCTCTGCAGTCTGAGCAATAGCCTGTATCTTAGAAATATTCATATCCTCTTGTGTGGCTGCTATTGTTAATCCCTTAATCAATTCATCCTTAAGGCCACGCACATATCGATGAACTCTAGCTCGCATCGTACTCACAATATCGGGGGCGTACCTGGCTAATGAATTAAACTTGAGGCTGTACTGTCGAACATTCATATTGCCCTGCCTAAGGGCTAGAAATTGATCAAGTCTGGCCTCTCGAACCTCCTGCGGAAGATAGTGAGCTAGGAAGGCCTCTGAAAATTCCTCCCATTCAGCTGGGGGTGCATTTGATCCCCTAGACCGATCCCAAGCCTCGAACCATAAAATGGCCACATCTCGTAACCTGAAAGATGCAAACTCCACTGCCTCCACTACTGTTGCATGCATGACTCGAAGTACTCGATAAGTCTGATCAATAAACTCCTGAGGATCCTCACGTGGGTCAGAGCCTGTAAATATAGGAGGACTTAGGCTGATAAACTCTCGAGCCCTAGAACTTTCTGAGCCACCTGACCTAACACTCGTTGATGCCCCAATTTGTTGTTGTTGTGTGGCTACCATCTGGGTCAATAATCGAACAGCACTCCTGATGTCCTGGTCCTCTGCTTCAGGTGGAGGAGCTACAGGTGCTGGTTCATCTCTAGCTATCTCAGATGCCACTGGAGCAGGTGGGGTCAGGGGTACTGGATCCCCTCTAGTCTCATCAGGTACTTGATAAACTGGGATCTCTGGTGTCGGTGATTCACTTTGAGCCTCAAATCTATCCAATCGGATAGGCGGGGAACGACTAGTACCTTCCCCCGTATCCGTGCCAACCCGTCGGCTACTCATTTGTCTGGTCACAGGCATTTCTGTAAACAAGAAATAGAAAAACATGAATTAGACTTCAAACATCTTATGACCTCTCTCTATTGCACGATCTAGCAAATGAAAGAAGGATAACAATTCCTAAATGTCCCGTAGCCTCATGATTATAGGTATGGTGCACAACACACCCATAAACAAGACTCTACTAGACACGGCTTGTAGACTCCCTGGGATTCGACGTGCTCTGATACCAAGTTTGTCACGCCCCAAACCATGGGAGGCATGACCGACACCCGGAGCCCCAAAAGGCCGAGGGTGTCAAAATAGAGTGTATCTCTATTGAACTTGCTGGGGGTCTGAGACCGACAAGGTCTCTAAGAATAGCAATTTGAAACACTAAAAGCTCAATAGTAGTTAAGCAACTCAAGGCCGACAAGGCTATTATCATAGTAGATAGCTAATAACAAGGCCGACAAGGCCATACCCAACACTGATATACATATACACGTCTACAAGCCTCTAGGAGTAAGTAAAATATCTCATATCCAGGACAGGGCCCTGGACTACCCATAAGTTGTACATATACATAACCTGGCCAAAATATAAGCTAGACCTCTGACTCGTCAGCTCCAGGAAGAATGGAGCTTACCAAAATGGCTGAACTTTGCAACTCCTACTGAAGAGATCTGTCTGGATATCTGTCTGGACCTGCAGGCATGTATGCAGCGCCCCCAGGCAATGGGGACGTCAGTACGACAATAATGTACTTGCATGTAAGGTAGAAACATAAAAGCAAGTCGCAAGTAGTAAATCCGAACAAGATATAATATGAAACTTGTAAACTGTAATTGGTAAGACTCGTTAAGCTCTTTCTCTTTTATTCTTTTTAGAACACAACACATGCATTAACTCACGCTGCAACTCACTCTTTATAACCCACACTGAACCACAATAGCGCCTCGGCGCACCCTATATTTAATAGCCTCAATATGGCAGTAGCGCCTCGGCGCACACTATGTATATAATGGCCTCAATATGGCAGTAGCACCTCGGTGCATGTGTATAATGGCCTCAATATGGCAGTAGCACCTCGGTGCACACTATGTATATAATAGCCTCAATATGGCAGTAGCACCTCGGTGCACACTAACACGCAAACCACGCATAATAAGTGTATTACTAGATTGACCTTCAAAGCTATTCTTGTTATTTATGAAGGTTCATTTAGATAACTTCTTTAGCCTTGGCTTACTAGGTGTTGGACTCAACATACCAAACACATATAAATGGGGATTTGACTTTCTAACTTTCCTTGTATACTTTCTAAAGCTTGATTAGAGATCACAATACAAAGAAGAAACTTGACAAAAGGATAACTTACATTTCGTGCAAAAAGAATCAGATTTTTATAAGAAGGCGACTTGAATCACCATAATGTATAAATTAGTTCCTTAAGACTTGTTGAGTTACCAAATCAGCTCTCTTACAACAAAATACTCAAATTCCTTCTTTCGGAGATTTAGAGTTCTATTTCTAGATTCATGCCGATAAGGAATAAAGAAGCCTTAACATACCTCGTTCCTTCCGAAGATTGCGCTTACCACAACTTGGACTTTCCCTTATTAAGTTAATCTACAACACAAGGGTATAATGAAGCTAATATTAGCTCTTAAACCTGCTGCAACATTCCCAAAACAGTAGCTAAACATTTCCCGGGCAGATTTACGTATTTTGCATTAATTAAAGGTGTATCGTCACACCTTTCTCCCCTATCCAATACACATATCACACACACCAACCTACTGCCTCCAATAATACAAAACACATCAAACATCCCCTACACAACTCACCATGCCGAAATACAATAGCAACACATTGAACCCACGGCTTCCGATCGCCGTCCCGTGAGTTCTTAACAACAATTCAACAACAATTGTCCATCCGAACTTCAATCAAAAAATATTATTATGGGCAGAGTACTTACCACACTTGAAGGTGTGTTTTTATCCTCTTTTTATTGATGCTTTAAAAGCTTAAGTACCCCCTACACATACACCAACAAGAGAAGAAGAAATCTCTTAATTGTTACACAATTTCCATGTGTTAAATCATAAGAAAGGGGCTGCCATAGTTCATGTCTTTCTTACCATAGGATATCCTAGCTATATGTAGTATATTAATACCAAGATAACAAGTTGATTAACTCACCTTAAGCTTGAATTAATCTTGGTCTTCTTAGAACCCTAAAGGGAGAGAAGGGCTGCCAAAAGGAAATGAGATAAGAGAGAATTTTCCAGCTTTTTGTGATCAACATTGATCAGCAAATGGCCTGTATAAAGGGACCTTTTTGGCCGACTTTTTTTGAGTATATTTGGGCCAAAATGGGTCAATAAACTTGGGCCAAAATTATCCTTTGCTTGGGCCTCAAAAGGGTTAAGTTTTGGGGCTGATTTTGGGCTTCTCTTGGGTCAAAATGTGGTCAATATTGGTGGCTCCCTTTTGTAGTTGTTTGGGCCAGATTTGGTTGTGCTTTGATGGGCCAACTTTAAGCTTCATTTGGGCTACCATTAGGTCTAATAATCCATGGTGTTGCTGCCCGTAATCGGCCCTCGGAACTTAGTTCGTTAGCGTAGGTAGGTGATGCACCTACTTGTCACCTAAGAGCTTAGATAAGTCGAGCAAGTACCTCACTTGTTTTATCTCATTTTCAAAACCCCCCTCCTTATAACTTAACTTAACACTTATATACATTTGACCATTTCAAATTCTAGGCCAAAGTACCCCTTCACAATCTCGAGCTCAAATACCTTCGTCGATATTTACTTAGTCACATAGGTTTTGAAAGGTACGGGGTGTTATAGTTATATTCTATATTTTATGAGTAACCTGAATGTTAGGGTAGGTTTTAGGATAGAACTAGGCTTAAATATTATTTTTTGCTTGCCATTTTGCCACCGTAGAATAGGTTTATTTATGCTTACCCTTAGCTTTGTAGCTTGTAGCTTTACCCTGGTTAAACTAGAATCCTTAGTTTTTTTAGGAGGTTTTAGAGGCAGAGTAGGCGCTTTCGCTTATTTTCGCATTTAGTTCAATTTATTCCATTAATTTTTACTGTTATTGTGTAACTATGGGCACAAGGGCATAGCTTTGGACCAGACAGAGTTCTAGGTAAGTACTTTGTTTGGATGGCGCCTTTGCCTTGTCTTTGTTATATACTCCTGCATTTACTTGGGGGCTTTACTATATGTATTCATTTCTGCGATCATGAACTTGGCACATAACTTGGTTTTAAAAAAAATGAATGGTCAGTTTTCGAGTTAAAAAGGAGGTTTTCACTGTCGCTATATATTTTGAAGTTCTAAAAAGGAATTTGTACTACTTTACTACAGATTTCAGATTTAAAAGCTAAAACGCCTCCCTTTTTACCTATTTAAGTTTCGTGGAGGGTACTTTTACTTATTGCATGTCCGATCCAATATTTACTTATTGCATGTCTGATGCTGAAATTCTGGACTCATGTAGCATCAGTCGGATATACATCGCATCCATCTCATGCTGCACTGTGATGTGAGGCCAAAATTACATATATTTAGTCATTATTTGCCTCATATTTAGTCTTTTTATTGTCCTTTTTGAGCATTGATTTTCTGAATTATTCTTATATTGGGTATTTGTATTTGTAGGATTAAAACAGTGAAAAGTTGAAGAAATTTGAAGAAGAAACGAATTAAAAATGAGAAATCATATAAGGAAATCAAACATGCAGCTTAATGGATTGAATGTAATATTTTATTATTATTCATACATATGAATCAATTCAATTCAAGGGTGCTGTAAACGTGGCAGCCAGTGAAAATGCAACGAACAATTGAGGCAGCGGCACCACATACTAACAGTGCAATCCCAATTTAATTGAGTTTTGGTTTCTCAATTCATTTTGGACTCAGTTATTTTATTTGAGGTTTTTTCCTACACCTATAAATATCCCATAAGAATAATTCTTCTACAACTTTTGACCTACGAAGAGCTAGGAGCCGCCGTGGAGGCCGAAAAATATTGGTTTCATATTTTCTTCTCCTTTATTATTTATTTTATGTTTTTCTTTGGATGATTTGTTGTAATTACTCCATATCTATGTGGAGTTAAACTTCTCGTTCTAGGATTATGGTAGCTAACTACATGATTTTTTAGTAGACAATTGATTCGATTATTTATTTATCATATTAGTTGTTCTTATATTCTTGTGCTTACTATTTTAATGCTTCGCGACCATTAAAATAAATCTATAATCTCTTTGTGAACTCGAGAGAAGAATCATTGAGATAGAACGAAGAATATAGGGAGCAAGACCTCTCTTTTGTAACGTAAAGGGTAGGTTAGCGACTAGGATAGAAATATACCAAGAACGCCTTGCTTTGTTCATAGGGGAAGAAATATAACTGCTTTTAAAATAAGATGTCACATATTCAATGATGTAGTTGTTATGCTATTTTGAATAGGCAACTAGAGGCTCGAGAGACCATAGTTGCAATATCAACCCCGGAATCAACAACTAGGTGAACTAACAAGTCGATGAAATTGCTTATTAAACATGATTGTTAGTAGATCCATAGTCCTAGATCAATTTTATCACATTGATTACGTAAAAATCTGCTCCTTGTTGGTTAATTGTTCATTAGTTAACTTCTTCTTTTTTATTTCTAGATTAGTTAATCATCACCTTTGAAATTTTACGCTTGAATAAATAATTAGAACTAGTTTAATTTAATAAAATAGTTAATCGACAAGTCCCTGTGGGTATGATATCTGGACTTACAATCCTATATTACTTGTACCACCGCGTACACTTGCGTATGCGTTAGAACGCAACAAGTTATTGGCGCCGTTGCGGGGGACTTAGAAATTAATTATTTATCTATATTAGACTTTTTCTTTTTATTTATTTAAGTTTTTGTACATATTTTATCTTCTTTTACATATACTTCTTTTTATTTTTTTTTGATACTCCTCTTAATATGACATCCAGGGATAAAGATTGGTTGAAGGATCAATATTATTCATATGTTGGTAATCCTTGTCAGTATTGTGGAGGACTCTACCTGTGTTTCAATTGCCATTATATTCAAAAGGGCGGGTGGTGTGCACCTACCCAATCCTTTGAATTTAATGTATGTCACATATATGATGGTCAGGATGGCCATTCGAATGGTTGTCCTAACTCTTATTGCCGTTCCTCAAGCCCCTATTATGATTCTTCTGTTGTTTATGATATTGACAGGGTTAATGAAGTGGAGGATGTGAATGATTTTCACCTTATTGATATGCTGAAGGAAATACTAGATAACCTTACAAAGATGACAACACAGATGATAGAAGGTAGAGTTTATCTCAGACAAGAGATAGACCAATTTGGCTCAGATATCCATTACTTGGAGGATCACTTGAAGAAAAAGGTTGAGGCGTCTGATGCCCAATCATCAATTGTTGTGGATACTGGCCAACTAGTGGAGAAAAAAGAAGAATTTCATCCATTCAACTATACTTTATTCATAAGTGCTGATGTTGAGGAGATGTATGAAATTGAGCATGTCATAAACAATGCAAGTTTGGGATTAGGTACTGTTGGACCTCATTCTAATCACTTTTCTACATTATGTTTGGATGATGACATAAAAATTGAGTCATATGAACTAGTTGAGCAGTGTGTAGATGAGGAACAAGGTCTTTACATTCTAAAATTTTCCACACCAAAAAGACAAAATGACATTCCTCACTTAAGGGCCAAGAAGTGCAAGATGCGACATTATTTACTTGGTTCCTTCATCTTTATACCACCGCCCCTTGAGAGGAGCAGAATGTTTGATGCAAAGTTAGGGGCACATTTCATAAGTTTTAAGTGGAAAGAAAAGTAGTGTCGTGATGGCGTCATTCCGCGACGTTAAATCAAGCGCTTGTTGGGAGGCAACCCAATTTGTAGTGTAGTTTTTTTTTTTTAATATAGTGTCATGTTTTTTTTGTTTATTTTGCAAGTTTGGGGAAGTCTGAGTACCCGAATTTGAAAGCTAAGGAGCATGGTTTAAGCTTAAGTGTGGGGTCATTCGCCCCCTTGATCAAAATTGAAGAAACATACTTTTACCTAGACTCTAGAGGGCTCCAGGGAGTATCTCTCACCCTTCTTCTTCATCTTTTTCTATAAATAGCTTTGGGGACAAAGCATGATTTTAAGTGTGGGGTGGGAATTCTTTCAATATTTATGAGTTTAAGGGTGAGTATGCCATAGGATTTTATTTTATTTGAAGAAAAAAAAAATATATAGAAAAAATAATAATTAAACACAAAAAGTTTTATTTATTTATTATTTATTTTAGTTTTTAAGCGGCATATCTCATTCACCCCTTAGTTTTTCTTATGGCCATGGTTCTTTTCCGAGAGGAGGCTCCTTGAACCCGGCAAATTTTTATTTTTTAGAATAATTATTTTATTTTTTATTTTTTTAGGAGTAGTTTTTTTTTTTGGGAGAGAATAAAAAGACCTTTTGACTTGTTTGATACTAGAAATTTAGGCCTAATTTGGAGTAGAACTTTCTTGTGAGTGTTTGAGTATAAAATAAATTAGCAAATCTTTTGACACCTAGGCTCAGAGTAGTGACTCTGTATATATAGCTTATTCTTATTTTATAGTTTGTTATGACCCTGTCCATCTTAGAAGTAGAATTGATCCATCTTGATTGAGACTTGTGCCATGTGTGGTGAGGATTTCTTGCATATTCCATGTTTTGCATCTTAGTCTAGAACTTGCCCTGCATGTTATTGAAGCGAAATAAAAAGTGTTGCTCTGTTTAGAAGATGATAATAGGCTTTCTTTGATTTGTCTTATAAAATTTTGCCTTTTCAGATATTATATCACTAGTTACCCCTTTGAGCCTGTAGCCTTTTGTTTGATAGCCGTATTTTTGTCATGATCCTTTTGTTGAATCCCTAACTTTTGCACCCTGCTTTCTTGAGCACTGTAACATAGACTGTGATAAAATTATTAAATCTGAAGAAAAGGGATGGTTGAGTGTAAAAGGTGAACAATGATATCTACAAAGTGATGAAAAGGCCCTCTTTGAAAGAATGTGACATTAAAGAAAAAGAGATGAAAAAAAAAATTGCGTGAAAAAAAAAAGAGTGAAACATTCTTGTTAAGATGAGAACACTAGTGAAAATAAATTTAAGAGAGGGCTAAAAAAATAAAGTGTTAAAAATAATGGGTGATGAAGTCTAAAAAAAATGCAAAGTGCTTAGGGAAGTGTAAGTCACTATTATATAGTTTTCCTACCTGTCCCCTAGACAATATTACAACCAGTTAAAGTCTTCTTTGATTCTATTCGAACATGCTTAATTAGTGGAGATATACATAATGGGCAAGCCTATGGTTCTTTGTGCATACATGTGAATTCTTTTGTGAGTGTGAGAGTTGATCTTCGATGCAAAGTCCTTAAATTGTATTTGATTCATTAAATTGAGTGTGTGGACTATTACTTCTTGTGATGGCACTTTTTTCATGATAGATAAGTGATTTTATTAGCTTTCTTTGAAGGAGTAGGTGAGCAAACTAAATTTGATGAGTTAGAGTCCTTCTTTGTGGTTAGGAGGTTAGAAATTTATTGTTTATTTGTATATCTTGCATAATGATCGGGAAGTGTACTTGATGTTGTGATTGGTTGTATGGCCTAATTGTTTGTATCAATCAAAGTGGTGGTGTGCCTAGTTTAATTTTTGAGATGAGCTTTAATGCTTGCTCAAGGACGAGCAAAAGTCTAAGTGTGGGGTGGTGATGTGAGGCTAAAATTACATATATTTAGTCATTATTTGCCTCATATTTAGTCTTTTTATTGTCCTTTTTGAGCATTGATTTTATGAATTATTCTTATATTGGGTATTTGTATTTGTAGGATTAAAACGGTGAAAAGTTGAAGAAATTTGAAGAAGAAACGAATTAAAAACGAGAAATCATATAAGGAAATCAAGCAGACAGTTTAATGGATTGAATGTAATATTTTATTATTATTCATACATATGAATTGAATTTCAATTTAATTCAAGGGTGTTGTAAAGGGCTGCCACGTGGAAGCCAGTGAAAATGCAACGTACAATTGAGGCGGCGGCAACACATACGAACAGTGCAATCCTAATTTAATTGAGTTTTGGTTTCTCAATTCGTTTTGGACTCAGTTATTTTATTTGAGGATTTTTTCTACACCTATAAATATCCCATAGGAATAATTCTTCTACAACTTTTGACCTACGAAGAGATAGGAGCCGCCGTGGAGGCCAGAGAATATTGGTTTCATATTTTCTTCTCCTTTATTATTTATTTTACGTTTTTCTTTGGATGATTTATTGTAATTGCTCCATGTCTATGTGGAGTTAAACTTCTCGTTCTAGGATTATGGTAGCAAACTACATGATTGTTTAGTACACAATTGATTCGATTATTTATTTATCATATTAGTTGTTCTTATATTCTTGTGCTTACTATTTTAATGCTTCGCGACCATTAAAATAAATCTATAATCTCTTTGTGAACTCGAGAGAAGAATCATTGAGATAGAACGAAGAATATAGGGAGCAAGATCTCTCTTTTGTAACGTAAATGGTAGGTTAGCGACTAGGATAGAAATATACCTAGAACGCCTTGCTTGGTTCATACGGGAAGAAATATAACTGCTTTTCAAATAAAATATCACATCTACGCTCAACGATGTAGTTGTGATCTATTTTGAATAGGCAACTAGAGGCTCGAGAGACCATAGTTGTAATATCAACCCCGGAATCAACAACTAGGTGAACTAACAAGTCGATAAAATTGCTTATTAAACATGATTGTTAGCAGATCTATAATCCTAGATCGATTTTATCACATTGATTACGTAAAAATCTGCTCAAACTTCTTCTTTTTTATTTCTAGATTAGTTAATCATCACCTTTATAATTTTACGCTTGAATAAATAATTAAAACTAGTTTAATTTAGTAAAATAGTTAATCGAGAAGTTTCTGTGGGTACGATATCTAGACTAACAATACTATATTACTTGTACGACCGCGTACACTTGCGTGTGCGTTAGGACGCAACGCACTGCATTGTATGTTGAATGATTTTTCTTTAAATGCCTGATTTCCTTATTATTATTATTTTCACCATCTATTAGAATGTGACTCTTTTTAATTAATAACTAGGTTTAGGTGGATCCCTGTAGCTAGCTTATATTATATATTATTATTTTGAGCTCGATCGGCCTATGTTTCCTACTGAGTACCCCGTGTTTTGGTACTCATACTAAACTCTGCATCTTTTTCTGATGCAACACCTAGTATGAGCCACCCTCAGTGAACATCCTCTCTCATTCATGGCCAGTGACTTCAACCGATTCTGGGTGTCATACGAAGGGGCTGTTGTCTGCACCAGCGGTTGTGCATGGCGCACGATGACCGCACCTCTCAGCAGAATCTTGATCTCTTTTGATTACTTTTACACTTCAACTTCTTTTGAGCTCTTTTAGATCCAATTCCTTATTTTCTTTTTTTGACCATGAGTACTTGCATTTACATCAATAAAGGCCATATGTAACTCTAAATCTTATCAAAGCATGGCAATAATTCATGAATAAAGGCTCAATAAGTTGATAGATTACCGACTTATCAAACCCCCAAACTTGAACAATTGCTTGTCCTAAAGCAAGCTACTCACAATGTAAGGAATGAATTATGCTCTAAAACACATGGGTTGCACTCAAAATTACTCTACTCTAAAAACTAAGAAAAATAACAAACAAAAAGACTCAACTACAATGCTCATCTCAATTTAGACCACCACATTCTCAAGGCAATTGATCATTTCAAAACATTCATTAAAAGGACTTCACTTCTCATTCAAAAACAAGGATTTTTCCATTCAAAACAAGATAAAGCTTCTCAAATCATTGGCATAGACCATCAAGGTTTTCCTCGATATTGGCCACATAACTTATCTCATTCATTCCTTTCAATTGAAATAGAGACTTCATGTTTCCATTAGAGTGCATGATTCCTCTCACCACAAGAGAGTATCTCACTCACAATCGTGAAATTCACAATACAAGGGATTATAAAAAAATCACCAAGACTCTCACTCTCTCAAGGAAGTTCAAGTGCACACATATCGAACCATAGGATTGCCCTTCATGTAATTCACCACTAATGTAGAGTTACCGAGCTTAGAATCACTAAGGACTTGCAGGTTACGATGTTGGCTAGGTCTAAGGTAAGGATTGAATTTGGATCAAGTGAATAAACCTCCCTAAAACTCTTTGTTATCATTTCAAACACCGCCCACATTTTCGAACTTTGACTTTACCTTATTTCTTCCTCACACAACCCAAGCTCTTCCCTTTAACTAGATTTTTTCAACCTCCTTGTATCACCTTCACTTGGTAGCACCAATTCTTTTCTTTTCATTTTGCTCATTGCATTGGATTTGGAGAAATTTTCAATTCAAATATAAGGTGCTACCTTGCACTTAGAGTGCATCCCTTTTCTTTTCCACATTAAGTACATACACCCCAAAACTTAGGCTTTTGCTTATGTTATTATTTCAATTTCCCCTAAGCTTAGGATTTTAGCCTATAATTCACTTTCGAGCCACTAGGGAGGATGCGTGCAACAATACAAGTTCCATAAATGGTCAAGGTGTCAACAAGGTGCCAAAGAAAGGTCACAAGCTCAAAGGGGTTCACTAGGATCATTGTCAAGGGAAGTCATTTGGGTGAAATGTCTATTCAAAAAGGGTCTAAGGTCATCTTCCAAGCTCGGTCACATCTAGGATTTCACCTTAAATCACATTCGGGGCAAGTTCTAGATGACACGCATGCACAAGAATCAAAGGATAGCCTTACCACACAAGGCATCACAACACAAGAATTTTCAACATTAGTCTCAAAATCAATTGGGACAAATGACTTTTGACAAGCTATTCCAAGTTCATTACACACTCATTTGTGAATTGATCAAGCCAAACTGAGAGTGTGCAAGTCATGACAAGAGAATGCTTTTATCAACATTGATTTTCCCTTTTTCCATTAATTTTCAAAAACTTCTTGCCAAGAATTTTTTTCGATGGGTCCCTTTCAAGACAAGCAAAGCACAAACTCGATCAAAAACTAAAAATTGACGTTTTCGCTTAAGAAAGTCACCTCTCAATCTATCATAGGGAAACAACAACCCTGTTCGACACAAAAATAAAAGAAAAAGAATAAAAAAGAAAACATTTGCTCCTTAGGAAAGAACCTTGGTATTAAGAAAACCCTTGGAGTTTATTACTAATCTACTATTAACAAGGCAACTACAAATTCAAGCGCTCATGAATCATTTGAAAAAAGGCCTCAGCGTAGGCACTAGCGCATTTGCAAGGCACGAGTAGTGGAACAATGATATCGTGTAATACTAACCCGACACACAATCAAAATTTAAAAACATCAAGCCCGATGAGGGAACAATTAAAGCATCAAAATAACATAAAATAAAAGGCCCGTAAAGGGCAATATCAGAATCATCTAAAACATGCCCGACAAGGGCCAAATAAATTGTCTAGCAGGGAAATAAACAGTCATAGGCCCAACAACGGCAATAAAAACATCTCGAAGCCCAACATAGGCAACCAACCAAGCAAACAAGCACCACCTCCCCTATGAAAATAAGCATTGTCCTCAATGCTCTAAGCTCAAAGAAGTAAGGAAAGGGTGCAACAACTCCCTGGGATGACTACTCTTTATCACCATCCGCTGCCTCTACACTAGTGCCTGCACCACTCATTCAGGATTGCAAAGTAAGGGTCGACTCTCAGAGAGCTTCTTGGACCTTTGGGTTCTAATCATCACCTAAATCCGCATCATCATCATCATAAGCAGAAAACAAGTCATCCAAGGGACCGAGAGTGTGGTGGGGCAGAGGCATGGAACTCAAATCTGCATCATCAACCGGAGCTTTTCCTTTTGCCTTATCAATATCCTTTCGGGTATCCTTCACAACCCACTCAATGGTGTCTACTATTTGGAATTACTTACTCATGCTCTCCACCACCCCTTTTATAGCCTTCTTCACAGCCTTCTCAATAAACCCGAGTAGCTTGTTAGCTAGGTCGACCAACTACCTATCCTGATTATAGGTCTTGTCGACCACATCTTAGAGGCTACTCTTGGTTAATGGCCCTCTAGGTGCAACAGCTTCCGGAGTAAGTTCTTCTGAGGTTTCTCGAGAAGGAGAGGAAACATTGTTCAGCATCAGACTTATCAACTTCAACCTCCTATGAGGGCTCCATTTTGTGCCTCTTGAACCTAGGGGCATCCCTTCCAATTTTCTTATCAAGTTCCAACACACCAGTGGCAAGAGTAGGAGTGTCACAACTGAAATAGGGGATGCTAGCATTTGCACAAGGCTTGATGTTAAGCACAGGGTAGGGGAATGCATCACCACCTTTACGAGCTTTCCTCTTTGTCACAAAGTTTACAATCTCCCCAAAGTTGATGCGACCCCCTACCATAATCAAGGCTATAAAATAGCTCCATCCTAGGTGACCTTTTGGTAATTCTGAGAAGGTAGAAAGCGGGAGTGGACGAAATCATACAAAAGGTGAGCCTCAAAGTACAGAGTCGTCCTAAAAATATCACCCCCCATAGTGACCCATATAGGAGTGTCAGGAAAAATAATAGGAGCATCCCACGTAAGAGGTTTCTGAGCAGCAGTCAACTTAGCCATTAGTATAGGCGCGAGCTCAATTAGGGTACTCCAATAGATGGCATTTATAGCAGCCGGAGTGATGCGGACTTCCTTGCCACAAACCATGACTTATATCCCTTAGCATCCTGCGTGTCTTGGTAAAAGGCAAAAAACTCCTAAACTATCTATTTATAGTGGTTTTCAGGCATCTCTTGGAATGGTTTTCACTGTCGGTTAGTGAACTATTCAGGGATGTTGGGCAGATTATCCCCCACTACAGCCATGTTAAAACTCTGCTCTGTGTTATAGGGCTTATTCTTGTTACGATCATACACGAACTTCATTCCTTCAACCCCAAAACGAATCCTCTCTTCCTCCGAAACTTGTGCATGAAGAGGTGTTAGGGTTTTGTTCTTTCCTTTGGAGGTGGAAGTGGAGGAGGGAAGAGCTGGTTGCCTTCGTGAACTTTTCCCTATGTTGCCCCTAACAAAAGTCATAGTCTGCACATAGAGATTATGAGCATTCAAATAAAAAGCAAAACCTTTTTGTATTTTTTGCATTTGTAAAAGAGAAAAGCTAAAAGAAGTTAACTAATTGAAAAGAATGGAATGCAAATAAGAAGAAAAACAAAACAGGTAAGTTATGGCTTGTACGAACCATGTGCGGACTGCACCAAGAAAAGTGCGTGTCGCACATGTCATCGCATAAGCTACCAGAACCTATGTTAGATTCTGCTTTGGGGTGCAAAGGCTGATGCAAACCGCACCAGCGATTGTGCGTGTCACACAATACTTCACCCCTAACTCTTGTGAACTGGCATCAGTTCTCTATAAGGTGCAGCACCTTGTGCGTTTCACACATAAAGATCTGTACGTCGCATGCAAAATGCACAAGAAAACAATTTGAACTTTTTGGTTCCTTATGTTCTTGTGTGTTACACATATGATTCGCAGAGCAATACTTTTGCAATGCACTCGGCACCAAACACAATCACCGACACTAACAATTGGGCTAAAAATAATATGAGCAAACTAAATCAATCAACACATTCAAAACAAAAGAAGAGCTTAATGATTTCCCTTAAGAAGGACGATTTCCTTTAACAAGGACGTTACTCCGTCTATCATTAGGAACATCAAGACTTCAATTGACAAATCAATAGGCACATTCAACAACAATTTCATAACTCCCAATTAAGAACATTTACTCACAAGCATAATAACCTAGACTATCAGAAAGGCACAATGGTAGTAACAATTTCAGCCCCAAATGTTGATTTCTAACAAAAACCTCATGAAGATGACGATTTTCCTTTAAGAAAGACGTCACCCAATCTATCATAGAGTCAAACCATGCATCAACACAAGTGGGTTACTCAAACTTCATCCAAACATAGATTTTTAAGACTAAAATTGCCACTCACAACATGTATCATCATAACTTCAAGTTCTACCAAGTTAATCCTAAGAAAAATCAATAATATAACCCAAAATTGAGGACCCAAAATTTTTGAATCTCACCCAAAATTAACATGGAAGAATAATGAGCATGCTTCACAATATGAGTTCCCAATCATCATAAAAATATGTATTTAACATTGGGGAACTTACCACAAGTAAAGATCAGAGAGGCAGAATAAAAAAATAGAGCTTTTTGAAGTGCTACAATGAAGACCCAAGATGTCGACTGGAGAGAGAAATGGCAGTGATGGTGGTGATGTGGTGGTGAAGAGGATTGGGTGAGAGAAGGAGAAGGTTTTGGTAGGAGTTTGAGGGATTTTGGGGGAATTTTTAGAGAGAATTGTGGAGGTTTGTGGAGAAGTATAGGGAGAAAAAGAGAAGGTGTCGATTTATAATTGAGAAAAATAAGAAGAAAAATCACCGGGTTGGTCTCCAGGTTGGGTCGGTTAACTTGTAGGTCAAACAAAGTTTAAAAACTTACTTTGGTGTGCCATGACGTGCGATTTGCACAAGCAAATGTGCGGATCGCACATCGCTTTGCACCAGCTGAATTATTGCCCAGAGTTGGCCCAACTTTCTGCTTTGTGATGTGATGGAGGTGCGATGCGCACATTGGCCTATGCGAAATGCATAGCCCAGTGCTCGTTGCCTCCAACTTAAAATTTTACTTCCAATTTTCTAGTTTGAGGGGCATTGGCTCGTGCGACGCTCATAACTACATGAACAAACCACACGGGCTTCCGCACGTCCCCTTTTTGTCTTCATTTTCCACTTGGTCATATTTCCTCATCATGCATTCCTATAAAAACACACAAAAAATAACAAAAGGTAACAAAAGTAAAGTAAAAACACTTGGGTTGCCTCTCAAGAAATTCTTGATTTTATGTCGCGGCTCGACGATAGTATCTCAATCCTCAATCATTGTCGGAAAGTATGCCAATCCGATTGGTGTGGCCCTATCCTAAGAAAGGGAATTACTCCATCAACACCTTTATTATATCTTGTTGTTGCCTAAGTGGAAACATCAAAGGCTCAGGTACCTCATTCTTCACACTCTCATCATAGGCATCCAGAAACTTGACCTCAATATTAATCACAGGCACTACTCAAAATTCGTCCGATGGCTTTGTGGGTTGGCATACGTTGAAGGTCACCTCATCGCTTCCCACTCGAAACTTGAGTTCTATGAGCTCAACATCAACTAAGGCCCTCCTCATAGCGAACAATGGTCGCCCCAATATGATAGGAACCTCAATATCTACCTCACAATCCAAGGTCAGAATGTCAGCCAGTAGGATGAGCTTGTCGACCTTGACCAATACATCAAATAGGATCCCTACCAGACATTTGATGGACCTATCAGCTATGGGCAATCGCATAGGTGTAGTCTTAGACGTACCCAAGCCTAACTTCTTGAAGATAACCAGGGGCATCAAGTTAATACTCGCCCCTAAGTCACACAAAGCTTTCCAGAACACAAACATGCTGATAGTGCAAGGAATCCTAAAGGCACATGCGTCTTCTCGTTTCTTAGAAATGTTTCTTGTTATCACATAACTATAACTGTGTGAAACTTTCATGGTACCCATATCAACAATAAACTTCTTTTGAGAAGCTCTTTCATAAATTTTGCGTACCCAGTCATTTTCATTAAAGTCTCGACCAAAGGGATATTAATAGAATGTTTTCTAAACATGTCAGCAAACTTTCTAAATTGGTTATCCTCCTTCTTTTTGGCCAATACTTGTGGGTATAGAGGAGGACCCTCAGGTAGTGTGGTTAGCACACTTGTAACATTAGGAGTGTCCTCCTGAATATCTATAGCCACTTGAGAAGGAGCATCATCCTCCTTCTCCTCTTCACTCGCTTCATCATTCATAAGAACATTGGGTGCACTAAGATTCACCCCAACTTCCAGCTCTTCATCATTTATTTCATTCACAATCTTAGCCTCACTTATAATTGTTGACTCTACAACAACCTCCACACTAGGTTTCTTTATCACACCACTCACTCTTCCATTTTTTCTGACAATAGCAATGACATGGCAATCATTTTCTCGATTTGTTGTAGTGTCACTAGGGAGTGTCTCTTTCATTCGAGGATTCATTTGGGTGGACAAGTGGTTAATTTGCTCCTCAAGATGCTTGATAGAAGCCGAGTGTGAGCTCACTATTTGATGAAGAGTCGACACTTTTCTCTTTAGATCCTTCACTCTGCTATCGATTGACTCAACATTCTTCAAAACACAGGATAGACTATCCTTAATTTTTGAATGTCCGGGGTTGCTCACAGTGGGTTGATAATAAGAGGAATCAACCTTATTTGGAGGAACATAAGGGTTAGAACTCCGGTGATTGTATCTATCACCTTCTTTGTCACGATTCCTCTAATTTACATCTCGCTCTTTATCCTTAATCTAACCTTGATTATCGTCCCTCACCCGCCAATACCCAGGTCAAGAACCCGCCAAAAAATAGCAAATCTTCCCATCCACAATAGTAAACATCTCTTCTTCACTTGCTTGAAGCTCCAGAGTACTCGCGACATTTACACTTTTTGTAATACCGGGCCCTATCATGTGCTTGGCTAAGAGATCAATTTGTGTTAGCATTTTTCCCATAGCCTCATCACTTTCCTCATCTTTACGGCGCATTTCATGTGTCAAAATAGATAAGGTAACACCCATGGGAACACCAGCTTCCCTCGTGTGCCAAGCACGATTAATCTTGGTCATCCTTTCTAGAAGAGCCGAGGCAATACCATATTGTTGATCCATGAAGGTACCTCCCGCAGGTTGTTACACACAAATTTATTCATTGAATTCAAACCCCTATAAAAGCTTTGGACAAGGACATTATCTGGAAATTCGTGATTGGGGCACAACAAGAGTTTCTTTTTACACCTCAGCCACGCCTCATGTAATGGTTCATCTTGGAGTTGATGAAAATTAGTGATTTCATCCCTAAATTGCATCATTCTTGAGGGAGGGAAGAATCTCACCATAAATGCTTCGACAAGACCATTCCATGTAATGATTGATTCTTCCGGAAGCTTTTCTAACCATGCCGTCACTTCTCCTGTGAGGGAGAAGGGAAATAAGCGAAGACGGATGACTTCTTGGGGGATGTTGTGGAAGAAAAATGGCTGGCATATCTCAATGAAGTTTTGGATGTGCCTATTTACATCTTCATGTGCAGATCCTCTGAACAATCCTTTCATTTGTATAAGGTGTGATAACGCCCAAACTACACCTCAAATTACGAAGCGTAAGCGGTCATCATCAAATATAGAACCCAACAAAGGTTGGGGTCGATCCCACAGGGAATAAGGTGCAAATTAAGTCGTTAGTGAATTAGGTGACTAGTAATCAATAGTTTCCGGTAAATATGGGGGGTTTGTGAAATAAATATTTGAACAAAGCAACTAATAACATACAAGTTTTAATCAATATGAGAGAGAACTAGGGAAGTGTTCACCATGGCGTTGTAACAATGTCGATTCAAGCTTAACCGGGTTCTTTCTTATATGCATGTCACGATGTGATTGAATTAATTGTATCATCTAAACGTTTCTCAACCAAATAGACGAATTTCCTTTTCAATTATCTCGACCTTGAAAAGGTGAGCTTTTTATATTTCAATCCTAAACATCAAGTAGATTAATCTAGTTACAACATTAATCATAAGACGAGAGTTGGTAGTCTCGAATCCTCGTAGTTAATCAAATTTCCCGGTTTTAATTTCTTTACTCAAGCAAATTAAACCTAGGCATGTTCTAATATTTGCAACCACTAGAAAATGTGAAGAATGAATGATTAACAACGTGAGACTCATAAATATTGAACCCGACGCTACCCGGAATCTATATCGCTACTTTAGCCATGGCTCCCATAACCCTAGTTGTGGGAAGTTAGTTAATCATGCTATTAAGAAAAGAGAAGAGATTCGTATTCATAATAAAGAGAAAAGAGATTCTTAAAATATAATGAAAGCAATCTTCAATTATCCAAGAACAAGAAACCAAGATCCCAAGAATAATTCAAGAACACGATTTCAAGAAGAAGAAAATGTGTTTCTTGCTCAAAACTCTCCTAAAACTATTTGGTAATCAATTGGTAATGAATAATAATAAAATAAACCTAACATAGGGTATTTATAGGAGTCCAGGAAATAAACCCAAAAACGTTCGGAATCCGTGTCGCGTTCTGCCTTAACTTGACGGTTTGGGTGACGGACCGTCACAAGCTTGACGGGCCGTCACTTGAACCGTCACAGCTAAACAATGAGTTTTCAGGAGAATTTTCAGGTAAGTCATCCACCAGGTGACGACTTACAAGTTTATATGCGTTTTATGATGAATTTTCAGGTAAGTCGTCCACCAGGTGATGACTTACATGTATATAGGGTAAAAACTGCATTCGAGGAGTGCGTTTCATCTTGGTGGCTTGGGTGACGGTTCGTCAGGTCAGTGACGGGCCGTCAGACGGGCCGTCACTCCTAGGCAGTGGTGCTGCCTCACTTGACGGCCAAGGTGACGGACCGTCACCTTGGTGACTGGCCGTCGCGGCGGCCGTCACTCTTATCCAGACGCGCTCTTTTGATCAGATTTCCTTCCTTTTCTACGTTTGTCTCCCTTTCCTACAAATATAACATAAAAACATCAAAAACGACGACGGTTGCTTGAAAACTTACGATAGTTCTTAGTTTAGAGGCGTCGAAAGTGTCGTAGAATGGCGGCACATCAAGGTGCAGCATGGCTCCTAACATGAAACACCACATTGCCAATCGTGGGATGTAGGCAGATTGCACCTACCCTCCTTGAATATGAGGCTCAGGGGCTGCATCCATGAATCCATCAACACTTTTGTTGTCGCCTACTTCGCTCATGGGCGGCCTAGTCAACAATCAAAAACAACAAAACAAAGTAAAAACTCACAATGTGATTTAAAACATCAATCAAAAGGCTACACAAAACAAATTCCTCGGCAACAATGCCATTTTTGATAACGCTCAAGTAACACTCTCCATATGGAGGTGATAGCGATCGTCAGAGCAAAACAAAATTTATATTCTCAATGGGAGTTGGGGTCGATCCCAAAGAGAAATGGTAGAGTCACTGATAGAACTCAGATGTACTCTCTAAGATGGAGGTATCGACGATAATTAAGAAAAACATAATTTATATTACCCTATGGGAGTCAGGGTCATTCCCACTGGGAATTGGAGTTTAACCAAAAAGATTATAAAAAAGACATCACAACGAGAGTAGATTGTCCAAACAATAAATAATGTAAAAAAAGAGGGGGAATTCGGAATCCGTCACAATTCAAATTCCAACAAAGCAATGAAAATAAATGCAAGGTGTAAACAATAGAGAGAGGACTACTAGGGATGCATTTCCAATGGGACTTGAATACGGGTCAAGGTACTTGCTAATTTGCATAAATTCTTACTAACTAACATAGGTAGCATTGATTTTACGCATGTTTCTTAATCTCTCGATCAAACAATCATTTATCCAATGGTTTTTTATTCAAACACCATTGTTTAGGCATAAACCAACCAACGTATGCTTGGGGAGGTCACACTATTTCTAGCTTAGACCCTTAATTGGGTGTTTCCAGTGAATTAAGCTATTTCTAGCCCCAATCTAAGGGGAATCTCAAGTACCCACTAGCAATTTCACATTCAAAATTGTAAACTCCTTTTTCGAGCAAGAACACAACCAAGTAAAGTAAATCAATGTTTCAAACCATCAATTTTAGAGTTAAAATATGGTGAAATCACTAGAACCATGTCATATTAGAAATTATAAACACAAATAAGCAAGACCCATACCCTTTTATCAAGTACCCATCATCAACACATCCCTAGACAAGAAAACTTAGCCACTCATGCTAAAGGAAGAAGAAAGTATACCTATAGGGAAATTCAAATGCCGTTTCATTAATTGTAGCAAGAATTCAATATCTAAGCTCAAATTTATAAGCCCAAGGTTGAAGATTGAGAGAATGGATTGAAACCCTTTTACTTGCCTTGGGAGAGAAACTTTCTTCAAAAACTGAAAATTATCAAAAACTCTAGAAAATTGTGCCTGAAATGGGTTTTAGAAGGTTCCTAATTCATCATACAAAGATGGACAAAAATGCCCTTCGGGAGCCATGCGGCATGACTTACAGTTCACACATCACATAGTGAGCATCGCACAACTCTGCAAAAGTGGACCAGAAACTTCAGCCAATCTTCAATCTTCATGTGAAATGGGGTGTGGTTTGCAGGTCACATTGTGCGTGTCGCATGGGCACCGTACCCCCTTACAGATTCTCTTCTCCTTCTTAGCCTTCATGCAGAGGAAGGTGTGGACCGCACCAGCAGTTGTGCGTGTCGCATAGGGTCCGCACCTCAAGGTAGATTCTTCACCTTTTTTAATCAACTTCACACTTCAACTCTGTTTAAGCTCTATTGGATCCATTTCCTTATTATCCATCTTGAACCAAGAGTACCTGCATTCATGTCAATAAAGGCTATAAGAACCTCTAAATCTTATTAAAACATGGAAATAATTCATGATTATCGACTCATCAAACCCCCAAACTTGAACTATCGCTTGTCCTCAAGTAAGATACTCATAAGGTAAGGAATGAATTATGCTCTAAAAATCAATCAAGGCACAAAAGACTAATCGATTCTAAAAAATAAGAAATTAATAAATAAAAAGACTCAAACAAAAGACTCAACTACCATGCTCATCTCCATTTGTACCAGCACAAAAATCAAGGCAATTTCTCAGTTCAAAACTTTTTCAAAAGAATTTCATTTCTCATTCAAAATCAAGGGAATTTGTCATTCAAAACAAGATATTAAGCTTCACAAGTCATTGGCATGGACCATTAAGGGTTTGCTCGAGATTCACCACACAACTTGTCTCATTCATTCCTCTCAATTGAAATAGAGACTTCATGTTTCAATTTGAGTGCATGATGCCACTAACCACAAGAGAGAATCCCACTCAAAATCATGCAATTTCACAATACAGGAGATTACAAAAGAACCGAGAAGACTCTCACTCTCTTAAGGAAGTTCAAGTGCACACATGTCGAACCATATGCTTTCCCTTCATGTAAATTGCCTCTAATGTAGAGTGGCCAAGCTCGGAATCACTAAGGACTTGTGGGTTATGATATTGGCTAGAGTTAAGGTGAGGATTGCATTTGGCTCAAGTGACTATACTTCCCTAGCACTCTTTCATTTCATTTGTAACACCTCTCACATAATCGAATTTTGACTTCAACTTTTTTTTCTCCCTCACACAACCCAAGCTTCCCCCTTTCAATTTCTATCATTCAACCTCCTTGTAACACCTTTATTTTGTAGCACCCATTCTTTTCATTTATTTTTGCTCATAGGATTTGACTTTTGGAGCAATTTTTGATTCAACACAAGGTTCTACTTTGCACTTGAGGTGCATTCCCTTTCTTCTCCACATTAAGCACATACACCCCCAAACTTAGGCTTTTGCCTATGTTGTCATTTTAATTCCCCCCCCAAACTTAGGCTTTTACCCTACGTTTAATTTGTAAGCCATTAGGGATGATGGGTACCAAGATAGAGGTTCCAAAAAGGCCAAGGTGTCAAACAAGGTGCCAAAAGACGGTCATAAGCTCAAAAAGGGTTCACTATAATTGATGTCAAGGAAAGTCTTTTGGGTAAAGTGGCTATTCAAAAAGGGCCTAAGATCATCTTCCAAGATCGGTCACATCTAGAATTTCTCCTTGAATCATATTCAGGGCAAGTTATAGATGACACATATGCACGAGAATCAAGGTAAAGCCTCACCATACAAGGCATCATGCCACAAGACTTCTTCACATTAGTCTCAGAATTAATTAGGACAAATGACTTTTGACAAGCTATTCTGAGTTCCTTACACACTCGTTTGTGAATCGATCAAGCCAAACCGCGAATGTGCAAGACATGAAAAGAGAATGCTTTCCTCAAAAAATTAGTTTCCTTCTTTCTTTTCTTTTTCAAAAATGTTTTGCCAAGATTTTTTTTCGATGGGTCCATTTCGAGACAAGCAAAGCACGGACTCAAACTAAAGCTAAAACTTCAAATTTTCCCCGAATAAAGTTGCCTCTTAGTCTATCATAGGGAAACACCAGCCCGGTTTGACACAAAAATAACAAAAGAAAAAGAAAATAAAGAAAATATTTGCTCCTTGGGAAAGAATCGTGGTATTAAGAAAACCCTCCGAGTTTATTGCTAAACTACTATTAACAAGGCGATAACCAAATTTGCACCCTCATGAATCATTTGAACAACAAACCTCAGCGTAGGCCTTTAGCGCATTTATAAAGCGCGGGTAGTAAGACAATGGATCGTGTAAGACTAACCTGGCACACAATCAAGATTTAAAAATCAAGCCTGACGAGGGCACAATTAGGCACAAGGCCAAAAGTCAAATCAAGGTTCACGAATAATTATAGACAGCCCCCAAACTTAAAGTACAGATAGCCCTCGATGCAAAAAAAAGTTATACAGATAAGAATGAGTGCAAAAACTCCCTGGTAATGCTAATGGTGGAAACGATGCCTCCGTGAGTAAACCAGCTGAGTTGGTCTAAGAGACCTAGGTGGTGATGATATCGGTGGTGGGATATAGGCATGCACTGGGTCAATTTGAAAACCCGCCAACAGGGGTATTGCAGGGTCCCATGGCAACTTAAGGGGATCAAAAGGGTCATCCACAAACCATTTATCCTCGGTGGTCATCAATTCATGATAAGACGGTGGTGGTGAAGCCCAATTTAGCCTAGGTAGATGCCTCTATTTAGGCACGGGTGAATCAGGAGGGTTCGGATATTGCTGGGATGATGGAGCATCAAACACTGCTTGAATTTTGGATGTACTTTTGACATTATTTTGGACCCAACCTGTGCACCAATCATCGGGATGGCTAGCAACCTTTGGAGAGAATTTAGAGTTCGGGGCTGATAGATTAAGATACCAATTAGGAATCTTTGGCCCAACATGTGGTATTACTTGCCTAAGCTCATGAACCTCCACTTCCATGGTATCCATTCTAGCAAAAAGCTTGCTCACACTTGACACTATCGGCTTTAAACTAAATTTAATAGCGGATTGAATCATGTATGGGATATCCTTAGACACCTTGTGCAAACGCTCCTCATTATGTTGGACAAGGTGAGCAAGTTTAAGAAAATTACCTGAGGTAGATGTTGTTGGGGGAGCCATGTGAGTGGTGTTTGATGCCCCCTAAGATGGGGATGGATGGTCCAATTGATTAGAAGAAACAATAGCAGGTCTTCCCATAACACTTGGGACTTGAGCAAGGTGTCTTTGCTTGACAAAAGAGCAGTTTTATTGGAAACACATGAGGCAAATGAGAACAAGAAAGTCCTTGGAGGTGTTCTCTTGTATTTCTCTCCTCTTCAGCTATTATCTCCCCCTTATGTAATGTAAGACCAATCATGACACAAGCAATCAAAATAGCCATCTCTATAGTCACCTTTGTTTTGTGACCGGTTGGAATAAGTCGTGTGCACACAAAATCTAACCATATCCAAGCTTCAAACTTGAGGTCAGAGCGATGAATGAGTCCTTTTTTAATATCCCAAAGAGGAGTCCTCTCAGCGATTAAACAGCCCAAAGAGGAGTATTCTCAGTGATTATATTTGCAACCCACTTATATTGATCCTCTTTTATTGCTACACGTTTCATGTATTGGGACTATGGGACTGGTTCATTATCCTATATAGCAAAGTGGATGGCTGAAGGTGTGATATATATTTCCTTTCCTCTCACCCAAATATAATCAAGGTAGGGAAGCTTGCTTATCAGACCTTTATGCTTCAAAATGTGTTGTCTAGCCGGATAGGAGGCATAGAGTTCTGCACCATCTATGGGAAATATGGGCCTGGAGTCTTGGGGAAGTAGGTACAAATTCGTTCCCAAAACTATTTTGGGATATTTGGGAAATCAACTTCAAATATTTCCACATCAAACCCTTTTTCTTCCAAGATGGGTCGCTTCTCCCAAAATTTCATATTGTATGCCTCCACCCCCTTGAGGACAAATCAAATTTTAGATTCAGTAGGGCCCTCATCTTGCACAGGCAAGTTTACATTTGTGGATGTTGAAGCTTAAGTCGAGGTACACCTCTTTTGGTGATGCTTATTGGAAGACATAGCCCTGCTAATAGAGGTTAGCTGCAGGCACCAATTATCTCTACACAACCTAGGAGTGTAAAATAATATTGACAAACTACAAGAATGAAATGCAAAGGATTAGAAAAACAAATTAGGAAACCAATGGATTATGCGGACCAGGTGCGAACCGCACAAAGGATAGTGCACATCGCACATGATTTCGCATGAGCTACCAAATTCCTATAGGCATTTTTGCACTGAGTTGCGAAGTTGGTGAGGACTGCACCAACCAGAGTGCGCATCGCACCAAGCTTCGCCCCTCCAAATAGTGAACTAGAAGCAATTTTTAACAAGGTGCGGTGCCTTGTGCATTTCACACATAAAGATCTACGCGTCATATGCAAAATGCACAAGGAAACTATTGGAATTTTGGTTCCTTGTGTTCTTGTGAATTACGCATGTGATTCGTAGAGCAAGATGTGCATTAAGGACTTAGCACCGAGCAGAAAACCAACACTTAAGCAATTTAAACAATATGGCCAAACATTATATGACCCAACCAAGTTATCACGGTACTCAGAATTCCCCAGAATCTATTATCAACAATCAAAACAAAAGAGGAACTCGATGACTTCTCTTACGAAGGACATTACCCTGGCTATCATCGAGAACATCAAGCCTTGAATTGTTCACAATTAGGTACGATCATTCAACAATTTCTACCTCCCCACATAATATCATACACCCCAAATAAAATATTCAACATAGAACATGGGCATAAGAGTAGTAAGAAATATTTCAGCCCCAATCATAAATTTTCAACCATAACCTCATGCTAATGATGATTTGACCTTAAGAATGACTTCACTCAATCTATCATAGGGCCAAATCATCCATCAATCACAAGTGGATTACTCAGCCTTCACCCTAACATAGATTTTAAAGGCTAAAAACTATTACAATCAACATGCATTATCACAATTTCATGTTCTACCAAATTGATCCTAAGTAAAATCCATAATACAAACCAAAATTGGGGACCCAAAATTTTTGGATCTCACCCAAAATCAAGATGGCAATTTTAACAAGCATATTTCACAATATTAGTTCTCAATCATCATAATAATAAGTATTTAACGTCGAAGAACTTATCACAAGTGAAGATTAAGCAAACGGAGGTAAAAATTGAAGCTTTTGAAAGAGAAACAATAGTGAACCATGATTTTTCCCGGAGACGACATCGGCGGTGACAGGCGGTGGAGCAGTGGTGGAGTTTGGGTGTGAGGAGGCGAAGAGTTTGGGAGAGTTTGGAGATTTTATGGAGGATTTTTGAGAGAGAAGAGGAGGTTTTTGTGAAAAGTGGGAGAAAAAAGAAGAAGGTGGTAGTTTAAAAGAGAAGAAAGAAAAAAAAAAGTCACCGGGTCAGTCTCTGGGTCGAGTCGGTCAAAGGGTAGGTCAAAAAAAATTTTAAAATTTACCTAGGTGAGCCGCGATATGCAATTCGCACAAGCCCTTGTGCAGACCACATGTTGCTTCGCACCTCACCTTTTTCATTGCCTGAACTTGGCCCCTCTTCTGTTATGGTGTGTGATAGAGGTGCGACGTGCACATGGGCTCGTGAAGAATGCACAACCCAGCATATATTGCCTCCAACTCAACTTGTTTTCTTCCAGTTTTCTGTTTTGGGATGCGTTGGGCCATGCGATGTGCACAATGAATTGTGCTAACCGCATGGTCCTCCGCACACTCTATTTTTGCCCTGTTTCCACTTTTTCATTTTTTTCTCCATGCATTGCTAAAACAAACCAAAAACAAAAAAAGGTAACGAAAAACAAAGTAAAAACACTTGGTTTGTCTTACAAGAAGCGCTTGATTTTACATTGCGGCTCGATGATAGTACCTCAAACCTTAGTCTTTGTCGGATAGCATGTAAATCCAGTTGGCGTGGCCCCACCCCAAGAAGGGGAATTGCTCCATCAATGTTCTTAAAACATCATCATGTTGCCGACTTGGCAACTGTTTAATCTTGGGCATCTTGCCCATTTTACACTCCTAAAGGGCATGGTCAAGATTTCCCTCAACATCAATCACTAAGACTACCCACAATTCATCCGGAGGCTTTGTGGGTTGGCATACATTGAATGTCACTACCTCACTTCCAACTCAGAATTTGAGTTCACCGAGTTTAACATCCATAAGTGCTCTCCCCGTAGCTAATAGTGGTCACCCCAAGATGATGGGTACCTCAACATCTACTTCACAATCCAAGATTACGAAGTCCACTGGGAGAATAAACTTGTCGACCTTCAACAAAACATCAAATAGGATCCCTATTGGACCGATCAGCCATAAGTAGTTGCATAGATGTAGGTTCAAGTGTACACAATCCTAAATTCTTGAAGATCACTAGGGGAATCAAGTTTATGCTCGTTCCTAAGTCACATAAGGCCTTACAGAACACAAACAGCCAAATAATGCATGGTATGGTGAATGCACCTGGGTCATCCTATTTTGTAGCAACATTACTCATCATCACAATGCTACAGCTGTGTGAGATCTAAACGATGCCCACATCAATAATATTCATATTTTTGAGACACTCTTTCATGAATTTGGCATACCCAACATTTGTTTTAAGACTTCAATCAAAGGAATATTTATCAAAAGCTTGCTGAATATGTCAACAAACTTATTGAATTTGTGCTCTTCCTTCTTCTTATTTAACCTTTGAGGGTATGGAGGAGGCCCCTTGGGTAATGTGGTCGGCACACTTTGCACAATGGAAGGGTCCTCCTCAATATAAATAACCACTTGGGGAGTAGATTCAGCCTCCTCCCTATTATCATCAATATCAACATCCACTGGGACATTGGGTGCACCAAGCTTCACCCCAACTTTCGGTTCTACAACATCTTTATCCCGCGCAGCATCTTCTTCATTTTCATATGGCTCCACAATGGGGTTAACCCTAGGCTTCTTGACTACAACAACCAGCTTCTCTGCAACATCCACAACTGACTTTTCCACCACACCACTCATTCTTTCACTTCTAGTAACAATATCCATAACATGAGCGTCATTTTTAAGATTGGCTGTGGTGTCACTATGGAGTGTTCCCTTTATTTTTGGATTCATCTGAGTGGATAGATGGTTCATTTGAGCCTTAAGATGCTTGATTGAGGATGAATGAGAGCTCATAGTTTGATAAAGTTTTGAAACTTCGCTTTTAAGCTCACTAACCCTAGTATTTGTAGTTTCTACCTTCTTCAACACCAAGGACAACATGTCCTCAATCTTTGAGTGCCCATGATTGCTTGTGGTGGGTTGATATAAGGAGTCTGACTTATTTAGAGGTATGTAAGGATTTTAGCGCGGGTGGTTGTATCTGTCACCTTCTTTGTCACGGTCCCTCTAATTTCAATCTCGTTCTTTGTTTCTATTCTAACCTTTATTCTCATCCCTCAGGCAATAATACCTGAGATGAGAAACCACTGACAAGTAGCAAAGCTTACCATCTACAATGGTCATCAGATCGTCATCACTAGCCTTGATTTTCAGTGTACTCACAATATTCACAATCTTAGCACTTCCAACCCGCATCATATGCTTTGCCAAGAGGTCAATTTGCATAATCATTTTTTCCATGGTATCATCCCTCTCTTAATCCTTTCTCTGCATCTCATTTGCTAGAATGGATGTGGTCACTCCCGAGGTAGGAACATCTGCCTTGCTTGTGTGCCAAGCTTGGTTATTCTTGGTCATTCTCTCTTAAAAGGCCAAGGCGACTTCAAATTGTTTGTCCATGAAAGTGCAACCCCCAAAGGTTGTTGGCAATAGACTTGTTCATCGAGTTCAGATCTCTATAGAAGCACTGTAGAAGAATGTTATCTGGTAAATCATGGTTGGGACACAACACAAGCTTCTTCTTGAATCTCAACCATGCCTCGTGCAAAGGCTCCTCATGAAGTTGGCGGAAGTTGGTAATTTCATCCCTCTACTACATCATATCTTATGGAGGGAAAAATCTAGTAGTGAAAGCATCTACCAACTCAGTCCGAAAGGTGATTGACCCATCCGTCAATTCCTCCAACCAAGTCGTGGCTTCCCCCGTTAGAGAGAAGTGGAATAGGCAAAGTTGGATAGATTCTTGGGGTATGTTTTGGAAGATGAAACGTTGGCATATCTCTGCAAATTTGCGGATATGCCTATTTGTATCTTCGTGTGCTGCTTCTCCAAACATCCCCTTTATTTGTATAAGATAGAGCATTGTGCCAGTGATGTGGAACACCGCATTTCCAACCGTGGGAGTAGGCATATTGCACCTACTCCAACTTGAATAATGGGTTCATTGGCTGCATCCGTGAACCCATCGAGACTTTCATTGACACTTTCATTGTTGCCCACTTCGCTCATGGGCTGCCTGTGCAATGGACAAAAACAACAAACCCAATAAAAAGAACAAACATTCTACAAGGTGATTTCAATTCACAATCAAAAAGGTTATTCAAACACAATGGCAACGGTGCCATTTTTGATAATGCTCAAATATACTCTCCAAGATGGAGGTATCAACAATCGTTAAGTAAAACACAATTTATATTACCCGATGGGAGTCGGGGTCGATCCCACAGAGAATTGCAGCTAACCAAAGAGATTGTAGAAAAGACTTCACAACAAAAGTAGATTGTCCAAATAACAAATAATGTAAAAAAGGGGGGAATTCAGAATTCTTCACAATTCAAATTCCAACAAAGCAATAAAAATAAATGCAAGGCGTAAACAATAGAGAGTGGATGACTAGGGATGCGTATCCAATGGGACTTGAATACAGGTCAAGGTACTTGCTCATTTGCATAAATTCTATTAACCTACATAGGTAACATTAGTTTTAGGCATGCTTGTTAATCTCTCGATCAAACAATCATTTATCCAACAGTTTTTATTCAAACACCATTGTTTAGGCATAAACCAATCAATATATTCTTGGGGGGTCACACTATTTCTCACTTAGACCCTTAAATGGGTGTTTCCGGCGAATTGAGCTATTTCTAGCCTCAATCTAAGGGGAATCTCAAGTACCCACTAGCTATTTCACATCCAAAATTGTAAACTCCTTTTTCAAGCAAGATCACAACTAACTAAAGTAAATCAATATTTGCAACCATCAATTTTAGACTAAAAATATGGTGAAATCACTAGACCCATGTCATATTAGCAATTATAAACACAAATAAGCAAGGCCTATACCCTTTTATCAAGTCCCCATCATCAACACATCCCTAGTCAAGGATACTTAGCCACTCATGCTAAAGGAAGAAGAAAGTATACCCATAGGGAAATTCTAATTCCTTTTCATCAATTGTAGCAAGTATCCAATATCCAAGCTCAAATTTACAAGCCCAAGGTTTAAGATTGAGAGAATGGATTGAAACCCTCTTTCTTGCCTTGGGAGAGAAACTTGCTTCAAAAACTGAAAACTATTCAAAACTCTAGAAAATTGTGCTAAAATTTGTTTTAGAAGGTTCCCAATTTGTCATACAAAGATGGACAAAAATGCCCTTTGAGAGACATACAGAGCGACATATAGTTTGCACGTCACATAGTGCGCATCACACAACTCTAAAAAGTAGACCAAAAACTTCAGCCAATCTTCAGTCTTCGTGAAAAGTAGGGTGCGGTTCGCACGTCATATTGTGCATGTCGCACGGGTATTGCACCCCCTTACAAAATCTCTTGTCCTTATTAGGATTCATGTGGAGAAAGGTGTGGACCGCAATAGCAGTTGTGCGTGTCACATGGGGTCCGCACCTCAAGGAAAATTCTTCACCTCTTTTGATCAACTTCACACTTCAACTCCATTTAAGATCTATTGGGTCCATTTCCTTGTTATCCATCTTGAACCAATAGAACCTGTATTCTTGTCAATAAAGGCTATAAGAACTTCTAAATCTTATCAAATTATATCAATAATTCATGATTAAAGGCTAAATGAGTTGCTACATTACTGACTCATTAGTCGCCTATAAGATCATTGTATATCAATAATCAATAGAGTAACATTCAAACAACATAAAAAGTAAAAAAAGGGATATCAAGGAATTGGAAATCTGCCACAATCGCAATTCAAGCAAAACAATAAAGTAAAAAGGGATTTGTATAAAGAGAGAGAAAGACTAGGGTTATGTTTCTGATGAGACTTAAACATGGGTTAAGGTACTTGCTTAATTATGCGAATTCCTAATAAATAATATGGGTAGCATTGGTTTTAGTCATGAATGTCAATCTTTTGATCTTCCAAACATTTATTCGATGGTCTCTATTTGAGCACCATGGTTTCAACATAAACCAACCAATTTATGCTTGGGAAAGTCACACTACTTCTAGCTTAGACTCTTAAATGGGTATTTTCCAGCAATTGAACTTTTTCTATCCTCAATCTAGGTGGAAATCCCAAGTACCCACTATTGAATTTTCATCCAAAATTATGAACCTCTTTCTCAAGAAAGAACACAACTAAGTAATTTTAATCAATATTTGCAACCATCAACTTTAGAGTTATAACATGGAGAATTCAATAGACCCATATCAATTTAGCAATTATAAACACAATTAAGTAAGACCCATACCCATTAATCAAGTACCCCTCATACACATACCTCTAGACAAGGATACGAGCCACTCATGCTAAAGGAATAAGAGATGATACCAAGTGGGTAATTCAAATTCCCTTTCATTAATGGAGATAATTTCCAATATTCAAGCTCAATGGTACAATAATGGTGAATCCAAGGTTGAAGATGAAAGGAATAAAGTAAAACCCTCTATCTTTCCATGGGAGAGAAAACTTGCAAAAACTATTCAAAAAACTGTTAGAAACTAATGAGCACAATGCCTAAATTGGGTTTTAGAAGGTTCCCATATTATCACATAAAAGTTAACAAAAATGCCCTTTGGGAGACGTGTGGAGCGATATGCTACGCGATGTGCAATCGTACAAGCTATTGTGCTCATCACACAACTCTGTTTCAGCAGACCAGTGACTTTAGATGATTCTGGGTGTCATGCAAAGGGGTTGTGGTCTGCACTAGCCATTGTGTATGTCACACACCAGCTGCGCCTCTCGGCTAAATTTTGATCTCTTTTGATCACTTTCATACTTCAACTCCTTTTGAGATCTTTTTTAGGTCCAATTCTTTATTTTCTACTTTTGACCTTGAGTACCTATATTTGCATTAATAAATACCATAAGTACCTCTAAGTCTTATCAAATCATGACAATAATTCATGAATAAAGGCTCAATAAGCTGGTAGATTACCGACTTATCACTTGTCTACTGGTAGATTATGTAGGTGCCATCGCGGCCCAATTTTGGATCATGAAAGAGTGGTATTAGAGCTTTAGGTTCAACAATAATACCAGTACAAGATCAAAGTGTCTAGTAGAGTCTCGTGGATCGGTATGCTGACATCCATATCCTATCTGCGGGAGGCTATAGGGCACTTCTATGAAAGATTCTATCTTGTTTGATTCCTTGTCCTTCATCCTTGACTCTATCATATTCTAAATATCTTTTGTTTCACTCTTTCTCAGACAGTTTAGATAAGATCAGCGGTAGGTGAGGCTGATGCCCCTTCACCTACATTAGAGCCCCAGCTAAGGGATAGAGTAGAGGTCGACCCAAATGTCAAGGTAAGGTAGGGGATGGGATGAAGTGCTAGCTTGAGCCCACACTAGATTATTTCCACTAGAGCCAGACATTGAGGTTTAGGAGGTTCAGTATGAGCCGAAGAGAGTTAGGCCAGCCCAGCCCTCACTAGGTTTTGTGGCTACACCAGTTCTCCAAGACACATTGGTTCACCTGCTTAGGTTTCTAGAGGGTATGTCACAGCCAGCAACTTTGCTCGGTACTTCAATTAGTTCTCAAATCAAGGACGAGGCTCAGACTTCAGCCCAGGCAGCAGCACAGGGTTCAAAAGTGTATCCTACTACTGGATTGGTTGTCTTCCGATCATGATGTCTTGGATTGCTTCGCCAAGACTGCCACTCTTTGGATGCCTGATATCCCTCCTATTGTATGGAAAGGTGCCAATAGCCATATGCCAAGGGGAGTTATATCTTTCCTGATCACCTAATGGCTGGTTGGAAAGGTGTACTTAGACTATCTTGCTTACATCCGTGATGCTAGTGCCACCACACCTTCACTTGAGTCAGTTCTTGTGGCTTACTAGTATTTGGATATGTTTTCCTCTAACCTACTGGGTCTTCCTCTTGATCATGATATTAAATTAAGTATTGATATTGAGTTGGGCACTTAGCCCATTTCTACTCTACTATATCAGATGGCACCAACCAAGTTGAGGGAGCTTAAGGATCATCTCCTGATTTTGTTGAGAGTAGTTGGTTCATCAAGCATTGTGTATCTTCATAGGGTGCTTCAATTCTATTTGTAAAGAAGAAAGATAGGTCTATGCATATGTGTATCGACTATATATAGTTGAATAAGGTGACCATTAAGAACAGGTATCTGATGCCACGTATTGATGATTTGTTTGACCAACTACAAGGTGCAATACTGTTTTTTAAGATAGATTTGAGGCTGGGTTACCATCATTTGAGGATCAGGGATACGGACATCCCAAAGACTGCATTTTGAACTAGATACAACTATTATGAGTTCCTAGTCATATCTTTTGGTTTACCAATGCTCCAACAGCTTTTATAGAGTTGATAAACCGTGTGTTCAGAGCCTACCTAGATTCCATTATTATTGTGTACATCAATGACATTCTAGTATATTTGAGGAGTAAAGAGGAGCATGAGCAACATCTGAGAGTTGTACTTTAGACTTTGTGAAACCATTAGTTATATGCCAATTTCACTAAGCATGAGTTTTGTCTTGAGTTTGTGGAATTCTAGGGGCACATGGTGTCCAAGGATGGGATTATAGTAGATCCAATAAAGATTATGGCAGTTTGTGACTGGGCTAGGGCCTACTTCTCCTACCGAGGTTTTCATTTTCATTGGCTTAGCAGGTTATTAAAGATGATTTATAGAGGGGTTTTCTTTTATAACAGCTCCTTTGACTAGATTGACTCATAATAATGTCCCTTTCTAATTGTCTTACAAATATAAGGCAAGCTTTTTGAAGCTCAAGGTCTTATTGACATCAACTCTAATTCTTACTCTCCCACTCGAGGGTCAGGGGTTTACTGTGTATTGTGATTCTTTTGGAGTTGGTTTAGGGTTGTGTATTGATTTAGCAGGGATGACTTATTACATATGCTTCCATACAACTGAAAGTTCACGAGAGAAACTACCCCATTCATGACTTGGAGTTTGCGGTGGTAGTCTTTGCGTTAAAGATTTAGAGGAATTATCGGTATGGCCTGCATTGTGAGATCTTCACTGACCATCGTAGTCTTCAAAACATCTTCATCCAAAAGTATGTAAATTTGAGGCAGCATAGGTGGTTGGATTTACTGAAGAATTATGAAATATCGATTATCTATCATTCGAGCAAGGTAAACATGGTAGCGGATGCCTTGAGCCGAAAGATAGTGAGTATGGGTAGCTTGGTGTTTTTGGTAGTAGAGGAGCAGCCTTTAGATTTGTACATCCAATCATTGGCTAACAGGTTGCTCAGACTTGATATTTCTGAGCTAAACTATATTCTTGCTTGTGTTGAGGCTAGATCTTCCTTGTTAGAGCAAATTTGGGCACAACAGTTTGATTATGTGGGGTTAAGGATCATTCACGGTAAGGTTTTGAGCGGTGAGGTTAAGAAGGAAACCTTAGATTCAGAGGGTATTTTGAGGATTGTAGGTCGTATCTGTGTTTCTAGAGTTGGTGACCTGGTCAGGTTAATCTTGGAAGAGGTTTATTGTTCTAGGTATTCCATTCATCTCGAGGCAGCTATGATATATTGTGACTTGCGATAGCACTACTGGTTATGTGGGATGAAAAGGGATATCTTAGATTTTATGTTTAGGTGCTTGAACTGCCAACATGTGAAGTTTGACCCCCAGAGGCTAGGTAGTTTGACTTAGAGGCTACCCATTCTGGAGTAGAAATGGGAGCAGATAGCTATGGACTTTGTGGTAGGCTTGCCACGTACCTTAATTGGAGCGCACAATTCAGGTTCTGGAGGATATGTTTCGGGCTTGTGTTTTTGATTTTAGACGTCACTGGGACCAGTTCTTAGCTTTGGCAGAGTTCACATATAATAATAGCAACCACTCAAGTATTCAGATGGCTCCATTTGAGGAATTGTATAATCAGCAATGTAGATCTCCGATGGGTTGGTTTGATGCCTTTGATGTTAGACCGTGGGGTACTGAGCTGCTTCGCAATTCCATGGATAGAGTTTGGGTTATTCAAGAGAGACTTTGTACTTCCCACAGTAGGCAGAAGAGTTAGGCTAACTGGAGTATTTGGGAGCTAGAGTTCATGGTTACTAACCGAGTGTTCCTGCGGGTATCGCCCATGAAGGCCGTGATAATAGTTGGGGGAAGGATAAGCTTAGTCCTAGATTCATTGGGCCATTTGAGATCCTTCGTCGCATTGTAAAGGTAGAATATGAGTTAGCCTTGCCTCATGCTTTTTTAGTTGTTCACCCCATCTTCCATGTTTCTATGTTGCGGCGGTATGTTCTGGATGAGTCTCACATACTTCAGTGGGATTCAGTTCAGTTGTATGAGTCTCTAGCCTATGAGGAGGAGTTAGTTTCTATCTTAGATAAGTAGGTTAGGAAGTTGAGTTCCAAGGAGATTCCATCAGTTAAGGTTCAGTGGTGGCATCGTCCTGTTGAGAAAGCTACTTGGGAGATCGAGATTGACATGCGGACCTACTATCCTCACCTTTTCAAGTCTTCATGTATCTTCATTTATTTCACTTTAAAGGATGAAAGTTCCTTTAGTAGTGGATGTTGTAATGAGTCTAGGTCATTTTCTTAGTTTTTGTGCTTTTTCTGCATTTTGAGCTTTCCCACAATGGCCACAAGTTATTTATGACTTGCCGAGGCTGATGTTTTGATATCTAGACAGTACATTTGTGTTTTAAGTGCATTTACCTATTTTGAAATATTAAAGCTAGCAGAGTTGAACTTAATCAACATTCATAGAAGACGACCTCAGATGGAAATTTTGTAAGTGCTGTTAGCCCCAGAATGTTGACTTTGGTCTAGAGGGACCTTTGGTTTGGGTCCTGAGGCTTTCAGACTCGTTTTGGGCTATCGTATTCCTCTTTGGTAAAATTTGGTTTTTGAGCATTGGGCCCATTTTTCACCAAAACAATCTCTGTGGAAATTTCATTGATTTTGTTGAGTCCAAAAAGCCATTTTTGGTAGGGTAGCATAGTATGTTTGCATACGCAAGACCTTGGATGAATCCCGAGGGTCCATCCAGTGACTTTTTGAGTTGTGAAATTGCTGGGTTTTGTTATTGCTGTTGCAGGGTCACTCAAACCTTTTCCTATGCAGAGGGGCGGGTGCCTACGCGAGCCTGCGTATGCGGCATGCTCACCGCATTCGCAAAGAAGGGTCCAGTGACCCAGCCCCAAGTCCTTCTCTGCGTACACAAATGGGGGGCGACCTACGCGGGCTCGCGTACATGGTTGACTACCCATGTACGCGAAGGCCAATGGCCTGGCACTATATATTGCTACAACTTTATTTTCTTCTCCAACATTTCTGAAATCTCCATTGTTGTTGAGCTTCAAGAGTTGGTTTTGGAGACCTATTTCACCATTATTATTTTCGGTATGTTCATTGCATTCCCCTACCTCTTTTCCGTTATTTATTCGTGTTTCTCCTTCGTTTATTCCTTTAAAAATCTTTATTTGATTCTCTTGATTAAGTGAACCTTCGGGGGTATTTTGGGTCCCAAAATGAGTTCCGTTTGTGCTCAAATTTTGGGAATGGGTTTAAAAACCTGCTGCAAACATAATTGTAATTTTAGTATTCTATTTCATTGCGCAGGACCCGAGTGTCATTTTCCGACCCAATTTCTGGCCTAAAATTTTGTATAGAAATATGGGTGTCATTTTTCACGTCTTGATCTGTAGATTGTATTTATGATAGCTTGACAATATTTTGAGGCTATCCAGAAGGGGAAGGCATACATTTGATGGTTTGTGCTTGCAGTTCAGCCCTGAGGTAGGTTACAGTTTACATCTTTTATACCTAGCTTAGTTAGATTCTATATTTTATGAGTTACCTGAAAATTAGGGTAAGTTTTAGTATAAAACAGGGCTTATATCATGTTTTCTGCTTAAATTGGCCATTTTGAGATCGTAGAATGGGTTTATTCATGCTTACCCTTAGCTTAGGAACTCGTAGATTTACCATGGTTAGACTAGAATACTTAGTATTTTTAAGGAGGTTTTAGATGTAAGTAGGTGCTTTCTCTTATTTTTGAGTTTAGTTCCATTTATTCCATTCATTTTTACAATTTTTTGTAACTATCGGCCCGAGGCTATTACTTTGGATCGGACGGAGTTCCAGGTATGTACCTTGCTTGGAGGGCGCCTTTCCCTTGTCTTTGTTATATACTCCTACGTTTACTTGGGTGTTGTACTCTATATATTCATTCTTGTAATCATGAACTTGGCAAATAACTGAGTTTTCTAAAGAAAGAATGGTCGGTTTTTGAGTTAAAAAGGAGGTTTTCACTGTCGCTATGCATTTCAAAGTTCTAAAAAGCAATTTGTACTACTTTACTACAGATTTCAAATTTAAAAGCTAAAATGCCTCCTTTTTTACCGATTTAAGTTTTGTGAAGGGTACTTTTACTCATTGCATGTCCGATCCCATATTTACTTATTGCATGTTTAATGCTGGGACTCCAGACTCATATTTACTTACTGTTTGTTCGATGTTGGGATTCTTGACTCATGTTGCATCGGCCATAAACTTCACCGCATCCATCTCATGCTGCACTGCATTGTATTTTGATTGATTCTGCTTTAAATGCATGATTTCCTTATTGTTATTATCTTTACAATCTGTTAGATTGTGGCACTTTTTAATTGATAACTAGATTTAGGTGGATCCCTATAGCTAGCTTACTTTCCTCTAGCTTATATTATATATTATCTTTCTGAGCTCGATCGGCCTGTGATGCCTATTGAGTACCCTATGTTTTTGTACTTATACTACACTCTGCATCTTTTTCTAATGCAACACCTAGTACGAGCCACCCTTACTGATCATCCTTTCTCGCTGGTGGCCAGATGTTGTTCGATTTTTGGTGAGCTCCCAACGTTTGAAGACTTTTACTGCTTTCCATATACTCTTTTGTCTATAATTTGTATTTTTGGATAGACAGTCTATGTTGTATAGCTTTATTTTGTACTTTAGATGCTCTTGTACCGGTGACACCATGTCCGGGGTTGGTTCTTGTATATGTTCATCTTCTCGGTCACTTTAGGGCCATTCTTGTATATTTAGTACTATGGGTATGTATCTATACTATTGCCCCTATCTTGTATGTTTTTCTTCTGCATTCCTTTATTTAGATGCTTAGTTGTATTATCATATTCTTGGGTTGGCTTGCCTACTGGGGGGTTATGTAGGTTCCATTGCTTCCCGATTTTGGGTCTTGACAGGATTAAACCTTTGTCAAGTAGATCTTTCAACTGCTCCTTTAGCTCTTTCAACCTTGCTGGTGCTATTATATAAGGCGAAATGGATATAGGCTGGGTAGCGCAATCTACGTCGATATGAAAGTCAATTTCTCTAACTGGAGCTAATCTAGGAAGTTCATCATGAAACACATCTGGATATTCATTAACAACGGGTATGGACTGAAGATTTGGCACCTGTTTCGCAGCTTCAAGGTCTCTAACATGGACTAGGTGATATAAACACCCTTTTGCTATAAGCTTTTGCACCTTATGATACGAAATAAACCTTACTCTAAGTATCATAACACTCTCTTTCCACTCCATCTGACCTTGGTGCTTTACCTTGAGAACCTACGGCTTTAACTTTCTCTACTCCCTCAGCCAAGAATTTCTTTGCCAGCAACCCCAGTGTCGTGTTCATCTCAGTCGGTGTCTGCTTAATGTCTTCTATTTCATTCGGATCCATAAACTTGCCAACTACATAAGTACCTGCTGGAATCTCAGCCTCTCTAGTATGCCATGCTCAGTTAGTTTTAGCAACCCTATCCAGCATCTCTGCAGCCTCATAATATGAATTCTCCATGAATTCTCCTCCAGTGACAGTATCAGCTACTGCTTTAGTATTTGCATTCAAAGCCTTGTATAAGATCTCCATCAGATGCCTTGCAGGAATTCCGTGCTTCGGAACTTGTTTCAGCTTCTGCTTAAACCTCAGCCAATGCTTCTCCGGGCAGTTGCTTGAAATTATAGATCTCCTGCTTTAGCGTCAACATCCTCGACGAACGAAAGAACCGCTACAGAAACTGATTCTTCAGCTCTTGCCATGTGTATATGGAATTATCGGGCAGTTCTGAGAGCCATGCAGTCGCCTCACCAGTCAATGAAAATGGAAATAGCCTTAGTCTGATAGCCTCTTGCCCCACTCCTGGCATATTATACGACTTGCTGATTCCCAAAAAGTTCTGCACATATGAAATTGCATCCTCTGTGGGCTTTCCTGAATAAAGTCCTTTCTGGTTCAGCAGCTGGATCATGGCTCTGGTGATATCAAACTTAGTTCCGTCAGCTAATGGTGGTAGCACTATAGGTCCAGTATTTCCGAGTTCCTCCTTGTCATCATCCTCATCATCAAAATACTAAGGAATATGCCTTTGCTGCTGCATCCGTCGACACCAATTATATGGCATGCATCTAGTTGCTACCTCATCCCTGACGGTATGCTGTCTAGCTAGCCTTGCTTGCTCAGCTTTAGCATTACGAGCTGCAAGATCTTTTGCAATTTGAGCATCTTCGGCAGTAAGGGCATCTTCACATTCCTTTTGGTGTGCTGCTGCTTCCCTTTTCTTCTGCTCAGCTTCAGCTAGTAACTGAGTTATGATATGCTCTTGAGTCTCGTGCTCTCCATCCTTAGATATATTTCATAGCATTTTGGAGAGCTCCGGATCGTAAGGGATCAAGGTATTGCCTTGACTCCTTGTACTTGGCATGTACAAGTGTGCTACCTGTATCAGAACAAAAACAACAAAAAAATTAAAATCAGGAAATAAGGACTAATAGTAAAATAAACAGAATCTCTCTTAATCCTAATCCGTATTCCCCGGCAATGGTGCCAAAATTTGATGCGCCCAAATTAAACCTCTAAAAGAAGCGCAAGCGGTCGCTATTCAAATATAGAACCCAACTAAAGGTTGGGGTCGATCCCACAGGGAATATGGTAGGACTAGGGTCAATTAGTTTCTATTCAGTCTTTTAGTCATTTATTTTCCTCAAAGAGAGGGGGGGGGGGGTTAAAGTAACAAGTAATTATTGTCACTTAGATTAGTAACAAGTAACAGATATTAATTTCAATAGTTGTTATCCATAAGATAAGTGACTAGGGTAGTGTTCCCCATGAGATCATAACTTGGTAAGGCTTTTATACTTGGTAAACTAGTTTGGTGATTAGCATGCAGAATCGGTAAGTTAAGTTCACCTAATTTCTTGGTTCAGCAACTAGGTGAATTTCACCACACGCATTGGTCCGGTCGCGGGTGTCGCTTTACTAAACCTTACCCTTGATCCCAGATTAGCTATTTCCGGACAAGGTCAAACTATTAGATGAGGGTTGATAGCCTCAACTCTAGTTGTTAACAACCCTTTTCCCCTCCGTTACCTCCTTGGTCCGGCAAGTAAGGATAAGGAAAGTTCTAACGTTGCTCATCGTTAAAAAGCAATCAAAATGAAGGGAAGAACAATACATGCATAAGAACCTCCCTGGATTACCTAAGTACTTTGCCTACTTTGTTAATCCTTCATGGTTGCCACAACCCTAGTTGTGGATTTAGCTACTCATGTTCATAAGTATGCGATTAATGTTTGTTTGAAAAATCATCAAGAGATACTTACAAATAAGAATAAAGAAGACCGAAATCTTGAAGAACAATCTCGAGAACACTTCAATACCAAGAACTTGTATCCGGAACCAATACCAAAATCAAAGTAACAAATATCCGAAAATAACTTGAAATAATTCGTGAGCAACTAGTAACCACACGTAACAACCGTAAAATAAAACCTAGGGTAAAGTATTTATAGACAAAGAAGCCAAATCGTAATAGGACCGGGAAAACTTGATGCAGTCAGATTCGACGAGTCACCTCACGGGCCGTGGCTGAGGCGATGGGCGTCACTGAGGTGACGGGCGTCGAGGGTGCCCGTCGGCCTTCTTTAGATCTTGAAAAAATTCACTGCCATGTTCCCACGGGTTGGGGTCAATGGGACATCGCATCTGTGATGCCCGTCGCTGTCTCACGTTGCCCCACTTGGTCCTTTTCCAGCTTCCCTGACAGGTTCCCATAGGCGGCTTATCACAGGATGTCAGGCTGGCGACGGGACATCGTCGAGCCCGTCGTCCTTCCTTTACCCTTAGCATATCCTTAGCATGGGCAGTTTGCCAGCCCGTCGGGCCCCTCCAAACTTGGCACTTCTACTGCCTCACTTTAACGGTCAGCCCCACGGGCCGTCGTGGATGTGACACCTGTGGTGGCCTCCTTTTTGCCCTGAAACTGCAACTTTTTGGCATTCTTTTTCTACTTCCTACTTTGTTCCTGCACACTCAACAAACGACATTAAATACAACTAAAAGTACTCAAGAACTCCCAAAAATCCTTTGTTTTAAGCATCAAAGGTGCCGTCAAATCCCGGCACTTCAATCATTCATCCTCGAATAAAGACTAAACAAGGGAAAACAACCCAACCAGCAACAGAACATGGAAATCAAAGAGTAAACATAAAAACTGAACTTTTCAACTTGAAAACATGATAATCTAACTTCGTAAAACATGGATGCATGCTAGAATCATAAGAGAAATTGGTGGAATAGAATCAGAGGGACATACTAAGGAGGAAACTAGTACCTTAAGATGGAACTGAATCGTAAGTAAAGGGATGAGGATATTTGGCCTTCATGGCCTCTTCCGCTTCCTAAGTAGCACCCTCTACAAGCTGATTCCTCTAAAGGACTTTCATCGAAGTGACTTCTTTGTTCCTCAACCTCCGAATCTGACTATCAAGGATCTCTACGGGAACCTCCTCATAGGTGAGACTATCATTCACACCCTCATCCTCCAAAGTGATAATCAAGTTCGGATCACCAACACACTTCTTCAACAAGGAAATATGGAAAATGGGGTGAACCGCTTCTAACTCTGATGGCAAATCCAACTCATAAGAAACCTTACCAACCTTTCTTAAAATCCGATATGGACCTACAAAATGGGGACTAAGTTTCCCCTTCTTGCCAAATCTCATCACACCCTTCATGGGTTACACCTTTAGGAAAAACCAATCATCAACTTGAAATTTTAACTCACTTCTCCTCACATCCACATAGGATTTCTATCGACTTTGAGAACTCTTCAACCTTTCCCTAATAAGTTAAACCTTCTCCATAGTCTCATGAACTGAATCTGGACCAATCAAGGATGCCTCACCTACCTCAAACCAATCAATAGGAGACCTACATCTCTGACCATAAAGTGCGTCATAAGGAGCCATCTGGATGCTAGAGTGAAAGCTGTTGTTGTAGGCAAACTCGATAAGAGGTAAGTGATCATCCCAATTACCTTTGAAGTAAATCACACATGCTCTCAAGATATCCTCCAAAGTTTGAATAGTGCGCTCTGCCTGACCGTCTATCTGAGGGTGAAAAGTTGTGCTAAGCTTTACCTGAGTACCAAGACTTTTCTGAAACAATCTCAAAAACTGAGATGTAAATTGAGGACCTCTATCAGAAATGATGGACAAGTGAAAACCATGCAATCAGACTATCTCCCGAATGTAGAGTCTGGCATAGTCGTCTGCTGAATTAGTAGTCTTAATAGCAAAGAAGTGGGATGACTTGGTCATCCAGTCGACAATCACCCAAATGGAATGATGTTGCCTTCGAGTACGAGACAACCCAGTAATAAAGTCCATATTGATTGCTTCCCATTTCCAAGTGGGAAGGTGAATATCTTGATTCATGCCACCCAGCCTTTGATGCTCCACCTATACTTGTTGACAGTTGGGACACTTATCCACGAACCCGGCTATGTCCCTCTTCATACCATTCCACCAAAGGACTTCCCGTAGATCATGGTACATCTTATTAGCACCCGGATGGATGGAATATCTAGAACCGTGAGCCTCAGTCAGAATCTGATGTCTCAATCCATCTACATCTGGAACACATAAGCGACCTTGATAATGAAGCACACCATCTCCCCCTTGGGAGAAAACCTCCAACCGTTACTGTTGAACTGCACCCTTAAGCTGAAGTAAAATGGGATCCTTGTCTTGCTTTGCCTTCACCTCTGCTACCAAAGATGATTCAGCACCATTTTGTACAATCACACCACCTTCTGTCGAGTCCATCAGGCAGACTCCCAAACGAGCAAGCCTGTGAACCTTCTTAACCAATTCTTTCTTCCCGTCATGAATGGAAGACACACTTCCCATGGACAGTCTACTCAAAGCATCTGCCATGACTTTGGCCTTACCCGGATGGTAAAGCACACTCATATCATAATCCTTAAGGAGCTCAAGATACCTCCTTTGTCGCAAATTCAACTCCTTTTAAGTGAACACATACTGAAGGCTCTTATGATCGGTGAATACATCTACATGCACACCATACAAGTAATTTCTCCAAATCTTCAAGGCAAAGACCACGGCTGCCAATTCAAGATCATGAGTAGGATAGTTCTTCTCATAGGTCTTAAGCTGTCTTGAAACGTAAGCAATCACCTTACCACACTTCATCAAAACACAACCCAAACCAATCCTAAAAGCATCACAATACACAACAAAATCATCTAGGCCTTCGGGTAGAGCTAACACTGGAGTGGTGGTCAATCTAGTCTTCAGTTCCTGAAAGTTCTTCTCACACAAGTCAGACAACTAAAATTTTACCTTCTTCTGAGTCAATCAGGTCAAAGGGGCGGCAATGGAATAAAATTCTTCAACAAACCTTCTGTAGTAACTAGGTAAACCCAAAAAACTCCTAATATCATTTCTTCACTGCCTCGATCTTTTGGGAATCAACTCAAAAACCATCTTTAGTCACAGTATGACCCAGAAAAGCAACAGACTGCATCTAAAACTCACACTTGCTAAACTTAGCAAATAACTGCCGGTCCTTGAGAGTTTGCAACACAACCCTCAAATGGTCCGCACGCTCCTCCTTACTCTGAGAGTAGATGAGGATATCATCAATGAAAGCAATCACAAACATATCCAGGTACTGTTTGAACACACGGTTCATCAAATCTATAAAGGCTGTAGGAGCATTAGTTAGACCAAAAGATAGGGGTGGGCATAAAAACTGGAGAACCAAAATATTGAACCGAACCAAATTAGTTCGGTTCTTCGGTTTCGATTATTTGGTTCGGTATTCAGTTTTTTTTTGGTACTTCGATTCTTCAATTCGGTGTTCGATTTAAGAGTGACGGTTCTTCAGTGCACCAAAGAACCGAACTTTTATTAATTAATTTATTTAAAATATTTATATTATATATAATTTATAATGTATATATGGCTGGGCAGTGGCAATGCTGCATTGATGAATATATTAATTTCTTATTCTTTTTCAAAACATCATCGTCGTCCCCAAAATTACTCAAAAATAGTTGGCTCTGTATATGGTCCTCTCATATTGGCATCTTACTCATCAGTTCTTTTTCCTTCACTTTGCCCACTTATCTATTCCATATTTCCATTTCTATCTTATATTCTGCAAGTCAGTTGCAAAATAGAACCATGATCACTGAACAATTAAACTTGCTTTATGGGCGTTGGGCAGTGACAATTCTACATTGATGAATTTATTAGGTTGTGGCCATTGCCTTTAGCTATTTAGAAATTATTACCTAGTTGTTAGCTGTCTCCTACTTGCATTTGTGAAATTGTATAAGATCGAGACATGTCACATGTGTCACCTGTGTCATATTATGTGAAAATTGAAATTGTGTGAGTACTTAACTACTTATATGTTCCTCGATTGCACCAAAAAAATGATTTAGAAACACCGAACAAAACTGAATCGAAGTTTAAAAAAACTGAACCGAACCGAATTAGTTTGGTGCGGTGCTGGGTGCTCATTTTTGCAAAACCAAAAACCAAATAACCGAACCAAACTTTGAAAAAATTAAACCGAAGAACTGAACACCCACCTCTACAAAAACACATAACAACAAACTCATAATGACCATACCGAGTCCTGAAGGCTGTCTTCGGAATATCACTCTCTCTAACATAAAGTTGATGATAACCGGATCTAAGGTCGATTTTATAGAAGAAGATAGCACTATTAAGCTGATCAAACAAGTCATCAATCCTAGGAATGAGATACTTATTCTTGATTGTGACCTTGTTCAACTTCGGTAATCAATAAACATTCTAAGGGGACCATCTTTCTTTCGAATAAACAAAACTGGGGCACCCCATGGAGAAATTCTAGGCCTGATGAAACCTTTATCAAGAAGATCCTTCAACTGATCTTTCAACTCTTTAAGTTTCGCGGGAGCCATTCTATAGGGAGGAATAGATATAGGATTCGTATCTGGGAAAAGATCTATCCCAAAGTTTATCTCTCACTCGGGAGGGACTCCGGGCAAATCATCGGGAAACACTTCTGGGAATTCATTCACAACAGGAACAAACTGAAGGGATGGGGTTTCGGAATCCATGTACAGAACCCGCACTATGTGATAAACATACCCTTTTGAAATCATCTTCCTAGCCTTAAGCTAAGATATGAAGCAACCTTTCGAGAAAGGGGGGCTACCTTTCCATTCTAAAATGGGTTCATTATGAAACTTAAAACTGACAACCCAAGTACGACAATCAATAGAAGCATAACATGCATACAACAAATCAATGCCAAGAATGACATCAAAATCAGTCATCTCTAACTCTACTAGATCCGCTGAAGTGACTCTATGAAGGAGTGAGATAGGGCAATTCCGGTAGATTCTTTTGGCTAAGACTGACTCACCAATAGGAGTAGAAACACAAAAGGGTTCTAAAAGTAATTCAGGACATACTTTGAATTTGCATGCTATATAAGGGGTTACAAAAGATAAGGAGGCACCGAGGTCCAATAAAGCATACACATCGAAAGGGAAGACTATTAACATACCAGTGATAACATCTGGAGAACTCTCCTGATCCTTATGGGAGGATATCTCATAAAGACGGTTCTGGCGCTGACCACAAGAGCTAGAAGCTGCACCTTGCTGGGCTGGTCTACCTCCTGAAACTACTGGAGTGGACTGAGCCCTACTACCTCCCTGCCCCTTCTTAGCTGAAGGGCAATCTCTAACACGGTGTACATCGTGACCACAACCAAAGAAACTACCTAAACTACCTAAACCAGCTAAACACTCACCATAATGGCTCTTCCCACACTTAACACAAGCTGGTTAGGAAGGTCCCTTAGCAATACTACTCTGAGATTGGGAATAGGAACCATATCCTCTACCACCCTGATCATAACGAGGCCTCTGGGATTGGGTAGGAGCACTAGCAGAAGAATGAATGGGGCCTGATGACTTCTTCTGGAATAAGGAGCGGTGTCCACCTCTGGACCTCTGATGGCTAAATCCCAAACCCTCAGATCTAGAGGAGCGATGTCCACCTCTGGACCTCTGATGGCTAAATCCCAAACCCTCAGATCTAACTCTTTTATTCTCCCTTTCCATATCCCTAAGCTTGTCACCCTCAGTCTGATGGTCATGAGTCATGAGTTGGGAAATGTTCATGTCACTCAACAACAAGGCAAACCTACACTCTTTCTTCACCACATCAGAAACCCCATAAATAAACTTGCTCATTTGATCATGTGGGTCTGCTACCATGGAGGGAGCATATCTAGACAACTTAGTGAACTTCAGACTATACTCTTGAATCGATATCGACCCCTGTCTCAAGTTTCCAAATTCCTCCACTTTTGCTTGCCTCAACTCTCGGGGAAAAAACCTATCAAGGAAGGCCCCCTCAAAACAATCCCAAGTCATGGGGACTGCATCCCTCACCCTAGCCTCCTTCCATTGCGTGAACCAAATATGAGCTACATTCTTGAGTTGATAGGATTCAAGCTTAACACAATCGACCCCAACCACTTAAATAACTTCAAAGATCTTCTTCACTTCATCAATAAAGTTGAGCGGGTACTCACTTACTTTTAAACCCCAAAATTTAGGTAGGTTCATTCGGATGAAGTCACGAACTTGGGCCGTTACCCCATGTTGAGGGTGGACTGGGGAAAAAGACGGTTGATTGGCCTGAGTGTCCAAAGTCTGTGCTAGCAAATGAATGGCATTTCCGAACTCCTCATTTATGACATCGGGGACAAGACCGGGAGGAATAACATTCTGAGCAGCTCAGGGAGTCATAGCACATCGAGAAGGCATAATCTGAAATGTACAAAATAAGGATTAGAGGAAAATTAGAGTTAAGCTCTATTACACAATGTGATCATGAAAGAAGTGAAGTTTTCTAAGACATCTCATAGCTTTCCGCTCATATGTGTGGCATGCTTCACACACATAAAAAAGACTCTACTCGATGCGGCTTTCAGACATCCTAGGACTCTTAAACCTGAGGCTCTGATACCAAGTTTTTCACGCCTTGAGGTTATCCCCTAGGCGTAACACGGGACTCGAGACCACAAGTTCCCCAAGCTAAGCCTTGGTCATAAATTCTCAAGCATAACAAAAGATAAGAAGAAGCATAATAGATAAATCCAAAATCACATAAATGGATAATCCAAGTCAAATGGAAACACAAATCCCATAAAGAGACTCAAAGCTATCTATGTCTGAAAAGACTCTACTCGATGTAAAGAGTTGCTAGGACAAGACCCTAGCCAACTCGAACTATGGAATAAAAAGCTAACACAAGCTAAAAACATAACTAGTCCTCGACCTAAGAGGACTCACCAACAGCTGTCTGGGAGTGGCCGAGAAACTCTAGCTATGAATCTTAGGAGGTACACCTGAATCTGCATCATCGAAGGATGCAGCGCAAGATATGCGTCAGTACTATATGATGTACCGAGTATGCGGAATATGCGTAAAATATGAAAACATGCTTAAAACATAATTAAAACTTGAGTTCATGCATAATCGAAGATATCAAAGGTGCATATCATAATTTTAGTAATAAGCATGAGTTCGCAGTCAAAACATCAACATAAGATATCATAAAACTTAGAAAACTTGAAATCATTCATACGGGAGTTTCTTATAACCAACATTAGGCCATGTGAGCTATATGGAATCTAACTATATAACCCTAGTTAGCAAAGCTGACTTTAACCCTGCCAAGCAACAAGTCACCATCCCCAACTATATAACCCTAGTTGGCAAAGCTGCCCTAATGCTCACTAAGACACAGGAAACCATTATCAAGATGTGGATCCACTCTCATAAGCCCATAGGGCGCTTTATTTTATAACCTACACTGGCAACATAGTTTCTGGACTTGGGTAATCGAACCCTCGTCACACGGTGCTAAATACTACTCCCAAAACATATACATTTAGCTCATAATTTCATAGTGGCACAGTCTCATGCCAACTCTTGTTTGAAAAGCATGAAAACACATCGGGCATCATGAAATTCTCATAGCTTAGGTACGCACATCTAGATACAAAACCTCTCATAAAACATAGAGACATATCGTATATCATATTGTTCATACTTAAAACTTAAAATTTAGCATAGCCATAATTCAAACATACTTTTCTTTCTTAAATCATACTTGAAGAATTAGACATGTAATTTCATAAATATATAAGGACATGTTATCTAAACATGTAAACTTTCACTTGAAATCATGCAATTCAATGGAATCATGCTAGAATTCAACTTTAATGTATAGGCTTTGGAAACCAATTAAGGAATCTTAAAAAAATCATAGAAAAACCATAAGAAACCATGAATTAATGCATAGAACTAATTTCATTAGTTTTTCCCCCAATTTAGATCAAAACCCTAATTTCCCAAGTTTATAATTATCAAAATAGGATTTGGGTTTTAGGCACAAGGGTGAAAAGAACCTACTGTTAAATACCCACATACCTTGATTGGAGTTAACCCACTAGAATGAAAAGACTTAGGAGTCTTGAACTTGAAGCTTGAGACCTTGAGCTAGAGAGAGCCTTTTTCCTTTTTGGGAAGTGAATGAAGGATTTAGAAGAGACTTTGGATAATAAGGGTGAAAACCCTTCTTGAAATAGTCAAAACAACCTCACTTAGGAGTTAAAAGGGTGGGTAATAACTAAAATACCCCTGGGAAATTATTTAGAAAAGCTGTTAAAAAGTTGACTTCCAGTGACCACGGGTGGATTTCACAGACCGTAGAATAAACCACCGTTTGTGGTTTCCATCTGTGGTTTCTGGATAAACAAACAGGCTGCAGAAGCATTTCTAAGGGTCAACAGGACGAACCCGTCGAACAAATGATGGGTCATCGTTTAGAGTCATTGTTGCTGGGGACTTAACTGATCTCTGGATCGAACCACGAGTCAAAACAATGGCCCGTCATTCAAATGACGGGCCATAAAAGTGAGTCGTGAAACTTGAGGGACTTGCCACTCCTCTTATCTGTGTTCCATGAGTGGACAGGATGGACCCATGGTTTGAACTATGGTCTGTAGAACTCAATCGTGGTTCCAAACCAGAGGCTGAACCAAATAGACAGGAATCACAGTTTCATTCCACGACCCGTGGTTTGAACCAAGGTCTGTGGTTTGGACTCGTCATTTCTGAAACATGGAATTTTTCTAAGATTTCAACTTAGATAGCTGGTTTTATTTCTTGGGTGTTACAGTCCATGATGCGGTGAATCATATTTTTCCTGTGATATTTTGTGTTGTAGACTTAGAGTGTGTGCCTCCTACTAATATTTTTTTGAAAAAATGAGCAGTTATATAAATGATACCACTTAATTGTGCATAATTTCTGATAGGCATCCAAGTATATCAAAAAGGTGAGTATAATTGTCTTTCCTTCAGCTCATTATGATTGATGCATGAGGCACCCTGGGAATAATATCATAATTAGGTTTAACAATGCAAGAGTCATTTACCATTTTATAAATAGGAGATCTCATCACTATTTGAATAAAGGATTGAATTGGAATCAGATGGATAACTTTAAAGATGGTCCTGATGTTAAATTTTGAAGAGGAGATGGTTATATCGATGGACCCATTCAAAAGAAGCTAACTGATTTGATATAGTGACGCTAAGGAAAGAAAATGTTCAACTTCTTTTTGGTACGTACAAACCCTATGCACAAGTCCAGAGTTTTTAATATAGTTAAATTTACTTTATATATTTTGATTTATTTTGAATAAATCAAATCTTTATAAAAAAAAAAAATAGGGAGCAGATGCTAGGCTTCGGTACTCGCAATTTCTATTAGGAACAATCTTTTACGCAAGAAAAACTATCAGAAATAATCTAATGCCTACATCTTTATGAAATTAGAATTAATCAAAGTACATTAATAATTTCTTTAAAATATTTAAGAAAGATGATTATGTAATATTTCTACATTACTATAATCAAGAATATAATTTAATGACCAAGTTCAACAACTTAAAGTGTTTTAGATATGAATTAGGGTCACAAAGAACCTCTAGCTCAAAGTTGAGTTGAAAGCTTCCTTACCAATTGAGTTTTAGTGTAATATTTTTCAAGGGTCAACTTCAAATGATCATAAGTCCTAGAATATAAAGATTTAGGTGTCCTAGGACCCAACAAATTAAAGATCTTTGAATCTTCTTTTCAAGGCCACCGATCCTGCATTAATAAGGGTCCGGAGTAAAAAGTTATCAGCATTTTACTAAAAGGTGTCAGTCAGTCAAAATGACAGACAAAAACCATGAGAGGAATCCACGGCTCGTGGATCAAACCATGAACCGTGGATTTCATCCATGGAAATCAGATCTGGAACTCAAATTTTTGTTTGAAAACCAGGAGAAGGTTCCACGAATCATTGAATGATCCATGGGTCATGAAAGCAACTCATGCAAGCAGTCCAGAAGCCTGAAAGATGGTCTGAGAACCATGACATCCATTCACGGACCGTGGTTCATTCCATGTGCCGTGGTTCATGTTCGTGGAACCCGATGATGAGTTCTTTTTAGCAATTTTTACTTAGTTTTCTTAGGGGTATTTTAGACTTTTCTCACCTTGCTTTTAGTTCCAATTTGTAAGTTGTTTTAGCCTTTTTAAGTGGGATTTAAAGGGAGTTACGACTAACTTCCGTCATTCTCTCAATTAGAAATCCAAAGTCAGGAAAAAAAAGAAATAGGAGTGTTCTCTCATGCCTAGGGTTCTTCTCCAAAGCTTCAAACCTCAGTTTCAGTTCAAGAATCTTCTACAACCAAGTACGTGGGTATTAAGTAAGGATTTAGTTCGCCTTTATGCCTAAAACCTCAGTCTCCTATTTCAAATTTCATGATGTTAGAAATTAGAGTTCTTATCCAATCATGCTAAATTCTACAAAATTTAGTCCTTATGATTTCTACATGATCTACATCCTATTTTAGAAGATTTGTATCATGTTTTCAATGACTTACATGAGCTTTCACAAGAACTTTAAGAAATCAAAAATTTAGCCCAAAATTGTAGTACTTTCATTAGAATTGTTTTTGTTCAGAATTTAACCTAAAGTACTAGCATTCAGTTTTAAGTATGAAATTAGCCAGTTTTCAGTCTACAAGTTTTCTTTAAAACTTCTCATGATTTAGCAGGCTTCATCTTACCTTCAATATGTTTAACAAGAATATGTTTTTAAATATTGAGTTTCAGATATGCCATCAATGATTATGAATTTAGTAAGTTTCATGATTAGTACGACATCTAGATATGTCCACATGCTTTATGAATAGTTTTCAGTTATACAGTCTTTCAGAAATCATCTAGATTATTTAGGTTCTGGAACAACATTCCAAAAATTCAGTTTTAAATGAGATATCAGTAGTCAGTTTGGGAGTAGTATTTAGCACTGAGTTAGACTAGGGTTCGACGTACCCTCAAGTCCCAGAACTACGTGCCACCATAGGTTATTTCGTCTCTCAGTTGGGCACCAGAACTAGTGATCATGCCAGTCATGCCTCTATACCCTGGCAAGGTATATTGGGTCCTCTCGATGGGGTGTATACATCGGAATCCACATTTAGCTCACGTGGTTTATGTCGGTTAACATACTTAGTAGTTGTGTACTAGGACCTCAGTTCAGTTTTTCAGCTTTTAAATTACATTTTCCAAAATATCCTTACATTGCAAATTTTGTGTATATTATCTTTGGGGCTGAGTACAACAGATTCAATTTATTGTTTTTAAACAACACATCAATATTTTCAACATGCTTAGTTATCTTATAGACTATGTATCTCACAGTTCACAACTCAAAAACATTTTATACTCTTCAGTAAAAGAGCTCATGTTTTACAACGTTGACTTATGCATTCATAAATATCCATACTTAGTCCATCTTTCAGTTATGTTTCTAGCACATACATATTTTATCATGTTTTCAAAGTTAGTGCATTATCTCACATGCTCAGTACATTCAAAGTACTGATCACATACCTTTTTGTGCTGCATCCTTTTGATGATGCAGGTTTTAGTGTTAGCTCCCGGTATTATGGTCAGACAGCTTGCAGCTTCCAGTCAACAAGGAATGAGTTCTCCTTTTCTGGAAACTCTAGCTAGTTAGTAGTTATAACAGTCATTTCAGTTGTTATACATTGATTAGAGATAGTTGGGGGTCATGTTCTAGCTAACCATAGTCAGTGTTAGTAGAGGCTTCATAGAAAGTTAGTCAGTCAGTTGTATCATTTTTTAAATGAGTTGTATTTTAGTTTATAAAATTTAAGTTTATTACCGTACTCTTCAAGAGCCCATCATATGTTTCAGCTTCTGCTTAAAATTCTTCAGTTTATCTATTTCTATTTAGTTGCTCTGGAATTGTGCTAGCAAGACGGGTTATCTTAGGATCACTTGTGGTCCCGTGTTATGTTTAGGGTGTAGGCTCGGGGCATGATAAACTTGGTATCAGAGCATAGCGTTCAAATATCCTAGGGTGTCTATGAAGCCATGTCTAGTAGAGTCTTATTTATGGGTGTGTTGTGCACCACACTTATATCAGGAGGCTACAGGGCATTTAGGAAATGTTTCCCTTCTTTTATACTCTAAATCATGTAGTAGAATTGTTCTTTAAGAAACTTATATAGATTCATGCGTTGCTCCGATTCCTCCAATCATGCCTCATCTTCGAGGTGGTGGAAATAGTAAAGTTCATATTCCTATCAGTGTGATGCTCTCAGATAGAGTCATCAAAAAAGTTAAAAGACTACATAAGGGCTTGAGAGGAGCCCACTAGTGTGTTAAAGTTTATCGATCCAAAGGTATGTACCATTTTTCACTCATGCAGTTGAGCCTACAGTTGAATGTGCTCTCAGACCCTCTTCCACAAACTTTACTATGAATGGTGCCTTATATAGAGGTATGGTTACCTAAGTGTTTGGTTAGTTTAGTCACTCAAGAGTTAGTGTAAATTGAGATATTATGAGTTATTAGTAGTAAGATTACCACAGAGCTATGTTCATGAATTTAGAAGTATAGTAACTATAAGATAGGGATGATGATGCTAGTTTCATGGAATTGACCTAGAAGGCTTGACATGATGTACGCAGAGAATTAAGTTGATTAAATTACAATGAGTATGGTGGTGCAGATAAGATATATATGTGACCCCTTGATGAATTGGTAAATTATGACTAAGTCATGAGATAAAGAAGAGAGCCTTAAGCATTAAAAAGGTAGATGTGTACCCAGAGTAGTATGTGGTTGCATGATATTCAGGAGATTATAGACATACGATATTGAGTCCCTTAGCGTGGGTTTAATTCAGTTGATTTGGGTGGATGTGAACTTAGGGATGTGATGTTACTAGATGAAAAAACAAATGTTAGATTGCTACATTTTAGAAGAAGTGGTTAGGTGCGCCAGTAAGAGTATGATTCCTCTAGTGATAGCTTTAAAGGAAAAGAGGAAGCTAGGAGATTCCTCAGAAGAAGACCTAGCAAGGGTTTTAACATCTTCAGTTATAGCCTATTAGGGAGAGTTTGGCATCCAAGAGTATAGTGATACCCCGACCATCGAAGAGATAGTTGCTATAGACTAGTTTGGGAGAGATATCTACAGACTTAAAAGGGTGACATTTGAGCTAAGGGGGAGATGATAGAATTAAGAACCAAGTCGAGTCTTGCGACTCAACTAGTATAGAATTCTAGAGAGGGTATTGATGGGATATCGATCCATTCTTATTCCAGCATATTTCCTAGCACTTCAGTCAAGATGACAATATACTCAGACATATTTGTGCCATATTCATGACTAAGTCCACACACTCCTTACAGATTCATGTCCATGCTCAGCTCCTAGAACAAATAGAAATTGCTCCAGATAGCGATTCCAGTATAACTTTATGATTTTATGAATTCTAGCCTTATGCCATGAGACTCGGTATATATGTAAACTTATTTCTCACTGTATGCTCAGTTCTATGTACTCAGTTCAGTCCTCAAGATATTCCTTATTGTCTAATGAAATCATGCTACATAATGTATATGCTCAGAGTAGATTTCTTGAACAGTTCATGCTTATGATTTCCTTACTCTAACCATGAAACCTATGTCCAGAATGTGAGACACTCAGGCCTTTGCACTTGATATCTCAGACCTCATCTTGAGTGGCTATATCACGCTAAATATAAGTCATGACCGATCAGTATTCCTTCATTTGTGATGCTCATGCTCCCACTCTATCCCTTCAGTGATCTTGGCTTATGTTGTCATAACTATTAGTGGAGGAAGCTAAATAGTAGTCTAGATAGGAAGTACTAGATTTTCCTCTTTTTGGTGTCCCTTTGTAGAAGTTCTTGAAGTTACAGTTTCTAGATACTCTAGGGAAAAATAGAGAAGTCTCAGATAGTGTCAGCTAAAAAAAAATCCTTAGGATGATCATAGTAATGGGCTTGACTGTCATGATGAAATACATGTGGGTCTTTGATTTGTTCAACTAGTGACCCATTGATTAGAGTTTAAGGTTAGTGGGTTTTCATGACAAGAACGAATATCATTCTTGGGAGATAACTCCTGATGCAAGAGATTTAGTCAAGATATGCTTTAACATGGTGAAAGCAGTTAGTTAGACTCAGACCTTAGCATCTATATGTGCATTGATGAGAAATTTAGTTGCAAATGGTAAGTGTGGTATTCATAGAAGTTGGTGGAGTTAAAATGGGTATTCCCAAGCTAAAAGCTATCAATTGTATTGGTTAAGGCAAGAATAGTCTTGTTCTTACTCCCTTCCTAGGATGCTCATACCTTATGTCGAGTAGCTTCAGATAGAAAGTTAGTTGACTTCTTATATCAGACCGGTTCAGACTTGCCAGTAATAATTTCTAAGGCTAGAAGGACCTACATTCTGTTCAGTCCATGCAAGTAAGTTCAGTCTAGAAGAGAATAGTTTTCTTGTACAGTTACTCCTCTCAGTTTTATGTTCCTTTCAGTTACTACAATTTCTAAGAATGCGGTCGTTCTTTATGAGTTTTAGCTAAGTCCCTAATCTCACTCAAAACTAGTTATCATGTTAGACACTCAGTTTCATGTACAATCAGTGTCATTATGCTCTCAGCATGCATATATGCCTCATGAATTCAGCTAAGTTTATATTATAATCAGAAATCTATTTTTCATGTTAGTACTTCAGCTATTAAAGCTCAATTGGTGGGATTGCATCTCTTTACCGACCATCTCAACTTAGTAAGACTTCATTCGAGGATAAATAATCCCAAGGGGGAGATATTGTAACACCCCAAAATTTATAAGCTAAGATCCATACCGTTTTCATATGTTGTTAGATCTGAACCGGATGATTTCAAATGGTAAATAGGTGTTCGGATCAATACTTATGTGTGGGAAGTGTTTTAGATATGAATTAGGGTCAAAAAGAACCTCTAGCTCAAAGTTGAGTTGAAAGCTTCCTTACCGATTTTCTTTTAGTGTAAGATTTTTCAAGGGTCAACTTCAAACAATCATAACTCCTAGAATATGCAAAGTTTGGTGTCTTAGGACCCACCAAATTAAATTTATTTGATTCTTTTTTCCAAGGCCACCGACCGTGTATTAATACGAGTCTGGAGTAAAAATTTATCAGCATTTTACTAAAGGGTGTCATTCTGTCAAAATGACAGACAGAAACCATGAGAGGAATCCACGGCTCGTGGATCAAACCACGAACCATGGATTGCATCCGTGGAAATCAGACCTGGAACTGAAATTTTTGTTTGAAAACCATGAGAAGGTTCCATGACTCATGGAACGATCCACAGGTCATGAAACCAACTCGTGGAAACAGTCCAGAAGCCTGAAAAGTGGTCTGAGAACCATGACTTCCATCCACGGACCGTGGTTAATTCCATGGGTCGTGGTTCATGTCCGTGGAACTCGATGACGAGTTCTTTTTAGCAAATTTACTTAGTTTTCTCAGTTAGTTTTCTCAGGGGTATTTTGGACTTTTCCCACCTTGCTTTTAGTTCCATTTTTAAATCATTTTAGCTTTTTTTAAGTGGGATTTAAAGGGAGTTATGACTAACATCCGTAATTCTCTCAATTAGAAATCCCAAGTCAGAAAAGAAAAGAAAGAAGACCTTTCACTCATGCCTAGGGTTCTTCTCCAAAGTTTTAAACCTCAGTTTCAGTTCAAGAATCTTCTACAACCAGGTATGTGGGTATTTAGTAAGGGTTTACTTTGCCCTTATGCCCAAAACCTCAGTCTCCTATTTCAAATTTCATGATGTTAGAAATTAGGGTTCTTATCCAATTATGCTAAATTCTACAGAATTCAGTCCTTATGATTTCTACATGATCTACATCCTATTTTAGAAGATTTGTATCAAGTTTTCAATGACTTGCATGAGCTTTCACAAGAACTTTAAGAAATCAAGAATTTAGCCCAAAATTGTTGTACTTTCATGAGAATTGGTTTTCTTCAAAATTTAACCTAGAGTACTAGCATTCAGTTTTAAGCATGAAATTAGCCAGTTTTCAGTCTACAGGTTTTCTTTAAAACTTTTCATAATTTAGCAGGCTTCATCTTACCTTCAATATGTTTTACAAGAATATATTTTTAAATATTAACTTTCAGATATGCCGTCAATGATTACGAATTTAGTAAGTTTCATGATTAGTACGATATCTAGATGTGTCCACATGCTTTATGAATACTTGTCAGCTATACAGTCTTTCAGAAATTATATAGATTAATTAGGTTCTAGCACAATATTCTAGGGTTCAGCGTACCCTCAAGTCCCAGAACTACGTTCCACCATAGGTTATTTCGTCTCTCAGTTGGGCACTAGAACTAGTGATCATGCCAGTCATGCCTCTATATTCTTGCAAGGTATATTGGGTCCTCTCGATGGGGTGTATACATCGGAATCCACTTTTAGCTCACGTGATTTATGTCGGTTAACAGACTCTCCCACAGAAGTGGACTCAGTAGTTGTGTACTAGGCCCTCAGTTCAGTTTTACAGCTTTTAAATTACATTTTCCAAAATATCCTTACATTGCAGATTTTGTGTATATTATGTTTGGGCCTGAGTACTATAGATTCAATTATAGTTTTTAAACAGCTCATCAGAATTTTCAGCATGCTTAGTTATCGTATAGTCTATGTATCTCACAGTTCACAACTCAGAAACATTTTATACTCTTTAGTAAAAGAGCCCATGTTTTACAACATTGACTTATGCATTCTTAAATATCCATACTTAGTACAACTTTCAGTTATGTTTCTAGTATATACATATTTTATCATGTTTTCAAAGTTAGTGCATTATCTCACATGGTCAGTACATTCAAAGTACTGATCATATATCTTTTGTGCTACATCCATTTGATAATACAGGTTTAAGTGCTAGCTCCCAAGATCATGGTTAGACAGCTCGCAACTTCCAGTCAGCAAGGAACGAGTTCTCCTTTTCCGGGAACTCTAGTCCGTTAGTAGTTATAGCAGTTATTTCAGTTGTTTTACATTAATTAGAGATAGTTGAGGGTCATGTCCTCTCTAACCATAGTCAGTGTTAGTAGAGGCTTCATAGACAGCCAGTCAGTCAGTTGTATAATTTTTCAAATGAGTTGTATTTCAGTTTATAAAACTTCAGTTCATTATCATACTCTTTAAGATCCCATCATATGTTTCAGCTTCCGCTTAAATTCTTAAGTTTATCTATTTCTATTTAGTTGTTCATGCATTACTAGCTCATGAATTATGCTAGCAAGAAGGGTTATCTTGGGATCACTTGTGATCTCAGGTCTCGTGTTACGTCTAGGGTATAGCCTCAGGGCGTGTGATGAATGCTCAAATCATGCTCTCTAATTAGGAGGCATCGAGTAGAGTCTCTTTCATGTGTGTGAAGCACGCCACACATATGAGAGGGAATCTATGAGATGTCTTAGAAAACTTCACTTCTTTCATAATCATATCGTATGATAGAGCTTAATCCTAATATTCCTATAATCCTTACCTTGTATGTTTCAGATTATGCCTCGATGTTCCATGCCTCACTGAGCCACTTGGAATGCTGCTCCTCCAGTTCCAGCTCCCGAGGTCATGAACGAGGAGTTCAGGAACGCCATCCATTTGCTAGACCAGACCTTGGTCACTCAGGACAATCAGCAGGCTCCTGCCCCCGTCCACCCTCAAGGTAGGGTAGTAGCCTAATTTCGTGACTTTGCCCGTATGAACCCGCTGGAGTTTTGGGGTTCGAAGGTGAATGATGATCTGCTAAATTTTATTGATGAAGTGAAGAAAATCTATGAGGTGATGCAAGTAGTTGGAGTTGACTGTGTTGAGTTGGCATCCTATCAACTCAAGGGTGTGGCTCATATCTGGTTAACACAATGGAAGGAAGCTAGAGATAGGGACGAGGTCCCTATTACTTGGGAGTGTTTTGAGAGAGCCTTACTTGACTTGTTCTTTTCCCGAGAGTTAAGGCAAGAAAAGACGGAGGAGTTTGTGAACTTGAGACAAGGATCCATGATTGTTCAGTAGTACAATTTGAAGTTCACTCAGTTGTCTAGGTATACCCCCTCTATGGTAGCGGAACCATATGATCAGATGAGCAAGTTTATCTATGATGTTTCAGATTTAGTGAAAAAAGAGTGTAGGTCTGCTATGATGTTGAGTGATATGAACATTTCTAGACTCATGATGCATGCTCACCAGATTGAGAGAGATAGGCTTAGGGAGATTGCTAGGGAGAACAAGAGGGCTAGATCTGAGGGATCATATTTTGGTCATCAGAGGTTTGGTGTCGTACATCGCTCCTAATACTAGAAGAAGTCATTAGGACCCATTCATTCTTATGCTAGTGCTCCTACTCAGTCCCAGAGGCCTCGTCATGATCAGAGTGGTAGAGGGTCTGGTTTTTATTCACAGTCTCAGGGGAAAATCACTAGAGGACCATCCCATCCCATTTGCAACAAGTGTGGGAAGAATCACCCGAAAGAGTGTCGCGCAGGCACGTGAGCATTCTTTGGGTGTGGACATGCTATACATATGGTTAGAGATTGCCCTTCAGCTAAGAAGGGGCAGGGTGGTAGTAGGGCTCAGTCTGCTCTAGCAGCCCCAGGAGGTCGACCAGGCCAGCAGGGCACAACTTCTAGTTCTAGTGGTCAATGCCTCAATCATCTTTATGATATGACCTCTCGTCAGGACCAAGAGGGTTCCCCAGATGTTGTCACTGGTATGTTGAAAGTCTTATCTTTTGATGTGTATGCTTTGTTGGACCTCGGTGCCTCTGTATCTTTTGTAACTCCTTATGTAGCATGCAAATTTGAAATTTGTCATGAATTGCTTTTAGAACGCTTTTGTGTTTCTACCCCTATTGGTGAGTCAGTCTTAGCCAAAAGAATCTACGAAAATTTTCCTATCTCGGTCCTTCATAGAGTCACTTCAGCGAATTTAGTAGAGTTGGAGATGACAAATTTTGATGTTATTCTTTGTATGGATTAGCTACATGCTTGTTATGCTTCTGTTGATTGTCGTACACGGGTTGTAAGTTTTAAGTTCCCAAATGAACCCATTTTAGAATGGCAAGGTAGTCCCCCATCCTCAAAAGGTCAATTCATATCTTATCTTAAGGCTAGGAAAGTGATTTCAGAGGGGTATGTTTATCACATAGTGTGGGTTAGGGACATAGAGTCTGAAACCCTATCCCTTCAGTATGTTCTTGTTGTTAATGAATTCCCAGAAGTGTTTCCCGAGGATTTGCCCGGAGTCCCTCCTGAGCGAGAGATCAACTTTAGGATAGATCTTCTTCCATATATGAATCCCATCACTATTCCTCCCTATAGGATGGGTCTCGCTGAACTTAAGGAGTTGAAGGATCAGTTGAAGGATCTTCTTGATAAGTGTTTCATCAGGCCTAGCATATCTCCATGGGGTGCTCCAATTTTATTTGTTCAGAAGAAAGATGGTTCTCTTAGAATGTGTATTGACTACCGTCAGTTGAACAAGTTCACAATCAAGAATAAGTATCCCATTCTTAGGATTAATGACTTGTTCGATCATCTTCAGGGTGCTAGTTTGTTCTCCAAAATCTACCTTAAATTCGGTTATCATCAGCTTCATGTCAGAGAGTATTATATTCCGAAGACAACCTTCAGAACTTGGTATGGTCATTATGAATTTGTTGTGATGTCTTTTGGTCTAACGAAAGCTCATGCAACTTTTATGGATCTGATGAACCATGTGTTTAAGCAGTATTTGGATATGTTTGTAATTGTTTTCATTGATGATATCCTCATCTATACTTGGAGTAAGGAGGAGCATGCGGACAATTTGAGAGTTGTGTTGCAAACTCTCAAGGACCGACAGTTATTTGCTAAGTTTAGCAAGTGTGAGTTTTCGATGCACTCTGTTGCCTTTCTGGGTCATAATTTTACTAAAGATGGTATTCGGGTTGACTCCCAAAAGATTAAGGTGGTAAGGAATTGGCCTAGACCAACTTCCCCGTCTGATATTAGAACCTTTTTAGGTTTGGCTGGCTACTACAGGAGGTTTGTGGAGGGATTTTCTTCCGTTGTTTCCCCTTTGATCCGATTGACTCAAAAGAAGGTAAAACTTCAGTTGTCTGATTTGTGTGAGAAGAACTTTCAGGAATTGAAGACTAGATTGACCACAACTCCAGTGTTAGCTCTACCCGAGGGCCTAGATGACCGTGTGGTGTATTGTGATCCTTTTAGGATTGGTTTGGGTTGTGTTTTGATACAACATGGTAGGGTGATTACGTATGCCTCTAGATAGCTTAAGACTCATGAGAAGAACTACCCTACTCATGATCTTGAGTTGGCAGCCGTGGTCTTTGCGTTAAAGATTTGGAGACATTATTTGTATGGGGTGCACGTGGATGTATTCACCGATCATAAGAGTCTTCAATATGTGTTCACTCAGAAGGAATTGAATTTACGACAAAGAAGATGTCTTGAGCTTCTTAAGGATTATGACATGAGTGTGCTTTACGATCCGGGTAAGGCCAATGTTGTGGCAGATGCACTTAGTAGATTTTTGATGGGTAGTGTGTCTTCAGTCGAAGAAGGAAAGAAGGAACTAGTTAAGGAGGTTCATAGGCTAGCTCGATTGGGATTTTTCCTTATGGACTCGATGGAAGGTGGTGTTATTGTCCAAAGTGGTGCTGAATCATCCCTAGCAGCAGAGGTGAAGGCAAAGAAAGACAGGGATCCCATTTTACTTCAGCTTAAGGGTGCAGTCCATCATCAAAGAGTTGAGGTGTTCTCCCAAGGGGGAGATAGTGTACTTCGTTATCAGGGTCGACTATGTGTGCCAGATGTAGATGGGTTATGTCAGCAGATTTTGACTGAGGGTCATAGTTCCAGATATTTCATCCAACTCAGTGCCACCAAGATGTACCGTGATCTATGGGAAGTCTTTTGGTGGAATTGTATGAAGAGGGACCTAGCTGGTTTTGTGGCAAAGTGTCCCAACTGTCAGCAAGTGAAGGTAGAGAACCAACAATCGGGTGGAATGATTCAGGATATTGAGCTTCCCACTGGGAAGTAGGAGGCGAACAATATGGACTTTATCACAGGTTTGCCTCGTACTCGAAGCCAACATGATTCCATTTGGGTTATTGTCGACCAGATGACTAAATCAACCCACTTCTTGGCTGTTAAGGCTACAGATTCAGCGGATGATTATGCCAGACTCTACATTCGGGAGATAGTTTGATTACATGGTGTCCCTCTGTCCATCATTTCAGATAGAGGTCCTCAGTTTACATCTCAGTTTTGGAGGTCATTTCAGAGAGGCCTTGGTACTCAGGTAAAGCTTAGCATAGTTTTTCACCCTCACACAGATGGCTAAGCAATGCATACTATTTAGACTTTAGAGGATATGCTGAGAGCTTCTGTGATTGATTTTAAGGGTAATTGGGATAATCACTTACCTCGTATTGAGGCTCTGATACAAAGTTTTTCACTCCCCGAGGTTACGCCCTAGATGTAACACAGGACTCGAGACCACAAGGGTCCCTAGCTAACCCTTGGTCATAGCATTCTCAAGCATAACAAAAGATAAAGTGGAAGCATAATACAAAAATCCGATAGGAATCATCAATAAGGGTCTAAGATCCACATAACATACATTATCCAAAAAGGACACGAGAATACAAATTATGTTTGAAAGCCTCTAGTCACAACATAAAGAGTTGCTAGGACAAGACCCTAGATAACTCGGAGCATAGAAGTAAAGCTAACATAAGGAAAAAGCATAACTATTCCTCAAACCATGAGGACTCACCACGGCTGACTATGGAAGTGGCCTGAGACTCTAGCCACGAAGCTGAGAAGGGTACCTGAGTCTGCATCATAAGAGCATGCAGCGCAATATGTGTTAGTACTATTGAATGTACTAAGTATGTGAGCAATGCATGACTCATGATAAAATAAGTTTAAAACATGCTTGAAATGAACTTATTACATTAAGAAGACCATAAACAAATATCAAGGTATAAACATAAGACATGGAGTAAAGCTTAGGTTTCATAGTATAGATTTACACATAACTTCATAGCTTAAAAATAAACATGTGGGAGTTTCTCTTAACCGACATTAAACCATGCTGAGCTACATGGAGTTCAGTGTATTGCACCCACACTGAAAGAGTTGTCCTAACTGGCCAAGGTTAGAACCATGTCATACCAGGATCTTGTCATAATAAGCCTCAACACGGGTAACCTACGGTGGCAACATAGTATTGAACTTGAGTTATCAGAACCCTTGTCTCTTGGTTTTAAATACTACTCCTAAAACATAATAATAACATGAGATCATATACATGTGAAATATCTAATCCCAAACTTGATCATACTTATTCATGACTTGTTCATACCCCAGATCGTCATACTACTCATGAATTTAGTTTAGAAAATGGCCCATGAGAATTGATGGAACATTGGGTGTCTTACCTTGCATCATATTTCATATCATGGAAAAACTTGCATACTTCATGACTTTTAAAATTTACATAGCCCTAGTTCAATTTTCATAAAATATATATTTTCATAGAATCATAAGAACTAGGCTTGCAACTTCATAGTTACATAATGGCCATGATATCTAATCATGCCTACATTCTCTTGAAAACATGCAAATTCATGGGTTTATGCTAGAAATTAACATTCATGCTTGGGCTTTTAAAATAAACAAGAGGATCATAATCAAATCATGGGTAATCAAGAGGAAACCATGAATTTAAACATAGAAACTGATTTCATAAACTTTCCCTAATTTTGGATCAAAATGCTAATTTCATATCTTCATAATTCAAAATAAGAATTGGGGAATTTGGGCACAAGGGTGAAAGGAACCCATTGTTTAAGACCCGCATACCTTGGATGAAGATTACCCACTTCAATGGAAAAGATTTGGAGCTTGGAGACTTGAACTTGAAGGAGGATTTTTCCTTTTTGGGAGGAGAATGAGGAACATAGGATAGACTTAGGATAATATGGGTGAAAACCCTTCTAAAAGTAGTCAAAATGACTGCGCTTAATACATAATAGGGTGGAAAATGACCAAAATGTCCCTGAGAATTAAATAAGAAAAAGCTGGAAATTGGTCAACTTTCAGTGACCATGACTCAGTCTACGAGTCATGGTTTGGATGACGGGTCATCATCTTTAGTCGTAGAACTCAACTGGGAAAATCAAATTGTAGCTTCACTTCTACGGGTCAACAGGATGGACCCGTGGAAGAAATGACGAGTCATCATTTGGAGTCGTCGTTAACAGGACTAGGCTGACTTGGTCAAACCACGACCCAAGACTACGGCTCGTCATACCAATGATGAGTCATAGACTTGACTCGTAGTTCCTGAAGGGTACTTAGGAAAAATGTAAATCCTCAGAAGACTTTCCACGAGTAGACAGGATGGACCCAGAACCCACTCGTGGTTCTCATACCAGATGCTAAATCAATCATAAGGCATTCCACGAATCCATTTCACGAGTTGTGGTTCAAACCATGATCCATGGTTTGGGCCTGTAGTCCCTGGAACTTGGAATTTTTTGAAGTTTTCATCTTGGATAGCTGGATACGTGTACGGGGTGTTACAAATGATATGATAATGCTTTCAAAAATATTTAGCTAAAAAGTTTCCATGTGGTAGAATGAGAATGAACCATCAATCAGTGACTTGAATTACAACAATAGAATAAAAAAAAAACAATCCAAAGTATGGAGAATTCAAAATCACAGTCTTTGGGGTAAGAACCCTAGCTTTGATGTTACTAAACTGAAACTGTAGATGTAGGATGTGAGGAAGAATGGAGTTCCTTACTATGATATACTTACTTACCTAGAAGGAGAAGAATCCTGAAGGAAAAACCTTGAAAATCCATTTTGTTGAGCTTCTATGATCTATTTTCTTGAAACTCTAGGTTTCTTACCTTAGAATCTTGAGAGAATTCTTTAGAGAATGATCGATAATTCAGAGTAAAATAACCCCTTTTGAGTGTTCAAACGTAGTGGGTAAAGTCCCTTGGGTAAGGAAAGGAATAAACTACCCCTTACTTAACTTTTAAAACATGTAAAAAAATATGTTGGATGAGTGGCATCACGAGTCGTGGGCCATTCCATGAGTCATCCCATGATTTGTGACTCTCAAGCAGAGACTCTAAGGTCTTTGGTCGATTCCCATGTGTTGGGCTCATGATTCATGGAAATTCCCACGAGTCGTGGTCTAATTGTAGAGCTGAGGAGGGTTTGAAGGTCTCTTTGGACTAAACTTACGAGTGGCCCTAAGGTCCGTGGGCTTCATCATGCTCCCCGGAACAACTCGTGGCCTATATGGGATGGTAGAGGGCTTCTATGACTGGGTCCATGGGTCATGGTCCCTCCCATGGCTCGTCACCCTAACCATGGAGCCTAGAAATTTCTGAAAACTAACTCTAAGTGTTATCTAGACGCCCGTTTGGAATCTGAGGTGATACAATATCTCCTTCTTGGGTTCATTTGTCCTCAAATAAAAGATAACTAGATTGAATTTAAAAGGAAAGGCAACTCAATTGTAAATTTCTGAACTAAACTAGTCTCAAGGCTACAAGAATACATGAGATGGAACAAGGCACGAACATGAACGCATAAACTAAAAATACTCAAACACAAGGCACGAGTGTTCAATATGTAATGAGAGAAAGGATATTACTTTTGTTATTTTCTTCCTATAATGAGAGAGGGTATCTAACCTTCATATCCTTTTTGGCTTCCCACATAGTCTCTTCAACAAACTGATTCCTTCACAAAATCTTCACTAATGCTAATTTCTTAGCCCTCAACTTTAGAACTTAATGATAAAAGTTCTTGATTGGAACCTCTTCATACGACAAGCTATCCTTCACCCCAACACTCTATGTTAGGAACAATGAGTGAAGGGTCACCCACACACTTCTTAAGCATAGAAATGTGGAACATTGGATGTACTGCTGCTAACTCTTCTAGGAGCTCTAACTCATAAGCTACTTTATCAACTCTTATGTAGTGGGGACTAAGCTTTCCCTTCTTTTTAAACCTCATGACACCCTTCATGATTGAAACCTTCAAGTATACCAAATCATCCACTTCAAATTCTAAGTCTCCACCCTCGATATTAGTATATGAATTTTGGATGCTCTGTGCAGTCCTCAACCTTTCCTGGATAGTCTTAACCTTCTCTATATCCTGATGAACTAAGTCGAGCAATATCAACTCTGCTTTCTTAACTTCAGACCAACCAATCAAAAATCTACACCTTTGCCCATAAAGATCCTCATAAGGAGCCATCTAAATACTGGAATGGTAGTTGTTGTTATACATGGACTCTATGAGAGGAAAATGGTAATCCCAATTTACTTTAAAATCAATAACATAGTCTCTTAACATATACTCAAGAGTTTGAATAGTACACTCTACCTTACGATCTGTCGGTGGATGAAAAGTTATTCTAAGGTTCACCTTCGAAACCAAACCTTTCTGAAATAACATCCTAAATTGGGCGGTGAACTGAGCACCCCTGTCTGAAATGATGGATAATAGAACCCCATAAAGTCTAAAAATCTCACCAATGTACATTCTCGCATAGTCCTCAGGTTAATCTGTAGTCTTTACTTGCAAGAAATGATTTGACTTGGTCATTCGGTCCATAATTACACAAATAGAGTCAAAATGTCATCAAAATTTCGGTAGACATGTGATGAAGTCCATATTTATCATCTCCCACTACCACTCAGAAGAGCTATATTCTGATCCATGCCACATGGCCTTTGGTACTTAACCTTCACTTGCTGAAAATTTGGACACCTAGCAACAAAATCCGCAATATCTCACTTTAAAAAATTTCACCAATACACTTCTCTCAAGTCATAGTACATTTTTCGTGGAACTTGGCTGAATCAAATATTTGGAACTGGGCACTTCTTCCATGATTCTTTCTTTGAGACCATCTACATTTGGAACACACAACCTACCTTGATACGTTAAAACACCATCTCCCACTCATGTAAAAAGTAACACCTTTTGCTTGTGAACTTCTTCCTCTAGCTTTTTCAAGATAGGTTTATTGTTCTGCTTTTCTTTAAATTCCACTACTAAAGATTATTTGTCTCCATATTGAACAGGCACACCACGTTCATCAAAGTCTAAAAGAAAAACTTCTAAACGTGCAAGTATATGTACTTATTTAGCCAACTTTTTCTTTCCTCCCTCTACATGAGTTGTACTTTCCATAGACAACCTACTAACAACATCAACAACCATATTAGCTTTACCTGGATGGTAGAGACACTCATGTCTTAATCCTTAAGAAATTCAAGTCATCTCTTCTACCCGATGTTTAGCTCTTTTTAGCTAAAAACATACTGAAGACTCTTGTAATTGGTTAACACATCAACATACATGCCATAGAGACAATGTCAAATATTTAATGCAAATGCTACAACTGCCAACTCAAGGTCATGAATCAGATAGTTCATTTCATGACTCTTAAGTTTCCTAGAAGCACAAGCTATACTCTTACCATTCTACATAAAAACACAACTAGTGCCCAGTCTAGACACATTGCAATACATGACAAAACCCTCTGCACCCTCTGGTAGTGTCAACACTAGAGCAATAGTCAAACAACTCTTCAATTCATGAAATATTTTTTCACAAGCTTTAGACTATTGAAACTTAGACTTCTTACTGGTCAACTTAGTCAAATGAGTAGCAATAGATGAGAACCCTTCTACAAACCTTCTATAATATCCATCCAAACCCAAGAATCTCCTAATATTAGTTAGACTTGTAGGTTTGGGACAACTCCTTATTTCCTCTATCTTCTGAGAATAAACCTTGATACCCTCACTGGAAACTATGTGGCCTAGGAATTCCACAAGCTTTAACCTAATTTCATACTTGGAAAACTTAATGAACATTTCATGATCTCTAAAAGTATAAAGTACTATTCTATGATGATTAAAATGATCTTCCTCACTTTTAGAGTAGATTAGGATGTCATCGATGAACACGATAACAAACATATCAAATACTGCTTAAGTACTTTGTTCATGAGGTCCATAAATGCTGCAAGAGCATTAGTCAAACAGAACTATATGACAAGGAACTTGAAGTGACCATAACAGGTCCTAAAAGTTTCTTAGGAATGTCACTTTTTCTAACTTTCAACTTATATGATAGCCGTATCTGAGGTCTATCTTAGAGAAACACATGGCACCCTGAAGATGGGCAAATTAGTTATTGATTTAAAAAAGGGGATACCTATTCTTGATAATGAATTTGTTCAACTGGCGATAGTTGATACACATTCTAAGGGAACCATCTTTCTTTCACACAAAAAGTACTGGAGCACCCAAGGTGAGGCACTTGGTTGGATGAATCCTATATCAAGGAGATCTTTTAATAGATCTTTTGACTCTTTTAGTTTAACTAGATCCATTCTACATGGCAAAATGAGAATCAGCTGAGTATCGGGAATGTATTCTGAAGTCTATTTCCCTATCGGATGGAGCTCTAAGAAGATTATCAGGAAAGACTTTTGGAAAATCTTACACAACTGGAATGACTGAAGAGGTGGTGTCCCAGCACTAGAGTCTCTAAATCAAAGTGATAAATACACCCCTTAGAAACTAACTTTCTGGCCTTATGGTATGAAATGAAACAACCCTTAGACACAACTGGACTACCTTCCCAAACTAAGATTCGCTCATCTGGAAACTGAAACTTTACTACTCGAGTTCTACAATGACTGAGGCATCACATGAATATAATCACTCCATGCCCAGAATGATATAATAATATACCATATCTAACTCAACTTAGTAATCTATGGTGTCTTTATGGTGTACTAAAATGGTGCCATTTCTATAGACTCTCTTAGCTACTATAGACGCACAACAGTAATAGAAACACTGAAAGGCTTTAGAAGTTTCTCATGACAAATCTCGAAATTTACAACATATGGAGTCACAAAAGACAATGTAGTGCATGTATCAAGTAAGGCATAATCATTAACAAAAATGACCTTAAACATACTAGTGATGATGTTTGGAGAGTTTTCCAGGTCCTGGCAGCTAGACATAGCATAGAGATAATTCTGAGCTCTGTATGTCCCTAATGTAGTGCCCTTCTAGGTAACTCTGCCTATTTGAGCTGCTGAAGTAGACTAGGCTTTGTTGCCCCTATTACCTTAACTCATAAATACACACTCTCTCAAAAAGTGGCCTAACTGACTGCACTTATGGCATCTTCTTATACCATAATGACACTCCCCCAGATAGGGTCTTCAACACTTACCACAATATGGGTATCGATTAGCTCCCTAAGCCTTGCTACCCTGAGTTTGTGAACTACCAGCACTGAAGTTCTCACTATTCTAAAACTTTTGATCATTTTTGTTTCTTAGTGCAGGTGCACTAGCTGCTAATGATGCGGGTCTAGATGACCTCTTTTGGAAAAAATACTTTTTACTGCCTCCTTCCTCTACTAATTGGCCTCATGGCTTGCTGACTTTTCCTTCTTACTTTGGTGGTCCTCTCTATCTTTCTGTATGTATTTCTCAACTTGATGAGCATGAATTATAAGCTTGGAGATGTCCATATCACAAATCAGTAATGTGGTTTTGAACAATTTCTTTACATGCCTACCACTATCAAAAACAAATTTTCTCATTCTAGCCCTCATGTATGGCAGCATCTCCAGGGCATACCTAGAGAACTTAGTCAATTTGAAGCCATACTCCCTCACACTCACAGTTGCCTGCTTCAAGTTCATGAATTCTACTACCTTAGCCTCTCTCAACTCTTTAGGAAATAAACGATTCAGAAATGCATCCTCAAAGCTATTTCCAGACTGCTAAAGCTCCATTCTTACCATAACCTTTCTCCCACTGATAATACTACACATTTGCAACATCCTTAAGCTGATAAGAAACAAATTCAACTCCCTCAGTCTCAGTGGCATGCATCTTTTTTCAAGATCATCCATATCTCATTGATGAAGCTCTATAGGTCTTCATCAACCTTAGACAATGTAAACATTGGCAGGTTCATTCATAGAAATTCTCTCATCCTCAATACACCTGACAAATCATGAGAACTGACTAGTAGGTGATGAGCCCTGATGGTTAGACTGAGCAGCCACTAACTAAGTGAACATCTAAATAGTTTCCCTAAACTCGTCCTCAGAAGTAGCATCATGAGGAGGCTGAGGAGAATGTATCTTTGGAACCCTTACTGTGTTAGATGGTACAGTTTGAGCTCTGACACTAGCATCCTGATCTATTGAGTGAATTTTTTTTTAGTCTGTATCCTAGTATGTGGAGGCAGATTGATTGTGTTAGTTCCAACGAGAACCTTAGCACTTTTAATATTCATCTGCCTGGCAGTATGCTTTGGAGGCATGATCTAAGATATGCAAACACAAGTTAGGAGGAAATTTCATAGAGTTGAACTCTATTGCATGAACTAGGGTATGAAAGAAGGGTGGTACTTCCTAACACCTTATATCTTCCGTATTATAAGTGTGGCGCATTTCACACCCATAAGAACTCACGCACTAAGCCTTCACCCTGGATAGGTTTGGCACTTAGAACTGCTACTGGATCATGTGGACCCTTGTCGTAGCTTGCTACTAAAGTAAGTACTTAATTATCTTTGTGAAAGCTTTAAAGTAAGGTGGACATGCACATTATTTAGAAATCAAATTCAATAACTTTATAAAGTAAAACTGCATAGTTTTATAATTGAAATCTGAATAATTGATGTACTTGCAAAACAACTGATATCTTGAATATAACTATTGTACAGACTCATCTATGAAGCCTTTGATGTACTAAAACTAGGTTACCGGGACAATACCAATGGCTACCTAAATATGCTACTAACAAAATCTAATAACTACTTTACAAAACTAGATAAATTAGAGGCCTCCAAAAGGAAAGAGGTCTCACTAATGCTGAGTGAAGAAGGTCCTAATGATGCATCTGTTGTCAATCCCAAACACCTAAGTCTATATAATACAAATATGTAGCATCGAATGATGTAAGTACATAGAATATATGATATATAAATATTGAATTAAACAACTGGCTAAAACTGAAATACTAAGCTAGAAGAGTAAATCTGAATAAAGACTGAAATAGGGTCAACTGAATAGTAAAGCATGCATGTGTACTTTAACAACAAAACTTTACAACTGAAAATATGCATCATAAGAAATTACTAAATATAAAACTTTAATTTCTTTGGGGAGTTTCTCTAACCAACAAACCATCACGTGAGCCTTATGATGATACAATATATTGCCCATATTGTCAGAGCCATCCTAAAACTTGCTAGGGTATAGAACAAAACCTTAACTTTATGGATCCAAATTTGATTCCTTACCATGGGCTAACTGAGGAGTCATCCAAATCAATGACATAATCCTTATCCTATGTTGGTGGTGTAGTTTTTGGGTTTGGTTTATCTGAACCCTTACCTATCTCGATGCTTAATACTACTTACAAAATAATGCAATAATGCTCATGATCTTTAAGATGTCCCACTTTAGGGGAAAAACTTATCATATCTTTCTTTGAGTCTATGTTCAATAATACTTCTTTAACTGAACTTTATTTGCTTGAAAACTAATTTTGGCTTATTAAAAACTGACTTTACTTGCTTTAAAATTAGCTTTCTTTTCCTTCTGAAATCATGCTTTTTCAAGCTAAACACACTTACTTGAACTCTTTCTTGAAGACACTTTGTTAAAATGAAAATTGTTTTGCTCAATGAAAATAATGCATATAAATGATATAACAGTGCTTTCAAATAAATTCAGCTAAAAAGGGTCCATGCGTGATAAATTAGTAATCTACCAATTTAATGAGCCTTTATCCACGAACTATTGCTATGTTTTGAATAGATTTAGAGGTTCTTATGGCCTTTATTGATATCTATGCAGGTGCTTGTGATCAAAGATGAAAAACAATAAAATGGACCCAAAAAGAGCTTAAAAGGAGTGAAGTGTGAAGTGATCAAAAAGGATGGAGATTCTGCCTCAAGATGCGACACGCACAAGCCTTGGTGTATTCTTCACCTCTTACTGCATGGAGCCTTTAATCGATTGAAGGATTTGTTATGAGATGTGGTCACTTTGTGACATGCATAACTCATGTTGTGAACCGCACCTCCTTCACACGAGAACTCCCAAGTCAGCTGAGTCACTGGTTCAACTGAAGAGGGTGTGCGATGCGCACATGCTGACGTACGAACCGCATATCACACTGCACACCACCCAAAAGGCATTTTTGTCCAGAAATTTAGTGACGTTTTTTGAAAGTACTTAAACCCATTTTAGGCACAATTGTAAATACAATTTTCAGTTCTTAATACTCTTGAGTAATTTTAGCTTTGAGAACAAGTTTCCTCTCTAAGAAGGAGAAAAGGGTTTTAATCAATTCTCTCTTCCAATTCTTAGTTCACCATTTGTGTACAAAACTGAGCTTACATATTGAAATTACACTTGAATGAAGAGGAATTTGACTTACCCACTTGGTATATGTCTTTCCTTTAGCATGAGTAGCTAATTTCATTGTCTATGGATGTGTTGATAATGGGTTCTTGACAAATGGGTGTGGGTGATGCTAATTCTTGCTTATAATTGCTTATTTGACATGGGTCTAGTTGTTTCACCAAGATTTAATCCTAAAATTGGTGGTTGCAAATATTGATTTTCCTTACTTGGTTATGTTTTTGCTTGAAAGAGAATTTCATATCTTCGGATGTGAAATTACTAGTGGGAACTTGGGATTCCATTTAGATTGAGGCTAGAAATAGCTCATATCGACGAATTATCCATTTAAGGGTCTAAGTTAGAAATAGTATGACCTACCTAAGCTTTAGCTTGGTTATTTGTTGTTAAACCGATAGTGCTTTAACCGAGACTATTAGACATATGGTTATTGATCGAGAGATAAACAACTATACCTAAAACAAAGGCTACATATGTTAATTAGCGAGAATTTGCGTGAATAGGAAATCACCCTATCCTATATTAGAACCCCATTGGATGCACATCCCTAGTCATCTACTCATATTTGAACACTCGTTTTACTTTACTTTATTATTTGAATTGAGATTATTGTGATAGAATCCCAATTCCCCCCAATCCTTTACTTTCGTGTTTTCAAACACTTACTCTCTTAGTGAAGTCATTTTATTATAATCATCATTGTTCTATCTACAAGTCTCTGTGGGTACGAACCCGACATCCGTTGGGTACTTATAAATGTGTTTTGCTTGATGATCGCCGATACCTCCATCTTGGAGAGTATGTTTGAGCATTTATCAAAAAATAGCGCCATTGTGAGGGACTTGATTTGATAGCTATTCTTAGAGAGTTCTTGTTTCTTTTACTTTCATTTGTTGTTTTTGTTGTGATTGAGTACGCTAGCCTATGAGTGAGGCAGATGATAACGAGAGTGTTGATTGATTAATGGATGCAAACACTGTTGAGCCTTTTTTGTAAGGGGGTGTGGGTGCAATCCGCCTACCCCTAACAATGGGAAATATTGTCTTTCACGTTACTAGCCCCATGCTCCACTTAATCCAAATAAAGGTCATGTTTGGTGGAGAAGCACATGAAGATATCAGCCAACATATTTGAAATTTTGTGGAGATTTTCCAACCGTTCGTCTTTTAAAATATCTCGCAAGAATCCATCCTGTTACGCCTATTCCCCTTTTCCTTGAGGGGGAAGCCACAACGTGGTTGGAATAATTGTCGGTCCGATCTATCACATCTTGTGCCAAAATGGTTATGGCATTTACATCGAGATTCTTTACTCCATCTCGAATGATGTAGCTAAGAGATGAGATTACCAACTTTAGGCAACTCCCGGATGAGCCTCTACATGAGGCTTGGTTAAGATTCAAAAAGAAGTTTGTTTTTTGTCTGAACCATGAGTTGTTGGACAACGTATTACTCCAAAGCTTCTATCGATCATTGAACTCTATGAATAAGTCGGTGGCTAACAACCTTGGAGGTGGCACCTTCATGGACTTAGAGTTTCCTATTGCCTCGACTTTATTAGTGTGAATGACCATGACCAACCAAGCTTGGCATACGAGAGAAGCAGATGTGCCAACTTCAGGAGCTCCCTCATCCATCTTGACCAATGAAATGAGAAAAAGGGATGAGGATCAAGATGAGTCAATGGCCAAGTTGATGACTCAAATTGATTTGATGGACAAGCATGTAATGGGAGAAGGTGGTGTGAAAGCTCTGAATGCGGTGATTACACCACAAAGTAAAGCAAGTGATGATGAGCTGATGACAGTTGTCAATGGTGAACTGTGTTTTGAGCTGATGACACCCACAAAATATGGTGGGTTCTCGTCCCGGGTATTATCGCCTGAGGGAATAGAACCAAGGTTGGATCAGAGATAAGAAAAGGGATGGAAATTAGAGAGATAGAGATAAGAATGGTGACCGATTCAATCACCAAAGCTCAAATCCCTATGTGCCTCCATTCAAAGCTCGAGGTAATGTTGTCCTTGGTTCTTAAGAAATTGGATACGAAAAATACTGGATTGAGTGAGCTAGAGAGTGAAGTTTCAAACTTCATCAAACTGTGAGCTCTCACTCAGTCTCGATCAAGCATCTTGAGGCCTAAATGAACCACCTCTCGACCCAAATAAACCTGAGGATGAAAGAGATGTTGCCCAGTGATACCAACACCAATCAAAAGAACGACTGATTGAGGTACTATCGTTGAGCTACGACGTTAAATCAAGCACTGCTTTAGAGGCAACCCAAGTTTCTTTACTTTGTTTTTAGTTATCTTTTGTTGTTTTTGGTGTGTTTTTAGGGAATGCATAGAGCAAAAAAATGGACAAGTGAAAATAGGTCAAAAATGGGTTGTGCGGAGGACCGTGCAGACTGCACAAATAGTTGTGCATGTCACACGGTTCACCTTATGCCAAAAAAGAAGGCCTGGGAAAAAATGGAACTATTCAGCCGATGTACACTTGGCCGTGTGGACCACATGAGCCCAAGTGCGCGTCGCACCTCTATCGCATGGCAAATCAGAAGCCTGGGAAAATCTAGGGCATAAAAAGGCAATGTGCCAAATGGAATGTGGACTGCACCAAGGCTGGTGTGAATCACATATCGTGCAAACCAAAGGTAAAATTAAATTTTTAATTGACCTAACCCGTTGACCGGCCTAACCCGAAGATGACCCGACTCAACTTTTCTTCTTATTTTCTCTTTATATTCTGCCACCTTCACTATCATCACCATATTTTCTCTCCAAAAACCTCCCATAAATCCCTCTACTTCTCCCAAAATCTTCTTCTTCTCCCCCACAATCACCACCACTGCTCCTCCACACCGCCACCATCGTCTCTCTCGGTGAGTTGATTGGGTCAACATTGTTGCTTCAAAAGTTCTAGTTTTTCTTTTCTCCACCTAGTATTCACTTGTGGTAAGTTCCACGATGTTAAATACTTGTTTTATGAAGATTGTGAACTCATATCATAGGCAAATGTATTTTGAATTGTATTGAGAATTTTGTTTAGTGTCAACTTGGTAGAACTTGAATTTTACTAATGTATGTTGATTGGTACTGATTCTTAGCCTTGAATTCTGCATTTGGGGTGAAGTCTGAGTAACCCACTCATGATTGATGTATGATTTGGCCCGATGATAGATTGGGTGACATCGTTCTTAAGGGCAAATCATCATTTGTCATGAGGTTTTGTTGAGAATAGTTTGTTGGGGCTGAATCTTGCTACTTGTATGCCTATTATTATTTATTGAAGATTATCTTTGGGTGTATGATCTTGTGTGGGGTGGGGTTAATTGTTGCTAAAATTGTTGGTGCCCATTGTTTTAAGTAAGGGCTTGATATTTTCGATGATAGATGGGGGTAACGTCCATATTAAGGGAAGTCGTTAAGTTCTTTTCTTACTTGTTGATTTTTTCAATAGAAATCCGGGAAAGTCTGAGTACCGGAATATTTATGGTCATGGTACCCCTTGCCCCTTTGTTTAATATTGTTGGTTTTTTGCGTGGTGCCAATTGCCTAAGCATATCTTGATCTACGGATCACATATATAACTCACAAGAACACAAGGAACAAAAAATACCAATCGTTCCATTGTGTATTTCGCATGTGATGCATAGATCTTGATGTGCGGGTCGCACAAGGCATCGTACCATGCTTGAAAAGAATGGCCAGTCACAGTTTGATTGTGCGATTGATGTGGGACGCATACTTTTTCTGGTGCAGTCCACACCAACTTCGCACATCGGAGTTGAAACCACTGCAGGTTTTTGTTAGCTCATGCGACGCCACGTGCGACGCACACTTTGTTTGGTGCGGGTCGTACGTGGTCCATATTAGCCAAATGTCCCCTACTTTGTCTTCTACTCTTTTGCATTCCATCTGTATTAGTTATTAGCTTCTTTTAGATCGTATTTAGATACATAATGCCTGCCACTAACCTCCAGTTTCAGGAATATGTCTTGTACCAGGTTCCATCAAAAGAGGCGTGCCATAAAACACACTCTGAATGCAGGTGTTCCTATGATAAGAGAGTGGCCCAATGAATTAGAAATCTGATTTGGGCTCAAGGGGATGTAAGCTTACTACCTCAAGTTTTGGGAAAAGAGACCATTCTTGGAAGTGAAGGGGTTCGATGTGGAAGATTTTCAAGAAAAATTCCTGAACATTTCAAAATAATTTCGCATTTGAGCTTGGGAACATTTTTCCAAGACTCTGGGTCCCTATTTTACATAGTTGGTACGAGAATTCCATACTTCATACAGAGCCCGACTTGACATGCTAAACCAAAAGGGTCTGCTAAGCATGTTACAGTGCTTCAAGTCGGTGTTAGTCTGAGGTAAAGAGGTAGACATCACTCTTGCAGCCATCCAGTTTGCCATTGGGGATGATGAAACAATTCTAGAGTCGAGGTACATTGAGCGTGTGGCTACAAAGGAAGATGATATGAGTGGGTTGCTAGTGTAATTGCAGAAGGGGACTCCTTTTAGGCCATCTCAAATGGGCAAATCTATCGCTCAGATCTCAGGTTTAAAGTTCGCTTGTGGATTGATTTTGTGAGTACAAGACTCATTCCAACCACACACACCACTAATGTGACCATAGAGATGGCCATACTTATTGCATACATCATGGAGAGACTACCTTTGAATGAAGGGGAAATCATAGCGGAAAACCTCAAGAGGAAAGCTAGACACGACTCCACCTCCATGGCCTTTTAAGTCCTCATTAGTTTGTTGTGCACCCAAGCTGAGTGCCCTTTGTTTTGATCATTAGACAATGTTTTCCAAGCTATGGGCATGGTTTGTTTAGACACAAAGAGGTATAAAGATGCTCCGCATGTCAAAACAAAGCACATTACTCAAACACCAAGTGCAACTGCAAGCAGAACACAAGTTGAGCACATTAGGCATGATCAAGAAGGGAATTCACCTCCATCTCAAGGAGCATCGGGCACAATACATGTGGCATCCCAAGACACCTCATCCTCAGGTAACTTGCTAAAACTTGCTCAACTTACTAACAAAAATGAGGAGCTCCTACAAAAGTTTGCCAAGGATATTCCAATCTTAATTCAAAACGTCATCAAATCATCCTTAAAACTGGTAGTGTCAAGTGTGAATAACTCTGTGCTAGAGTGGACACCATGGACGTGCAGGTCGATGAACTTAAGCAAGTTAACCCGCATGTTGAGAAAAATTGGGAACTTAATCTACCGGCCCTAAGTTCAAATTCTCCTGCGGGTGTGCTAGCCCTCCCAATGATTGGTGCACAGGTTGGGACCCAATTGATGAAGAGGAAATATCTGAGGTACATGAGGAAGTGGCACCAGTCTAGGTTTCCCCTGAGATTTCAGAATCAGTCATCCAAGATCACCCGGCACCTCCGATGACATATGTGAGAGAATAGGGACTTCACCGAGGTTCTCATACCATGAGTTGATGAATTGCTCAGACAAGTGGGTTGTGGAATCATTTGGACTCATTCAACTCCAATGGAAACCATTGATTCCATTGGTGGAGGGGTTTCATATAGAACCATCATATGCCTAGATACCACTACCGGCACCTCAAACTCCTAGGCCACCACATCGATTCTACTCTAGGAAGCGCCATCATTATCATTAGCCTATTCATGGATTTTTTGGCACTCATTCTTATTTGTATAACTTTTTATGCATCGGGTCTATGCTTGCTTTATGTTTGGGTGAGTCTGTAACTATTTACATTGATGGTGAAACTTGTTGTGATGACATTGCCCTTTTCGGGCCTTTAGATTATGTTATTTTGTTTTGAGCCTAATTGTGCCCTCACTAGCTTCATTCTTTATTTTGTTGTAATGATTGTGTTTCCGAGTTAGTCTTACATGCCCCATTGTTTTACTACCCGTGCTTTGCAAATGCGCTAAAGGCCTACGCCAAGACCTATTTTTTTATTGAATCATGAGCGCACAATTTGGTTATCGCCTTGTTAATAGTAGTTTAGCAATAAACTCTGAGGGTTTTCTTAATACCATGGTTCTTTCCCAAGGAGCAAAAGTTTTGTTTTTTTTTTTTTTTTTGTTTTTGTGTTGAACCGGGTTGGTGTTTCCCTATGATAGATTGAGAGGCAAATTTCTTAAGGGAAAATGCCAAGTTTTAGTTTAAAATGGAGAGTATGTAGTCACTTATCTCGCAATGGACCCACCGAAATATTTTTCTTGGCAAGTTATGTTTGAAAATAAAAGGAAGAAGGGCAATGAATTTTTGAGGAAAAACATTCTTTTGTCATGACTTGCACACTCTCGCTTTGGATTGATTGACTCACAAACAAGTGTGTAATAAACTCGGAATAGCTTGTCAAAAGCCATTAGTCCCAATTAATTTTGAGACTAATGAAAGAAGTTGTGTAGCATGATGCCTTGTTTGGTGAGGATGTACCTTAATTCTCGTGCATTCGTGTCATTTAGAACATGCCCCGAATGTGATTCAAGGCAAACTTCTAGGTGTGATCGAGTTTGGAAGATGACCTTAGGCCCTTTTTGATAGCCACTTCACGCAAATGACTTCCCTCAACATCAATCCTAGTGAACCCCTTTGAGCTTGTGACCATTATTTGGTACCTTGTTTAACACCTTGACCTTTTTGGAACCTTTATCTTGGCACTCGTCCTTCCTAATTGCTTAGAAGTGAAACATAGGCTAAAAAGCTAAGTCTGGGGGGGAAATAAAAAGATAACATGGGAAAATGCCTATGTTTGGGGGGCATGTGATCAAATAAGGAGAAGAAAAGGAATGCACTTCAAGTGCAAGGTAGCACCTAAAGTTTGAATTGAAAATTTCTCCAAAAGTTCAATCCAATGAGCAAAATGAAAAGAAAGAATAGGTTCTACCAAATGTAGGTAATACAAGGAGTTTGAATGATCCTAATTTAAAAGGAGAAGCTTGGGTTATGTGAGGGAGAAAAAAGGTGAAGTTGTAATTTGAAAATGTGAGCGGTGTTCAAAATGACAACAAAGAGCATTAGGGAGGTGTAGTCACTTGAACAAAATAAAATCCTTACCTTAGCCCTAGCTAACCTCGTAACCCCCAAGTCCTTTGTGATTCTGAGCTTGGCTACCATACATTAGTGGCGATGTACATAAAGGTCAAGCCTATGGTTCGACGTGTGTGAACTTGAACTTCCTTGAGAGAGAGAGAGTCTTCTTGGTTCTCCTATAATCCCTTTGTTTGGAAAATTGCATGATTGTAAGTGGGATTCTCTCTTATGGTTAGTGGCATCATGCACTCAAATGCAAACATGAAGTCTCTATTCCAATTAAGGTGAATGAATGAGACAAGTTGTGTGGAAAATCTCAAGGAAAACCTTGACGGTCCATGCCAATGACTTGAGAAGCTTAAATGTCTTGTTTTGAATGACAAATTTCCCTTGATTTTGAATGATAAATGAAGTCCTTTTGGAAATGGTTTTGAAATGACTAATTGCCTTGATATTGTGGTGGTTCAAATTGAGATGAGCATTGTAGTTGAGTCTTTTTGTTTGAGTATTTTTTATTATTCTTTTTCGTGATTTTTAGCATAGATTAGTATTTTGTGCCTTGATTGAGTCTAGATCATAACTCATTCCTTGCCTTGTGAGTATCTTGCTCAAGGAGAAGCAATAATTCAGGTTTGGAGGTTTTATAAGTCGGTAATCTACCAACTTATTGAGCCTTTATCCATGAATTATTGATATGTTTTGAATAGATTTAGAGGTTCTTATAGCCTTTATTGATGTCTATGCAGGTGCTTGTGATCAATGATGGAAAACAAGATAATGGACCCAAAAAAGCTTAAAAGGATGGAGATTCTACCTTGAGATGCAGCACTTGTGAGACACGCACAAGCCTTGGTGCATTTCACACCTCTCATAGCATGGAGCCTTGAATCGACTGAAGGATATGTTCTGAGGTGCGGTCGCTGTACGACACGCATAACTCATGGTGTGAACCACACCTCCTTCACATGAGATCTCCCAAGTCAGCTGAGTCACTGGTTCAACTGAAGATGGTGTGCAACGCGCATATGCTGACGTGCGAACCACACTTCACGCCGCACACCACCCAAAGGGTATTTTTGTCCAGAAATTTAGTGTCATTTTGGGAAAGTATTTAAAACCATTTTAGGCACAATTGTAAATACAATTCTTTAGTTCTAAATACTCTTGATTTGTTTTAGCTTTGAGAAAAAGTTTCCTCTATAAGAAGAGGAAGAGGGTTTCAATCAATTCTCTCTTCCAATTCTTAGTTCACCATTTGTGTACAAAACTGAACTTAGATATTGAAATTACACTTGAATGATAAGTAATTTGACTTACCCTCTTGGTATATCTCTTTCCTTTAGCATAAGTAGCTAATTTCATTGTCTAAGGATGTGTTGATAATGGGTGCTTGACAAATGGGTGTGGGTGTTGCTAATTCTTTCTTATAATTGCTTATTTGACATTGGTCTAGTAGTTTCATCAAGTTTTAATCCTAAAATTGGTGGTTTCAAACATTGATTTTCCTTACTTAGTTATGTTGTTACTTGAAAGAATTTTTTTTTATAGCTTCGGATGTGAAATTACTAGTGGGAACTTGGGCTTCCATTTAGATTGAGGCTAGAAATATCTCATATCGACAGAATCACCCATTTAAGGGTCTAAGCTAGAAATAGTATGACATCCCTAAGCTTTAGCTTGGTTGTTTGTTGTTAAACCGATAGTGCTTTAATCGAGACTTTCGGACATATGGTTATTGATCGAGAGATTAACAACTATACCTAAAACCAAGGCTACGTGTGTCAATAAGCGAGAATTTGCGTGAATAGGCAATTACCCTATCCCATATTAGAACCCCATTGGATGGACATCCCTAGTCGTCTACTCTCATTTGTACACCCATTTTACTTTATTGTCTTGCTTGAATTGAGATTATTGTGATAGAATCCTAAATCACCCCAATCCTTTACTTTCGTGTTTTCAAACACTTACTCTCTTAGTCAAATCATTTCATTATAATCATCATTATGCAATTTACAAGTCTCTGTAGGTACGACCCCGACATTCGTTGGGTACTTTTGAATGTGTTTTGCTTGATGATCGCCGATATCTCCATCTTAGAGAGTACGTTTGAGCATTTATCAATATGGTATAATGATCATGAGCCATCAATCAGTGACATGAATTAAAACAATTTCAACAATAGAATCGATAATAATAATTTGAAGCATGAAAAATTAAAAATGACCGACTTTGGGATAAGAACCCTAGCTTTGATCTTACTAAACTAAAATTGTAGATGTAGGTCGTGAGGAAGAGCGGGCTTCCTCACTATGATAGCCCTATATACATGGGAGGACAATCTTGAAGGAAAAACCATGAAAATCCTTCTTTCCTAGTTTCTATGCTCTTACTTGGATAAAACCCTAAGTGTCTTTCCTTATATTCTTGAGAGAATTCCATAGAGAATGATTGATGATTTCTGAGTTAAATAACCCCTTTTGGGTGTTTAAACAATGTGGGGAAGGGCCATCGGGTAAGGATAGGACTAAACTACCCTTTCTTAACTTTTATAACGTACAGGAAAAATCCATCGAACGAGTAGCATCATGAATTATGGGCCACTCCATGAGTCATGACTCTCAAGGAGTGACTCCAAGGTCTCTGGTCAATTCCCATAAGTTGGGATCACGATTTAAGGAACCTTTTATGAGTCATGGTCTAATTCGTGGAGTTAAAGAGGGTTTGGAGGTCTCTCTTGGCCAAACTCAAGAGTGGACCCATGGTTTGTGGGCCTTACCACAACCCGTGGACCAACTCGTGGTCTACGAGGGAAAATAGAAGTCTCCCAAGACTAGGTGCATGGGTCATGGGCCCTCACAACCAGCTTCTGACCCTGACTGTGGAGCCTGGAAACTGTTGCAAACCAACTCTAAGTGTTATCTAGATGATTGTTTTGATTCTAAGGTGTTACAGCGCAACCCCTTTCTACGAGTGATAGGACGGTCCATTCTTTGCTTTTATGATCCATCAAACAAGCCATAGTTTATTATTCAAAAATGTCACTTCTCTGAATCATAATTTAGAATCAACATGATAGTCTGTTCTTTTCATTTACAGGCCATCAAATGAGACATAGTTTCTCCTTCATATTGTCTCCTTGCAGATCCTATTTTACATCTAACAAGACGGTCTATGGTTTAGAACTAAGGTCCATCATTTCTCTTTATGGTTCCATACTTAGCCAATTTCTGCTTAAAACTCCAACTTTTGCTCACGAATCTCATTTTCCTGCACAAACATAAAATAAAATCATATCTAACAAAAATACACCTAATAACTCACAAAATGCTTGGTTTAAATCATCAAAAGTGACGTGAAATCCCGACACATCAATGCCCACCAAGAGGAAAAATAAGAGATGAAAAAAACATATTTTTCTTCAGAAAACTTGAAGGTGAACTCCTATCAGAGGCATAGGGCCGATTCAAACAGTTATTAATACCTCAAAATCATATGATTAATGAAGTTAAAATGCATGAATCATTCTATTTCAGATTGGACTAGGAAAACCAGTCAATAGCTAACACTGTAGCAGGAGGTGATTTCTGAGATAATACTTTAGCTTCAACCACTAAGTTGATAAATGATGTGGCCAGATATAGTGAAGAATTGAACTCCAAGTTTAAATCATTAATGGAGGGATATAGAAATTATAAAGAATAATAAAGGAATGTCATTTCTTTAATGAACACCAAGTCCCAAACCACTTCCAGGAATCAAGTTTATTATGAGGTACGATCCATCATGCCACGATGTTAATCAAGCGCTTCTTGGGAGGCAGCTTGTGATTTTTAATAATTATCTTATATGTACTTCGAAGAAAAATACATAAAATTATCGTGCCATGACCTTAAATGAGGCACTTGGTGAGAGGCAACCCACCCTAATGATGTTTATTGATTCTATGTCACAACCCAAAATTTTGCCATGATGTCCCTACTTAAACCCCCCAGTACGCCAACAAATTCCCAGCATACAATACTATAAATAGAACTACAAAGGCTAAACTAGAAGTAAGAATACTAAAGAAGAGAAGGGCCACTAGGATAGTCATATACAAAATGGTATAAAATATACAGAGGACCTAAAGAGACAAAGAAATGCGATATAAATACATGAAAAATAAACCCAGACTTGGTGTCAGCAGTACAAGATCATCTAACGTACCAGAGTATGCTATACAAGATACTACTGTCTATCCAAAATATAAAATAAAGACAGTAAAAGTAAAGGGAAAGCAAAAAATCTCCAGACACTAGGAGCTCACCACGATCCAAGTAGAAACTGGCCTTAAACTAGTGGAAATCAGTGAGGGTGGCTCGTACTAGGCGCTTCATTAGAAAAAGATGCATAAAATATAGTATGAGTACAAAAGCATGAGGTACTCATTAGGCATCGTAGGCCGACGGAGATCAGAAGATAATATACAGTATAAGGAATATCAAGGTAAAACAAAAATGAAAACTAACCTACAATCTTCTACAATATAGGAAAAAGGTAAAGATAATAATAACAAAGACAAGAATAAACAATTAAATACAAATACAGGAAAATGCAATGCAACATAGGATGTTATGATGCAGTATGCAGCCGATGCAATGAAAGCCCTGAATCTTACCCTCGACTCACCCAGAATATCACATTGGATGTAACAGTAAATAAATATGAGTTTGGAATCTTACATCATATTTAAAGTCTAAGAATAACGTAGAAAGGGATCAGAATCTTACACCGAACGAAGTAGTAGAAAATGGACCAAAATCATACATTGGACCGAGTAGTAACAATAAAATAGTCTTTCCATCTTGAGAAAACTAGTAAGAAAACTGTGCAATCATTTCTAAAATCCAAAATCATAATAGTAGTGTGAAAATCTCTTTCAAAACCCAAAAATTCAGTAAATTCCTCAAAACCAAGTCAAGTTCCATGTATATGCATGCATAAATATGTGTATGAGTCATCGAGAGGGAATAAAAGAAAAACATCCGGGGCAAAGGCACCTTCCAAACAAGTAAAACTAACCTAGAACTCCATCCAACCTCAATTATGGCCTCGGGCCCACAGTTACACAGTAACTGAGAAGAAAATATGGAAAATAGGGCGATAAAGTAAAATCAATAAAAAAAGCCTACTCTACCATGAAATCATCCTCAAACCTATACTAAGGATTCTATCCTATCCATACTAGAGCTATGACAATCTAAAATAAGAATAAATACGATACTATTATTCTACAATCCCAGAAATGGCCAATAATTCAATAGAAGGATTTAAAGCCTAATTCTACCCTACCACCTACACGAACATTCACACAACTTATAAAATATAAAATCTAACCGAGCTAAGTCTAAAGGATGCAAACCATAACCTACCTTGGGGCTGAACTGCAAGTACAAACTGTCACTCATGTGCCTTCCCCTTCTGAATAGCCTTGGATTTCTACCATGCTATCATAAACATATTCTAAGTTTCAAGATTAGAATAATGACACCAATATTTTTTTAAGGAGTTTTGGGCCGTAAATTGGGTAAAAATAAACCTCGGGGCCTGCTAACAAAGATATAAACTAACTCTACAATTATGCTCCCAACAAGGTAAGAAATCCCTGCCCCAAAGTTGGGTGAAAATAAAAGCGAATTATGAACTCAAATGGTCCAAAATTGTCACTTTAAAGAGACGGGGAAATTATGAAAACTAGACCTTAACATAGAACAAAGGACAAAATTAAATCTTGAACGAGTAATAGAATAGGAGGGGGAAGAGAATTTCCTTAGCTGCACAAGGAATTGGCAAGGAATGGAGAAATACTCCTCTTAATCGAGCTCAAATCAACAATGGAGGAATGATATGACTTAGATAATAGAGAGGAAAGTACATATAAAGATACAACAACTGGCGCACCTACGGAAAAAGAGGCGTAGGAGCAGGAATGCCATGGCAAAAAATAGCACAAGAGCAGAGGTCAACGGAAACCTTTAAATCTGCACAAACAGACACGAGAAAGTAGGAGTGATCCTGCAGTGGCAGGGAAAGCTCACATGAGTGGAGCCTGCAAACGTTAGTGTAACATCTCCGAATTCAAATCAGCTAACAAACTTAAAATCCTGAATTTATCTGTAACTATAGGACCTCACGCGCACCCACCACGGGTGTAAAAACTCTGATGGTCTGTGGGGTGCATCGTGGAAATCATCCAGTAGCCTTGAGCTATAATTCTTTCCATCCTGATGGGCAATCACGATGGCCGTCATAGTAGCGACGGCCTGTGGGACTCCACCGTCGGGATCATCCAACAGCTTTTCCCCAACTTTCCCTTTTCTCTGAAGAACGTCAACACAAGCGTCACAGTTGCGATGGGCCATAGGAAACTCCCGTAAAAAGCCTCCAAAAGTCCCAGACCTCATCAAGCTTGCAAGATGCCTTGGTCTAATGGGCCATCGTTGGTCCAACGCCTGTCGGCAACACATAAGGCGGAAGATTTTCTGCATTTTCTTATTTAAGTCAGGGGTATTCTGTTCTTTTCTCCAATTCTATTAACTCCTAAATGTGGTCGTTTTGAACTCTTTTGGTAGGGTTTTATCCATAATTAGCCTAAGTTCTTTTTAAAACACTCATTCCACTTCTAAAAGAGGAAAAGATCTTCTTCCTCCCAAGCTCCAAGCTCCAAGCTAAGGATTCATCTTCAAGCCTCCATTCTTCTCATCTAAGGTTAGAAAGCTTCAATTCAGGTATGTGGGTATTCAATAAGGGTTCCTTTCATGCTTATGCACAAAATCTCCAAGTTTTACTTTAATTTATGAATTTATGAAATTAGGGTTCTTACCCAAATTAGGAAAAACTTATGTATTCAGTTTTAAAGCATCAATTCATAGTTTCTCATTCATTAACCATATTTTATTTTTAATTAATTAATTGTTTTCAAAATCATATGCATAAAGAATGATTTCTAGCATGATTTCATTAAATTGCATGTTTCAAGTAAAAATTAGCATGTTTAGATAACATGACCTCAAGTATTATGAAAATTGCATGCCAAATTCATCAAGCTATGAATTTAGAAAGAAAAGTATATTTTAAATTATGGTCATGCTAAGTTTTAAGACTTATGATATGAGAATTGCATGACATCAAATATGTCCTTTTGCTTTTTAGACAATTTGGGCATTAGATATGCCACAAGTATTATATAAGCTATATGTATGTTTTGGGATTAGTATTTAGCACCGAGCGATGAGGGTTCTAGATAACCCAAGTCCAAAATAACATTGATAGCGTAGGTATGTACCACCTGATGGTCTTATGAATGTTGTTCCACGCTATGACATTATGGTGCCATGTGCCTTAGTGATGCATAGGGATATTTTGCCAACTAGGGTTATATTGTTGGATTATGGTGTCCCGTACCTTGGTAGGGTTCAGGGAAGCTTTTCTAACTAGGGTTTTATAGTTAGATTCCATATAGCTTACATCGTCTATTTTCAATTATAAGAAACTCCCATATGAATGTTTTCAAGTTTTCTATGTCTTATGATATCTTATTTTGAGGTTTGACTTCTATCACATGCTTTATTCTTTAATTATGATATTTACTTATGATTTCTCTATTTACACATGAATCTAACAAAGCATAAACATCTAAATAGAAGACTTGCAATGTACCTGTGTCCATATCGGGAGAATCCTCCTGGTCCTATCGAGTCTGAAGAGCATATAACCTGATCTAGCACTAACCACCATCTGTACTATATGAGGCGACCTGCTGGAGCTACTGCAGAGCTGGCCAGATTCTGCGAACGAGTATCCCTGCCCTTTTGAGAATTTTTAGGGCACTCTTTCATCTTGTGTCCTGGCTTACCACACCCAAAGCAATTTCGACTACCTGCCATGCACTCAACCTGATGGTTCTTACCACACTTCATACACACTGGATGAGGCAACTAAATCTGCACTCTCGACTGGATCCTTCTCATTCAATGGGTCTGCTGGAGCTGCTGGTGCTTGCTTATTCCTGGCGTTAGCTCTTTTGGGAGGCATTTTAGGAAATGCAAAGAGCATGAGTTAGAAGGAGATTTAAATAGAGTTCATACCCTATAGCACGAGCTGTAAAAGAAAGAAGGGATGTTCTTCTGAATGACATCTCATAGCTCCTCCCCCATAAGTGTGGCGCGATTCACACCCATGAAGAAGGCTCTACTTAATGCGACTTTTAGATACCCTAGGACACTTAAACATTATGACCTGATACCAAGTTTGTCATCCCCCGAGGCTACCCTCTAGACGCAACATGGTGCTCTGTGTCACAAGTTACCCCAAGCTAACCCATGGCATGGCATATCTATACAAGTTTAATTAAAACATATATTGTACGGAAGATGAAAATAGTTTAGCATCTGAAGTGGGGAAAAATCCAAAACTGGTCTGAACATAAAATATATAAAGAGTACAGTGATGACTGAAATAACGGTAACAACTTAAGTTGAATCTAGTCTATATCTGAAAGCCTCTAACTTATATGAGTTGCTGGGACATGCCCCCAGATAACTCTATTAATTTGAAAATTGAAATAATAAGACTGTAAACTAAATCATATCCGTTATCCTCGAACTATGAGGACCCACCAATGAAGCTGCTGAATAGGGACTGGAAATGAGCTAAGAGTTATCTCGATGTTGAGTGCCTAAACATACATCATAGCATGATATATCATAAAAGTATTTGTCAGTACTTTAAATGTACTGAGCATGCGGGATATGGGCTAAGCTGGACAACATAATAACTGAACATGGAAATATATATACTGAAGCATAAACTGAAAGCTAAGCGGAGATGCAATGAACAAATACGTATAATAAGTATATAGCATGATGAACTGAATAGTTGAATATAATGTCAATGCAACAAGAATCTGACTGCGGGAGATACTATTAACCAACATACCCCAAGATCAGCTAACTATGGGGCCAACCTATAACCCTGGATGGGAGGGTGTTCATACCTTGCCAAGGGTATGAACAGGTCTGACGTGGATCCACTAACTAATGTCCACAAGGGATGAGGGTGTCAAGCCTAATATGACGGTTGACCCTTTTAGAACCTACGGTGGCGCCGTAGTTCTGGGAGTCAGGGATTACTACTAAAGGTCTTAGGCTAAACTAGCGGGTGAGCCTTCATCCCTTTATTCGCTCGGTGCTAAGTTAACTCCAAACTGAGTATGAGCAATAGAATGTAAGATCAAATGCTGGATAGTTCAAATACTGATAATCGTATGAGAATGCAACATACATATACAGAAAGATATGGCATTCAAATTCTGAAGCATGATTCTCTGACTAATCTACCTAGCAAGCGTAATTTATAAAATACTGAAATTTATACAAGCTTGAGTTTCGGAGTTCTGTACATGGGACTATACTAATTTTTCCAAGAAACATGTATTTAATATCAATACATCTATAGCAGCTGAATTATAATGAATCCCTAAGATTTAGGAACCCTAGGTATGAACAATTCATGGAGAAACTGAAGGACTGACTTAATTCTAGGGACCTAATGGTGGAAGGAACCCACTAGTGAAATCCCACATTCTTGGAGAAGAAACTATGGAGAAATCCTTTGGATTTTGGGGCTGAACTTGAAGAAGACCTCTGCTTGTTCTTGAGAGATAACTATCGCCCTTTTTGTTACTTTTCTTTCTAAGTCCGATGATCTTAGGAGAACAGATGTTTTAGATAGTTTTTGACTAATAAACTAGGATTAGAGTAGTCAAACTGTCATAACTTAGTCATTAAAAGAGGTAGGAAAAGTATGGAATACCCCTGGAAAATTTTAAAAAAAACTTCTGAAATTTGCGACTCAGGTTCCACGGATGGGTTCTACGGCTCGTGGCACCATATCGTGGTTACTGGTCCTGAAAATTGAGCTACTGGAATGGATTTTACGAGTTGGGTTCATGACTCATGGAAGCTTCCATGGGTCATGGATCCCACTCGTTGTTTTTGGGCTGAAATCTCTAAGTCTATGAAGATGGGTTCTACGGGTTGGGTTCACCACTCGTGGAAACTTCCATGGGTCATAGATTCCACTAGTGAACCCTGGGGACTTAATATTGGGCTACAGGAAGTTGGTTCCATGACTTGGGTTCATGACTCGTGGATCCTCCGATGGGCCGTAGAACCCAATCATGGTTCTCAGAGGAATCTTCAAGCTTCTGATTTGATTCCACGGGTCCAGTCCATAACTCGTGGAAACTTCCGCGGGTCATGGAACCTACTCATGACTCCTACTGACAGTTGGAAAAATTTATTTTCTGCTGGTTTTCTGAGCTAAGTCTGGGCTTGGAATTTCTGGGGTGTTACAATCAAAGTCTCTAATCAGACCCTAAAGATTTTTTCAGAACCCCATGAACACAAATTACACATGCTACCCAACTGAAAATGGCATCCCAGACTCAACGGAATTATCAAAATGCCCAACAGAGAACATCTTGATCCCAAGTTCCCAAAATGAGTATGAAAGTCTCAGGACCAGAACCAAAGGTCCCACTAGCCCAAAGTCCATGTTTTAGAGCTAGAAGCACTGACAGAATTCTCATCTAAATGTGTTTACTTTGAAAGTTGACCAAAGTGAATCCTTTCACCCTTAAGAGTTCCAAAACAAGGAAACTCTTATAAAACTCGACCGAGAACCTCGGGAAGTATGCCACTTATGCTAGCAAGTCTAACTAACTATGAAGGAGCTATGAGAAGGGTCAAAATAGTAAAAATACATAAATATAAGAAAATATTCACGAGGGTCATTACATCTATGTGCAAGTACATGAGTCAAAAACATCACAAAAATGTGGTACATATATAAAAATAGGAAAAAATCTAGAATGGGCATATTTTTTATAACTCGCTACACAAGCTCCAAGGTGACTTGGGCCGACTCACCATGCGAGCGGCAAGGACTCGCGCTTGGGCTCATCATGTGATTATTCAATGGCATGCCAAAAATTGGTAAGGGCCCATGTGGGGACTTATATTCTTGGATTTCACGGCACTTTCAATGCTTAAAACTAAGGATTTTGGGAGTTCTTAAGTGTATTTTATTGGATATGATGCCCGTTTGCTACTTGTGCAGGGAAAAGAACTTGGAACATAAAGTACATGAAAATTTATTGCTTCTAGTATGAAATCAAGGCACCACGGGCGTGAGATCCACTACATCCCATGGGAAGTAGATGTGGGTATGCATCAGAGAGAGTCACAGGGCAAAAAGGCAGCGAACGACCAAATGGGACGGGTCATCGAAAGTACCACGAGATATCATATTTGACCATGGGAATGTTTCAGTCATGGTTTGAAAGAATCAAGTACTGTATGCCCAAGTATAATTTTCCATGGGACTTGCCACGGGATGTCAAAATAGACCATCAGAGTGAGCCAGAACTTTCAAACTTAGAGAACCTCACTTGATGATGGATTCTGACAGGCCATGGGAACCATGATGGCCTATCATATCTGGTCGTGGAAACTAGATAACAATATGTGCTTAAGAAGAAAGGATCCAGATGGACATCCATGATAGGTTGTGGGAAGCACGATGGCACGTGGGATCTACCCATCGAAAAAGTTGCGATCAACTTTCCCAGTTCTTGTAGGATTCGGTCTCTTTGTATATAATTACTTTATCTATGGTTTATTTTAGTTGTTACTCATTTTTTTAGGACAACAAAACATATTGTTAACATTGTTCTTACATACTCTTGAAAATTCGATCATTGATTTTTGGTTATTGAAGTGTTCTTGATAATCTTAGATTCTAGATTTCTTTATTTCATACTAAAAGTTATAATTATGATTTGTTCATGTGAATCTAATTATTTTCTTATGAACTTGAATAGCTAAATCCACAAATATATTGTGGGAACCATGACAGATTAACAAAGTAGGCAAAGTACTTAGTAATTTTATAATGGTGTTCATGCATGTATTATTCTTCCCTTCCCTTTGATTGCTTTTTAACAGCGCAAAATGTTAGAACTCGCCTTATTCTTACTTGCCTGACCAAATGGGTAAAGAATGGGAAAAGGAATCATACAATGGAGATTTGAGGCTATCAACCCTCATCTTATTAGCTTGACCTTGTCCGGGAATAGCTAATATGGGATCACTGGTAAGGGTTAGTAAAGCAAACACCCGTAGAATGACCAAGTTTCTTGGTGACATTCTTTTATCTTGGTAACCATCCGGTTATTTGAACTTAACTTACTGATCTTGCATGCTGAGCACTAGACTAGATTGCTGGTACAATGCCTTACAATGTTACGAACTCATGGGGACCACTACCCTGGTCACTTCATTCATTGATTAACAATAATTAAAACTGATACTTAGTTATTTATTGAACTTCTCTCAATAATCATTACTTGTTACATAAAATCCCCCTATTGGGGAAATATGATATCTAAGAGGACAAATACGCACAGTTGACCTAGGTCCTACCATATTCCATGTGGGATCGACCCTATCCATGATTAGGTTCTATATTTGAACATCGACTGCTTTTATACTTCTTATTAGAGGTGTAATTTGGGTGTATCAAATTTTGGCACCATTGTCGGGGAATACAGTTTAGTATTAAGAGAAGATATGTTTATTTGATTGTTAGTCCTTATTTCCTGATGTATTTTTTTTGTTGTTTTTGTTTTGTCTCTTAGGTTTCACACTTGTGCATACCTAGTACATGAAGTCAAGTCAATCCCATGATTCCACTTGATCTTGAACTGCAGCAAACTCTGAGAAACATGGTTAAGGACAGGATTGCTGAGACACCAAAGAAGGCCACAACCAGGATGTTTTCCAGAGAATAGCAAAGGATATGATAAACACAGGCATCTCAAGCCGCCGAAGAGCAACCTCACCAGAATGCTTTAGCTGAGCAAGCAAGGCAAGAGGCTTCTTGCTAGGCTGCACTAGATGCCTAAGTTGTGAGGGAGGAGGTAGCTCAACACAATGTTAACCAAGATATATCTAGACAGAGAGGGAATAGGGGTCACCAGCAATATCAACCCTGATATATCCCTTATTACAATCTTGATGACGATGAGGCTTATCTTGATGATGCAAGAATAATTGGTGCTATAGTGCTACCACCACTGCCCGCTGGTGCAAAGTTTGATATTACAAGTACCATGATCCTGTTGCTAAACCTAAAGGAATTGTTTACAGGCAAACTCACTAATGATGCAAATTTGCACTTGTTGAACTTCATAGGGATTTGCAAGACTTACAAGATGCTGGGGGTATGCTAGGATGCTATAACCCTCAAGTGCTGCTCATGTTCATCTCTACTCCTCGAGTATATCAGGATGTCGTGTATAGATTCCTTTCCTTTCGCGTTGCTTTCTTTATCTTCTTTCGCTAATTTCTTCTGCTTGTGCATTCTTGCTTAGGAAGTAGCCCATTACTAACCGTTCGGGGCTACGAGGGGTTGTTTTGCCTACAGGGGGGATTGTAGGCGCCATCATGACCTGAGAAATCTGGTCGTGATATTTTTATTATTATTATTATTATTTATTATTTATTATTTTCATTATTATTATTGCTATTTCATTATTACAATTAGTAGTATTATTTATTTGCTATATTATATGTATAATAGTAGCCTAAATTATAATTTCCTTTTCCAATTTATTTAAATTCTAGTCACCTTTTACTCAATTCATTTTAGTGTTAGCCAAAAATTGAGCCAATTTGGCCTAATTTTAAATCTCAATTTCTAGTTTAATTGAACTCAAATCCTATGACCCACTTTGGCCCAAAATTGGACCCATTACTCCAATATGTAATCACAGTCATCCATCCAATCAGATCCAACAACTGGGATTTAATTCCTTTTCTTTTCCTTTTAATGACCCATAACCCCCCAAAGATCAATAATCCTAATTCTTTTTAATCTTTCCACAACTGCCATGCCACCCCCAATCCTCTCTTCTCCACCCCTCCTTCTGCCGCCACTTTGATGAGCCACCAATGAACCCCACCATAACCGCCTCACACCAGCCACCCCCTTATCTTTTCTCTCCTCTCCGCCTCTTTTGTTTCTCCCCTCCATTCAACCACCAGTCACCTCCATAATTAACCAGCACTTCTTTCTTCTCCTCTCCGCATATGGACTCCACCGCCAAATTGCTGCATCACTTTCTCCGGTGATCACCAGTCAACAAACCCCTTGCCACTGTCACCCTCTTTTCTTCACTACACTAAGTACATTCCAAAGGCCTCAATCTCTACTTTGACGATTTTCATGAGATATTCCGACCAAAAGAAACTTGTAAGAAGTTAAGCGGTGTCTCCAGTATGTTCTTTGTGAGAATTTTTTGTGCTCAATTGGCTATCCCTCCATCTCAACTTGCTATTTCATTCTGGACAGACCAGACCTTGAGATTCGCTACAATGGCAAATTTAGTTAGATGTTCTTGATTAATACTTATTTGTTCGCGCTAGTTTATGGTTATATATTGTCATATAGATTCTATTTTGGTTTTAGTTTTTTCATGTTTAATTTTGATTAATTGGTTCTGCGTTCTTTTCCTCAACATTGTGAAGCCTCATTAAAAAACTATTTCTTACATAAGTAATTCTATTTTCAAGAATCAATTCTAGAGTTATAGAATAACTTTGGTTGATTAATTGTAGTCTGATTATGGGTATTAACGACTCTTTGTTCAAAATGTGTAATGACTTTGGTTTTCATCTATTTTTGGTAGACTTTGACAGCTTCCAGTGATCTTTGCATTCTCTGGCTAAACTTGATTCATGGCAATATTGTATGTTATTTATTGCAATCTGAACCAGTTTTGCCTTCTTTTGCCTCTAAAAATTGAATCATGCAAGCTTCTTACTTGTTGAATTTTGGTAAGCTGAAGATTTTATTACAGAATCATGTGACATCTTTTAGTTGTTAAAGTTTTGATTGCATTAATTCACCTAGCAAACAGATCTTTGTAAATCCTTGAATGCCTCTAATTGTGGATAGATATTTTACTTTATTTCTGAGTAATAAGCCTAGTACTTAACCAATTATGGTGAATCGAATTTTTTTCTGCCTAATTGATTAAGCCATTCACTTTATGAAAATATCTTGGTAAAAGTTAGATTATAGTACTATAGATTGGCTCAAAATTCTTTGTTACTGATTTATTCATGGTAAGTTAATATCTGATTGGATTCAAATATGTTAATTAAGGAAGAAGAATTTCTTGATTGACTCTTTAATTATTCACTTCCCTTTACTAATAGTCTTCTATTTCACTATATAAGCAGTTCTTTCCCCCTCATCAGCACACACAGTTTAACTCTCACTTTTCTCTCATATATTTTTTTAAAAATATATTCTATCTGTTAAACAAGACCTAGGGATAAGGGTTCCTTTCTTGGTTTCTTTTCTTGTTTGCTGCTAACACGTTAGCATTTATCATGTTTTAAGTTCTTATGTGGTAGTTTTATCACTTCTTTATCAACTATATGTCAGCCTGATGTATGTGTGTCTAAGTTTGCGAGTAAGATAAAAAGCATGACTATAGGGGTTTAGAGTTAATGGTTTTAGCCTATTTGCAAACTATATGTCTGTTATTTTTTAAAACTAGTTAACTCTTGTCTTGCATTGGTTGTTTGTTAGTGTACATGTCTATATTGAATCTTCCTTGGTCTATCTTCATCGTATTTCATTTAATGTAGGGTCCTAATGCATCTCTATCTTTTGACATAAACACTACCTAGGATCCTTGAGGTTCTCAGAAACATGACATATCAAGGGTTAGTTTTATGTGTTGCACTAGGATTCTCCAGATTCTATGTTTATGCCTTTTGAAAGGTTCTTTGCGGGAGTATGGGCTAAAAATAGTCGAGTTGCCCGATGTTTGGGGAAACCTTAAGGCTAGATAGATCCTACTAGTTATGATTTATTTTGTTAATTATATTTATTCATTTGAGACTTAATAATTATATATAGACTTTGATATGATAATAAAAGATTTAGGGATGCTATGGCGGAAGGGGAATCTATGTGCGACTTACTATATTTTCTTGCAATACTAGATATTATGCCCATAAAATTTAATTAATTTTCAGCATATTGTAGTTAATAAATTTTTCCTAGATATCATGTCTATAGGCTCCATTAAATAATTTTCAACATATTGCCTTAATAAATTCACATAGAAAGTATGCCTATAGGTATTAATCAATCTTCAACATGTCTAAATTGCTAACATTTGAATCTAGATATCATGCGTATAGGTTTACTAATTGATTTTTAAACATGTTTATTTTAATAACTAGAATTCATGTTCATAGGATGATTTACAGCATGTTTGACATAATAATATTTTTCTAAAACCATATCTATAGGACCATAAACTAATTTTTGCATGTTAATCGCCCCTTTAAATAATTAGAGATTCTGCTCATAAGTTCTAACTAATAATTTTAGCCTACTAATTGGCTCTTAATGTAATGACCCTCTAGGTCATTTCTTTGGTTTTTGTACTTTTTCCATGTTTTGAGCTTTCCCATAGTGGATATAGGTCATTTATGACTTGTCAGAACTGACGGTTTGGTTCCCAAACCATTCGTTTGTGTTTTAAGTTCATTTCCCTATTTTGCAACTCCTAAGGCTGGTAGAGTTGACTTTGGTCAACATTCAGAGAAGACAGCCTCTGATGGAATTATCATTAGTGCAATTAGCTTTGGAATATCAACTTTAGGCTATAGGGACTTTTGGTTCAGGTCCCGAGACTTCCAGTCTCATTATGGACTATAGGAATCCATTTTAGTAAAAGTTCATTTGGGGCGTGAGGCCCACTTTTCATTAAAATGGTCTCCGTTGGAAGTTTCATCAATTCCATTAAGTTCAGAATGTCATTTCTAGTAGGGTAGCATAGTTTGTTTGTATCTGCAGGACCTCGACTGAATCCTGAGGGTCCATCCGGTGACATTTTGAGCTGCCAAAAATTGTTGTTGACTAGTTGCTATTGCGGCACTAGCCAACCCTTTGCCCACATGATGGTTTGGTTGTGTGCATGTGCCTACACACGTGGTGGCTTTCATGCATGCCCACAGGCTTGGCACTTGTCCTAGCGTCCCCTTACCTTCTGTGTGTGTGTGCGCTTGGCTATGTACGGGAGGTCGCGTGTGCAGGGCCTAGCAGCATGCGCACAGGCTTGGCCTGGCAGCTTTAAATAAGTCCAACTTTGTTTTTATCATCTTTTTAATCAAAAATCCTCAATTGTTGAGTTCCTAAGCATTGATCCAAGCTCACTTTTCCACCCCTCTTGGTATGGTAAGTTTCCTTGTATTTGTCTTCCCTTTTATGTCAATAAATTCATGTCATTTCCTTTCTTTTCATTTAAAATTCCTTGTTTTAATTCCCGATCAAAGAGGACTTCAGGGCTATTATAGGCCCCAAAATGAGTCCAGTTCGCATTTAAATTTTAGGCATGGGTTTATAAACCCATTGCGAACATCATTGGGAAATTTGTTTCCCATTCTGAGGGTAATTTTGTGACCTAATTTGGTCTGAATTTCTATATAGCAATATAGGTGTCATTCTTTTTATCTTGACACCTGAATTATGTTCTTAATAGTGTGGCAGCTTTCTTAGGCTGTTTAGAAGGGAAAGGCACATGAGTGACGGTTCGTGCTTATAGCTTAGCCCCGAGGTAGGTTACAGTTTATAATTTTAAGACTTGGCTTAGTTAGATTTTATATGTTATGAGTTGCAAGAACCATGGTATAGGTTGAGGTTAGCATTAGGTTTAAATCCTATTTCTGCTTATCTTGTCCATTTTCGGGACTGTAGAGTAGTATATCCATGTTTATCCTTAGTATAGGATCTTGTAGAACTACTGTGGCTAGATTAGAATACTTAAAGTAACTTTAGGAGGTTTTAGAACTACTGTGGCTAACTTTAAGATCTCTGGTTTTATTTCATAATATAGTTCTATTCTTTTCTCTTGTTATTTACCATTGAATTTGTGTAACTATGGGCCCAAGGCCATAGCTTGGACTGAACAGAGTTTCAGGTGAGTTAGTTGTTGGGGGTGCTTTGGCCCCACCTTTGGTGTTACGTCTTTGTCCTTGTTTGGGTGTTGTACCATTTACTCTCATTTCTACATTCGTGGAGTTCGCATATTAATGGTTTTTCCTAAGAAATAATGGTTGGTTTTTGGAGATTGCAGCTAATCCCATTCTCTTTGATTGGAGAAGCAACGCTTTGGCTGGCCGAGCTTCCTAATAATTCGATCACCACATCGAGAGAAATGAAAAGTCAATTATTGGAGAGGTTTTTCCCTCCATCAAAGATTTTGTAGCTCAAACAAGAAATCTATAATTTTAGGCAGTTGAACACTGAAGCACTCTATCAGACATAACTTAGGTTTGACAATAAGCTGAAACAAGTGCCGAATCACAGAGTTTCAGACAAGACCTTGATGAAGATCTTCTACAGAGCCTTGAATACAAACACTAAGGCGGTAGCTGACACAGTCACTAGAGCTGCATTCATGAAGAACACTTATACAACTGCATCTGAGATGCTAGATAGAGTCACAAAGACGAAAAGGGTTTGGCATATGAGAGAGTCTGAAGTATTAGCTAGAACTTATATTGTAGGCAAGTCTATAGACCATTAATAGTTATAGGAGCTTAGTCAAGAGGTGGTAAGATGGAAGATAAGCATTTATATTATTACAAAGCGTGTCATTAATAACAGAGCTGAGAAGGTGAATGAAGTTGGTTAACAAGGGAAATCAAGGACCCATGGACGTGAGATCCAGTACGGCCCATGGGATGTGGGCATGGGAATGCACTAGAGAGAGTCACAAGGCAAAAGGAACCCAATGACCAAATGGGATAGGCCGTCGTAAGTACCACGAGATGTCATTATTGATTATGGGAACATTTCAATCAAGGTTTGCAAGAATTAAGTAACTGATGCCCAAGTATTATGGGACATATGACTTGCCACAGGATGTCAAAGCAGACCGTCAAAGTGAGCCCAAACTTTTAGACTCAGAGAACCTCACCCGATGATAGATTTTGACAAGCCGTGCCAACCATGATGGCCCATCAGCTCTGGTCTTGGAAACTACATAGAAAGTTGTGCTCAAGAATAAAGGATCTAGACGGCCATCTATGACAGGTTATGGGAAGCACGATGGCCCGTGGGATCTTCCCATCGGAAAAGTCGCGATCAACTTTTCCAGTTCTTATAGGATTCAATCTTTTGTCTATAAATACTTTCTCTATGGTTTATTTTAGCTGTTACTCATTTTTTTAGGACAACAAAACGTATTGTTAACATTGTTCTTACATACTCTGGAGAATTCGATCATTGATTTTTGTTTATTAAAGTGTTCTTGATAATTCAAGATTCCAGATTTCTTTATTTCATACTAAAAGTTATAATTAAGATTTCTTCATCTGAATCTAATTGTTTTCTTATGAAAATGAATAGCTAAATCCACAATTAGGTTGTGGGAACCATGATGAATTAGCAAAGTAGGCAAAGTACTTAGTAATTCTATAATGTTGTTCATGCATGTATTGTTCTTCCTTTCACTTTGATTGCTTTTTAACAGTGTGCAATGTTAGAACTCGCCTTATTCTTACTTTCTTGACCAAAGGGGTAATGAATGGGAAAAAGTATCATACAACAAAGATTTGAGGCTATCAACCCTCGCCTAATTAGCTTGACCTTATCTGAGAATAGCTAATTTGGGATCACTGGTAAGGGTTAGTGAAGCAAACATCCATAGACTGACCAAGTTGCATGGTGACATTCTTCTATCTATGTAACCATCTGGGAAGTTGAGTATAACTTACGGATTTTTCATGCTAAGCACTAGACTAGATTGCTAGTATAATGCCTTACGGCATTATAAACTAATGGGACCCATTACGCTGGTCACTTCTCTCACTGACTAACAATAATTGAAACTAATACTTAGTTATTTGTTGAACTTCTCTCTACAATCATTACTTATTACATGAAATCCCCTCATTAGGGAAATAAAACGTCTAAGAGTGCAAATAAGAACAGTTGACCTAGGTCTAACCATATTCCATGTGGGATTGACCCTAACCTTGGTTAGGTTCTGTATTTGAACATTGACATCTTTTATACTTTCTATTGGAGGTGTAATTTGGGCATATCAAATTTTAGTGCCGTTAATGGGGAATACGATTTCAAGATTAAGAGAAATTATGTTTGTTTGACTATTAGTCCTTATTTCCTGATTTAATTTTTCTGTTGTTTTTGTTTTGTTTCTTAGGTTGCACACTTGTGCATGCCCAGTACATGGAGTCAAGTCAATCCCATAATTCCACTTAATCTTGAACTACAGTGAACTCTGAGAAACATGGTTAAGGACGGGATTGGTGAGACACTAGAGCAAGCCACAGCCAGCATATTGGCCGAAGAATTGCAAAGGATACGAGAAGTATAGGCAGCTCAAGTCGCCAAAGAGCAAGCTCACCAGAATGCTTTATCTAAGCAAGCAAGGCAAGAGGCTGCTCGCCAGGCTACACTAGATGCCCAAGCTATGAGGGGGGAGGTAGCCCAACATAATGTTAACTAAGATCTAGATAGACAGAGAGGGAATAGGGGTCACCAGAAATATCAACCCTGATATCTCTCTCATTACAATCTTGATGATGATGAGGCTGATCTTGATGATGCAAGAACAATGGGTGTTATAGTGCTACCACTACTGCCAGCTGGTGCAAAGTTTAATATTACAAGTACCATGATCTAGTTTTGAACTTGAAGGGATTATTTGCAAGCAAACTCACTGATGATGTAAATTTGCAGTTGTTGAACTTCGTGGGGATTTGCAAGACTTACAAGCTGCCAAGGGTATGTTAGGATGCTCTGAGATTGCAGCTAATCCCATTCTCTTTCACTGGAGATGCAACGCTTTGGCTGGCCGAGCTTCCTTATAATTCGATCACCACATAAAGGGAAATAAAGAGTCAATTTTAGGAGAGTTTTTTCCCTCCATCAAAGATTTTGTATCTCAAACAAGAAATCTATAATTTTAGTCAATTTAACACTGAAGCACTTTATGAGACATAACTTAGGTTCAATAAGAAGCTGAAATAAGTGCTGAATCACAGAATTTCGGATGAGAACTTGATAGAGATCTTCTACAGATCCTTGAATGCAAATACTAAGGCGGTAGCTAACACAGTCACTGGAGGTGCATTCATAGAGAACACTTATACAGCTGTATCTAAGATGCTAGATAGAGTCACAACGATGAAGAGGGCTTGGCATACGAGAGAGTTTAATGTTTCGGCTGGAACTTATGTTGTAGGCAAGTCTATAGGCCATCAACATATATAGGATCTTAGTCAAGAGGTGGCATGATTGAAGATGAGCATTGAAATGATTGCAAAGCATGCCACTAATAATGAAGCTTAGAAGGTGATTGCAGTTAGTTCACAAGGGAAATCGTCGAGGCATGATGAGCCTGAGTCTAAAAAGAGGCCAACTTTCTAAATGATCAGTTGGCGGGTTTCCGGGTCAATGGCCAAGGGTCCAACTAGGACACCTGCAGGGTCAAGGAAATTAAGGTCAGAATAGAGACAAAGATAGAGACAACAAGTACAACTGATCTAGATACAGAGATGGAGACTAAAACAAGAGGGGTGGATATAAAAATGATAGAAGTAGCATATACGTCCCTCCTAGAAATCGTGAAGGAGGTCTCAATCTTAAAAGGATGGAAGACATGCTGGTTAGGGTGCTCAATAAAGTGGAGACAATTGATGATAACTTGAAAGAAATTTGAGCTGACATCTCAGGCATGAATCAAAAAGTAGAGTTGTATGCCACCACCATCATGCAAATTGTGAAACAGTTTTGTCAAATTTCCACAACCTTGAATTAACGCCAGAAGGGTACACTTCCTTGTAATACAGTCAAGAATCCAAAAAATATTAGGCATTGCATAGCAGTGACTACTCAAAATGGGAAATAGATTGTTGATCCTCATGTCCCTATAATTATTGATGAATTGGGTGAGCCCTAGAAGGATGAAGCTGAAATTATGGTTGATTAAGAAGATAAGGATGGCAATAAGAACCAAAGTGAGAAGAAGCCTGTAGCTACCAAAGGGAAGGAAGAGGAGGTCCCTTCATTTCTACAGCCTATGCCACGACCTCCTCCACCTTTCCCACAGAGACTAATCAAGAAGGTCAAAGAAGGAAAGTATAGAAAATTCATCTCTATGTTAAAGTAATTACCGGTGAATATTACTTTGGTAGAAGCACTGGAGCAGATGCATTGATATGCAAAATTTATAAAGGATTTGGTGACAAAGAAGAGAACCATGAGTGTTGAGCCTGCCAATAATTTACACCATTGTTGTGTAATTGCCTCCTATTCTCTTATGCCAAAGAGGAAGGATATTTGAGCATTCACTATCTTGTGTACCATAGGAGACTTTTATTTTGCCAAGGCATTGTTTTATTTGGGTGTGAGCATCAATATCATGCCATTAGCAGTGTTTAAACATTTGGGCTTGGGAGCCTCCAAACCGATGACAATGTGGCTTTTGATGGCAGATCACACCATGAAGAGGCAAGTGGGTATTCTATATGATATGCTTGTAAAGGTAGAGTCCTTTATCTTTTGGGTGGACTTTGTGATTCTATATTGTGAGATGGATTTTGATGTTCCCATCATCTTAGGATGACCATTCCTTGCCATCAGACGTGTTTTAGTTGATTTGGAAATAGAACAGATGAAGTTCAGACTTAATGATGAGGAAGTAACATTCAACCTTTGCCAGTCAATGAAGCACTATGATGACATGCGTGTTGTATCAGTGATTGATATAGTTGATAAGGACAGCCAATAGTGCCTGTTGAGGAGCGTCTTGGAGTGGAAGCACTTACAGTTGTGATCATGAATTTTGATAGAGAGGATATTACTGAATATAATGATATGGTAGAAGCACTTGCCTGTATGGGGTCTTATACTTATGCTCTGAAAAAACTTGATCTATATTTGAAGAATCAAGAAACCCCACTAGCCAGACCTTCTGTTGAGTAGCCTCTAGTGTTCGAGCTCAATGCTCTTCCATCCCTCCTTCAATATATATTCTTGAGAGTTAATAATACCTTGCCAGTTATTATTGCTACAGATTTAGATGAATGGCAGGTTGAGGCTTTAGTTTTAGTGTTGAGCAAGTTCAAAGGGCCATTAGCTAGTCCATTACTAACATTATTGGGATTCTTCTAGGCATATGCACGCATAAAATCCAGCTTGAGCCAAATTATATTTCAAGTATTGAGCATCCGCATAGGTTAAATTATCCTATGCAAGAAGTTGTTAAAAAAGAGATCAGTAAGTGGTTGGATGCACGTATGGTTTACCCCATTGCTTACAGTAAGTAGGTGAGCCCAGTTCAATATGTGCCAAAAAAAGGTGGGATCACTGTGGTACCAAATGTGAAGAATGAGTTGATACTGATAAGGCTAGTCATAAGCTAGTGTGTATGCATGGACTACAGGAAGTTTAATGCTTGGACTAAAAAGGACCATTTTCTGATGATGTTTATGGATCAGATGTTAGATCATCTTGCTGATGGAGGATGGTATTGTTTTCTTGATAGTTATTCAATATACAATGAGATAATGATTTCTCCCGAAGACCAAGAAAATACTACTTTACCTGCCCATATGGGACGTTCACATTAAAGAGGATGTCATTTGGGTTATGTAATTAACCAACAACCTTTCAGTGATGTATGATGTCGATTTTCTCAAATATGATGGAGGACACTATTGAGGTGTTCATGGATGATTTTTCTATGGTAGGTGACTTCTTTGATGATTGTTTAGCCTATTTGAGTTGCGCATTGAAGAGATGTGAAGAATTCAACTTGGTGCTAAATTGGGAGAAATGTCACTTCATGGTTAAAAAAGGTATAATGCTTGGCCACTGAATCTCAAAGAAGGGTACTGAGGTTTCCAAAGCGAAGATTGAGGTGATTGAGAAATTCCATCCTCCAATTTCTAGTAAAGGTATTCGAAGCTTTTTGGGGCATGCTGGTTTCTATCACATGTTCATAAAGAACTTCTCAAAAATTGCACATCCCTCATGCAAGTTGTTGGAGAATGAGGTGAAGTTTGTTTTCGATGATGCATGTCTGAAGGCGTTTTAATGTCTCAAGCAAAGCACTGAATGCAACTAGCAAAGGTTATAGCTGTTCGAGGTTATATGTGATACTAGTTAAGTAGCATTAGGATAAGTCTGAGGCTAGAGATGTGACAAGATTCTTCATCCTATAACTACGCTAGCAAAACACTGAATGCAACTCAAAAGATCTAAAGAGTGATTGAACAAGAGTTGCTTGTTGTGGTCTTTGCATTTGAAAAGTCTAGGTTTTATTTGCTTGGCATCAAGGTGATTGTGCACACTAACCATGCAACTCTTAGGTACCTTATGACAATGAAATATGCTAAACCTAGGTTCATTCAGTGGGTACTTGTGTTGCAAAAATTTGACTTTGAGGTCAAGGACCAAAAAGGGATTGAGAACAAGGTAGCTGATCACTTGTCTAGACTAGGGGAAGAGGCAGTGTTAAAGTTGAAGGATGAGCTCGAGATTGATGACACTTTCCCAGAAGAGCAAGTGTTGGTTGCCTCTCAAGACTTGGTTCCATGGTTTGCAGACTTTTCTAACTATTTAGCGAGTGATGCAGTGACTCCTGATTTGTCCGTCTGGCAGCGAAGGAAGTTTATGTCAAATGCGAAGAAGTTCTTTTGTGAGGAGCATTATTTGTTTCGTGTATGTGCTGATACCATGATTCATAGATGTATACCTGAGGCAGAGATGATGGATATACTAGAGGCATATCATTCATCACTTGTTGGGGACATCATAGTGGCATCCGAACAGCCCACAAGATCTTGCAATACGGTTACTATTGGCCTACCCTCTACAAAGATGCTCATGAGCATCCTAATTCTTACAATTAATTTCAAAGGGAAGGTGGTATATCAATGAAACATGAGCTTCCTCTCTCTCCCATCCATGTGATTGAATTCGTTGATATGTGTGGAATTGACTTCATAGGACCTTTTGTGAGTTCGAATGGGATGAAGTACATATTGGTGTCACCCCCCGAGGCTACCCCCTAGACTTAACACGGGACTTAGGATCACAAGTGACCCCAACCTAACCCCTTTGGTCTTAGCATGATGTAAGCACATAATAACACCCATAGAGGAAGCTTAAATAATGGAAGTAGACAAATCAACTAAGCATAAGATAAAGGTCTAAGAGTAGTAAAATCTGAAACACAAATACAGAATAACCAGCTATGTCTGAAAAGCCTCTAAACGTGACATAAGGAGTTGCTGGGACAAGACCCCAGCTTACTCTAAGTACTGAATGAAAAGAATCTAATAACTAGGAATCATGACTAGTCCTCGAAAGATGAGGACTCACTAACAATGGATGGAAATCATATTGGGTCTAGCCATGAGTCTTGGAACGAGTGCTTGAATCTACATCATCAAAAGATGTTGCACAAAGAAGTATGTGATCAGTACAATGGAATGTACTGAGCATGTGGGAGATGCATAAACCATAGTAAAACATGCTTAAAATATAGTTATGACTGAAATTGTGAGATCATAATAATATCTGTCATGAAAATACATAATGCAATATCATAGGCTAAAAATATAGTTATATTCGTAAAGCATAAGTTGTAATTCTGAAATCTGAAGCAACGACTCAAATACATTTAAATCTTGAAATCAGTTCTGTGGGAGATTCCCATAACCGATGTATCCGCCCCATAGAAAGGACCCAATTTACCTTGCCAGGGAATAAAGGCATGACTGGCGTGATCATAATTTCTGATGCCCAACTTAAGGGCTAAATTAACCTATGGGGGCACGTAGTTCTTGGACTTAGGGTACTCTCACCCCATCCAACTCGGTGCTAAATACCACTCCCAAAATATACTATAGCTCATATATAATATATATATATATATATACTAAGGCATATATGATGCCAATTGATCATAATTAATGGACATGTCTGATGTCAAACTGTTTGAAGAGCATGTGGACATATCAAATATCATACCATTCTCAAATCATAAGTCTTCAATTATTAGCATAGCCATAATTCCAAAAAATAATCATTCTAAATTCATAACTTGAAGAATTAGGCATGAAATTTCATAAATACTTGACGTCATGTTATCTAAACATGCCAATTTTACTTGGAATCATGCAATTGGGTGAAATCGTGCTAGAAATCATTATCAATGCATGTGCTTTTGAAAATACTTAAGGAGTCACATATAAATCACGGGTAATTGGTTAGAAATCATTAATTGATGCTAATAAACGGAATTTAAAACAATTTGAAAAATTGGGTAAGAACCCTAATTTCATAGTTTCATAAATCCAAAGTAAAATCATGGGTTTTTGGGAATAAGGGTGAAAGGAATCCCTTATTGAATACCCACATATATGAAATGAAGCTTTCTAAATCTAGAACTTGAGGGATTGAGTCCTTAGCTTGGAGCTTGGGAGAATGAAGTTTTTTTTCCCTTTTTAGAATTTGAATGAGGGTTTGAGAAAAGACTTAGGCTAATTAGGATTAAAACCCTTCAAGAATTGTCCAAAACGACCTCACTTAGAAGTTAAAAGGGTGGGCTATTACAAAAATAACCCTGGAAAATAAGCTGGAAAAATTGACTTAAAGTCTAGGCTTCAGGTTCCACGGAACCTTTTCACGGACCGTAGATGGAACCACAGCTCGTGGATTGAGGTCGTGGTTCCTCAGCCAAAATTTAGGCTGCGGGTCTGAGATCCACGAGTGAGGTCTATGGCTCGTTGTTTGATCCACGTACCATAGAAACCCCTACTGGTTTCTGAGGAAAATGTTAGCCTCAATCTAATTTTCATGAGTTTGTTCCACCCGTGAACTAACTCATGGTTTTACGACTTGAGGAAGGGTCTGCAGAACAATTTCCATGAGTCCATTCCACGGCTCATGGTTTGGGCTCGTGATCCCTGGAAGGTTTAAAATTATCAGAGTTTCTAACTTTAAAAGTTGGTCTGACTTTCGGGGTGTTACAATATCTCCCCCTTGGGATCATTCGTTCTCGAATGAGGACTAAGTAAGAAAAATTGGAGGGAAAACACCCAAACCAACAAACAAAACATGGAAACTGGAGAATAAGTATGAAAACTGAGATTTTAACTTAAAAACATGATTGAACTAACTACGAAAAAAGGAATACATGCTAGGATCATGAGGAAACCTGATGGAAAAGAATGGAATAGAATCAGCGGGACATACTAAGGAGGAAAACTAATACCTCAAGCTGAAACTGGATCGAAAGAAAAGATATGAGGGTACTTGGATTTCATGGTTGCTTGTGCTTCGCAAGTAGCTCCCTCAACAAGTTGGTTCCTCCAAACAACTTTAACCGAAGCGACTTCTTAATTCCTCAACCTTCGAACCTGATGATCAAGAATCTCAACGAGAACTTCTTCATAAGTGAGGCTATCCTTCACACCCACATCTTCTAAAGGTACAACCAAGGTCGGATCGTCAACACACTTCTTCAATAGGGAAACATGGAAGACCGGATGAACTACTTCTAAATTACATGGCAACTCCAACTTATAAGCAACGCTAACAACTCTCTTCAGAATCCTGTAAGGACAAACATAACAGGGACTAAGTTTCCCTTTCCTACCAAATCTCATCACAACCTTCATGGGTGACACCTTAAAAATACCCTATCATCCACCTGAAACTCCAATTCTCTCCTTCTCACATATTCATATGATTTCTGTCGACTCTGTGCGGTCTTCAACCTTTCCCTAATAATTTGAAATTTCTCCATAGTCTCATGAACCGAATCTATACTAATCAAAGCTTCTTCACCTACCTTAAACCAACCAATAGGTGATCTAGACCTCCGCCCATAAAGTGTCTCATAAAGAGCCATCTGGATGCTAGAATGAAAGATGTTGTTGTAAGCAAACTCAAAAATAGTTAAGTGATAATCCCAATTACCTTTAAAATCAATCACACAAGCTTTCAACATATCCTCTAAGGTCTGAATAGTATGCTCCGCCTGGCCATCCGTCTCCGGGTAAATAGTTGTGTTACGTCTCAGTTGAGTACCAAGACCCTTCTAAAATGGCCTCCAAAACTAGGATGTGAACTTAGTACTCCTATCTGAAATGATAGATATTGGAACCCCATGTAACCGGACTATCTCATGTATGTAGAGCCTGGCATAGTCTTCTGCTGAATCGGTAGTCTTAACAGCCAAGAAGTGGGATTACTTAGTCATCTTTTTGATAATCACCCAAATAGAATCCTACTGTTTGCGAGTATGAGGTAAGCTTCTAATGAAGTCCATATTGATCGCTTCCCACTTTCAAGTAGGAAGATCAATCTCTTGAGTCATGCAACCGGGTCGCTTATGTTCTACCTTCACTTATTGACAATTTGGACACCTTAGCCACAAAATCTGCTATGTCCCTCTTCATGCCATTCCACCAATAGACTTCCCATAGCTCACGGTACATCTTGGTGGCACCGGGGTGAATAGAATACCTAGATATCTGAGCCTCAGTCAAAATTCGATGTCTCAAACCATGCACATCCAGAAGACATAATCTCCCTTGATATCAAAGTACACCATCTCCCCCATGGGAGAAAACCTCTACCCTCCGCTGATGGACTGCACCCTTCAATTGATGCAAAATAGGATCACTGTCCTGCTTCTACTTCACCTCAACTACCAAAGATGATTTGGACCCATTCTGAACAATAACACCACCATCCACTGAAGCGAACTCCCAATCGAGCAAGTATATGAACATCCTTGGCCAACTCTTTTTTTCCATCCTCTACTAAAGACACACTACCCATAGAGCATCTACTAAGTGCATCAACCACTACATTGGCCTTAACTGGATGGTAAAGCACACTCATATCATAATCCTTAAGAAGCTCAAGACATCTCCTTTGACGAAGATTCAATTCCTTCTGAGTGAACACATACTGAAGGCTCTTATGGTTGGTAAACACATCCATATGGACACCATACAAGTAGTGTCTCTAAATATTCAAAGCAAAAACAACGGCTGCTAAATCAAGATCATGAGTAGGGTAGTTCTTCTCATGAACCTTAAGATGTCTATAAGCATAAGAAATCACCTTACCATGTTTCATCAAAACTCAACCCAAACCAATCCTAGAAGCATCGCAATACACAACAAAGATATCTAATCCCTCGGGTAGGGCCAAAACTGGGGTTGTGGTTAACCTAGTCTTCAATTCCTGAAAGTTGTTCTCACACAGATCAGACCACTGAAACTTAACCTTCTTCTGAGTCAAATTGGTAAATGGGGAAGCTATGAAAGAAAATCCTTCCACAAATCTCTTGTTGTAACCAGCCAAACCCAAAAAGCTACTAATATCATATGGGGAAGTGGGTCTAGGCCAGTTCTTTACATCTTTTATTTTCTGCGAATCAACTCAAATACCATCTCTAGTCACCACATGACCTAAAAACTCCACAGATTGCATCCAAAATTCACAGTTATTTAACTTAACTAATAACTGATGATCCTTGAGAGTTTGCAACACAACTCTCAGATGTTCCTAATGCTCATTTTCACTCTAGGAGTAGATAAGAATAACATCAATGAAAACAATCACAAACATACCCAAATACTATTTGGACACACGGTTCATCAAGTCCATAAAGGTTGCAGGAGCATTCGTTAGTCAAAAAGACATAACCACAAATTCATAATGACCATACCGAGTCCTGAAGGCTGTCTTTGGAATGTCACACTCTCGAACATGGAGTTGATGATAACTGGATCTAAAGTAAAACTTGGAGAAAAATCTGGCTCCTTGAAGTTGATCGAACAAGTCATTAATCCTAGGAATGGGATACTTATTCTTGATTGTGACCTTGTTCAACTGATGGTAGTCAATACGCATTCTGAGAGAACCATCCTTTTTATGCACAAATAGGACTGGAGCACCCTATGGAGAGATGTTGGGGCTGATAAAACCCTTATCAATGAGGTCCTTCAACTGATCTTTCAGTTCCTTAAGCTCCGCTGGATCATTTCTGTAAGGAGGAAGAGATATAGGATCCTTATATGGGAGAAGGTATATTCCAAAATTGATCTCCCACTTGGGAGGGACTCTAGGCAGATCCTCGAGAAACACTTTTAGAAATTCATTCACAGTAGGAACTGACTAGAGAGATGGGGTTTTGGACTCCGAATCCATAACTTGAACCACATGATTAACATAACCCTTAAAGATCATCTTTCTAGCCTTAAGGTAAGATATGAAATAACCCTTTGAGGATGGAGGACTACCCTGCCACTTTAAGATAGGTTCATTTAAAAACATGAAACTGAATACTCCGGTACGACAATTAACGAAGGCATAACACGCATGAAATTAATCCATCGCAAGAATAACATCAAAATTAGTCATCTCCAACTCTACTAGATCGGCTGAAGTGACTCTATGAAGGACTGACATAGGATAATTTTTGTAAATTCTCTTAGCTAGGACTGACTCACCAACATGATTAGAGACATGAAAGGGTTCTAAGAGTAGTTAAGGATTAACTTTAAACTTGCAAGAAACATAAGGGGTCACAAAATATAAGGAGGCTCCGGGGTCTAGTAAAGCGTAAACATTGAAAGTATAGACTTTCAACATACCAGTGATAATATATGGGGAACGCTCATGATCCTGGTAAGATAACATAACATAAAAATGGTTCTGGCACTGACCACCACCTGAAATAGAAGCTATGCCCTGCGAAGTTGTACAACCTATTGGAACTTCTAAAGTAGACTAAGTCCTGCCACCTCCCTATCCCTTCTTGGCTTAAGGGAAATCCCTGATCCTATGACCAATCTATCCGCACTCAAAGCATCCCTCTCTTCCAACTTGGAAATAGGGTAGGAAGCCCCTTTTGCAATACTACCCTGAGATTAAGAACCTGATCCTCTACATGACTGATCATGCCTAGGCCTTGGGGCCTATGTAGGAGCACTAGTTGATGAAGGCACGAGCCCTGATGATCTCTTCTAAAGTAAAGAATGGTGTCCACCTCCGGACCTCTAATAGCTAAAACTCAAACTCTTTTATCTGGCCCTCTTGTTCTCCCTTTCCATTTCCTTTAACTTATCTCCCTCAATCTGATGGGCATGAGTCATAAGCCTAGAGATATCCATGTCCCCCAAAAGCGTAGTGGACCTACACTCATGTTTCACCAAGTCTGACACTTCATAAATGAACTTACTCATCTGATCTATCAGATCGGCAACCATAGATTGAACATACCTAGAGAGCTAGGTGAACTTCAACCCATACTCATGAACCAATATAGATCCTTGCCTCAAATTCATGAACTCTTTGGCCTTATCCTCCCTCAATTCCCTAGGGAAGAACCGATCAAGAAATGATCCCTTGAAGCACTCCCAAGTCATAGGGACCATATTTGTAGCCCTAGCATCCTTCTACTGAGTATAAATAATGTGAACCACATCCTTAGGCTGATAGGAAAACTAGCTCAACACCATCTATACCAACAACTTGCATCACCTCCAAAATCTTCTTCACTTCATCCATGAAATTTTGTGGGTCCTCACCAATCTTAGAACCCAAGAACACATGTGGGTTTATACCTATGAAGTCTCAAACTCTGGAGGCAACTTCCCCACCATGTAGGTTAGCAAGAAAAGGTGCTGACTAATTGGCCTGATTGGCCATGGCATGTGTGAACATCTGAATGGTGTTCCTGAACTCCACATTAGAAACCTCGTGGTTTGGAACTGGAGGATTAGCATTTCAAGCATTGGCTTGGTGAGGCATGGTAGGGTGAGGAGGCATAATATGAAATTCATAAAGATTGGATTAGAGGAGTAATAGAGTTAGAATCTATCGCACGATATTGATAATGAAAGAAGTGAAATATTTTCTAAAACATCTCGTAGCTTCCCTCTCATAAGTGTGGCGCGCTTCAGTCCCATGATAGAGACTCTAGTTGATATAGATTTTAGACATCCTAGTACTCTTGAAACTTATGCTCTGATACTAAGTTTGTCACGCCTCGAGGCTATCCCCTACAGATAACAAAGAACTTAGGATCACGAGTGACCCTAGGCTAACCCCTTTAGTCTTAGCATGATATAAACACATAATAACAACCATAGAAGAAGCTTAAATAATGGAAGTGGACAATTCAAGTAATAAGATAAAGGTCTAAGAGTAGTAAAATCTGAAACTCAAATACAGAATAACCATTTATATCTGAAAAGCCTCTAAACCTAACATTAGGAGTTACTGAGACAAGACCCCAGCTAACTCTAAGTACTGAATGAAAAGCATCCAATAAATAGGAATCATGACTAGTCCTTGAAAGATGAGGACTCACCAATAATGGCTAGAAATCCTGTTGGGTCGAGCCATGAGTCCATGAACGAGCGCCTGAATATACGTCATCAGCATAAAGAAGTATGTGATCAGTACTATGGAATGTACTGAGCATGTGGGAGATGCATAAACCATATTAAAACATTCTTAAAATAAACTTATGACTAAAATCATGAGATTATAATAATATCTATAATGAAATGACTCAATGCAATTCATAGGCTGAAAACATAGTTATATTTGTAAAGCATAAGTAGTAATTCTAAAATCTGAAGCAAAGAGTCAAATACATTTAGAGCTTGAAATCATTTCTGTGGGAGATTCTCATAACTGACATAGACCATATGAACTATATGGAATCTGATGTATCTGCCCCATAAAAAGGACCCAACATACCTTGCTAGGGTAAAAAGTTATGACTGACGTGATCACAATTTCTAATGCACAACTGAGGAGCTAAATGAACCTATGGGGGCACATAGTTCTGGGACTTAGAGTACTCTCACCCTATCCAACTCGGTGCTAAATACTACTCCCAAAAAATACAATAGCTCATATATATATACTAAGTCATGTTTGATGCCAATTGATCATAATTCATGGACATGTCTGATGTCAAACTATTTGAAGAGCATATGGACATATCTGATGTCATGGAATTCTAAAATCATATGTCTTAAAAGCTTAGCATAGCCATAATTCAAAAAATAAAATCTTTCTAAATTTATAGCCTGAAGAATTAGGCATGCAATTTCATAAATACTTGAGGTCATGTTATCTAAACAATCCAGTTTTACTTGGAATCACGCAATTTGGTGAAATCATGCTAGAAATCATTATCAATGCATGAGATTTTAAAAACAATTAAGGAATCTCATATAAAACTGGGATAATTAGTTAGAAACAATTAATTAATGCTAATAAACTGAATTCAAATCAATCTCATAAATTGGGTAAGAACCATAATTTCGTAGTTTCATAAATCCAAAGTAAAATCATGGTTTTTGGGCATAAGGGTGAAAAAAATCCCTTATTGAATACCCACATACCTGAATTAAATCTTTTTAAATATAGAACTTGTGGGATGGAGGCTTGAAGATGCAGTCCTTAGCTTGGAGCTTGGGAGGATGGAGTTCTTTTCCCGTTTTAGAATTTTAATGAGGGTTTGAGAGAAGACTGAGGCTAATTAGGATTAATACCCTTCTAGAATTATCAAAAATGACCTCACTTAGCAGTTAAAGGTGGGTAATTACAAAAATACCCCTGGGAAATAAGATGGAAAAACTTACTTAAAATCTCAACTTCAGGTTCCACGGACCCTTTCCACGGACCGTAAATGGAACTATGGCTCGTGGATTGAGGTCATGGTTCCTGAGCTAAAAGTTAGAATGTGGGTCTTAGATCCACGAGTGAAGTCTATGGCTCGTGGTTTGATTATTGAGTATGATTATAAGTATAAGAGCCAAGATGAGCAGTTGAATTGGCTGGCCAAAGTTCAAACTGAAGGAGGGGTCCCAGCATTTCTACATCAGGAAAAGCCTAAAATTATGAAGTCGTCCTTAAGCTTCGAAGCTAAGATTTCGTGGGTGGTGGTTCATCTCTGGCTTATGCCAAGTAGAGGTGATAATTAGTTGATGACGGAGAGAGCAGTACTGGTTGCAAGTTTGATGTCAAAGTATAAATGGACTTTGGAATACATGTCCTTTCCGATACTCAACCTATCTTTATTCTTCCATATAAAATTTCCCCAGTAAAGTTAAAAGAGTTAAACAAGTAGTTAAAAGACCTCCTTGATAAGGGTTTCATTTGCCCAAGTGTCTCTCCTTTGGTTGCTCCAGTCCTTTTCATGCGAAAGAAAGATAGTTCTTTTAGAATGTGCATTACCTATAATCAGTTGAACAGAGTCGCCATAGAGAATAAGTATCCTCTTCCTAGAATCGATGACTTGTTTGACCAACTTTAGGGTGCCACTTGTTTCTATATGATACACCTCATATTAGGTTATCATTAGTTGAAAGTTAGAAAAATGACATCCCTAGGACAACTTTCAGGACCCAATATGGTCACTTTGAGTTCCTTGCCATATCCTTCGATTTGACTAATGCTCTTGCATTGTTCATAGACCTCATGTATATAATATTTAAGTAGTAACTCAATAGGGTCATCATTGTACTCATCAATGACATCCTGATCTACTCCAAAATGGAGGCAGATCATGCTACTCAGCTCAAAATAGTTCATCAAACTCTTAAAGATCGTGAGTTGTTCACCAAGTTTTTCAAGTGTGAATTTTTGTTAAATTCCATGGAATTCCTAAGCCACATAATTTCCAGCAGAGGAATTGAGGTTGATTCTCAAAAGATAGAGATAGTAAAGAGTTGGCCCAGACCTATAACTCTAACATACATTAGGAGCTTCTTGGGTTTGGCTAGCTATTATACATGGTTTGTAGAGGGGTTTTCATCCATTGTTCCAGTTGACTAAGTTGACTTAGAGAAAGCCTAAGTTTCAATGGTCTAAAGCTTGTGAGAAAAGCTTTTAAAAATTAAAGACTCGTTTGACTATTGCACTAGTGTTGGACCTACTTAAGGGTACAAAGGGTTTTGTTATTTACTGTGATGCATCTAGAGTGGGCATTGGTTGCATATTGATGCAGGATGGTAAGGTTATAATGTATGCCTCAAAATAGCTTAAGGTGCATAAGAAGAATTATTTGACTCATGACCTTGAGCTAGCAGTTGTAGTGTTTGCATTAAAGATTTGGCTCCATTACCTTTATGGTGTGCATGTTTACATGTTTACTGATCACAAGAGTCTTTAGTATCTTTTCATCCAGAATGAGCTAAATCTCAAGCAGAGAAGATGGCTTGAATTGCTTAAGCACTATGACATGTGTATCCTCTACCATCCATGTAAAGGTAATGTGGCTATTGATTCTCTTCGTAGGTTGTCCATGGGAAGTATAGCGCATGTATAGGAAGGAAAAATGAGTTAGCTAAGGAAGTGCACATGCTTGCACGTGTGGGAGTTTGTTTGTTAGACTATGATGAAGGGGGTATACTTGTGCAGAATGGATCTTAATTATCTCTAGTGGTGAAAGTTAAAGAAAAGCAAAATAGTGACCCCATGTTGCTCCAGTTGAAAAGGGAAGTTCACAAGAAGAAAGTAGTAGTTTTTGCACAAGGCAAGATAGTGTCTTGAGGAATAAAGGTAGATTGTGTGTTCCAGATATGGATGGCTTCAAAAATATAATAATGGTAGAAGTGCGCAGTTCTAGAAATTAAATTCATCCAGGTTCTACAAAGATGTACCATGATTTGAGGGAAGTTTATTTGTGGAATGGTATGAAGAAAGACATTGCAAACTTTGTTGCCAAGTGTCCAAACTATCAGCAGGTTAAGGTAGAGCACCAAAGGCCATGTGGCACATCTCAGAATATAACACTCTCGAAGTGGAAGTAGGATATGATCAATAGGGATTTCATCATAGGTCTACTATGATGTCGATGGCAACATAACTTGATTTTTGTGATAGTAGACCGAATGACTAAGTCATCTCACTTCTTGGCAGCTAAGACTACCGATTTTGTAGAGGACTATGCTAGAATATATATCCATGAGGTAGTAAGACTTCATGGGGTCCCATTATCCATCATCTCAGATAGTGGTGCTCAGTTCACCACCTAATATTTAAGTCATTTCTAAAAGGTTAGGTTCAAGGGTGAACCTTAGTACTGCTTTTCATCAACAGACAGATGGTCAAGAAGAACATACCATTCAAACCTTAGAGGATATGTTGTGACCCTCTATTATTAACTTCAAAGGTAATCTGTATGACCATTTTCCTCTCATTGGATTTTTATATAACAACAACTATCATTCCAATATTCAAATAGACCCTTATAAATCTCTTTATGGGCGGAGCAGTAGATCTTCGATCGTTTGGTTCGATGTTTGTGAAGTAAGGTTGATAGGACCAGACTTAATTCACCAACACATTTAAGGTTTCAGACCATTCAGAAAAGGTAGAAGATTGCTCAAAGTTGCCAGAAGTCCTACACTGAAATTAGGTGCAGAGACTTAGAATTTAAACTTGATGATTTTATTTATTTGAAGGTTTCACCCATGAATGGTGTCATGCAATTTGTTAAGAAAGGGAAGCTGAGTCCCTTCTATATTGGTCCTTATCATATTTTGAAGAGAATTGTTAAGGTACCTTATGAGTTAGAGTCATCGATAGAGTTAGCAGCTCATCTAGCATTTCATATTTCTATTCTTGTAAAGTGTGTAGGTGATCCTTCACTCATTTTTCCTACGAAAAATTATAGAGGTGAAATACAATTGGTCTTATGATGGGGTTCTAGTCAAGATTCTTGATCGTGAGGTTTGCAAGTGGAGAACCAAAGAAGCTACGTCTGTAATAGTTTTATACAGGAACCAATTTGTTGAAGATGTTACACAGGATACTGAAGAGGATATGTCATATCAAATTCAAAAAGAGACTGCCACGAGCAACTGGAAGAAGCCCTATGGGCATAAAGGATGACTTATCATACACCGGCACAAGAAACCCCATACTCACTTACTTTTGGAGTTGAAGTAGTCCTACCACTTGAGAATCAAATACCTTCTTTAAGACTTGCTATTCATGAAGGGCTCACTAAATAAAAAAATGCTCAATTACGTCTTCTAGAGTTAGAAGAACATGATTGAAAGAGGCTGGAAGCTCAATAAAATCTTGAATGTCATCAAGTTCGTCTGTCTCTTGCTTTCAACAAAAAGTTTTGTTTGAAGTGCTTCCAAGTTGTAGATCAAGTCCTTGCAGTAAGAACGCCTATTATCACTTCACATAAGTTGGGGGGAAATTTACCTCTAAGTGGGATGGGCATATGTCATACAACAAGCGTATTCAAATGGCGCTTACAAGCTTGTCAATGTGGATGGCATGAGAATTGGTCCCATTAATGCCAAATTCTTGAAGAGGTACTATCCTTGAAGTAAAGATGATGCTTGTTAAGGCATGAGCATAAACAACATGTTACTCCTATCTTACAAGAGTATAAACAGTATGGCCCGAAAAGAATTATCCTCTATGTTGAAAACCTCACAAGAGGGGCCTAGGAAAATGTTAGGACACAAAAAGTTTGCTAGGTTTAAAATATCACAAGAGATGGACTAGGAAAAAGTTAAGACACAAAAAGTCCACTAGGTTGAAATCCTTGCAAGAGGCAGCCTACACAAAAGTTAAGAGACAAAAAAAATCACTCTTTCAGAACTATGTTATGACTTCATCCTCTTCATCGAGGTACACAGGTGCTTGGAATTTCATTCTAGATTTAGTTGTATGAGTGCCAAAAATACATGATCCCACTTGATCTGCCAAATAAAATATAGGTCTACAAGTACTCTTTTATCGAACTTCAATATTTTGCCAAACATTGATAGATCAATGGGGGAAAACCTTTATGGAAAATGAGCTTCTTCCACAGGAATTGAGGTCCTCAAATTTGCCAAACTTGCAGGTTGAATTCAAAATTTGCCATGTCTGTGAGGTGAAGTTCTCAAAATCACCAAGTTTGTAAGTTGAAATCCTAAAAATTTGTTGAGTTTGTAGATTGAAGTCAAAATCTACCAAGTCTATAAGGTGAAGTTCTTAAATTTACCAAGTCTGTAAGTCAAAATCCTTAAATCTGCTGAGTCTGCAGGTTGAAGTCAAAATCTAACAAGTATGTCAGGTAAAGTTCTCAAATTATCTAAGTCTGCGAGATAAAGATTTCAAATTTGCCAAGTTTTGAAGTTGAAGTCCTTGAAATCCTCTAAGTTTGCAAGTTAAAGTCGTCAAATCTGTCAAGTTTGTGAGTTGAAGTCTTCAAAGCTTCCAAGTCTATAGGGTGAGGCTTTGACTCCTCCAAGTCTATAAGTTGATATTCTCAAAGCCTCCAGTTCAATATGTTGAAGTCTCAAATCTATCAAGTCTGCAAGTTGAAGTCGTCAAATCTGCCAAGTTTGTGAGTTAAAGTTTTCAAAGCTTCTAAGTCTATAGGGTGATGTTCCAAATCCTCCAATTCTATAAGTTGAAGTTCTTAAAGCTACCTATTTTTTAGGTTGAGGTCTCAAATCTGAAAAGTCTGTGACTTGAAGTCATCAAATCTACTATGTCTGTAAGCAATTGACTACAACCAGAACTCATACTTGCTGAACTTTGAAAATAACTGGCGATCCTTGAGAGTTTACATCACTTATGACTCATGTTCATTATTTAGCCCTTGCAACTTGTATTCCTAGTTTCACAATTCAAAAAAATCCTTTAAGATTATAGAAGATCATATCACTTCGACACGGTTCATAAGTAAGAGGTTCATATCATCATGTTAAAATTCATAATTAGGAGATTTCATATAATAGGGTTATGAAAGTTAAATTCTTAAGGAGATCTCATAATGTGGGAATCATACGAATCATATCTTTTTTAAGTTGTAACAATCGGGTCCGTCATTATGGGTATATCTTTCATGCCAAGTTTTAGGTTAGAAACTTTTGGGTTTGGGAGTTGGAAATTTCAAGCTAGGCTACTCTCAGACGGTTCCTTCTATAGTTGAAGTTAACGATGGTCAGCACCGCCATAGCGGTCGATTCATCTCTGGCAGTGCTTCTATAGTGGTGTACGGACTGCTATAGCAGAATAATTTGGATTTTAATGCAGAAACTTCCTCCAAAATGTTCAGTTTTTCCTCAAGAATATTTTGGAGAAGGGCAAGGGCGATTTGAGAAATTTTAACTCTATTTTCCACCATTTTTTGTCCCAGAGGTAAGGATCTTCCTTCCCTAACTTTTCCTGTGCAGTAGAATAGTTAACCGCGAGTTTGGGGGAAGGTTTGGGTTAACCTAGAAATGTGGAATCCAGGGAAAAAGGGGGATTCTAGGGTGTTAAGTTCTTGGGTCCTGAATATTATTGTTGGGTTATGATCTATTCGCCATAATTCGCTAAGTGTAACCGTAAAAATTGTAGGTTAGGTCGAATTAGTAGTGGGAAAGTCTGGGAATGGGTGGAATGATTATAGTTTTCGCATGGAGATTAGAATTTTGTGTAATCCAGGTATTTTAGGCCATTAAATTGATTGTAGTTGCTTGTAATTTTGTTTAGACCAAGAGAAAGCTAAAGCTATGGAAAATGGGGTGGCTCTGGTATAGTAAAGTTTCCAAGAAGCAATTCGAGGTAGGTGATGGTTAATGTCTTGCCAAATGCAATATATATACATGTAACTATAACTTACTATTGTATGTTCTTTCGTGCTTAGGAAAGGAATTATGAATGTTCAAGTATTTGGGGTGTTAAGTATGTGAAATGAATTTGATATTGCTTGTTGGCTTACAATGTTGTTTTTCAATTCATTCAATATGGACTGTTGGTTTTGTATGATATTTGGTTGGCTCAGGTACCACGCCTGGTATGGGATACTAATGGTTGGCTCGGGTACCATGCCTCGTACAGATTCTAAATCGGTTGGCTCAGGTACCACGCCTGGTATGGGTTTAAATTAACCTATTGAGTGTGTTTGTTGAATGGTTCCATGGGTGGACTAGGTTGAGTGTTAAATCTGTGTTTGATTATAGTGGTCCTTGAGAGGCCAGGTTGTTACACATGAATATGGGGTTGGTCCTGGGGTGGACCATGCATTGCATGTTTACACTAGGTGTTGGTCTAGGGATTCATAGATGGTCCAGAAATGTAATAAGGGTAAATGTCAGTGATTATTGTACATTGTTAAGTGATTGTGAACCTGTTTCATGTGGTTTAAGAGTTAGATGGTAGGCTGAGAGCCTGGCTTTATGTTACTAGTTGTTGTTACATGTTCGTTCTACTTTACTCGGTTATGGTTTATTGTATTTATATTGTTTATTGTAGATGGCCGATGATCCTACCATTACACGGTCGTTGTGTACTGATTTTACACTTGTTTTTCTTTCTATGAGTACAAGACATCTTCTGACGGCTCCTACGAGTTCTCATATCTAGTCCCAGTGATTCCAAATTACAAGGGTGAGTTGATTCTTTCGGGCTACCTTGTCTTCATCCCGTTTAGTTTTAGACCATTTATTTCGGGCTTAAACTTTTGTTTTATTGGGGTTGCATCCCTGTTCAAGACTTTTGGTAGATGTTTTGGTACGATGACTTTCAAATTCTAGGGTAGATTTCCACAGGTTTTTGGTTAGTATTGTTTTTGAATATGAAGGCTAGTTTATTTTAATGTATCTGGTTTTGAGCTGTTAGACTTGGTATATGTTGATCGGGTTATTGGCTTGCTAACCCGGGGTTTTTGGATGGGTGCCACTCTCGGCGGGTTGGGTCATGACAAATATGGTATCAGAGCCCTAGGTTCATTAATCTCGTTGTACCAAAATAGGTCTAGTAGAGTCTTGCGAAACGGTATAGAGACGTATGTACTTTTCTTCGAGAGCCTATAGGACTTTAGGAAACTATCACTTCTTTCTTCCTTCGTGCTATAACTCGATTCCAATTGGTATCTTGTGATACAAATTAGTATCTATCTTCTTTCACTCTTTTGTCCACAGATGGTTAACCCGAGAAATAGTGGAGCGAGAGCGGAGGTCCTAGCAGCGGGCCCAACAGTTAGTGAGAGAGAAAGGGGCAAGGGCAGGGGTCGATGCAGGGTAACACCACCAGGGGTGGAGCTCAGGCAGTTACAGGTGCAAGGGCGGCGACCCCTCCCCCCCAGGACCCGTTTGAGGAGAAAGTTGAGATTGTTTTTTAGAAGGTCGCAGAACAGGTGGAAGAGGCACCGGCTGTAGGTGCAGGCCTTCCCCCTATATCACCTGAGGCATTCTAGCAGGTGTGGACTTTCCTGAGTATACTGGTTGGTGCTGGAACCACCCCTACAGGTACTGCAAATCAGGTTCAGGGCCTCCAGCCAACAACTGCAACGGCTCCTAGGATAGATGTGATGTCGGGTACTTATGACTTCTTCCATCCAATGCTAGGTCCGGTTATTACTGGGAATGAGCATGAGATGCTGACTAAATTTTTGAAACTGAAACCTCCTACGTTTTAAGGTACTGAGAAAAAGGATGCCTATGAGTTTATCATGGATTGTTATGAGAGGCTGCATAAGCTGGGCATTGTGTAGTAGCATTGGGTAGAGTTCATCACTTTCCAGCTTCAGGATGATGCTAAGAAGTAGTGGAGGTCTCATATGGAGTGTCGTCCATCAGCTTTGCCTCTGCTGACTTGGGCAGAGTTTCATGCTCTTTTCTTGGAGAAGTATGTGCCCCGCACCTTGAGAGATCGTAAAAAGGATGTGTTTCTATTTCTTGTGCAGGGTAACATGTCGGCTAACTGTGGATATGATGCCGGAAATAGACCAATTTTATATCACCCTTCAATTCGACAATACAAACGAAAACTACACCAAAGTGGAAGGGCCAGTATAGAAGCTAGAAGTAGCTAGCCGTCTCAGCCTATGAGGCCAAATTTCATGCCTTGTCCCATTTTCCTACTCAGCTTTTGGGTACATAAGAGGAGAGGATTCGTCTATTTGTTAAGGGCCTGAATACTGAGTTGCCGGTGTTGTCTATGCGTATGTCTTCAGTAAGGAAGAGTTTTAATGAGGTGACAGATTATGTGAAGAAATTGGAGAGGGTCAGGCAGGTTGGGCATGATAAGGTGTTAGTCAAAAAGTCTCAAAATAAAGGTAACAATAGTGGTTCATACTCTAGGGGTCACAAGCAGTAGGTGTATTTTGCTCATCCTATTCAGTCAGCCCCGCCAGCTTCTACAGGTGGTCGTCCAAAAGCCAGTCAACAGTTTTCAACTCCTAGAGGCTAGGAAGCTTATTATAATTCTACTAGCAGGCCTACTCTTGATCGTGAATGCTTTCATTGTGGTTATCTGGCTCACTTTAAGAGGGAGTGCCCTCACAGGAAGGCATGAATTATACTCAGCAGTAGTCAAAAGTTGTGGTTCTGACAGGTAGAGGTGGCTATGCTAGGGGTCTTCCGTAGGGTGGACGAGGTAACCTTTAGGGAGGTAGGGGAGATAGAGGGAATGATGGCATGGGAAAGGGTGTGGTGCAGCTATCCAGGGAAGTTGATCGGATTGATGACCGAGCACACTATTATGCCTTTCCAGTGAAGTATAAGGCTGAGGCATCAGACGCAGTGACCACAAGTATAATTCTAGTCTGTGATAGAATGGCTTCCGTACTGTTTGACCTAGGTTCTACTTATTCATATGTGTTTGTGAATTTTGCTTTGGTTCTGGATTTGGTTTGTGATGTTCTTGATTCCCCTATTCATGTTTCTACCCCAGTTGGAGAGTCTGTAATAGTAACTCATGTTTATCGTACTTGTCCTGTGGTGTTTGTGGGGTTGCAAAGTTGGATAGACTTGGTTATTCTAAATATGTTAAACTTTGATGTTATTTTGGGTATGACCGGATGTCTCTATATCATGTAGTGTTGAATTGTAATACTAAGACAATGACTCTAGAGATTCTAGGTAAGGAAAGACTAGAGTGGGAATGTGTAAACAGGCCTAAGCCGGTCAAGGTTATATCATTTGTTTGGGCTAGAAAGTTAGTGGGAAGAGGATGTTTAGACTTCTTGTCTCATCTCAGGGATGATAGTGTAGAGTCTCTATCGATTGAGTCAGTTGTGGTAGTTTCAGAGTTTCAGGAGGTATTTTTGGTGAATTTGTCTGGCATGCTTACGGATAGAGACATTGACTTTTGTATAGACTTGGAGTCGAGCACTCGCCCAATTTTTATTCCTCCTTATCACATGGCTCTGACATAGTTAAGGGAACTTAAGACTCAGCTTCAGGAACTCCTAGATAAAGGATTTATTCATCCCAGTGCTTCATCGTAGGGTGCTCCAGTTTTATTTATAAAAAAGAAAGATGGTAGTATAAGGATGTGCATAGACTACAGGTAACTGAACAAGGTCACCATCTGAAACAAGTATCCTTTACCCCGCATAGATGACCTATTTTACCTATTGCAGTATGCGTCCATGTTCTCGGAAATTGACTTAAACTCAGGGTACCATCAACTAATGATTAGGCCTAAGGACATCCCTAAGATGATATTTTGGACTCGATATGGGCATTACGAGTTCCTAGTGATGTCATTTGGGTTAACCACTGCGCTGGTAGCATTCATGAGTTTGATGAATGGGGTGTTCAAATCTTATCTGGATTCATTCGTCATTATGTTTATAGATGAAATTCTAATCTACGCCAAGAGTAGGGAGGAGCATGTTGAGCATCTCCGCATTGTTTTATATATTTTGAGGCACCAGAAACTATATGCCAAGTTTTCCAAGTGTGAATTTTGGATGACTTCAGTCGCTTTCTTAGGGCATGTGGTGTCAGAAAAAGGGGTGATAGTGGATCCCCAAAAGATTGAGGCAGTTAAGAATTGGGTCTGTCCTAGCTCTGTGACTAAGGTTAGGAGTTTTGTGGCACTTGCAGGCTACTATCACACATTTTTCAAGGACGTTGTGTCCATCGTTATTCACATAACGAGGTTGACTCAAAAGGAGGTACCATTTGTGTAGTCCGAAAAGTGTGAGGAGAGCTTCCGAAAGCTCAAGACACTTCTTACCACAACTCCCATCCTAACACTGTCAGTTGAAGGTAAGGATTTCATTATGTATTGTGATGCTTCACATTTGGGTTTGGGTGCTGTGTTGATGCAGGACAGGAATGTTATAGTGTATGCTTTAAGGCAGTTGAAGCCTCATGACAAGAATTACCTAACACATAACTTGGAGTTGGCAAGGGTGGTCTTTGCACTCAAGATTTAGAGGCACTACTTCTATGGTGTCAAGTGTGAAGTGTTCACGGACCATCGCAGCCTGCAACATGTGTTTACTCAGAAAGAATTGAATCAGAGGCAAAGGAGGTGGATGGAGTTATTGAAAGACTATTATGTGACCATACAGTATCATCCGATCAAGTCTAATATGGTGGCAGACGCATTAAGCCGGAAGACGATTAGCATGGTCAGTTTGGCTTGTTTGGGGGTGTCCAAATGACCACTGGCTAAGGAGATTTGGGTTATAAAATCTAAGTTCATGCAATTGGGCATCTAAGAACAGGGTGGGTTGTTGGACAGTATTGAGGTCAAATCCACTTTGAAAGAACAAATAAAGGCCAAGAAGTTTCAGGATGCACAACTGAACAAGCTTTGGAGCAAGGTAGTATCCAGAGAAACCGGGGATGCCAAGTTAGGCGCTGATGGGGTGATGAGATTTAGGGGGAGGACTTGCGTTCCTCGGGGTGATGACATAATTTAGAAAGTTTTGGCAGAGGCTCATAGTTTGTGATATTTAATTCATTCGGGCGTAACCAAAATGTACCATGACTTGAGGCAACTTTATTGGTGGCTTGGGATGACTAGGGACATAGCCGATTATGTCTCTAAGTGTCAGAATTGTCAGCAGGTCAAGTATGAGCATCAAAGGCCTGCAGTATTGCTTCAGAGAATGTCCATTCCCGAGTGAAAGTGGGAAAGGATAGCCATGGATTTTGTGGTGGGTCTTCCTATGACCTTGTGAAAATATGACTCGATCTAGGTCATTATGGATAGGCTTACCAAGTCAGCTCATTTCATTCCGGTCAGGGTGGACTATAACTCGCAATAATTTGCTAAGATCTATGTTAAGGAGATTGTGAGACTGCAGGGGTGCCACCCTCAATCATTTCAGACAGGGGTACTCAGTTTACCTCTAAGTTCTATAGTAAGTTACACGAAGAGTTGGGCACTCAACTCACTTTCAGCACAATATTTCATACTCATACAGACGGCCTATCAGAGAGGGCAATCCCAGTATGTGAGGACATGTTGAGAGCATGTGTACTCAATTTTAAGGGTCATTGGGACAAATTTATACCCTTGTGTGAGTTCTCATATAACAACAGCTACCACTCCAGTATCGACATGGCACCATTTGAGGCACTGTACGGGAGGGGATGTAGATCACCCATAGGGTGGTTTCAGGCAGGCAAAGTGAAACCTTTGGGCATGGAATTAGTAAGGGAAGCTCAGGAAAAAGAAGGGGGATTTAGACCATATTGCTAGCAGCCAGAAAGAGTATGCAGATCGCAAGGTAAGAGACATGGATTTTCAGGTTGGTGAGCAGGTGTTATTGAAAGTGATGCGCCCAAATTACACCTCCTTTTAGAAGTCTAAGTGGTCACTATTCAAATATAGAACCCACCAAAGGTTGGGGTCGATCCCACAGGGAATATGGTAGGACTATGGTTGATTAGTGTTTACTCGCGCTTTTAGCCATTTATTTCCCATGGAAAGGTGGGTTTTAAGTAACAAGATTAATAGTAACTTAGATTTGTAACAAGTAACAAATATCAGTTTCGAGAGTTGTTATCAATAAGAGAGATGACTAGGGTAGTGTTGCCCATGAGATCATAACTTAGTAAGGCGTTTGTACTTAGTAAACTAGCTTGGTGCTTAGCATGCAGAATCAGTAAGTTAGGTTCACCTAAATCCTTGGTCCAGCAGATAGATGAATTTCACGACACGCCTTGGTCTGGTCGTGGGTGTATGATTTACTAACCCTTACCCTGGATCCCAGATTAGCTATACCCGAACAAGGTGAAGCTGTTAGATGAGGTTTGATAGCCTCAAATCTCCATCATTGAACAACCCTTTTTTGATCTGTTACCTTCTTAGTCTGGAAAGTAAGGATAAGGCGAGTTCTAACGTTGCGCACCGTTAAAAAGCAATCAAAATAAAGGGAAGAATAATACATGCATAAACACCGCCCTAGAATACCCAAGTACTATGCCTACTTCGTTAATCCTCCATGGTTCCCACAACTCTAGTTGTGGATTTATCTACTCATGGTCATAAGTAAACAATCAGAAGTTATGTATGCGTTCATGATCATATACTTACAATAAGATGTAAAGAAATCCATAAACTTGAATAGATGAAGATGGAAGCAAGAACAATGAACTATGAATATGTATAACTCTTAAAACCAATAATAAACTAAGATCACAATGTTTAGAATATGTTTCCTACAAAATATCAAGCATAACCTACAAAAGAAAACCTAGGACAAGTATTTATAGATAACGGAAATCCTGTCCTAACAAAACTAGGAAACTGAACTCGACAGGGAACACAAATTGGATGACAACCCGTCATTCCAAATGACAGTTCGTGGTCTTCTAAGGTAAACCGTGGTCTTAGCTGGTCAACATCTTCTGTCATGAGAAAATACGAGCAAAACTACGAGTCATGTTCTCTATATATGATTCATCCCCGGACTCATGGTTTCTTGGTCATCTCTTCTGCCTTCTCTTATCACTGACCATGAGTCCAACAGGACGGGTCGTACTTTAGAAGTATGGTTTGTACTATGAGTCATGCTCCTTGATCTTGCTTTTGAAAATCTGAGTACCTCTTGTCTACGAGTAGACAGGACGGGTCATGGTTTGGAACCACGACTCATAGACTGACTCGTGCTACTCTTCCATACTTGCACAATTTCTTAACTTTGGTGTACAAGTCAACAGGATGGGTCCATGGTCCAGAACCACAGACCGTCATGTCATCCATCATCTCTGTATCTGTATATTTTTAGTTCAATTTCCAATACTTTGTTCTAGGATCCATTTTCCTGCACACTTAAAAAAAAATATCAAATCTACCAATAAAATGCTAAAGAACTTGCGATAATCCTAAGTATTAAGCGTCTAAAGTGACGTACTTCTATGCCACATCAACAACCTATGCTTAAGATTGTTTCTTGTCCTCAAGAGACAATAGAAAACCATCCTAAAGCGATGCGTTAGTAAAAGAAAACTTGGAACTACGACAATCATATTCTTTAGCAATTCAGCTTACAACAAGTATCCCCCTCCTTTTCAATACAAATAAATGCACAGGTTCCGTCTATCAAGACAACACAAGAGGATCCATGGACGACATTATGATATCAAAAGACAACATAGCATACACATATGAGACTTACCTTAACAATTAACTGCCAATCTTACTCTAGTGCCCTCACCACAAAGAAGTCCTAATCGCACAGTAATATAGTCAAAATTTCTTGGACTGAACTAGAACACTCACCCTCACAAAGATATTCAAGAAATGCATGCACAATACCATAGGCTTGCCCTTATTTTCCACGCCTCAGTTTTTGAACAGTTGGTTTACGATCACTATAGGACTTTACTCAGCTTGTAACGTAGGCTCAGGGACGGGTAAGGTAGAAATAGGAAATAGTGACTAAACCCTCCTTGACACTACGCTATGTTTCTTCCATTTTTCAGACCAACTCTATTCTTTCCTCCCTTTTTCTCCCTTTTTATTTCTTCTTTTTCATCAAGTGACGGGTGCAGCTTTCTTTTCAGGCTCAACATTTCATCACATATCTTTTTTTCTTTTTTTTTGTTAAACACATACGTCACACCCGTTCTTATTCCTTTTTATTATTAACCTCTTCTTTTCATATCCCATATTTTGCACTTTCCTCTACAGTAGCCACCCTTAACTTAGGTGATTTGCCTAAGTTGAGGTACACAATGTCCAAGAAGGGACTAGGGTCAAACTAAAGGTTCGTAGAAAATGGGGAATGTGATTAGGCTAAACAAAAAAAAGGGTCAATTCAGGCTTAAAATCAGGGATCAAAGGGTATTCAAATCATTTGCACGGTCATTTAGGATAAAGTGGACTATTTCTAGAATGGCCTATGATCCTTTCCTAACCAACTATCCTACAACCTAGGCAAGACTAACCAGGCAAGTTCTAGATTGGAACACAAAGCAGGAACAGTACATAATCAGCCCACATACAGAACGCACAAAGTCCAACAATCACATGCTAACTATCAGGTCCATACTCTAGCTTAAGATCCTATTTGGATAAGCTTATTTTAAGTTGCTTTTTTTAAGTTGGAAATTCCAACTTTTAGGTTTTAGCTTTTTTTTTGTTGCTATTTTGGCTTAAAATTAAGTGTCTAGAAGCACTTTTTTGCCTTACCCAAACACTATAAATAACTTAAAATCTATTTTAACTTAAAAAGCACTTAAAATAAGCCAATCCAAATGGTATCTAAGCCAATCATCAGATCGATTAACATAATGACATGCACAAATACATAATGGTCAGTCTATCAAAAACAGATAATCACATGTCACACAAAATTTGGAAATTTGAAGGTGGTCTCCATTTTTCAATCAAAATTTAGTTCAAAATCATACCATAGACTTTGCTAAGTTCCTATTCTTCTTTAACTACATACAACCTATACTAAACATGCTGGTTCAACCAAAATTAAAAATCCTTAGGGAAAGAACACAGGTTTGAGGAAGAACTTTTCTTCTTTTGGGAGGTCAATGAATGATTTAGGAGGAACTTAGGATAATAAGGGTGAAAACCCTAATTGAAATAGTCAAAACGACCACATTAGTAGTTAAAAGGGTGGTAAAAGACCAAAATACCCCTGGGACTTAACTTAGAAAAATCAGGAAGTTTGGTCAGCTTCAGGTTCTACGGTTTGATTCCATGGATCATCCTTTAAACTATGAGTCGTGGTTCCAACTCGTGGAACCTGGTCGTCTAGACAGTCTGTAGGAATATTTCTACGGGTCAATAGGATGGACCCGTAGAAAAAACTATGGGTCATCATTTAGAGTCGTCGTTGCTGGGAATACAGTTTACCCTTGTTCAAACCATGACTCAAGACGATGGGTCATCGTCTGGATGATGAGTTTTCGAACCCAGTCATCATTTCAGAGGGACCTGTCACTCCTCTGATCTGAGTTCCATGAGTGCACTGGACGGACCTGTAGTTTGAACCACGATTCGTAAAACCCACTCGCGGATCCAGACCAGAGGCTAAACCAGCATAAGGCCAACCACGACTCCATTCCATGACACATGGTTTGAACCACGGTCCGTGGTTTGGACCCATAGTTTCTGGAACATGAATTTTTCTAAGGCTTTTAACTTAGATGGATGGATATGTTTCCAGGGTGTTACAAATTATATATGATGTTGGTTTGGGTGAAGTGAAAAATGTGAAAGAGAACACAAAGAGAGAGAAAATCTATGCTATCTTGATCACACAGGCTGGCCTGATGTGGTGTCCAAGGCACGACGGGCGTTGAATCAGGGCGTTGGAAATGGATTATCTCCTGAGAAGGCTTCTATCCAAATCCGACACCTGATACGATGGGACATCGGACCTCCCACGCCCATGGCAGGCCATTGTGGGAGTAGACATGATACCATATTTTTCTGCTTTTATTTTTTTGGTTTGGTTTGCTAATATTGGTTACCTGCAGGTACTATATGGAACCACCTACTCTACTACAATGAGGGGGACCCTGGAAAATAAAAAAGCAAGGCCATCACTACTCGCCTAAAGGATCAATCCAATTCAGAGGGTGAGAAGTGTGATTCAGACAACATCCCCCTCGTCCAGATGATAAAGCAAAATATGGTGGTATCATCTCCTTCCTAGTTTGAAGAAGAGAGAGGTGATGCACCTGAGTAGGAGCACACAACAAAACATTCTTCAACCCAGTCTGAAGAGGGGGAAGGATCATCGTCTAATAGTCTAGAACCCATTAAACTACCAAGAGCCAAAGGCCATAACAAGCTCCATAAGATTAAAGGAGTAATATAATCTTCCTATAGTCCCAACGGATGCCCATACAACCAAGGAATGCAATCAAGTGAAAAAAACCTCTCCGGCCCCCCATACAACCGAAGTGTACACTGATCACACAACAAACAAGGGTGGAATCAGAATACAATAAGCATGATAATGATATGATGAATCTGGTGTGACAAAATTGTCGTATGTTACCCCCTCCGGTACATAGAAGGCCCAATAGAGGTAGGACCCATGAAAGGCTCACCCGTATACCTCAACTCAATCGTATACCACTCCTCCTGGCACACTCGTTGGCCCGTAGCCATTGGCCAAAGAATGACAGGGTCCATTGGGGTCTACTCATAGACCACATACTAAAAACCATGAATCTCAACCTTTAGCTAAATAATTGAAACCTTGTAGTACGTGCCTATAATCGAAATGGGTCTAAAATAATAGTAAAATCTCAATAACCCTTATAAAGGGTGCTTGGAGTGTATCTGGGTCTAAATCAGCAATCAAGTCTCAAAATCTCTAAAACAGGGTACCCGACACGTATCTGGGTCTAAATATATAAAAAACCATGTCTAGCACTACAAAATAGCTGAGCCTAGTATCAATATAAAAATCAGTGGTAAAATCATTGCAATATCTCCTCTACTCCAAGAGGTTCCATAAAAGTCAGTTCCAAACCCCTTTCATAACCATTTTACCGAAAATGGGCCCTCAAGGCCATGCAATGTTTAGAAAATTATTTATAGTAGGCCCGGATCCATATCAGTAGTAAAACATGCAGGGGAAACCTTTTTCATGAATGAGATGCTCGCAAAAAATAACTTAGCCCAGAATGGCTCATAAATATTCCTATCGACCTTACACATGCACAATCAGCTCTACATCACAGATAACCAGCCCAAAGCAATATCTAGATGTCTGAGACTCACGGACATTCCCAAATATCCCACCGTCTATGATCGAGAGGCATATACAATGGCCATGTTGGGCCACAAGGGTAATATAGCAATACTGCACGAATACTACAATCAACGTATGAAATAAATAGACAGAAAAGGAGGACAAGGTCTGAGGGTACCAACCTATAAAACCAAGCCAAGAAAGCTAATTAATGCAATTATAGCCTATATACGCAGAGTCTAGGTAGGGAAAACCATAACCTACCTATCATCCGATGACTAGCTGCGGGGACAATGTCATCCAAGCTCAAACTACTCTGGGAAGCTCTAAATCATGAAAATACTATCAACACAATAATTTTGGTGCCAAAATGATACTAACGATACCCATAATGCTATAATAATAGCCAGGTCAAAATTTATGTCACCAGCGTGCCCATGGGCACCACAACCCAAAGTTAGAAACAAAAGAGTGTACGATGATCACAATGATTCAAGGAGTGCATGCCCAGAATTTTAGAGAAATTGGGCTACAATTTGGGGCTAAGAAAACCCACCCATTAAGAGGAATTTCAAGGATTTAAATCAATATTCAACAATAAAACTTACCAAATTAATGACGGGATAATGATCACGAAGCAATAGTGAATGTACTCAAAGAAATTTGATGAGCAAGAAGAAGGAAATGTAGTTCTAGAGTTGTTTTAATGGAGGATATCGGAGTTTAGTTTAAAAGAAATGAAAGAGAAGAGTTGGCTAATTAATAGCCTGCCAGCCGATGCCTATACGTATGTAGCCATGGTGATGCATACGCATACATGCGTATGTGGGAAGGTATCACACACGTAAAGGCCAGGCACTTGCCTAGCACCTACGCGGCCAGGCCACTGCATACGCGGCAGCATGCACGCGGCAGCATGCACGCGGCCAAGGCTTCGCCTAGGTGATAGCCAAGAAAATAGTGTGGATGGCATTGTGAATACCTCCCTCTCCTAGGGCTAATTTTACATTTTTGCCGAAGGTGGGGTCCTCCACAATAACAACAAGGATGATTATAAAAAAGGTTGCAACAACCAACATCTCTATCATTTCGAGATGCCATGAAGTCAATCACAAAATAAAATTTAAACCAAAGAAAAACAGCTATTCACAAAAATTGAACTATAGTACGTAAACTCAAATTCAAAACAAACTCATTACGCCAAATTATTCCCCGGCAACGATGCCATTTTTAATAATGCTCCAAAGCACTCTCTAATATAGGTGATTGCGATTGTCAGAGAAAAAAATATTTATATTCCCAATGGATGTTGGGTCAGACCCACAGAGAACAATATAGTCGCGATCGAGCTAATAAAGAATCTAAGAAACTTATTCAAGTTCAATTAAAAAAAAGGTAAAAGATATCTAAATGGGGGCTCTTAGAGTAAAAACTAAAGATAAAGAAAATCAAATAAAAAATAGGTTTTGATCAATGGCTTTCACCTTAATTTCATCAAGCAAGGGATACAAGGGAGACTTGGGAAATGGGAATTCAACTAACAAGACTTGCAGCTGATCAAAACATGGGTATTCTTGGCTAAAGGTGTACTTAACCATCTCTTGACCAATCAAGCAACTATCCTCATGGGTTCTCTCGAATCACCATGAGTGTGCAATAACCAACAATTTAACTTGGGTGAGTTGGGTTATTTCTATCCCCAACTCTTAGATGGGAGTTCCCGGCATTCAAACTATCTCTAGCCTTGATCTAGAGTGGAAACCCCAAATCCTCACTATTGAATCTTCTCGAAGTTAGGGTAATCCTTTCTCAAGCAAAAACCCAAATTAGAATGCTAAGTCAATATTTGCGATCATTAACTATAAATTCAAGCATGGAGGATTTAATAGACCCAAATAATCAATCAAAAGAAAAATCTATATTTGAATTCAATTTCCAAACAAGTATTATCTCTAATACAAACCTAAGTTTCAATTCAACAAATACACCAATAAAATAGCAATTAAGAACAAGAGTTGAAGAATGGAAACTAAAGATTTTACAATAGAGATCATCCAAATCTTCACTCCTATGGTGTTGGTTGATGAACTTTCTCTCCACGCTTTCCAAAAGTTGTGAGAATAGCCAAGCATGTGTTCCCAATTGGTTGGAAAGAGTTATATGTCAATTGGGGTTCCCAAATCTGTCCTGCAGCTGATGACACCTTAATCGCAACCGCGTGCATGACCTTTGCGATCATGAGGTTCTATGATTTTCTTCAATGCGGTCACCTGAATACACTCTCATGGTCGTGTGGCTTTAAGTTTCTGCAATGCATAACGATTGCGTGACCTCACTCTTGCGGTCGTGATGACCAAATTGATGCTAGTGCCTAGCAGCTCCTTTTTTGCTCAATTTGACTTGTTTTCACTTGAATCTTTATCGAACACTTCTAAAACACAGATTAGAAGCTAAATAAGTAGCAAAAGCATATTGAATCTTTATGTCAAATTGTACTATTTATCCACTTCATACTAGCAAAAGCATATGATTAGAAGCTAAATAAGTAGGTAGAACACCAACTTATCAAAGTCCCCATGTGCTGTGAACCTAGTCATGTGAGTCCTCTATTTCAACTGTAAATACATGAGCTTGTCCACTATCTATAGGGGGGGTCCATAAGCCATGCGGCCACTCGTGAATGTTGTTTTCAGGGACGTCTAGATAGTTTTTAGCTCTACAACATGGACCACAACTCGTGGGATTGAGCCAGTGAACCTTTGACCCTTTATCCTCGACCAATAAGACCACGACTCATGGGAAGCCTCACATGTCATGAACCCCATCTGTGAATTTTCTCCAAAGACTCTAAAGTCTCTAGAAAGAAGTTACTAGTTCTATCACGGCTCATGGTCCACCTCAGAGCTCGTAAGGTACTCCATCCCATAGATATTTATACACCTTTTAAAAAGTATAGTTGGGGTAGTTTGGTCCTTTCCATACCTCAGGTCCCTTCCTCACTTTGTTTAAACACCCAAAAAGGGTTATTATGGTTAGTTTAGTTGATCATTCCCTAAAGAGATTCTCTCTAGGCTCTAAGTCATTCAACCTAGCAAGAGCATAAAAGCTCAAGCAAGAGGGATTTTCAAGGTTTTTCTCCAAGGATCTTCTCTTTCCAGTTATGTAACACTATTCATAGTGAGGAACCATGTTCTTCCTCACACCATAAATCTTCAGTTTCAGTCCTAACAAAGATTAAAAACTAGGTCTATTGCCCAAAAAGTCTGTGAATCTTATTATTCGCAGTAATTTGAGATGCTTATTGTTATTCTTGATATATTCTTGATATTGATATCCCTATCTATTATGTTATCTTACCCTATGAGATGTTTTTAGCAAAACATGATACTTTGAAAGCATTACAATATTTGCTATATGCGTTGCCTTCCATAACTATACTAGTACTTATCGTTTTAGATGAAATATTTTATAACAAGGATTTCAACTTAGTCAATCTTTGCTACAGAGCATGATTTCAAAAAAGAGAGTAACGTTTGATTTTAAAATAGTATATTTGAGCATAGAGGCTCACTAGCAGTTTATTCAGCTAGTTGGGAATTAGGCTCACCAGTTATGAAATTTTCACAGTGACTTTGAGCTATTATCCCTACAACAAATTTTTAGTTTCCTTAGATAGGCTTTACTTTATGAGCATTATTTTGGAAGGATTATTTTACACCAAGATGGGTAAGGGTTCAGATAACCTAAAACCTAAAACTATGTTACTAACGTAGGATAGGATCGTGTCATTGATTCGAGTGACTCCTCAGTTATCCTTAAAGAGGCTCAAATATGGATCCATAGCTTAGTATTATTTCTTACCCCTGTAAGGTCAAGAAAAACACTTCCAACCAGGCCAGAGGTTGGACATCATGTGCTCCCGTGATATTTTTTAGTTAAAAGAAACTCCCAACTAAAGAAACTTAAGTGTTTTCAGTACTTATATTTGAATATATCTCTTAATTTTTGCACTATAGTTTTACACATCCTTATACATGTGTTTTATTGTATCAGTTAGGATACTTTAGTTCAACATTCATATTACTTTTTAGACAGTATTTCTGCTTTAGCTGGAATATTTCATTTAGATAATTACATACCTTACATTCATACATATTGACTACATTTGGCACTGTCATCTTTTGGTGAGACCTCCTATCTTTTGGAGGGCTCCAATCTATCTCTATTATTAGTAGTTTAGTATTTCGTTCTTGTAGTTATCGGTCTTGTTCTAGCACCATAATTTTAGTACATTAGAAGATTTGTGGATGACTCACTACTAGATCAGTTATCAGTTGTTTTACAAACATGTTATCTTTCAGACCTCAGACTTTGATTTATAAAAACTTCTAGTTTTTCTTTTCAAATTATTGCGAGCTCACTTTACTTAACAGGTTTTGCCTAGTCATGTTAGTATTAAAGATAGTAGCAAGTGAGGCCAAGGGTCTGCTTGGGCCATGAGTATTTCTAAGTGCGGGCCATATCCAGGGTGTAGACTCGAGGCATGATAATCGTGGTATCAGAGAACTACATTCAAGAGTTCTAGGAGTCTATAGAGCTGCATCTAGTATATTCTTTTCTATTGGTGTGAAGCATGCCACACTTATTATAAGAAGGATATAGGGCATGAGGTAATATCAGCCTTCTTTCATACTCTAGATTTGTGCGGTAGAGTTTGACTCAATGAATTTTCTTCTAACTCATGCTTTCACGTATTTTAGATTATGCTTAAAAATCATACTACCAGCCAAATAAATACCATAAGTATCGAGGTTTCCATAAGGACCAATGTAGGTAATCTGCCTCCACTGACTAGGATACAGAGCAGGAATAGAACCTTCTTAGAAATTTAGGATGGTGGTGTTGAAGCTCAAGATGTGCCTCCAAACATAGTGATGCCCCAGGAAAGACTTTCTCCTTAGCCTCCCCGTGTTGCTACTTCATAAGTAGAGTTTAGGGCAGTGATTCAGATGCTTACTCACCTATTTACTGCCCAGTCAAGCCATCAAGGCCCATCAACTACCAGTTTTAGTTCTCACGATTCATTAGGTCATGACAGCTTGGTATCAGAGCTTTAGGTTCTCCGGTGTCATTGGTATAAGAGCAAGTGTTTAAGTAGAGTATTGTGGATTGGTATGATGACATTTGTATCTTATTTGTGGGAGGCTACAGGGCAATATTAGGAAAAGTTCCCTATTCTTGGATCCTTATTGTTCATTCATGGATCCATTTGACTTTAAACTTTATTTTTTTCATTCCTTCTCAGATGCCTAGGAAGAGCATGTCAGCAAGTCATGTCGAGGATTTTATGCCTGTTGCTTTAGTGCTTCTGCCAACACCAAGATTTCAGAGTGGGAGCATACCACATCAGATAGGGGGTGTGGAGCCAGCCTAGCCTCTGGTAGAGTTTCATGCTACCCCAGTTCTTCAGGATACCGTGGCTAGGACTCCGAGTCCTTCGGTGGGTGTTTCAGTACCTCAGGGTGGGGCAGTACCTTGTTCCTCAAGTGGTGCTTCAGTTAGAGTTGAGCTTCTAGTTCTTCAGCATGGTTGTATATCGGTATTGGAATATGATGTGAGGTTTGATATGCCCAAATTAAACCTTTTTTAGAAGCGTAAGCGATTGCTATTCAAATATAGAACACAACGAAGGTTGGGGTCAATCCCACATGGAATATGCTAGGACTAGGGTTGATTAGTGTTTACTTGCACTGTTAGCCATTTATTTTCCTAATAAAGGGGGTTTTAAGTAAAAAATATTAATCGTAACTTAGAGTCATAACAAGTAACAAGTAACAGTTTCAACAGTTGTTACCAATAATAGAAGAGACTAGGGTAGTGTTCCCCATGAGATCATAACTTCGTAAGGCATTGTACTTAGTAAACTATCTTGGTGCATAGTATGCAAGATCGGTAAGTTATGTTCACCTAAATGGTTGGTCCTCTAGATAGATGCATTTCACTAGACGCCTTGGTCCGGCCGTGGGTGTATGATTTACTGGCCCTTACCCAGGATCCAAGATTAGCTATTCCCCGACAGGGCCAAGCCATTAGATGAGGGTAGGTAGCCTCAAATATCCGTTGTTGAAGAACCCTTTTCCCATATTTTACCTCCTTGGTCCGGCAGGTAAGGATAAGGCAAGTTCTAACATTGTACACCATTAAAAAGAAATCAAAGTGAAGGGAAGAACAATACATGCATAAACACCTCCCTTGAATTACCAAGTAGTTTGCCTACTTTGTTAATCCTTCATGGTTCCCACAACCCTAGTCGTGGATTTAGCTACTCATATTTATAAGTCAACGATCAAGATTTGTTGAAATAGTCATGAGCATACACTTACAAGAAGAAGTAAAGAAATCCGGAATCTTGAATAATTCTCAAGAACACTTCAATAAATCAATCTTTTAATTCTCAAAAATTGTGTTATGATTTCTCCAAAAACACAACAAAATGTAACAATATCAAAACAAAGTCGGGAACCCCAAAATAAAACCTAAGGGGAAGTATTTATAGATATAAAAGACCAAATCCTAAGTAAACTAGGAAAGCTGGATGCGGTACTTCTGACAGTATGCCCCAAAGGCCATCGTGGATGCGACGGGCGTTGGGGGTGCCCATCGAGCTTCCTTCAACTTGAGCTCCAGGTCCTCTGCCTTGTTTCCATGGGCTGCTACAATAGGAATTTGTCGATGCGATGCTTGTCGTGGCCATCTTGACGACTACTTAGTTTAATCTCCTATATCCACTGGCTCGATCCAATGGGCTCTGTGATGTTCCTTCGTGTCTCTCACACGCATCGTGGTAGCTCGTCAAGTCTGGCCTTTGAACTTCAGTTCCACTGGTCAAGTTTCACATGCTCTGTGATGTTCCGTGGCTAGACCGACACTTGTCATGGCAGCATGTAGGAGATGAGTTCTTGCCTTTAGTCTCTCTAGTTCATTCCGATGGCTTTTCCCATGGGACATGATAGATCCCACGCTCGTGGGGCATGACTTTTAACCAGAAATCTGCAACTTTTTTGCACTTTTCTCTTTTCAATACTTTTCCCTGCACATGCAATAAACAACATCAAATCCAACAAAATATACTCCAAAACTCCTAAAATCCTTAGTTTTAAGCGTCGAAAGTGCCGTGAGTTCCCGGCACATCAACACCCTCATCTTAGAATGTTTGTTCTCAAGCAACAAATGACAACAAAAACCAAAATGATGCTTAAGTAAAAGGAACCTAGAATCTAAAGCAACAACATGATTTATTTATCCTTTTCAATTCACAGAATAAGTACCCACTCCTTAATAGCTCAAATACCAGTGCATTCATTCAATTTTATCAAAACAACGCAAGATGGATCCATGAGTGACAAGATAATGTTCCTGAGTAAGATAGCATACACTGGCAGACATTCAAACAAAATAATTATCAATCACAGTTTACTCTAGTGCCCTCATAACAAAGGATTCCCGATCACACATAATAGCAATTTAATAAACAAGGACTGGGAACATGCTCACTCTCAAAAAGAAGTTCAGGTTGTACATGCACAATACCATAGGCTTGCCCTTATTTTCTATGCTTTGGCTTTCAAACAGTTTGGTTAGGATCACTATAGGACTTTGTTAGGCTTGTAACGTAGGCTTGTAACGTAGGCTTAGGTATGGGGATGGTACATTTGGGTAAATGGTGACTATGCCCTTCTTGAGACTACAATTACTTCTTTAGTTTCTCCACTAATCAAACCTCAAAGTTTTTCTCCCTTATTCTCCAATTTTCAAACCCTTTTTTTAAAAAAACTTTTATCAAACTTCGGGTGTGGCTTCTATTGCATTTTTTGCACTTGTTCTTTTCATTCATTTTATTTTCTTTTTATTTTTTCCTCTTTTGTAGCACACAAACCATACCCGCTATCTTCCCTTTTACACTAACCGAATCTTTTCATACCCAGCACTTCCTACTCACCCCTACAGTAGTCACCCTTAACTTAGGCTTTTAGCCTGAGTTGAGGTGCATAATATCCAAGGAGGGACCAGGGCCAAAACATATATTTATAGGAAATGGGGAAAGTGAATAGGCTAACAACAGAAAGGGTTAACTTTAGGCTCAAATTCAGGGATCAAAGGGATTCAATTTCATTTGGTAGGTCATTTGGCTTAAGTGTACTTATTCAAAAATGGCCTATGATCATTTTCTAACCAAACAATTCTACAACCACAACACGACTAACCTGGCAAGTTCTAGAATAAACAGTACAACAAGAACAAATACTAAGCAGCTCACATCACACATGGAACATAGTATAGAATTCGGACTAGCTAACTACCAGTTCATGCTTTAGCTTAAGCTACTTGTTTCAGTTATATGCATGCTGTCATTTACAGATCCATCAAGGTTAGTTCTAATGCCTAATTACACAAAAATTTGGAAGGGTCTCCATTTTTCACAAAATTTTCTTTAAAAACGAGATCATGACTGCATTGAGTTCCTAATCTACTTCTACAAACACACATCCTATACTAAACATGCCGATTCAAGAGAAATTAAAAGTCTTTAGGAAAAGAACACATGAAATAAAACCCCAAGGACGCGGATACCTTTCAGATACCCTCATATGTTGCCTCCTATATAGTGCCTGATTAAACATCATGGCACGATACAAGTGTTTTAGCTACTCAAATTTCACCAAAAAACTCTACAAAAACTAGATGACCAAAGTTGCCCTCTCTCCATCTAAATAACTGTGACAATGCACTAAAAAATAACAAAAAGAGGGATAAAAGGCATACCTATGGAGCCTAAGCACGGTCATCAAGTATAACAGTACTCATGCCTGCTAGATTGGTGCCCACAGTCTTATCTCCAACAGAGGCTGCCTCCACAGACCTCTCAATAATATCAGCTGCCTGGGTAGCATCATCAAAACTAACTCCCACAATGGTGTCAAAATATAGTATTTCTAGAGTACCAGTAACACCGCTAGCTGATCCACCAGTCCTAATGGCATCAACCTAAAATTGTTGCATTATTAGGGACTATTTTTGCGCTTTGTCTTTCGCTTTCTTATCTCTCTTTGTGGCTCTATCATCCTTTTCCTTCTGAGACTTTACACTCAATGGGGCATCGTCCGCATGGACATGCTTATCCTTTCTCTTTCTCTTTTTCTGAGGCTCCAAAGGACTAGGATGTACCTCAGTATCTTTTTCCTAAGCAGGGTCCTGCTGGAAGAGGTCAGGATTAGCATAGTACCACAAGTCAATGATCAACCCCAATGTAGCCATTGGCATGATTATGGGAGATCTAGAATAAGAGGCTAGATGACTCTTCAACTCATCCAAATCTACCTGGAGATCCATTATCTGCTACTTCATCTCAGTAAGCTTGGTTGCACCCATTTTACCTAGATGCTCATTGGTCCTATCCTTCAATGCATCAAATCAGCCATTCACCCCAACAAAAGGTGCTATGGCTCTCTGTATAGAAGTATTAACAATGGCCTGGAACTATTGAGCAACTTTGTTATCTGCTCTTACAGCTGAATGGTGGCTTGGACTGTGTTAGAAAAATTCACCGGGTGAAAGGCGTAGACCGATTCAGGATCCTCTATTGGAGGTGCAGTATAACTAGATAGAGACCATAGAGTTTCCTCAAGTCAGCTACCTTTTGGAGTTGGCACAACAGTAGTAGAAGGTGTCATCTCTAGAGTTGATCCAACTGCCTCTGGGTGAGTGCGAGTGGCTCAGATGTGCCGCTCAGACCCATTACTTTGGTTTCATCTTTAAATCTCTCTGGGTAGTGGGTCCAGATGTCTGGCATCACATGATCAATACCCAAATATTTTGAAACCTCTGCCTCGTCACATAACTCTATCAAAATACACGGGAATGGATATGAAGATGTAATCTTTGTTTCTCTATCTCGGATCTCTTCAGCAATGATGTGCCCAAAGTTTAGATTGTACTTGGACAGCAGGCTAGCCACTAGAATGGCCCATTCAAGAGTCAATTGATTGTCATCACCCATCGGTATAAGCTCGAGTCACACCAAGGGCCACCAAAATTTAGCCTTAAATGATAGAGAAGCCTTTGTGATATGCGGCTTGTCCTGGTCGAGCCACTTTGGTGTTTCGGTCATTGTAAGATGCTTGGATAACCATTTTGTCTACTTGATCTCATTCTTCACTCGATAGTCATAGTCAAAGGTATCGGTGGTGACCACAAACTCAGGCCCAAAGAGAAATTTGTTTATGGTTTTGGCTGAGATGTTTACCGGGACATCTCTTACTGGGATTCTCTCAAGAGCGGGCATGTCTGCAATCTTCTGGCCCTTTTTGCATCTACTTTCCTGGATGGCCTGATAGTTTGCATAAAACTCCCTCATGATAGTCCGCTAATAATCAGGGAGTGGCTTGTTAGTCCACCCAAAGTTGTAGTGAAGGAAATGTTCATCCAACTTGGGAAAGTCCTTAAGCTTGAGTGAGTTGATTCTCCATTCCTCTGCATAGGGCGTTTTATGTTCCCTCTTGCCATTGTTTCTAACCTATACTAAAAACTCTTATGGGACCCTTTTATCGCCCACGTTTTCTTCGCCCGGTGTTGGACATTTTTCGAGGTGAGGACTAGTATTGTACCAGGAGCTTTGGGAGTAGGCAGTATCTTCTCCCTTTCAGGTGTCTTCTCCTTTTTAGGAGGGGTAGGTTCTGTATTAGACTCTGCATCACCCTCAGCCTTCTTTGCAGAACTGGACCTTGACCCAGACTCAGCATCATCTCCAGTTTTGGTCTCAATTTCCATGCCACTGGAAACTGGGATTGCAGTCTTTTTTCTTCCCTTTTCCGGTGAGAGGGTACTCTCTGAATTAGTACTTGCGGAGCCAGAAGATGAACCTTCCCCCTCTTAAGACTCAGAGGAAGTTTTAGCTGACGTTTGTTCCTACTCGATTGCTTTGTCTCCTATCTGGGGAAGATGTTCTTTTTCAATAAAATTATGACACACTTACCCTCATTACTAGGAAGAAAAATTGCATCCACCCAGTTTGATACATAGTGAAAAGCCACTAATATTTACCGGTTTCCATTAGACATCACAAATTGCCCCATAAAGTCAATACCCCAAACATCAAACAGCTCAATCACAAGGATGGGAGCAAGAGGAATCTCATGCCTCTTTGACACACCTCCTTCCTTTTGACACCTGCTGTAAGCTTTAGAAAAATCATGGGCGTCTTTTTGAATGGTCAGCCAATAGTAGCCGCATTGTAAGATCTTGTGCGTAGCTCAGATACTACTGTGATATCCACCAATAGGGATGAATGGCAAGCCTCTAGTATCTCTATTATCTCAGATTCAGGCACACATCTACGGATCATAGTATCAGCACATACACGAAATAAGAATGGCTCCTCCCAGAAAAATTTCTTAACATTAGACATGAACTTTCTTCTTTGGTGAATAGACATATCAGGAGGTACCAAATCACATGAAAAATAGTTAGCAAAGTCTGCAAACCATAGAATCAGGTCTTGAGAGGCTGCCAACACTTGCTCATCCGGAAACCAATCGTCAATCTCTTGCTCATCATTCAGCTTCAGCATCGCTTCTTCTTCTAATCTAGATAAGTGGTCTGCTACCTGATTCTCTGTACCCTTTTGGTCCTTGACTCCAAAGTCAAACTCTTGTAGTAGCAACACCCACATAATCAATCTTGGCTTCAAATCCTCATTCTCCATGAGGTACCGAAGAGTTGTATGGTCAGTGTGCACCACCACCTTGGTGCTAAGCAAGTAGGATCTAAATTTTTTAAACGCAAAGACCATAGCAAGAAGCTCTTGTTCAGTCACCATGTAGTTCTTTTGAGTAGGATTAAGTACTTTGCTAGTGTAGTATATGGAGTGAAGAATCTTTTCGTGCCTTTGTCTTAGGACTGCTCCTAGCACCACTACACTAGTATCACACATAACCTCAAAAGGCTGAGACCAATCAGGAGATATAATAATGGGGGAAGAGATCAACTTTTCCTTAAGGCACTCAAATGCCTTCAGACATGTATCATCAAACACAAATTTTACCTCCTTCTCCAACAACTTGCACAATGGATTTGCAATTTTGGAGAAATCCTTAATAAACCTCGGATAGAAACCAGCATGCCCCAAAATCTCTGAATCCCCTTCACAAAAACTGGTGGAGGCAATTTTTCAATCATGATTATCTTTGCTTTGTCGACCTCTATACCCTTCTTGGAGATCCGATGGCCAAGCACTATACCCTCTTTCACCATGAAGTGACACTTCTACCAATTAAGTACCAAGTTGCATTCTTCGCACCTCTTTAGCACACAACTGAGATGAGCCAAACAATCATCGAAAGAGTCACTAACAACCAAAAGGTCATCCATGAAACCCTCAATAGTGTCCTCTACCATACCCGAGAAAATAGATATCATGCAATGCTAAAATATTGCTAGTGCATTTCATAGACCGAAAGGCATCGTCTTGAAAGCAAATGTCCCATATGGACACGTGAAAGTGGTCTTCTCTTGGTCTTCAAGAGCAATCAAGATCTGATTGTATCCTAAATAACCGTCAAGAAAACAATACCATCCTCTACCAGCAAGATGGTCTAACATCTGATCCATGAACGACATCGAAAAATGATCCTTCTAAGTCCAAGAATTCAGCTTCCTGTAATCTATGCATATGCGCCAGCCTATGACCGGCCTTATTGCAATCAACACATTCTTCACATTTCTGACTAGAGTAATCCCACCATTTTTTGGCAAACACTGAATAGGACTCACCCACTTGCTATCCGCAATAGGGTAAACCACACATATATCCAACCACTTGATAATCTCCTTCTTGACAACCTCTTGCATCGGATGATTCAACCTATGTTGATGCTCAATTTTTGTAATGCGATCTGGGTGAAGTTGAATTTTATTAGTGCCAATTCAACGCAGAATCCCAGTGATGTCATCAATGGACCAACCAATGGCCCTTTTAAATATTCTCAACACAGATACCAGCGCTTCAACCTGCCCATCACCTAAATCTGCAGAAACAATAACTGGCAAGGTCTCATTAGCTCCTAAGAACACATATCGAAGATGAGACAGAATCTCTTTAAGCTCAAAGACTGGAGGCTGCTCAATAGATGTTGTAGCAGGTGGTGTCTGTCAATTCTTCAGGTCCAAATCAAGCTTCTTGGAGCATTGCTATAAGACCCCATACCTGCAAGTGCTTCTACCATCTCATTATACTCTTCAATATCATCTCTATCAAAAATCATAATCACAACTGCAAGTGATTTAACACTACGTCTCTCCTTAATAGGAACAATTAGCTGATCCTTATCAACAACATCAATAAAACAAACTACGTGCATGTTATTATGATGCTTCATAGACTGGCACATTGAAAGTAACTATCTCATCATTGAATCTAAAATTCATCTGCCCAGTCTCCAAGTCAACCAACACGCATGCGGTGGCAAGGACAGGTCATCCCAAGATGATGGGAACCTCAAAGTCAACCTCACATTCAAGGACCACAAAGTTTGTAGGGAAGATAAAAGTATCAACCTTCATAAGTACATCATAGAGAATTCCTACAGGCCTTTTCACTGTCGGTTCTGCCATTAGAAGCGGCATTGTAGTCAATTTAGGGGCTCCCAAGCCCAACTGATTAAACATTTCTAGTGGCATTAGATTAATACTCGCACACAGATCACACAATGCTTTAGGAAAGTAGAATGCTCCAATCATGCAGGGAATAGTAAAAGCTCTAGAATCTTTTTTTTTCTATACCAAAGAATGTGAGGCTATAGCACTATAATGGTGTAAAGTATCAGCTGGCTCAAAGCTCACAGTTCTCTTCCTAGTTACCAAATCCTTCATAAATTTAGCATACCGGGGCATCTTCTCCAATGCTTCAACTAAAGGAATATTGGATGAAAGTTGTTTTAGCATTGAGATGAACTTGTGAAATTTACCTTCCTTTACCTTTTTCTTCAACCTCTATGGGTAAGGTGGAGAAGGCAATGACATGGGCTTTAAGACCGGTGCAACCTCTTTATTCTTCGCTTTTGTCTCAGAAGACTTACTCTCACTTGGACCTTCACTGCTATATTTCTCTTCAAAATCAACCACAATCCCAACATCATCTTTATCAGACTCGGCTGGCTCATAAACAACTATAGGCATAGAAGGGTCAATAGTTTGTTTCCCGCTTTGGGTAGTCACAACCATAACCTGTCGATCATTCATCGAATTCTGAATTGTGTCACCTGGGAGGGTACCTTTTTAACACGAATTTATACTAGTAGACAACTGGTGCATCTGAATCTCAATTTGCTCTATGGAAACAAAATGATCCTCCACTTTCTGAATCAAACTCAAAAGGTCAGCACACATCTCCTTCAAGTTACCATCTGTAGAATTAACCTTTTGCAAAACCTGTTAATTAGCTCCCTCATAGACGATTGTTCAAGTCTATCATCATGATTTCTAGGAGGGACATATAGACTTCTTCTATTTTTCTTGTAGCTATCAATTTTATGCCAGTCACCATCCTTGTCTCTAGCTTTGCTTCTATCTCTGTAACCAGATCGGTTGTAGTTTCATCTCTATCCCTGTTTGGACCTTGATTTCTTTAGCCAAAGGCCCAGAAACCCGTTCCTTGATCATTCAGATAACTGAACTCTTCCTCAGATGAGTAATCGTCTGGCCTTTGTGCTTTCCCATGTGAACCAATGTCTTTCACCTTTTCTACCCCCTCATCTAGGATTTTCTTTACAATCAAACTACTGCTTGTCTTCAATTCAGCAACCTCTTGTTTGATCTCTTGCAAATCTTGAAATTCAATGCACTTACCAACTGCATATGCACCTTCTAGACTCTTAGATTCTCTAGTATCCCATACTCTGTTGGTCTTGGTATCCCTATCAAGCATCTCAGAAGCTTCAATATAAGAATTTTCCATGAATGCTCCTCCAGTTACTGTATCGGCTACTGCTTTGGTGTTTGCGTTCAATGCTTTATTGAAGATCTGCATCAGATGATGTGAAGGGATTTCATGTTTTGGAACTTATTTCAGCTTTTTATTGAACCTCAACCATGTCTCATATAACGCCTCCGCAGGTAGCTTCTTGAAATTATAGACCTCTTGTTTTAGCTACAGCATCCTTGATGGAGGAAAGAACCTCTCCAGAAACTGAGTTTTCAACTCATTTCATGTGTATATTGAATTATCAGGCAACCCTATGAGCCACATAGTTGCCTCTCCAGTTAACGAGAATGGGAATAGTTTCAGTTTAATTGCATCTTACCCCACTCCTGGTAGATTATAAGCTTTGGAAATTACCACAAAATTAGTCACATGTAGATTTTCATCCTCAGCAAGCTTTCCAGCATATAGTTCCTTCAGGTTCAACAACTGGATCATAGTGCAGGTAATGTCAAACTTTGTACCTTCTGATAATGGTGGCACTACTATTGGTCCAGTAATACCCAAATCCTCTACATCATTATCATCTACATGGTAACGAGGGGCATTCCTTGGCTGCTGCAACTGTCAGCCCCTATTCTGCGTCAAATTTCATCGAGCTGCTGCCTTGTTTTTCGCAACTTATTGTCGTGCCTACCTTGCTTGCTGAGCTGCCGTATTTCAAGCAGCAAGGTCTGCTGCAATTTGAGAATACTCAGTAGCAAGGGCGTCTTCTCTAGCCTTTTTCCTCTGCTCATCTTCGGCCAACATTCGAGTTGTGGCCTATTCCGGTGTCTCATAGTTTCCCTCTTTAGCCATGTTTCTAAGCGTTCGAGGAAGTTCTAGATTGAATGGAATCAGGGGATTTCCTTGGATCCTAGTGTTGGGCATGCACAAATGTGCAACCTGTAGATCAAAACAAAAACAACAAAAAAAGTAAAATTAGGAAATAAGGACTAATAGTGAAATAAACACAATCTCTCTTAATCCTAAATCGTATCCACGGGAACGGTGCAAAAAATTTATACGCCCAAATTACACCTCCTTTTAGAAGTGTAAGTGGTCATTGTTCAAATATAGAACCCAACGAAGGTTGGGGTCAATTTCATAGGGAATATGGTAAGACTAGGGTTGATTAGTGTTTACTTGCGTTGTTAGACATTTTTTCCCTAAGAAGGGGGTTTTAAGTAACAAATATTAATCATAACTTAGAGTCGTAACAAATAACAAGTAACAGTTTCAACATTTGTTATCAATAAGAGAAGTGACTAGGGTAGTGTTCCCCATGAGATCATAACTTTGTAAGTTATTGTACTTAGTAAACTAGCTTGGTGCTTAGCATACAAGATCGGTAAAGTAGGTTTACCTAAATGGTTGGTACCCTAGATAGATAAATTCACCATACGCCTTGGTCCGGCCGTGGTAGTATGAAAGATTAGCTATTCCCAGATAGGGTAAAGCCATTAGATGACGGTTAGTAGCCTCAAATCTCTATTGTTGAACAACCCTTTTCCCATGTATTACCTCCTTGGTCAGGCAAGTAAGGATAAGGCGAGTTCTAGCATTGTACACAGTTAAAAAGCAATCAAAGAAAGGAGAAGAACAATAAATGCATAAACACCACCCTAGAATTACCAAGTACTTTGCCTACTTCTTTAATCCTTCATGGTTCCAACAACCCTAGTTGTGGATTTAGATACTCATGTTCATAGGTAAACAATCAAGAGTTGTTGAAATAGTCATGAGCATACACTTACAAGAAGAAATAAAGAAATGCAGAATCTTGAATAATTCTCAAGAACACTTCAATAAATCAAGAACTATCTTTTAATTCTCAAGAACTATGTTATGATGTCTCTAAAAACACGACAAAACGTAACAATATCAAAACAAAGTCGGAACCCCAAAATAAAAGCTAAGGGGAAGTATTTATAGACATAAAAGACCAAATCCTATTTAAACTAGGAAAGTTGGACGTGGTACTTCTGATGGGATACCCCACGGGCCATCGTGGATGCAACGGGTATCTTGGGTTCCCATTGGGCTTCTTTCAGGTTGACCTCTAGGTCCTCTGCCTTGTTTCCATGGGCTGCTGCGATAGGACATCATTGATATAATGCCCATCATGGACATCTCATTGGCTACTCAAATTAATCTCATATCTCCACTAGCTTAATATAATGGGCTTTACGATGTACCATTGTGTCTCTCACGAGCATCGTGGAAGCTCGTAAAGTCTGGCCTCTGAGCTTTTGTTCCACTGGTCTAGTATGACCAGCTCTGTGATATCCCATAGCTGGACCAAAGACCATTGTGGTAGGGCGTGAGAGATGAGTTCTTGCCTTTAGTCTCTCAGGTTCATTCTGATGACTTCTCCCATGGGATGTGGTGGATCCCACACCCATGGGGCATAACTTATATCCAGAAATCTGCAACTTTTTGGCACTTTTGTGTTTTCAATAATTTTGCCTGAACATGCAACAAACGACATCAAATCCAAGAAAATATACTCAAGAACTCCTAAAATCCTTAGTTTAAAGTGTTGAAAGTGTCATGAAATCTTGGCACATCAAGGTTTCATAGGATAGTTAGGCGCACGGTTAGGGCTGTGCCTACAGAGTTTGAAAGAGTTTAGAGTTTTATGGAAGGTTTGATTTCACTGCTCCATTTGGTGACCGATCACTTAGTTGCAGTTGGGACTATCTTTCTCCAGGTATTTGATCATGGTTGGGATATATAGGGTTTATGTTGTGTGACTTAAGGAGGTAGTGCTAAGAGGCATCATTTTCAGGGCAGTTTCTGAGGTTGTTAGACTCGAGGTAGGGGATTCTCTACTAGGGATTGGTTTCATTACTTCTTGTCTAGTAGGACAGTTTTAGTTGCTCCAAAGGTTTCAGAGGATGGTTGGGCAGAGCATGTTGAGAAGAGTAGACATGGTGTAGGTCAGGGTTTTTATGGTTTGCATTCAGTGCATGTAGGCCATGGTGTCCAGTCAGGTTCAAGGAAGGCTTCCCGACTGACTTCATTCAGTGGAATTTGTTTTCATTGCAGTGAGCGTGGGCACTTTGTTAGAGATTTCCCCATGGTCATACCTTTCAGTCAGCAGGGTCAGCAATTTTAATCCTCTAGGGTTCCAGCTCCACTGGCTAGAGGTGGTGTGCAGTGTATTAGTGGTGGTCCCCAGGTAGCGAGAGGTAGTGTGTATATGGTAGGGGTGGTCCCCATATTGTTAGAGGTGGCTTTCAGCCAAGTGGTTCAGGTATCTGTCTAGAGTCAACATATATCGTGCGTCAGAGCTGCGCTTCCTTGCAAATAAAGTGGTAGGGGTGGTCCCCATATGGATTGGTCACTATTTTAGAGGTTATCCCGGTGAGGTACGATCAAGCTTTCAGCTTTGACTACTCACTCCAGATATAGACACTGTCTGTTTGATGCCCCTCTTGGTAGGCCAGAGATAGAGGTCCCACATATTGTTGCTTCACATACGACTTTTGTTCCCTTTTGTTATTTATTGTATTATTTGTGTTGTGATTCTCCCCTTTTTGTTTATTTGTATGTATGCCTACCTGCTTCTTGTTAGTTGTAATACTAATTGAGTTATAGTGTTTATGCATGTAATTTCTAGGCAGGTTAATTTTTTATAATAGTGGATAGGGTGTACTATCCTTGAGAGGTGACTACCCGAGGTTGTGACTCATGGGTAGGTCATGTTAGCCTTTTTTTTGGTTTTTCCCTGTGGTTCTAGAGTTGGTTTTAAAGTTTTTTAATTCCTAGTGGTCTTGGGTAGTTTTGCCTAGGCTGTTTTCCCGCGTTTGCTAGTAGTCCCTCTGTTGGTTTGGTATGATACCAGTAGTTGTGTGCCGTAAATTGTCATTTTGTCCTAAGGAGATTTGTGTTGGTTATGCAAGGAGGTACTAGATGGTTTTGCTTTTCCTAAGGGGTTAGAGTTGATCCTCGTTAGCTTGGTTGGTTTTAGAAGTTGGCTTGTGAATGGGTTGCTCCCGTGGGTTTCTTCTGTTTCTAGTCTTGTTGGGTTGTTTTCATTGTTTTACCCAGTTCCAGTTGGGACCAATTTGGATCATAGTATTCTGGTGGAGCTCTATAGCATCATGTTTGAGTTTTTTACTATGGCATGGTGGTTGTGTTTGGACTATAGCATTACGGTTAAGTTTTGACCATAGTATTTTGGTTGGGTTGGGCATTCAACCTCTCTTGTTTTGTCATATCAAGTATTGCCAGTAAGAGATGTGGGAGCTATTGAATCAACTCCAGTAGTCTTCTGAGAAAGAGTTTGTGGAGTTTAGTTTATCCTTGAAAAGGGTTTCATTTGGTTTGCAAACGAGGGTGATGAATCCTTGCTTATATGCATGGATTTTGGGTAGCTGGCTGAGATAACTCTTTGTGTGTGTATATGAGTTACTAGTAGCTGACTGAGGATTTGCTTGGTTTTGTGTATTGATGGCTTGTTCGACCGACTATAGAGTGCAGTGGCATTTCCCTTTGATGGATTTGAGGCCAAGATTCCTTCTGGTAGAGATCAACGTAGTGGTCATTTCCAGTGCTACCTTTTGGGGCGTGTTGCATCAAAGGTGATCTCCTTCTGATATCTTTGGAGGACCAAAGTCTCAGAAGCATCTACAGATTGGGAAAATGATGTATTCAGAGTTTAATTGGCTCCAATTCCTATAGTGTTCATTGGTGGCAAATAAGTCTACTCTGGGGTTTGATAGAGGTAGTTTTTGACAATTAGGGATGGGTTTCAGAGTCGTGGGCTAGCAGGTTACATCGGATGGTTCATGGAAGGTTCTCATGGGTTGCAATATCTTTGAACCAGAAAACAATGATTGTACATTACTTAACTTCTCTATCTTGGTTAGGAGTGGTCGTTGGCCTTGGACATCCCCTACTTGGCTAACCATCTGGTTGGGCTGGATTTTCTGGATCCCAGTGGTGTTCTTGTTAGTGCAAGGTCCATTCTATCTTTGTTGGACAGATTCAACGGCATCAGTTTGAGGGTTAGTGATTGTAGGTGGTGTACGTGATTAGGTTATACGGGTTGAGACCAAGGGGGTTACTTTGGATTCTAATGGTGCTTCCAGATTGATGGTCGACTTCAGTGTTTCAATAGTTGGAGTCTTTACTTAGATGGTTTTTCGAGAGTTTGTCTGTTATATGGGATTCCAGCATTGATCAGACTCAGCCAGAATAGGCCAAGAGTTGTGGTATGTTGAAATGCTTTCGGAGTTGGTGGTTTAAGTACCGGTATGGTAGACCAAGTGGTTTTGAGCTAAAGGGGGTGAGTTGAAGGTTATCCAAATTTTCAATAGCTAGATAGCAATTGTGGACTTCAAGCATCCTTTCCTTGTCCTACAAGGTGCTTTGACTTGATATTCACGGCATGGTGGACTTCTTCCTAAGGTGAGACAATTAAGGTGATCCTAAATCCAAATAGTGTTCAAGTATGTGGAGCAGCAACGGTGATTCTTAGAGTTTGATATTTAGTTGATGGTTATGGACTTCGTGGTAGCCTTACTACACTCCTTGCAAAGTTTGGATTTTTGTTTGGGTCTTATTGGGTAGGTTACCATGGTTCATTTACTTTCAATTGATTCAGACTTAGCACGGTGTAGTGAGGTTGGTTTTTTTCGACAGTTGGGAGATTCTCCATTGGCACAGAGTGTTCTTGTATATTTTTCCTAACCCCGGTGTGCAAGTTTATGTTAAGCTCTGATGGTTGGTTCAAATGGGTTCATGTTTTGTGATTGAACATAGAAAAAGCATCCATTTGTTGGTTGATGTTCAGTCGGGAGGGGTTACTCCAGTTTTTGAAGATATTCTATGCGTTGGTATTTTGGATGCCAACGGATAGTAGACTAGAGCTTGGCTTGAATAGAGTTTGAGTATAAAGGTAACCTCGTTCGAGGTTGAGTATAGTAGGAACTATGGATCTCTGGTGGGTTAGGTGATGTTTCCAGAGTGGCTCAAGTGTTTGACTTGTGTGAAGCTTTGTGTTCATGGTAAAAAGGATTCAAGTTGTTAAAAGAGTTTTTGCGGATAATTGATGCATGATTTAGAGGTTTTGGTTGGTGACTTTCTAGGTGAACTTGGTTGTGGTATCGAGGATTCCAATTATGTGTGTTGATTGCCTTGGTTCTTCTTTGGATTCATTCTATTAGGTGTCATCCGGTCGATGAGGCTACTCGGGTTTTCTGAGAGAGTGGTGCGGGCTTTGTATTTGTAGTTCGTGAGTATCTGATATTTCCTTCTTTCTTGACTTTTGGGGATGAAAGTCCTTATTAGTAGTGGATGATGTAATGATCCTTTTGGTCATTTACGCATTTTCTCCTTCTTTGTACTATTAAAGCTTGCCTATAGCTGCCCAAGTCATTTATGGCTTGTTAGGACCGGTAGTTCGGTGCCCAGGCTGTTTGTTTGGTCTTTCTGGAAATTTTCCTATTTAAGAACCTTAACTTAGGAAATCATTGACTTTGGTCAACATTCTTGGAAATCATGCTTGGAATCGAGTTTTGACAGTTCCATTAGCTCCGGAGCATGGATTTTGGTCTCGTTAGACCTTTGGTCAGGATCCAGGAGCTGTTCATCTTGGAATTCTCTCGTTATGTGTTTTCAGGCCAGTTGGGCTTGTATGGTTGACTCTGATCAACATTCAGAGAAGACGGCCTCGGATGGAAATTTTGCCAGCGATGTTAGCTCCAGAATGTCAAATTTGGTCTAGAGGGACAATTGGTTTGGGACTCGAGGCTTTCAGACTTGATTTCGGCCCTTAGGTTCTATTTTGGAATAGTTGGCCTAAAGGTTGATTTTTGGCGTGGGGCACACTTTTTGTTAAATAGACCTCCGATGTGATTTTCATCAATTCCATTGGATCCGGAATGTCATCTCTAGTTGAATAGCTCAGCTCGTTTGTGTTTGCGGGACCCTAAATGCATTTTCGGGGGTCCATCGTGTGAAAATTGCCTAAGTTTGGCGCAACATGCTGCTAGTTGGTGTAGGGGCACTGTGGAGTATGCCTGGCTGATGTGGCACCAGCGCGCCTGTGGTTCCAAGGCCCTGTGGCACCAGCACACCTGTGGCTGCCTCGGCACTATGGCACCAGCGCACCTGCGCCCGCCTCTGGCGCCTGGGCGCTGGCAGCTTATAAGGCTTGCCACCCTTCTTCTTCAATTCATTTCCCCCTTTACCCAAACTCGTTCCTCCAAGTAAATTAAGACCCAAAAACCTCCATTATCACCGTTGTTCATTTATACATCTTGGAGGCTTGAATAATTTCGATCCTTGTTCGATTATTGGCTTATTAATCCTATAAATCCTCTCTTTAAATTCCGATTTCTCCATGGTTTTAGCTCCTAAAAACTCCACTAAAGCACCTTGAACATTCCCATCAACTTTGAGATAGTTTATTATTGATCCTTGAGGGTTTATTGACTTCTAAATTGGGTAAGTTGCCTCGTTAATTTCCATTGATTTTCGTTTTGATTTCTTGATTCTTGGGGCTATTTTAAGCCCCTTTAATATTGCGAATTTGCTCAAATTTTGAAAATGTTCTCCCGGGAAAGTGGGGAACACCGTGGTGTTTTTCATTTTTTGCTTTGGTTGTGGGGCCCACAAGCCCGCTTATGTCCCAAATTTTAACCCGGTTATGTTTATAGCATTATGGGTATCCTTGATTTTGTATTGACGTGTAGAATATTGTTTTGATAGTATGTTTGTAATTTGGGCTTCCTCGTAGCAGTTTGAGCTTAAACGACGCTATTCCCATAGCTATCCGTTGGATGACAAGTATTTTATGGTTTTCCCTACCTAAACTCCACGTATATAAGCTATAACTGTATTAATTAACATCCTGGGTTGGTCTTCTAGGTTGGTACCCGAGATCTTGTCCGCTTTTTCTGTCTGTTTATTTGATGCATTGTTTGTAGTATTTGTGGTAGTGTTGTAATATTACCCTTGTGGCCCCATGTGGTCTTTGCTTATGCCTTTGGACCATAGTTTGATATTTGGGAATGTACGTGAGTCCCGGACATCGAGTTTTGCTTTAGGCTGGATATCTGTGCCTTAGAGCTGATTGTGCCTGTGCAGGGCCGATAGGATTATTTGTGAGCCATTGGGATAATCTATTATTTGCGAGCATATCATTCATGCGAAGGATTTTCTGCATGTTTTACTACTGATTTGGCTTTGGGCCCACTATAAACGGTTTTCTAATCTTTGCATGGCCTCGAGGGCCCATTTTCAATAAAATGATTATGAAAGGGTTTTGGAACTGATTTTTATATAATCTTTTAGAGTAAAGAGGATATTATGATCATTTTATCACCAGTTTTCACCATGATACTAGACTCGGCTGTGCTAGAGTGCTAGAAATGTTTTTACTATGTATTTAGACCCAAATACGCTCTAGGCACCAATTATAAGGGTTATTGAGACTTGATTACTGATTTAGACCTGGATATACTTCGGGCACCCTTTGACGGGGTTTTTAGATTACTACTACTGAATTAGACCCGGTTTGATTTCGGGCATGTACTACGAGGTTTTTATTATTCATCTTGATCTTGATATACTCCGGTGGTTATACGTTGAGATTTGCATTTATTATGTGATCATCGACCTCCATGGACCTTGCCGATCCAGACCAGGGGCTATATTTCAAGTGTGCTGGAGGAGGAGTATATGGTGTAGTTGAGGTATACGGGTCATGTATTTCCATGGATCCTACCTGCTAGTCCTATAGGTATCAGAGGAGGTACATACGGGGTTACTATCACACTGGTTCCATCATATCACATCATCATGCATATTGTGTTCAGATTCCACCCTTGTTTGTTATTTGCTCAGTGTACGCTCTAGTAGTATGGGATGCCGGAGGGTTTATTTTCACTTGATTATGTTCCTCAGTTGTATGGGCAGATATTGGGACTGTAGACAGATATTATTGCTTATCATATAATATAGAGCTCGTTATGGCCTTTTGTACTTAGTGGTTTAGTGGGTTCTAGCCTGTTGAGGCTCTGAATTTTAGATCATTTGAGTATTGATGGACTAGTGGTTCCTAGATTGTTGAGGCACTATTTATGTGGCCTTCTGAGTATTTATGGGTTAGAGGATCCTACCCTCTTTCATGGTGCTGATTAGTGGTTTCAGTTTCTTTGTGGCTTAGTCTATTCCATCTTAATGTTGTACTTGTAAGGTTGATTCCTGAATATTATTATCTTGAAGTTAGGTTTGAAGCATGATTCCATTAATTATATTGCCTATAGCTTTATTATGTTGACTTGCTTTCCTTCACTTTCTTTCTACTTGAGGTCACTGATATACATCCATCTTTCTAAACTCTCTGTTTATATATATTGTCGTTGCAAGGACTCCAGGTGTGTTATTCTTTCCTTCACCTATGTTCTGTGTTATATATATCTTTTATGGCTACCATAGCATGTTTGTAATTCTTGTTGACTTCTATCCGTGCTAGTTTCCATGTGCTTTCTCTATTGCTTCTATGACTACTTCTTTTCTATTTGCTATATTACTGTTTTTATATCTTATATGCACTCAGTCAGCTGATGATGCCTATTGGGTACCCATTGCTTACAAATTAGTGCTCATACTACACTTTTGCATCTATTCTGGTTCAAATATTAGTGTGAGCTTTTGAAATTGATCACGTGGAGACTCGTGCGCCTTTAGATATTCAAGACTAGGGTGAGCTTCTGCCGACCGGGGCTTTACCATATCTCAACTTTTGGCACTGTTACTCTTTGTGCATTTGTAGACAATTGTATTTACTTTTGTTACTTCTAGCACTTGTATTCTATTAGAAGCTCATTTACTATTGATACCAAGTCTTGGGGTTGGTGTAGTTTCCTTGTATATCTATATTATGGTGGTTGCTTTGGCGTTATCTTTATCTTATATTTTCTTTTGCTTATTTTTGCTTATATTATGCGTGTTGGATTAGGTAGTAGCCCATTACGAACCATTTTGGGCTATGGGGATTAGTTCGCCTACTAGGGGGTTGTAGGTGCCATAATGACCTGAGAAATTGGGTCATGACTGTCAGTCATAGCTACAAATCATGATTTCAGAAAAAAAAATGTTTGGTTTGAAAATAGTATATTTGAGCGTAGAGGCTCACCAGTAGTATATTTAGCTAGTTGGCATCAGGCTCACCAGTTATATCATTTTCATAGTGATTTTGAGCTAGAAGCTCTACATCAGATTTTTAGTTTCCTTAGATAGACTTTACTTTATGAGCATTGTTTTGGGAGGATTTTTTAGCACCGAGATGGGTAAGGCTTCAGATAACCAAAACCCCAAAACTACATTGCCAGCGTAGCATAGGATCATGCCATTGTGTTGAGTGACTCCTCAGTTAGCCCAATGAGTCTTAGATATGGATCTATAGCTTAGTATCGTTCCTTACCCCGGCAAGGTCTGGAGTAGCTAACCCAACCGGGCCTGAGATTGGACATCATGTGCTTCTGTGATGTTTATCAGTTAAAAGAAACTCCCAACTAACTAAACTGAAATGTTTTTTATTCTTATATTTGAATGTGTATTTTCAGCTTTGCACTACGATTTTACACATCCTTTATACATGTGTTTTATTGCATCAGTTAGTATAATTTAGTTCAACACTCATATTACTCTTTCACCAACATTTCTACTTTAGCTTATATGTTTCATTCAACTAATTACATACTGTATATTCATATGTACAAACGTCATATGGCCCTACATCTTTATATGATGTAGATTCAGGTCTTCAATATCGGTAACAATGATCTTTTGCGTTACTACACGAGTATTTCCGAAAGCAAGGAAGTCTCACTAATGCTGAGTAAATAAGGTCCTAATGATGCATGTGCTGCCAATCCTAAAGACCAAAGTCTACATTATACCAAGATGTAGCATTGAATAACGTCAGTACATAGATATGGTACATAAAAAGTAAATGAAACAATATGCTAAAACTAAAATAATGAGATAGAAGAGTAAATCTGAATATAGACTGAAATGAGGTCAACTGAATAGTAAAGCATGCATGTGTACTTTAACAACAACACTTTACAACTGAAAATATGCATCATAAGTAATTATTGAAAATAAAACATTAATTTTTTTGGGGAGTTTATCTAACAAATAACCATCATGTGAGCCTCATGATGATACAATGTATTTCTCATGTTGTCAGAGGCATCATATACCTTGCCAGGGTATAGAACTAAACCTTAACTTTATGGATCCAAATTTGATTCCTTACCGGGTGCTGACTTAGGAGTCGTCGTAATCAATGACACAATCCTTATCTTACGTTGGCGACATAGTTTTGGGGTTTAGTTTATTTGAACCCTTACATGTCTTGGTGCTCAATACTACTCTCAAAATAATGCAATAAGCCTAATGATCTTTAAGATGTCCCACTTTAGGAGAAAAATTGATAATATCTTTCTTTAAGTCTATATTCGATAATACTTCTTTAACTGAACTTTGTTTGCTTGAAAAATAATTTTGCTTTCTTAAAAGCTTACTTTACTTGCTTTAAAACTAGCTTTGCTTTCCTTCTGAAATAATGCATTTTGAAGCTAAACACACTTATTTGAACTCTTTCTTAAACTGAAAACTATTTTGCCCAATGAAAACAATGCATATAAATGATATAACAATGTTTTCAAATAACTTTTCCAAAAAAGGGTCCATGTGGTAGAATGAGCATGAGCCATCAATCAGTGACATAAATTAAAACAATTTCAACAATAAAATTGACCATAAACAATCTGAAGCATGATGAATTCTAAATCATAGACTTTGGGATAAAAATCCTAGCTTTGATCTTAATAAACTGAAACTATAGATGTAGGGCGTGAGGAAGAACGAGCTTCCTCACTATGATAGCCTTACATACCTTAGAGGAGAATCTTGAAGGAAAAACCGTGAAAAAGCTTCTTGCCAAACTTCTATGTTGTTACTTGCATGAAACCCTACTTGACATACCTTAGAGTCTTGAGAGAATTCTTTAGAGAATGATTGATGTTTTCTAAGTGAAATAACCCCTATTGGGTGTTTAAACAAAGTGGGATGGGTCACTTGGCAAAGAAAAGGACTAATCTACCCCTCACTTAAGTTTTAATACGTGCAGGAAAAATCCATTGGATGAGTGGCCTCACAAGTAATGGGACACTCCATGAGTCATGACATGAGTCATGACTCTTAAGGAGAGACTCCAAGGTCTCTGGTCAATTCCCATAAGTTGGGCTCATGATTTGTGGAACCTCCCATGAGTTGGTCAAATTCATGGCGTTGAGGAGGGTTTGGAGGTCTCTCATGACCAAACTCAAGAGTGGCCCCATGGTTTGTGTGCCTCACCACAGCCCGTGGACCAACTCGTAGTCTATAAGGGAAAACAGAGGGCTCCCAAGACTAGGTCCTTGGGTCGTGGTCCCTCCCATGGCTTGTGACCCAGACCATGAAACCTAGAAACTGCTGCAAACCAACTCAAAGTGTTATCTAGATGTCGGTTTAGAATCTAAGGTGTTACATCAAAACCCCTTTTAATGAGTGACAGAATGGTCCATTCTTTGCTTTTATGATCCATTAAACGAGTCATAGTTTATTCTTCAAAAATGTCACTTCTCTGAATCATAGTTTACAATCAACATGATAGTCCGTTCTTTTCATTTACAGGCCATAAAACGAGACTTAGTTTCTCCTTCATATTATCTCCTTGCACATCCTATTTTATGTCTAACAACACGGTCTATGGTTTAGAACTACTATCCATAATTTCTCTTTATGGTTCCATACTTAGCCAATTTTTTCTTAAAACTCCCAACTTTTGTTCACAGACCTTTTTTCCTGTACAAATATAAAAGAACATCATATCTAACAAAAACCCACATAAAAACTCAAAAAATCCTTGGTTTAAAGCATCGAAAATGCCGTGAAACCCTGGCACATAAGTTCCTGATAAGTGGTGAATTAACCACTTATCTATATCTCTTTTAATATGCTTTTGTGTCTTCTAATGATGATATAGGATCACTTATTATATGTTTTTGTCTAGTCTATTTTAGGAGATTTGTATTTCTGCGGATATTTTGAACAAGTGGAACAAAAAGGCACGAAATTGGAGAAAAAAGGAAAAGCCAGCACTAAAGTGCCCAGGTCCACCGCCTTTGTGTGTTATAAGGCGCAAAAGCACTCCTATAGCTACGGATAAAAGAGCGAACCAGTGGCATGTGCACTAAATTGCTGAAGGTGCACCTGCAGTAAAAGTGCTGCATGTGCGGCTGATGGATTTCAATCACGTCCAAATTGGTCATTTCACACTTTTGTAAACCCCAATTCACATAAAACACTCCTCAACCATTTTGCAAGGCATCTTTGTCAATTTTCACAACTTTTAGCAAGCTTGGAGAGCAAGTTCATCAACCTACACCATTGGAGTGAAGAATTGTATGATTGTATTGTAAAATCTTACGTTTCATTCTTTAAATCTTGTTCTTAATTGATAATTTGTAGGAGTAATTTTTGAATTGAGATTTGGGTTTTGTATTAGAGATAATACCTAATTTGGGTATTTGAATTCTTATCTTGTGCTTTCTCTTGATTTAACTGTGTGGGTCTATTGAATCTTTCATACTTTAATCATATAGTTGATGGTTGCAAACATTGGCTTAGCATACTAATTGTGTTCTTGCTTGAGAGAGGAGTTCTGAATATTTGGTGAAGGTTCAATAGTGGGATTTGGGGTTTCCAGTTTAGATCAAGGTTAGAGATAGTTTGATTATCAGAAACTCCCATCTAAGAGTTGGGGTTAGAGATAGCCCAACTTACCGAAGTTTAATTTGTTGGTTTATTGCATACTCATGGGGGTTCGAGAGAACACATAAGATATATGCTTGATAGGTCAAAAGACTGTTGAGCATACTCTTGACTAAGGCTACCTATGCGTTAATTGGGGGTTAGTCTTGTAAATTAAATTCCCATTCCCAATTCTCCCTTGTTATCCTTGCTTCGTTAAAGCAAGGTGAAAGCCATTGGTCAAATCTCTTTTTATTTGACTTTTTTATTTTTGGTTTTAGTTTAAAACCCCCTATTGTTATCTTTCCTTTTTGCTCTTTGAACTTCAATAAGTTTCTTGGATTCTTTATTAGCTCAATTTTGATTACATTATTCTCTGTTGGATAGACCTCGACTATCATTGGGAATATAAATGTGTTTTGCTCAAATGATCGCAATCACCTCCTATTGGAGAGTGTACTTAAGCATTATAAAAAATGGCGCTGTTACCGGAGAATAATTTGGCATATTGAGTTAGCTTAGAATTTGAGTTTACTTACTCTACTTCAAATTTGTGAATATTTGTTTTTATTTTGTTTAGTTTTATTTTGTTAATATGTTCTATGGCATCTCGAAATATTAGAAGTGTTTGTGATTTCAACCCTTATTATAATGATCCTTGTTGTTATTGTGGAGGACCCCCACCTTTGGAGAAAGTGTAAGATTGGCCCTAGGAGAGGGAGGTATTCACCTTCTCACTCATATGATAAGCATAATTGTTATTTGTGTGGTAGTCGTGATTGACATTGGAGCAACTGCCTTAATGGTCATCCTCCCCCCCCTCTTATGCTAACAATGTCGCTAGTGGTGCTTGTGATCTTAATAGGAACCACAACCTAGAAAGTGAAGAAGGCATATGTGTTGTACGCCCAAATTACACCTCCAAAAGAAGCATAAAATAGTCATTGTTTAAATATAGAATCTAACCAAGGTTAGGTTCAATCCCACAGGTAATATGGTAGGATCTCATTCAACTGTGTATATTTGCGCTCTTAGCCGACTTATTTCCCTAAATGGGGGTTTTAAGTAACAATTAATGTTTGTAAATTATTAAGTAACCAGTAATCAGAAAGTACAATATTGTTGTGATTAAGATAGAAGATGGACTAGGACTATATTCCCCATTAGTTCTTAATGTTGTAGGCGTTGTACTAGCAATCTATTCTGGTGCTTAGCATGAAAAATCGGTAAGTTAGGTTCACCTAAATGGTTGGTCCCCTAGATAGATGAATATCACCACACAACTTGGTTTGTCTATGGGTGTATAATTTACTAACCCTTACCTTTGATCCTAGATTAGCTATTCCCGGATAAGGTCAAGTTATTAGACGAGGGTTGATAGCCTTAAATCTCCATTGTAACCAACCCTTTTCCTATTCATTACCTCCTTATTAATTTTCATTAAGGACCATGCTTTACTTTTTAATTTGGGGTGATGTTACCCATGTTGGATATTGTGTTTTTCCCCTTACTGAGCTTGTTTTATTAGATATTGCGCACTTGTCAGGTTTTGTGTTGTATTTGAAATTTGGTTGGATTAGTCACTTTTTGTATTTCTTTATTTTAAGATAGTCGATTCTTAGTGATGATTCCCATTGATAGATCGTGTGATAACATTCTTAAGGAAAATCATCGCTTTATTTGGTGTTTAAAGCCAAGGGAAGTATGAGTACCCATTAGGCTAGATGAAATTGCTTGTGTGTTGGGGTGTGTACGTTGGTGAATTCTTAGTAGCCATATCAATTTAGATAGATGATTTGGCCCTATGATAGATTTAGTGACATCATTCTTAAGGGAAAATCATCATCTTTTGAGATAATTTGAATAATGATTTGATCGGTACTAATAGATTTAGTCCTGCATGTGAATTGAGCTAAATTGAGCATACCCCTCCAAAAAAAATTGTGACATAGTTGAAAAGCAAAGAATGATGTTGGTGACAATTCCTTTAATCTTTTTGTGACTTTTGACCAATTAATGATTACATAGATGCAAAATGTGGCTCTATTTGTCCTTGTTTAGGAAGAGAAATTGACCCACCTTGAATAATTCACATGTCATGTGTGGTGAGTTTTGTTGAATAATCCTCCTACTTTCTTGTGTCATCTAGAACTTGCCCGGTTAGTCATTTGAATACTAGTCTTAATCGTGATTGATTGGAGAAATGATCTTAGTCCTTCTTTGTGATTTTTGAAAGCCTACTAAGCCTTTAAAGCCCACCATTCCACTCAAATTGTATCACTAGTCACCCCTCTTGAGCCTAATACCTCTTCTTTGGCAACCTTAGTACAAGCCTTGAACCATTTTGAAAATGTGACCATCTTTTGAACCCGTCCCTCCTTGAACTCTATAAGTGTGAAATCGAGACTAAAAGCCTAAGTTGAGGGTGAGGAAAAAGTACCTTGGAGGAATGCTAAGTGAGTAAATCTTGGTTTATTGGTCGATGCCTAGAAAGAATTTCGAAAAAGAAGGAAATATTTGAAAAGAAAAGAAATAAGAAAAGAAAATAAAGAAATCCTCCAAGGTGATTAGAATGATAAATATTGGGGCTTCAAATGAAATAAAATAAATGGTACCTTGTTTTGAATTAAAATGAAAAGAAATGGCTTCGGTTTCAAAGATTGAGTAGTGTTCAAGGAGGATGCAGTCACTCTAATCAAAAAATTTATCCTACCCTTCCCCAAGCCTATGTTACAAGCCTAGAAAAGTTCTTTGAGATCCCCAACCGATCGCTTTTGAGTTAGTGGTAAATGAAAATAAGGGCAAGCTTAAGGTTTGATACGTGTTCGTACTTGAGGTTCTTTGTAAGTGTGAGTGTTGTGCATTTGTCCCTTGTTTTATCATTGTAAATAGAGTGTATTGGGACTTCTTTCTTGTGAGGTCATGTGAATTAGGATAGTTGTGATTTTGATACTTTCCAGAAAGGGATCAAATGAGAATGATTGGTGAACTAGTGGTTTTAAGTCACTTCTTGAGGATCAGTTGTTCTCACTTGGTAATATTTGCAATTCTTTTGAAACTCTTGAAAATGTTTGTTAAATTGAGGGGATTGATGTGTTGAGCATTCACTTTAATTGACAAAACATTAGTACCAACCAAAATCATATTCTTTGTGCTTAAATTGATAAGTGTGTTGTGAAAATGAGTGGATAGACCTTGTGCTTAAAGGAGTTAGAATCTCTTTGAAGCTTGTGTGTGAATTGCTTAAGGACAAGCAAGAATTTAAGTCGGGGGTGTTGATAAGTGGTGAAGTTGCCACTTATCTATATCTCTTTTCTTATGCTTTTGTATCTTTTAATGATGATATAGGATCACTTATGACGTGTTTTGGTCTATTTTAGGAGATTCATATTTCTGCGGATATTTGGAACAAGTGGAACAAAAAGGCACAAAATTGGAGCAAAAAGGAAGAGGCAGCACTGAAGTGACCAGGTCCACCGCTCATGTGTGTTCTAAGGCCGAACAGTGCTCCTGCAGCTGCGGAGAAAAGAGTGCACCAGTAGCATGTACACTAAATTGTTGAAGGCATACCTGCGCTAGAGATACCGCCACACGGACTCGGCCTCTGAAGCCTCATCATCGCCACAGCCGGCACGCACCAGGAGTTAAAGTTCATCAGGTGCGGCTGACGGATTCCATCAAGTCCAAATTGGTTATTTCAGACTTTTGTAAACCCCAATCCACATAAAAACACTCCTCAGCAATTTTGGAAGGCATCTTTTGCAATTATCATATCTTTTGGAAAGCTTGGAGACAAAATTCATCAACCTAAACCATTGGAGTGAATAATTGGATGATTCTATTGTAAAATCTTACATTCCATTCTTTAACTCTTGTTTTTAATTGATAATTTATAGGAGTAATTGTTGAATTGAGATTTGGGTTTTGTATTAGAGATAATACCTAATTTTGGTATTGAATTCTTATCTTGTGCTTTCTCTCTATTAAATTGTGTGGGTCGATTGAATCTTTCATTCTTTAATCATATAGTTGATGGTTGCAAACATTGCCTTAGGGTACTAATTGTGTTCTTTCTTGAGAGTGGAATTCTTCAAATTCAGTGATGGCTCAATAGTGGGGATTTGGGGTTTCCACTCTAGATCAAAGCTAGAGATAGTTTGATTGCCAGAAACTCCCATCTAAGAGTTGGGGCTAGAGATAGCCCAACTTACCCAAGTTTAATTGGTTGGTTTATTGCATCACGTGGGTCTTCGAAAGAACACACGAGATATATTCTTGGTAGGTAGAAAGATGGTTGAGCATACTCTTGACCTGGGCTACCTATGCTTTAATTGGGTGTAAGTCTTGTGAATTGAATTCCCATTCCCAATTCTCCCTTTTTATCCTTACTTGATAAAAGGAAGGTAAAAGCCATTGATCAAATCTATCTTTTTATTTGACTTTCTTTTATCTTTGCTTTATGTTTTAAAACCCCCTATTTCTATCTTTCCTTTTTGCTCTTTGAACTTCAATAAGTTGCTTGGATTCTTTATTAGCTCAATCGCGATTTAATTATTCTCTGTGGGATCGACCCCGACTCCCATCGGGAATATAAATATATTTTGCTCTGACGATCGCTATTATCTCCTCTTGGAGAGTGTATTTGATCTTTATCAGTGCCCACCAAGAGGAAACACAAGAGATGAAAAAATCATCTATTTCTTCAGAAAACTGGAAGGTGAACTCCTATTAGAGGCATAGGGCCGTTTCAAACATTTATTAATGCCTCAAAATCATGGGATTAACAATATTTAGATGCTTGAATCATTCTACTTCAGATTGGACTGGGAAAACCAGTCAATAGCTAACTCCATATTAGGAGGCGATTTCTGAAATAATACTTTAGCTTCAACCACTAAGTTGATAAATGATGTGGCCAGATATAATGAAGAATGGAAGTCTAAGGCATGCTGCAAGAGCGTAGGTGACTGATAAGCATATGAGGCATCCCCGAAGGGCAGCGACATCAGTGTGGTTACCGTTAAATCATTAATGGAGGGATTTGGAAATTATAAAGAATAATCACCTGTAATGAACACCAAGCCCCAAACCACTTCCAGGAATAAAGTTTATTATGAGGTATGATCCACCGTACCACAATGTTAATCAAGCTCTTCTCGTGAGGCATCTTGTGATTTGTAATAATTATATTATTTTTACTTCGAAGAAAAAGTAAGAAAATACAAAACGTTGTCATGCCATTACCTTAAATGAGGCACTTGGTGGGAGGCAACCCATCTTAATGATGTTTATTGAGACTATGTTACAATCCAAAATTGGGCAATGATGGCCCTACTAAAACTCCTCAGTAGGCAAGCCAAATCCCATTGTACGATACTATAAATAGAACTACAAAGGCTAAAGCAGAAGTAAGAATACTAAATAAGAGAAGGGCCACCAGCATAGACATATACAAAATGATATAAAATATACAAGAGGCCCTAAAGAGACCAGGAAAGAAAATATAAATACATAAAAACCAAACCTCAGACCTAGTGTCACCGGTCCAAGAGTGTCTAAAATACAAGAATAAGCTATACAAGATACTACTATCTATCCAAAATAAAAAATAAAGACGGTAAAAGTAGGGGGAAAATAGAAAATCACCAGACACCAGGAGCTCACCACGATACAAAAAACAGCTAGTCTCGAACGAGTGGAAATAAGCGAGGGTGGCTCATGCTAGGTGGTGCATTAGAAAAATATGCAAAAATATAGTATGAGTACCAAAACACAGAGTACTTAGTAGGCATCATAGGACGATCGAGCTCAGAAAATAACATACAACATAAGGAATATAAAGGTAAAATAGAAAAAAAGAACTAACCTATAATCTTCTACAACACAAGACAAAGGTGAAGATAATAATAATAAAGACAAGAATAAACACTTAAATACAAATACAGAAAAATGTAATGTAGCATGGGATGCTATGATCTAGTATGCGGCTGATGCAATGAAAACCTAGAATCTTACCTCATACCAGCCAAGAATATCACATCAGACGTAACAGTAAAAAAATATGAGTCTGGAATCTTACATTGGACGTAAAGGCTAAGAATAACGTAAAAAGGGACCAAAATCTTACATCAGACTGAGTAGTAGAAAATTAATTGGAATCATACATTTAACCGAGTATAACAATAAAACAGTCTTTCCATCTCGGGAAAACTAATAAGAAAACTGTGCAATCATTTATTAAATTCAAAACCATAATAATAGTGTGAAAATCTCTTTCAAAAGACAATAATTCAGTAATTTCCTCAAAACCAAGTAAATTTCCATGTATATGCATGCATGCATATGTGTATGAGTCATCACGAGGGCATACAAGCAAAACATCCAGGGCAAAGGCACCCTTCAAACAAGTAGAACTAACCTAAAACTTCGTCCAACCTCACCTATGGCCTCAGGCCTATAGTTACAGAGTAAACGGGAAGAAAACACAAAAAATAGGGCAATAAAGTAAAATCAATATTAAAATCCTACTCTACCATGAAATCATCCTCAAACCGATATTAAGGATTCTAGTCTATCCATACTAGAGCAACGACAACCTAAACTAAGGATAAATAGGATACTATTATTTTACGATCCTAGAAATGGCCAACAATTCAGGAGAAGGATTTAAAGCCTAACTCTACCATACCACCTAAACTAACATTCACAAAACTTATTAAATATAAAATATAACCGAGCTAAGTCTAAAGAATGTAAACTGTAACCTACCTTGGGCCTGAACTGCAAGTACAAACCGTCACTCATGTAACTTCCCCTTTTGAATAGCCTTGGATTGCTGCCATGCTATCATAAACATATTCTAGGTTTCATCTTTAGAATAATGACACCCATATAAATATAAGGAATTTTGTGCCAGAAATTGGGTCAAAATCGATCCTCAGGGCCCGCTAACAAACACTGAAACTAACTCCGCAATTATGCCCCACACAAGGTAAGGAATCCATGCCCCAAAGTTGGGCAAAAATAGAAATAGATTCATACCTAAAATGATCCAAACCTGTCACTTCAAAGCGACAGGGAAATATGCAAACCAAACCCAAATGGAGAACAAAGGATTGAATGACAGCTTGAACGAGTAATAGAATGAGAGAGGGAAGAGAATTACCGTAGTTGCACAAGGAATTTGCAAGAAATGGAGAAATGCTCCTTAACTGAGCTCAAATCTAATGGAAGAATGATATAACTTAGAGAATGCAGAAACTATATTTAAAGGAACAATGATCGACGCACAAGTGGAAAAAGAGGCGCATGAGAGGCAATAACATGGTGGAAAAATGGTGCAGGAGAAAGAGACGCAACTCACTTTAACCAAAACTCACACTTGTTGAACTTAGTGAACAACTAGAGGTCCTTGAGACCCTACACCATAAACGTCCAATGCTCTGCATGCTCCTCTTAACTCTGAGAGTAGACAAGAATATCATTTATGAAAATAATGATGAATATATCCAAGTAATGCTCAAATACCCTGTTCATCAAGTTTATAAAAGTTGCAGGAGCATTTGTTAGTCCAAAATACATAAGCACAAATTAGTTGTGACCGTGCTGAAGTTTAAAGGCTATTTTTAGAATGTCACACTCCCTAACTCTAAGTTGATGATAATCAGACCTGATATCACTCTTGCAAAAATATCTAGCGCCCTGAAGCTGATCAAATAGGTCATCAATCCTAGGGATGAAATACTTATTCTTGATTGTGACCTTGCTCAATTGATGGTAGTCGATACACATTCTGAGAGAACCATCTTTCTTTCACACAAAGAGGATAGGAGCACCCCATAAGGAAATACAAGGTCTGCTGAAGCCTTTATCTAAGAGGTCTTTTAACAGTTCTATCAATTCTATATTATCAGCTGGATCTATTCTGTAAGGGGGAATAGATATGGGTTGCGCACCTACAAGAAGGTCTATCCCAAAGTCAATCTCCTACTAATGAGGGACTCTAGGCAGGTCCTCAAGAAATACTTCAGGAAACTCACTGACTACTGGAACTAACTGAAGAGGTAGGGTGTCAGACTTGGTGTCCTTAACCCAAAATATCTGATACATGCACCCCCGGGATATCATTTTCCTATCCTTAAGATAAAACATGAAATGACCTATAGGCATTAAAGGACTACCCTTTCACTGTACGATAGGCTTATTTGGAAATTGAAATTATATGATTCTTGTTCTGTAGTCGACTTAGGATTAATAGGCATGTAGACAATCCATGCCAAGAATGATGTCAAAGTCAGTCATTTCTAACTCGACTAGATCAGGTATGGTGACTCTATGAAGGAATGAAACTGGATAATTTTTGTACACCCTATTCGCTATGAATGGCTCACTAACTACACTGGAAACAAAAAAGGGTTCTAGGAATTGTTCAGGATTGACTCCAAACTTATAAGCAACGTATGGGGTCACGAACGATAAAGTATCCCTAGGGTCTAATATAGCAGATACATCATGAGAAAAGACTTGTAACATACCAGTGACTATTTTAGGTGAGCTCTCTTGATCCTAGCGAGATTATATTGCATAGAGTTGGTTATAACACTTACCACCGCCTATACCAGAAGTGGTACCCTGCTAGACTATGTGAACTGCTGGAGCTGATGAAGAAGTAGACTGAGCCCGACTACCTCCATTGCTCTACTTGGAAAAATAAAAGTCTCTTACTCGATGACCAATCTGACCATATCCAAAACACCCCTATTTGCCATAAAGGCACTCCCCTGGGTGATTCATACCACATTTGTTGCAAGTAGGGTACGAAGTATCCATTGAAACACTCCCTTAAGAACAAGATCCTGGTGCTCTACCTATATGATACTGTCTAGGTCTGGGTGCTGGGGATGAAGCACTAACTAATGATTGCACTGGTCATGATGACTTCTGTCAAAATGATGATCGGCTCCCACTATCGATTCTCTGTTGGCAGTACTCAAACTTACCTGTTATAGCCCTCTTATTTTCTCTTTCCCTCTACTTTAGTTTCCCCTTCTCAATCTACTAGGTATGATTCATCAATCTTTAGATATCCATATCTCTAATCAGCATAGCAGTTTTGCACTCTTTCTTTACCAGATTTGAAACTCTAGAAACAAAATTTCTTACCCTAGACCTCGGCTCAACTACCATCTCTAGAGAAAACTTGGATAGCTGGGTGAACTTCAACTTATATTCCTTCACTGAAAAGGACCCCTGCCTCAAGTTCATGAACTCCTAAGAATTTGCCTCCCTCAACTCCCTCTGGAAAAACCGATCGAGAAAAGCATCAATAAAGTTATCACAAGTTACAGGAACGACATTCCTACCATAGCTATCTTTTCACTAAGTAAACCAAATATGAGCCACATCTTTGAGCTAATAGAAATCCAGCTCAACACATTCAGTTTCATTCACATGCATAACCTAGAGAATCTTTTTTACTTCATTAATGAAGTTTAATGGGTCTTCCTCAACCATCAACCCAAAGAACTATGGCAGATTCAGACAAACACAGTCTCTAACGAGGGCAGTGGCTAACCCATCATTTAGGTGAGCAGGGAATGTTGCCTGCTGATTTCCCAAGGCGGTCATAGGCCAATATATGGATGACTTGCGAAATTCGGCATTAGTAACCTCATGGTTTGGAGCTGGAGGATTACCATTCCTTTGACCGTTATTTCTTCATGGAGGCATTATTTGAAATGCATTAAGCATAAATTAGGAGAATAAATAGAGTTAAATTCTATCGCATAAGAAAAGCATGGAAGATGGGAAGTTTCCTATAAATGTCTCACAGCCACTCCTTTATAAGTGTGGCGCACTTCATATCCATGAGAAGGAATATACTAAATACAACTTTTTGGACATCATAGGACTCTTAAACATAGTGCTCTAAGACCAAATTTGTCATGATTGGAATCTAGACCCTGGATGATACACAATACTTGGAACCACAAGTGATCTCAAGCTAACCCTTGGCACTAGCATAATACTAAACATATGCATTTCTAATAACTTAGCAAAACCTTAAAACATAGGAAATGGGAAAAACTAAAAACTTATAACTGGGTTTCTGAAAGTAAAAAATTCTGAGAAAACCCAAACACTACGAAAGATCTGACTATGTTTAAAAGTCTCTACTACTAAATAGGGACGAGTTACTGGGACAAGACCCCTAACTAACTCCAAAGCATCTAAAATGAAAGACTGAAATAACTAAACAAATATAAAACTCAAAATGTCCCCGAATAATAAGGACTTACCAAGTGGACTGGAATCCTGTTGAGCTAACTACCCATGAGTTTGAGAATAGGAACTTGAATCTACATCCTAAAAGTATACAGCGCAAGGGAAAGTATGCTATCAGTACTACTAAATATACTAAACATGTGAGATTATGCTAGTAACTTTAAAATCATAGGGTAAGCATGTAACATGAAATTATAGCCAATAACAAAAAGAAATATAAGCATTTGGGAATGCATAAGTCAAAGTTGTAAAACATAAGTATTTCACTGTAATGAGTATGAAACATGCCTAAATTGTATACATGTGAGATCACGATATTTAACATAAGATAAAACTGATATTGGCGAGATTCTTACAACCAACACAAATCATGTGAGCAATATGGGGTCCAATCTACAACCCTAGTTGCGAGGGTGCCTTATACCTTGTCAAAGGTATAGAACTTGTGTGAATTCACTAAAGTTTTGGAACTTGGGTTATCTGAAACCCTTATCTACTCGGTGCTAATTACTATTCTCAAAACATACTAGCTTCACATATCTAAGTAAAATTTCCTGTCTGAAAACAAAGCATGAACTAGTTTAAATTTATTGTTTTTACTGATGTTCTAAAATACTGAAACTAGTCGTGCTAAATTTACTAAATTTTGAGATGATATGTTCATAATATGCCAAAATGCTAAAATAGGCTGAAATATGTCAAGTCATGAAAAATTCTTCAAATATTTTGATAACTAAGTTGGAACTGTGAGAAAATCATGCCTAGTAATTTCTAACAAGAACCATAATCATAAAATATCATAGGAAACTGAATTTCTGTAATATGAATAATTGGTTATAAACCCTAGATCAAAAGTCATGAAAAATTATACTAAAAATCTTTAGTTTTGAGAGTATGAGTGAAAGGAAATACTTACTAAACACCCACATACCTGATTACTAAAGAATCCTAATCTAGAGATTGGAGTGTAGACATGGGAGAAGAACCCTAAGCTTGATGTCTGAGAGCATTCTTTGTTCTTTCTTTTTTGACTTAAGAAATTAAAAATTATAAGAATAAGGGATTAGTCGACTGATTTTCCCTTTAATACCACCTAAAAGAATTTAAAACAACATGGGAAAAATGATCTTAGGTAAGAAAAGGATCAAACTACTCCTAACTTTACAATTTAATACCTGCAAGAATTTCTATTGGATGACTCACCTCATGGTCCATGAACTGGCCCATAATCTATGCGGTGAATCGTTGATTTGAAATAGAGGCTTCAAAGTCTCTGGTCCAATCCCATGTTTGGTTCATAGAATATGCGACCTTGCATGAGTTGTGACCCAAATCGTGGAGTCTAAGAGTGGCTGAAGGGTCCTCTGGCCTAAATTAACAGTTAGCCCCAAAGGTCATGGGCTCCCTCATGGATCATAGACCAACTCGTGAAGCCTACAAACACTAAAAAATATCTCTAAGTGTTTGTATAGACATCTGTTTGAAATCTGAGGTGTTACAGTAAGTGCCACGGGTAAGTTCCTACCTCCCATGCTTTACATTTTTTAGTGCATTGGGGACAATGTACAATTTTTTTGGTGGGTTTGGGGTTGTTTCTGTGTCTATCCTTAGGTTTTTCTTATTGTGTTCTTTTCCCAACGATATTTATTTTTGTTGAACCAGCATATTTAGGATAGAATATTTGGCATGTTACAAGATGGTACACTGAAAGTGTTTTTGTGTATGAATTCCATACACCTTAAAAAAAATTGGTATGTGCTTTAGTTCTTGATACATTGACTTATTAGGCTCAGTTTTTGACATAATGGTTGTTGCTAAGCTAGTATACAGACTGAATAACTAGTAGTTGATGATGAAATTCAGTATTATATATGTGTGAGGTGCTATAGTTCAGTTCTTACTTTGTGTATACAATCTAGAACTTATCCGGTTAGTCTTGATGTTGTCATAGGATAGTTTGGTTAGTAAAGGATCATAGGTCATCTTTATATAGTCACTCAAACCCAATATTGACTGACCAAATAATGCATATAGTCCCTATATCCCTAATTTGAGCCGTAGCCTTTCTTTGATTAGCCGGATTGTCATCCCATCTTATTGAAAGTGAATACCTCTTTTAGATCCAGTCCATCCTTGGACAATAGGCTTTAACTTAGAAAAAGCACCTAAGTTGAGGGTGGATGGAATTGGGAAAAATGAAAAGGAAAGTTGGGTAGGAAAAGGAAGGAGCTGAAAAAGAGAAAAGGTGTGGTTGATAACGCCCAAACTACACCTCAAATTAACGAGGCGTAAGCGGTCGTAGTCAAATATAGAACCCAATAGAGGTTGGGGTCGAATCCCACAGAGAATATGGTTCAAATTCAAGTCTTTAGTGAATTATGTGACTAATGGTCAATAGTTTCCGGTAAATAAAGGGGGGGTTCTGTGTGAACAAAAGCAATTAATAATGTGTGAGAATTAATCAATAGGAGAGAATGAACTAGGGACGTGTTCACCATGGCGTTGTAACAATGTCGATTCTAGGCTTAACAGGGTTCTTTCTATATGCGTATCACGATGTGATTACGTCAATGGTATCGTCTAAATGTTTCTCAACCAAGTAGACAAATTTACTTTTCAATTCTCTCGAACTTGAAAAGGTGTGCTTTTAGATTTCAATCCTAACATCAAGTAGATTAATCTAGTTACAGCATTAATCTTTAAGATGAGAGTTGGTAGTCTCGAATCCTTGTCGTTAATCAAGTTTTCCCGGTTTTAATCTCTTTACTCAAGCAAATTAAACCTAGGCATGTTCTAATGTTTGCAACCACTAGAAAACGTGACATAATGTATGATTAACAATGTGACAACATGTATATCGAACCCAACGCTACCCGGAATCTATCTTGCTACGTTTACCATGGCTCCCACAACCCTAGTTGTGGGAGTTTTAGTTGTTCATGCTCGAAGAAGAAGAGAAAATAGTTGTATTCATAATAAAGGGAAGAAGAATCTTACAATATAATGAAAACAGTCAATCTTCAAATATCCAAGAACAAGGAAAACCAAGAACTCAAGAACGAATCAAGGACACGAATTTAATAACAAAGAACCGTGTTGTTGTGCTCACAAACGACTAAAAACTCTCTAAAACTATTGGGTGAACGACATCTAAAATAAACCTAAACTAGGGTATTTATAGGAGTCAAAGAAACCAAATCCAAAACGGGTTAGGAATCCTCAACGAGGGCAGCCGTTGGCGCGCCACTGTTTTGGTGTGACGGCCCGGCTGACGGACCGTCACTTCCTTGACGGACCGTCGCCGGAACCGTCACCCTTAGCTAGTGGCTGCCTCCTCCTTGACGGTCACTGTGACGGACCGTCACATGTGTGACGGGCCGTCACTCAGGCCGTCACTCTTAGGCAGAATCTCTTTTTCGCGTATTTCCTTCCGTTTCCATGTTTGTCTCCATTTCCTACAAATATAACATAAAAACATCAAAAACGATGACGGTTGCTTGAAAACGTACGATTGTTCTTAGTTAAAAGGAGTCGAAAGTGCCGTAAATTGGCGGCACATCAACACCCTCAACTTAAAATGTTCGCTTGTCCTCAAGCAACATAACATAAAAACAATAAGACGACTCAACTAAGAACACAAACTCATGTCTCTAGCAACTCATGGTCATTCAAAACTTATTCAATTAAATCAAGCTCCCTCGTAGCACACGAATGTATGAAACACTAACTTGCAAGGATCCAAACATGTCATTCCGATATGATAGAACATTCTACATACACACGCGCAGCTATCCTAACAATCAATAGACAATACAGACATCTTGGTGCCCTCACCACAAAGAAATCCCTCACACAAGATTTGGGACTAGGTAAGCGCTCACACTCACAAACGATTTCAAACAATGCACATGCGATACCATAGGCTTGCCCTTACTATTCTATTTCAGTTCTTCAGAAAGCCGCTCAGGATCACTACAGGACTTGTTTAGGCTTGTAATGAGGCTTCGGGTGCAGGTAGGATACATTTAGGGGTTAGTGACTAAGCCCTCCTTGGAACTACCGACGTCTTATTACCACATAACTTACTTTGTCCATCCTTATTCACCTTTATATTTCCTTCTTTCTAGCTACAGGTGCGGCCTCTTTATTTTGACAATTCTTTTTATTTCTTTTTCGATCTTTTTCATATCTTTTTTTCTTTCTTTTTTTCTTAGGCACACACCCGACTTTTCATTCTATTCACAACCCATCTTCACTATCCTCTTTTTCTTATCATTCACCTCTCTAGTAGCCACCCTTAACTTAGGCTGATTGCCTGCGTTGAGGTACACAATGTCCAACGGAGGACCAGGGCCAAAACAGGGTTTACCTCTATAGTAGCCACCCTCAACTTAGGCTGATTGCCTGAGTTGAGGTGCACAATGTCCAAGGAAGGACCAGGGCCAAAATGGGGTTTCAAAGTTAAACAGGAACGGTGACAGGTTATTGAAAGAATAAGATCAATTATGGCTCAAACAGGGATCAAAGGGATTATTTATTTTTGGACAGTCTTTTAGGTTAAGTGGACTGCATACAAAAAGGGCCTGTGATCCTTTCCTAAGCAACAAAACTTCGAACTTAACAAAATAGATTGGGCAAGTTCTAGATGTATGCCCAGAGTTAGAATTTATAACAATAATCTCACACGCTCTTGGCACCAAGAAACTATATCGCTACCAACTATCAAACAACCGCTCGGCTTAAGCATACTCATTCTACTCATAATCACACAATGACATACAAGGATCCAGACAGTCAATCGTTTCAACATAAGTACAACACCAGAAAATTTTTAAAGGGGCCTCGTTTTTAAACAAGAAAAACGCCATGATGCTTGCTATAGACACTAAAAACAACAAAAATTTAAAATAATAACCTAAACATGCCGGTTCTACAAGATAGCACACCGGAGGGAAAAGAAACATGGCAACAAAAACCCTCGGTGTTGACTCACAGGTTTCCCCACACCCTCAACTTAGACTCATGCATTGTCCCCAATGCATACATACAAAAACTAAAAACTGTGAGCATTAGGAATACCTATGAAGTCGATATGACTCAGATTCTGGAATGATGTTGGAGACCGCCAGGGTCTCCAAAACAAGAGAACTCGATGGAGTGTGGCATTCCAGCTTCCTTTTTGGGCTCCATCGCTAGTCGTGACAACTTCTTCGCTCTTTCTTTGCAGATTCTCTTGCGGTGTTTTCATTTTCTTGATCTTTCACCGCTTTCCTTTACCTGCTCATTCTTTTGCGATCGCGACTTTACTCTCATAACAGCTCGGGTTCCAACACAACCCTTCTCCTCAAGATACACATCCGCAGGGAATTCCTCAATTGCATTAATGACCGCGACCACCCTCATCTCGCTTGGTTGCTTCATCAATTTGGACACATCGAACTTGACAACTTCATTGTTCAGCCTGAAGGTCAGTTCGTTTTTCTCTATGTCAACCAAGGCTCTTGCTGTGGCTAGCAATGGTCATCCCAAGATTATGGGAACTTTAAAATCCACTTCGCAATCCAAGATCACAAAGTCGGCCGGGAATATAAGCTTACCAATCTTGACCAGCACATCAGATAATATTCCCACAGGTCGCTTTACCGAACGGTCAGCCATCATTACTCTTATGGACGTGGGTTTAGGAGCTCCCAAACCCAGTTGTTTATAGACAGCTAGCGGCATCAAGTTGATGCTAGCACCCAGATCACACAAGGCTTTCCCGAAGTTGAGCTTCCCAACAGTACAAGGAACAGTGAACGCACCTGGATCTTCCTTCTTTTCGACCAACGATCTAGAGGAAATAGCGCTGCAGTGGTGGAGGTTGTCTTCCGGTTCAAAACTTATCGACCTCTTCTTTGTAATCAAGTCCTTCGTGAACTTGGCATAACCGGGCATTTGTTCCAGCGCTTCGACCAATGGTATGTTTATTGAAATCTGCTTCAGCATGGTCATGAAGTTCAGAAACTTACCATCGTCAGCTTTCTTCTTCAAACGCTGTGGGAAAGGAGGTGGTGGCCGAGGCATCATAGTTGGAGGCTTTTCAGCTTCCTTGCTTTTCTCCGCGGGCTTTGGAGTTTCCTCCTCTACCGCCTCTTCATCATCCGCAACATCACCTTGGGTCTGAATTACCGGATGTGATTCCGGTAATATTTTTCTGCTTCTTGTGGTGATCGCCATACAGCTTGCGTCATTCCTCGGATGAGTCGTGTCACTCGGCAAGGTACCTATCTTCCTTTGGTTCAGAGATGCCGAGATTTGACCCACTTGCTGCTCTAGGTGCTTGATCGCGGTTGAGTGTGACTCCACTACCTGACTCAATGTTTATAACTCAGTCCGCATTGCCTTTACCCCAGAGTCAGTCGATTCCACCTTTAGCAGCATCTTTGCCATCACTTTCTCAAGTTTGGACGTCTCAGCCTCGTTGCCAGCTTTGTCCCGATTACCAGGTGGTATATACAACCCACCTCTATCGGTGTTGTTCCTCCAGTTTCCTTGGTCGCGATCTTTGTAGCCACCTTTCTCATAGTGGTTGTCTCGCTGATAGTTACGACCTTGGTTTCCTTGGCCATTGGCCTGGAAACCCCCCAAGTAATTCGCCTCCTCAGTCTCCATACCTTGGGAACCCACAACTTGTACCTTTTCCATACCTCCTGAGAACAAGTGCTTGGTCAGTAGGTCCAACTGCGTTTTCAGATGCGCCATGTCTTGGTCGCGCTCCTCCTCTTTCCTACGCTGCTCTGCTGACATACCAATGGTATAGGTGCTAGCTGCAACCTCTGAATCTCGTGTATGCCAGGCCCTGTTGCTTCTGGTGAGCCTGTCCAAAGTAGTTGTGGCCTCAACAAAGGTGAGACCCATGAATGCACCACCTGCTGCGTTGTCTAACGTCGGCTTGGTAGCCGAATTCAATGCCCGGTAGAACGTCTGCATTAAAAAAATTTCGGTCAACTGATGGTTCGGGCATTGCGTTATCTTCTTTTTGAATCGCAACCAAGTCTCGTGCAATGCTTCGTGGGGCTGCTGCCTGAAGTTGGTAATCTCGTCCCTCAACTGTATCATCCGAGAGGGAGGAAAGAACCTTTCTAGGAAAGCTCCTCTCAACTCTCCCCAAGTTGCGATAGAGTCGGGGGTCAACTCTGTCAACCACAACGCTGCCTCATCAGACAGAGACAACGGAAACAACCTGAGCCGGATCGCTGTCTGACTCACGCCCGACAGTTCAAACGACTTGCAGATGCCCACGAAATTCATCAGATGCTGGTTTGGATCATCCCCAGCGGCACCTCGGAACACTCCTCTCAAGTTCAACAGCTGGATCATCGTGCTAGTGATGTTGAACTTAGCTGCGGGCGGTAGCTGGATCAAAAATTGGTATGTGCTTTAGTTCTTGATACATTGACTTATTAGGCTCAGTTTTTGACATAATGGTTGTTGCTAAGCTAGTATACAGACTGAATAACTAGTAGTTGATGATGAAATTCAGTATTATATATGTGTGAGGTGCTATAGTTCAGTTCTTACTTTGTGTGTTCAATCTAGAACTTATTCGGTTAGTCTTGATGTTGTCATAGGATAGTTTGGTTAGTAAAGGATCATAGGTCATCTTTATATAGTCACTCAAACCCAATATTGACTGACCAAATAATGCATATAGTCCCTATATCCCTAATTTGAGCCGTAGCCTTTCTTTGATTAGCCGGATTGTCATCCCATCTTATTGAAAGTGAATACCTCTTTTAGATCCAGTCCATCCTTGGACAATAGGCTTTAACTTAGAAAAAGCACCTAAGTTGAGGGTGGATGGCATTGGGAAAAATGAACAGGAAAGTTGGGTAGGAAAAGGAAGGAGCTGAAAAAGAGAAAAGGTGTGGTTGATAACGCCCAAACTACACCTCAAATTAATGAGGCGTAAGCGGTCGTAGTCAAATATAGAACCCAACAGAGGTTGGGGTCGAATCCCACAGAGAATATGGTTCAAATTCAAGTCTTTAGTGAATTATGTGACTAATGGTCAATAGTTTCCGGTAAATAAAGGGGGGGTTCTGTGTGAACAAAAGCAATTAATAATGTGTGAGAATTAATCAATAGGAGAGAATGAACTAGGGACGTGTTCACCATGGCGTTGTAACAATGTCGATTCTAGGCTTAACAGGGTTCTTTCTATATGCGTGTCACGATGTGATTGCGTCAATGGTATCGTCTAAACGTTTCTCAACCAAGTAGACAAATTTACTTTTCAATTCTCTCGAACTTGAAAAGGTGTGCTTTTAGATTTCAATCCTAACATCAAGTAGATTAATCTAGTTACAGCATTAATCTTTAAGACGAGAGTTGGTAGTCTCGAATCCTTGTCGTTAATCAAGTTTTCCCGGTTTTAATCTCTTTACTCAAGCAAATTAAACCTAGGCATGTTCTAATGTTTGCAACCACTAGAAAACGTGACATATTGTATGATTAACAACGTGATAACATGTATATCGAACCCAACGCTACCCGGAATCTATCTTGCTACGTTTACCATGGCTCCCACAACCCTAGTTGTGGGAGTTTTAGTTGTTCATGCTCGAAGAAGAAGAGAAAATAGTTGTATTTATAATAAAGGGAAGAAGAATCTTACAATATAATGAAAACAGTCAATCTTCAAATATCCAAGAACAAGGAAAACCAAGAACTCAAGAACGAATCAAGGACACGAATTCAATAACAAAGAACCGTGTTGTTGTGCTCACAAACGACTAAAAACTCTCTAAAACTATTGGGTGAACGACATCTAAAATAAACCTAAACTAGGGTATTTATAGGAGTCAAAGAAACCAAATCCAAAACGGGTTAGGAATCCTCAACGCGGGCAGCCGTTGGCGCGCCACTGTTTTGGTGTGACGGCCCGGCTGACGGACCGTCACTGCCTTGACGGACCGTCGCCGGAACCGTCACCCTTAGGCAGTGGCTGCCTCCTCCTTGACGGTCACTGTGACGGACCGTCACATGTGTGACGGGCCGTCACTCAGGCCGTCACTCTTAGGCAGAATCTCTTTTTCGCGTATTTCCTTCCGTTTCCATGTTTGTCTCCATTTCCTACAAATATAACATAAAAACATCAAAAACGACGATGGTTGCTTGAAAACATACGATTGTTCTTAGTTAAAAGGAGTTGAAAGTGTCGTAAATTGGCGGCATATCAGTGGTAATATTGGAAAGAAAAAGGAAAATAAAGAAGAAAAATAAAAAAGAGAAAAATTCATAAAATCTAGAATGCATAAAGAAAGTTAGTTAAGTTGGAAATAAAACCACACCTGAACTGAAAATAAAAGAACGGAACGGAAGAAAGGGCTGAGAAGTAAAAAAAAAATGTTCAAGGAGGATTAAATCACTTATCTCAATCAACCATACCCGTTCCCAAACCTACAGTACAAGTCAAATAAAGTCCTATAGTAATCATAATATAAATGTCGTATGACGTAAGCATAGAAAATAAGGTCAAGCCTACGATATGTGTATGTGTATTGTTTGAAATTCTTTGTGAGTGTGAGCGCACTTTGTTTATATTGTCCTAGTTTGACTTGAATATATGTGTGAGGGACGTTCTTTGTTATGCGAGGGCAATAGGGTGGCATTGTCGAATTACTAAGTGTAAAAGTTATGTATCACTAATGTATGCATGGTTTCTTGTCAATAGCATGATGCCATCTTAGATCCTTCAGTGTTAGCTTGAGACTCTCTGAATTCAGCACATCTATTTTAAATAAAAGGGAGGGGTGAACTTCTGACAATGTGTGTTACTAAGTGTTCATGTACTTGTCATAGATTTCCTAGTTTTCCAATTCCTAAGCATCATGTAGTTGAGTCTTGTTTTAGTTGCGTAAAGATTAGAAAATATTCTAAGTTGAGGGTATTGATGTGCCAGGATTTCATGGAACTTTTGATGCTTTAAAACAAGGATTTTGTGAGTTCTTATGTGTTTTTTTGTTAGATATTATGTTCTTTTTGTGTTTGTGATGGAAAACAAGATTCGTGAGAAAAAAATAGAACTTTAAGAAGAAATTAGCTAAGTATGGAACAGTAAAGAGAAATAACAGGCCGTAGTTCTAAACTACAAACCATCTTGTTAGCTGTAAAATAGGATCTGCAAGGAGAAAATCTGAAGGAGAAATTACGGCTCATTTGATGGTCCGTAAATGCAAAGAACAAACCATCTTGTTTATCGTAAACCGTGATTTAGAGGAGTGACATTTTTGAAGAATAAACTATAGCTCATTTGATGGCTTATGAAAGCAAAGAATGGATCATCCTGTCACTCATAGAAAGGGGTTTTGTAAGGGTGAAATTTTGGAGTTTCAGTCTACGGCTATGTCTACAAACTGTAACCTCATATTATGTTTCTGTCCTGTGATTTGTAGATTAAGGTTCTGAGAGAATGGAAAAATAGTCTCAAAACTATGGTTTAAGTCTATGGATCATTGATGTGAATTATGACCCATAGAGTGACTCGTAAATACCTTCAGTTCCTAGCTTAACTCTATAATTTGATAATAGACTCCTAAAGACTATGAATCGTATTTCTGATTTACGGTTTGTAGAACGTTAACACGTCTATGTTTTACTACTCAAGTTAGGATAGAGTTTTATGTTTATAAATACTTTCCTTAGAGTTTCTTTTATTTGTGACTCTTTTTGGGATCAGTTATGCACGCTTTTGAGTCAAGGAACATACATTAATCTTTTTTCTTGATTCTTAGATACTTTGATACTTATTTTGATCGTTAATTGGATCATATACTTTGGTTTTCACTGCTCGTCTCTTGTGAGTATCTTATTATAAATTAATCTAAGTATTATGATCTGATTCTAGAAAGCATGAGTAGCTAAACCCCATAGCTAAGATTATGGGAACCATGATGAATTACCAAAATGTAGGTTTAATAAGACAATGATTCTTGAATGGTGAATTTGCATGTATGTTAATCTTTTCGCTTTGATTGCTTTTTAGCAGTTGCAAACGTTAGAAATCGCCATAAATTTTGACATTCTTAACAAAAGAAGTAATGGTTAGGAAAAGAGATTAACGATAGATATTTGAGGTTTATAACCTTTATCTCATGATTTGAGTTTCACGAGGAAAATCAATTCAAAACCATTGACGAAGATTAAACCTATACACTTAAAGACTGATGAGAGGCTAAAAGTTACGCTTTCAAACGATCATTCGCCTCTCTTTATTTTCTTTATGGAGTCGTCTTGAGCTTAAATGTATTAATTAAACTTTTATTTTGGGTTTTGTTTATGTAGAAATGTTCTTGAGGTTTTTGGATCTTAAACAAGAGAAAAAGGAGAACCAAGGAACAAAAACGAACCAAGGAAGAAGCGACGCTGCAAAGTGACATAAAATAAGCAAAAAATTGGCTAAGAGGTTGTTCCTTGCACCACTTCTGCAAATAAAGCACTAGTGTGGATTTAAGAGTGGTTCTGAATCTCACCTACAAAAGTGCCTTGAGCCACAACACCCAAAGTTGGCAATGGCCTGGATTTAACAAGATCTCCAAAGTTTGAGTTATTCTCCATGCTACGACTTCACTTTTTAGTTGTGGCAAGAGTGGGGGTGAATCCTAACCCGATTTGGTCCTAAGTGTTCCTAAACTCTATATACACGCCCATACACATTTTCTACTACGGAGAACTGATTTTTGGAAGCAAAACCTATGGCAAAGCTCAAGAACAAGTCTAGTTTTATTTCTTTATTTTATTTTTTATTCTTTTCTTGTAAACTCATGAAATCTCTTCTTCCAAAGAGATTCATTAATAGCTAAATCTCTAGTATCTAGGATTGTGACTAAATACATGAAAGTTTATGTGTAATTATCATATTCTTTAGTTTGAATTTCCCTTATTGAGTTATTTATCTTACTTGGCTCTTAATTGTTTGTTAGCTGCATAACCTAGCAAACAATATCTATGGTGAGTAAACTGGACTAGAAATATGGTGTTTACGCATGCAATAAGGGAAGGTATGGCTTACTTGTGAACTCTACAGGGAAGGGGGATGGATTTTCTAACGTGGATAGGAATATACCGATATGTTTTACTAGACCCTGGGGCTACTTAATTGTTCGTGACCCCATATATTACTTTTAAATTTGGAGCCAGTCTTGAAAACTCCTAGAACTCATTTTTGTTTCCACTCAAGTTGTTGAGCCAGTCATAGCAAAAAAAAGGGGTCAATTTTAATAGAGGCTCATAACTCTTGATATTCTATCCAACTAGGTGCCACCTAGATGTACCACACATACTGGAAGTCTACTAGTGGATTGGCATAAAGAGGGACATTGCAGATTTTGTGACTAAGTGTCCAAACTGCCAGCAGGTAATGGTAGAACACTAGAGTTCAGGAGGTATGATGCAGGATATCAACATTTCTACTTGAAAATAGGACGTTATTAATATGGAATTTATCATAGGTTTTCTTTGAAAACAATGACAACATGATTCTATTTGGGTAATAGTAGACAGGATGACTAAGTCAACCCATTTTTTGCCTGTCAATACTACTTATTCAGCCAAGGACTATGCTAGACTCTACATCCATGAGTTAGTCAGATTACATGGGTTCCCTTTGTCTATCATTTCAGATAGGGGTACTCAGTTTACATCTTTATTTTATAAGTCTTTCCCGAAGGTCTTGGTACCCAAGTAGATATCAGCACAACATTTCATCTGCAGATAGATGGACAAGAGGAATGTACTAACTAGACCTTAGAGGACATGTTGAGGTATTGTGTGGTTGACTTCAAAGGTAATTGGGATGATCACTAGCCTCTTATATAATTTTCTTATAATAATAGTTTTCATTGCAGTATTCAAATGGCTCCTTGTGAGGGACTTTATGGGTAGAAATGTAGATCTCCTATTTGTTCATTCGAGGTAGGTGAAGCAATGTTGATAGGGACAGATTCAGTTCATGAGACTATGGAAAAGGTTCAGCTTATTAGAGAAACGTTCAAGACTTCTCAGAGTCGTCAAAAGTCTTACGTAGATTTGAAGAAAAGGGACCTTGAGTTTGGTGTCGATGATTGGGTGTGTTTGAAGGTCTCTCCCATGAAAGGGGTGATTATATTTGGTAAACTTTTAAATCTTAGTCCCCGGTATATTGGCCTCTATAGGATCTTGAGACAGATTGACAAAGTGGCATATGAGTAAGAGCTGCCTGTGGAGTTCGTAGCAGTGCACCTAGTATTTCATGTATCATTGTTGAAGAAATGCCTTGGTGATCCAACACTTGTTGTTCCTTTGGAGAGTTTTGGTGTGAAGGATAGACTTTCTTATGAGCAGGTTCCAGTTGAGATACTTTATAGGTAGGTTCGCAAGTTGAGGAATAAGGAGGTCACATAAGTAAAGGTTTTATGGCAGAACCAGTTGGTTAAGGGAGCTACGTGGGAAGAAGAAGCAGATATAATGGCCAAGTACCCTCATCTATACACTCCTCGCACCGAGGCAGTTTGAGGTAATGATTTTCCTCCTATAGTTACTCTTCTTAGTTCATGTCATTTTTTGTTACTCATACTATCTAAGTATGTGTCCATGCTCTATAAGTTTCACCAGAGTCCCTAGTCATAGTTTGAAATAGTTATCATATTAGTTATTTAGTTTTAGTAATTAGTCAAGCAGTATTAGTAGTTCCCTCCTTTTCAGTCTTACCGTAGTCTTTATTCAAGGATGAAAGATCCCAAGGGGAAATATTATAACACCTTGAATTTCAAACCGACGTCTAGACCAAGACTTAGAGCTGTTTTCTATTGTTTTGAGGCTTTACAATTTGGTCTATGGCCCATGGTGTAGCCCATGAACTGTGGGGCCAATCATTAATTTGGGGCAGAGGACCCTTCAGCCCCTCCAAGACAAAATTATTTGGGTCGCGACTTATGGGAGATATTATGGTCTGTGCACCCACTCGTGGGAAAGGACCAGTGTTATGCCCTGAGACTATCCCCTAGGTGTAACACGGGACTCGAGACCACAAGTGCCCTAAGTTAACCCTTGGTCATAGAATACTCAGATATTCATAAGAAAACATAGCGGAAGAATACTAAATGAAGATAGGAAACCGTAACTAAAGTAGAAACAAGGTCTAAGAAATGCCAAATCCAAACACGGAGTACAAGTCTAGCTATGTCTAAAGCCTCTAAACAGTCATAAAGAATTGATAGGACAAGACCCCAACTAACTCAGAAATTTGAAAGAATGACATGATCGAAATAAGCCTAACACTAGCCCTCAGACAATGTGGACTCACTAACAGAAAATGGATCTCCAGCGCTGTCTAGCCACGAGTCTGACGAAGAGGGCCTAAATCTGCATCACCAAGAGGATGATTTATGTGAGATATGCAAAATTTGAAGTAAACATGCTATACATGCTTTAAAACTGAAATCATTCTATGATAGAAAAGTTGTAATGCAAAGGACTCAATTCAATATCATAGGCAAAATATACTTGAAAACCATAAGTAATAGTAGAAGTTCTGCTATCTGAAAGCAAACAGTCAATGCAATAAATAACCTGAAACTGTTTTTGTGATAGGTTCTCCAACCGACATAGACCATGTGAGCTATATGGAATCCGATGTATCCGCCCCATCGAAAGGACCAAATATACCTTGCGAGGGTATAAAGGCATAACTAGTGTGATGACGGTGTCTGATGCCCACTGAGGGGACTTAAAAACCTATGGTGGCACGTAGTTCTGGGATATACAAAGGGTTGCGTTAAACCCAATCCAACTCGGTGCTCAATACTGCTCTCCAAAAACATACTTATAAAATAATTTATACTTGTGACATATCTAATGCCAATTCTTTTTGAAAATCATAAGGGTATATATAATACCAATGCAATTCACATAGCTTAGGTAGACATATCAAGATGCCAAACCTTTCATAAAACATAACGATATATATAATGTCATGCTATTCATACTTCAAAATCTTTAAAAACTTAGCATAGCCATAATTCAAAACATACTTTTCTTTTTAAATTCATAACCTGAAGAATTAGGCATGCACTTTCATCAATACATAAGGCCATGTTATCTAAACATGCCAATTTCACTTAAAATCATGCAATTCAATGGAATCATAATAGAAATAATCTTTAATGCATGGACTTTTGAAATAAATTAAGGAAACTCAAATAAATCATAGGTAAGTAATGAGAAACCATGAATTGATGCTTCATAACTGAACCCATATGTTTCCGAAACCTAATTTCCGAATCCATCAATCAAAGTAAAAATCAGGGGTTTTGGGCATAAAGGTGAAAGTAATCACTTATTGAAAACCCACATACCTTATTGAAGCTTGCTTGATCTAAGATGAAAAGATATGGAGGCTTGAACTTGGAGCTTGAAGCTTGGAGCTTGAAGTAGTTTTTTCTTCTTTTTGAATAGTATTGCTTAGAATGAGAAGAGTTTAGGATATTAGGGAATATAACCCTACTAAAAATTGTCAAAATGACCTCACATAAGAGTTTAAAGGGTGGGTAATTGTAGCAATACACCTGGGATTTAATTAGAGTAAAGCTATAAAAAATCTGCTTCAGGTTCCACGGGTCCCTTCCACAAACCGTAGAAGTAACCATGGCTCGTGGATTAGAGTCGTGGTTTTTGAGACAAAAGTCAGGCTACAGATGAGTTTCTACGACTCAACAGGACAACCCGTAGAAACTTCTATGAGTCATGGAACCCACTAGTGGTTCTTGGGAAAATCAGTAACCCTCAGTCTGAGTTCTACCAGTTTGTTCCACGACTCGTGGAACCATCCACGGACCGTGAACCCGACTCGTGGTTCTCAGACCTGAGGAATATTTACCGGACTGGATTCAATGGGTCACTTCCATGAATCATAGTTCTATCGATGACTCATGGACTTAACTCGTGATCCTTGGATGTTTCAAAATTTTCAGAGATTCTAAGTTTAAAAGCTGAATCGAATTTTGTGGTGTTACAATATCTCCTTGTTGGGATCATTCGTCCTCGAATAAAGACTAAACAAGGAAATTTGGAGAGAAAACATCCCAACCAAGCAACAAAACATGAATTTCAAGGCTAAACATGAAAACTGAGCTGTTCAACTTAAAACATGATTGAAGTAACTTTGGAAAACATGAATGCACGCTAGGATCATGAGAGAAAATTATGGACTAGAATCGGAGGGACATTCTAATACAGAAACAAATACCTCAAGATGAAACTTTGATTGGAAAGAAAGAGATGAGGGTTCTTGGCTTTCATGGCGTCTTATGCTTCCCAAGTAGCTCCCTCGACTAGCTGATTTATCCAAAGGACCTTCACCAAAAAAACTTCTTTGTTTCCCAACCTCCGAATATGACGATCAAGAATCTCCACGGGAACTTCCTCATAAGTAAGGCTATCCTTCACACTCATATCTTCCAAGGGAACAATCAAGGTCGGATCACCGACACACTTCTTTAACAAAGAAACATGGAAAACTAGATGAACCGCTTCTAAATATGATGGAATATCCAATTCATAAGTAACACTACAAACTCTCCTCAGAATCCGATAAGGACCTATATAGCGGGGACTAACTTTCCCCTTCTGTCCAAATCTCATCACACCTTTCATGGGTGACACTGTTAGAAATACCCAATCATCAACCTCAATCTCCAACTCCCTTATCCTCACATCTATATATGATATATTACGAATCTAAGCGGTCTTCAACCTCTCCCTAATGATCTAAAATTTCACCATAGTCTCATGAACTAAATCTGAACCATTCAAAGGTGCCTCACCTACCTCAAACCAACTAATAGGATATCTATACCTCCGCCCATAAAGTGTGTCATAAGGAGCTATCTGGATGCTAGAATAAAAGTTGTTGTTGTAGGCAAACTCGATACGAGGTAAGTGATCATCCCAATTACCATTGAAATCAATCACATAAGCTCTCAACATATCATCCAAAGTCTGAATAGTACGCTCTTCCTGGCCATCCGTCTGTGGGTGAGAAAAGTTGTGCTAAGCTATACATGAGTACCAAGACCCTTTTGAAATGACATCCAAAACTAGGATGTAATTTGAGTACCTCTATCAAAAATGATAGGCAATGGAACACCATGCAATCTGACTATCTCATAAATGTAGAGCCTGGCATAATTATCTGTTGAATTCGTAATCTTAACAGCCAAGAAGTGGGATGACTTGGTCATCCTGTCGACGATCACCCAAATAGAATCATATTGCCTTTGAGTATGAGGAAAACCAGTAATGAAGTCCATATTGATCGCTTCACACTTCCAAGTAGGAAAAGTAATATCCTGAGTCATACCACTCAGTCGTTGATGCTCTACCTTCACTTGTTGACAGTTGGGACAGTTAGCCACAAAACCTTCTTTGTCTCTCTTTATGCCATTCAACTAATAGAGTTCCCATAGGTCACGGTACATCTTTGTGGCATCGGGGTGAATATAATACCTGGAGCTATGAGCCTCTGTCAAAATCAAGTGTCTCAACCCATCTATATCAAGAAGACACAATAGAACCTTATATCAAAGCAAACCATCTCCCCTCTGGGAGAAAACCTCTACCCTTTAATGGTGGACTGCACCCTTCAATTGGTGCAAAATAGGATCACTGTCTTGCTTTTCTTTCACTTCAGCTAACAAAGATGATTTGGAACCATTCTGAATAATAATACCACCTTCTGTCGAATACATAAGGCAATCTCCCAATCTATCAAGTCAATGAACATCCTTGGCCAATTTCTTCTTTCAGTCCTCAATTGAAGACACACTACCCATATACAATCTACTAAGTACATCCTCTATGACATTGGCCATACCCTGATTGTAAATCACACTCATATCATAATCCTTAAGAAGCTCAAGCCATCTCCTTTGACGAAGATTCAATTCCTTTTGAGTGAACACATTGTTAGACGACTTCCCACTCACACACAAGTGTACGTAGTTGTCCAAGTAATATAGACTAGTTAGTTTAGATATCATAACCAAGAGACTTATGACTTAACAAATATTTTATATTATTCGTATACCGCTAAAATAAACAAGTGTGACAGTAACTAAAGTATGAGTTTTGTAGTAATTAAAGATCTAAAACAAAATAAAAGAACTAAATGCGAGTAAGTAAGGATTTTTGGTTCCAAGTTTAGACAAAATTCCAGGGTTACAACTTCATTACGCAATCATAAGTAGTAGTCACTTGAATCGACTTGTTCGTTCACCTAGTTGTTGATTTTGGGGTTGATTTTACAACTATGGTCTTTCGAGCTTCTAGTTGCCTATCAAAAATAGCATCAGAACTACATCATTGAGCAGGGATGTGACATCTTATTTCGAAAGCATTTATATATCCTCCCATATAAATTAAGCAAGGCGTTCTAGGTATATTTCTATCCTAGTCACTAACCTACCCTTTACATTATAAAAGAGAGGCCTTGTTCCCTATATTCCTCGGTCTATCTTATTGATCCTTCTCCCGAGTTCATAATAAAATTATATATTTATCTTAATAGCGGCGAAGAATCAAAATACTAAACACAGGAATATAAGAACAACTAATGATGGCAGACAAACTAATCAATCCAATATCATACTAAATAATCATGCGTTTGTAGCCGTAATTCAAGAACAAGGGTTCTTAGCTTGTGCTCTTAAAATACGAGAAAACCCTTAGAAAAGACGCACAATGTTCTATTTACAGGGCTTGGGAAATAACCCATTTTCCTTCTTGGATTCAGAATAGGAGAAAGCTGGAAAATCTGTCGGGACAGGGCCTGGCGTGACGCGCCAAGGGTGCGCCTGACTTGGTGAACAGTAGTTTTGGTGATGGAGCATCGCCCCACAAATGCGCTAGGTGTGTCCTTCAGTTGTTTATGGCCTGGGGAAGTGCCTCACCAATGCACCACTACCCGTTTTCTCTCTTTACGTGCTCTCGAGCATTCTGCTACATTTCATCCATGCTTTACTCATCCATTTCATCTTTCAACGGTTAATTTCCCGCAACATTTTACCTGCAAGCATCTAATCATGTGTTTTAGTACAACATATAGAAATTCAACTCAAAAACACACAATATAGTAAGTAATGTTCTTAAAACATAAGGTAAACATGGAAAAAATATGATAAACGGGCATATAAATATGCCCAATATCACCACCCCATACTTAAACCTTTTTTTGTCCTCGAACAACTCAGTATTATCTATGCTAAGATTCACCATTAACACCTAGGGAACTTTCCATCCTCCCTTGCAGGCGGCTAGACAATTTTAATCATGCTTCCGTAGTTCATTTAGCAAGCAATATCCAAACACCCTTTTTAGCTCTAAGATCTTCACTTGATACAACACACCCTCTATAACTGACTTTATATGACAATATCGGGCCAACATGCTCATGCATAAACAATACAAGTACTAACACTACCACATATATGCCATGGGTGCCCTCACAATTTAGTTTTGCCACTATTTTTAATCACACAAAGTTAATTTCAATGGGGAATTTTTGAATTATTAAAGCACTCACTCTCTCAAAAGATGTTTCAAACATATCATAACATACCATAGGCTTGCCCTTAGTGTATAGTGAATTCAACAAAGCAACCACATCCATGGAATCAAAAGGACTTTCGTTTGGTTGTAATGTCGGCTTCGGGACGGATAGGATACTTTTAGGGACAAAGTGACTCTTTTCCCTATTGCACATGACACTACATTTTTGCTCTTTTCTTTATCCTTCTTTCGTAGTTTCTCCTATGTTCACACCTTCCTGCACAACCACTTATTCTATCTACTTTTCTCCATTTCGTTGATGTGTACTTGTTGCTAGCAAAACCTTTTTGTTTCTTCAAATTCTATATTTTTCCTTTTTCTCTTTTTTTCTAACAACAAGCACTTTGCAATTTTTAACCGGCTCCACATCTTTTTTTTACGACATTCACCTCCCCTTTTATCTAACCTTCTCCCTTCTTTTCCCTAAATTTTTAATAACTTTTCAAGTGCCTAGTGCATTAGGGACTTTCGTTTGGACCAAATTCATAGGGTATCAACAAAGTTGATAAGATTATTATGCGTCTTAACAAAGAAGTAGGCTTTAAGGCTCAAAGGGGCTTCACTAGTGGCAATGTCAAGGTGGCACAAACAATCTTAGAAGAAATAAGAAAAATGGTTTTTCAAGAATATGCCTTAATCATATTCTACGAATTACATGCTAGTCAAAGTTCACACACACACGGGGCAAGTTCTAGATGCTACTCTATGCAAGAAAACAATCAAAAACTCACACACATGGAACATGATGCATATATAGGAAGGTTACACTTGCATGCTCACACACAAACACATTGAGTGAATTTACACAATTAAGCCTATTTCCTTCATTTTTCGAGTCTAATTAAAGAGCCTGTGTGTCTCTCATGAAGTTCTCACTCACTTGTATGACTGCGCATGAACTACCCATGATGTCTAGCTAAAACTTCAAGTGGGATTTCAATGTTCCGAAGGCAAGGCTCCTAATCCTACAATTTTATGACTAATTTTCCCTCAAGATGTTCGTCATCCATCAATCATCTGGACAAGTAATTACTACTATGACTAACCTAAAAAAAACTACCCAGTTCAAAGGGACTATCCTCAGGAAAAAAACCAATAACAAAAGCCAAGGAACTCAACCTAAAAAAAAATAAAAACAAACCTAACTAAGCATACCACCAACCATTCTCTTTAACAGCAAAAACAATCACATAATGCTCACAACACTCAAGATTTAGCAATGAAAATCATAGGAAGTCTCTTCTCCACCCCAAACTTAAACATAGAACTTTTCTCAGTACTTCAAATAAGTACAAAAGTAAAGAGTAAGAGAAGGAACTCCATGGGCGTCTAGGTGTTGTTCTCATCATCATCAGGAATGAATTCCTAATCCTGCTCAATTGTAGTATCATCAACCACCATCAAAGCAGTACAAGCATCATCGACCTCATCATCCTCATCATCATCAGTGTCATGTACAATCAGTTCATCATCATCCAAGGGCTCTTAGAATGCCAAACCCATTTTGCACATATACATTACACTGTCAGTCAATGGGTACCGATCACTCAGGGCAGTCATCTCTTCCTCGGTCGCTGGTCAACTGCCAATTCTCAACTGTAGCTCTGCCATCCCATACATTCTGCCCATCCAATTGTCATCCCGTGGCTACCGGTCAGCACTAGAGAGTACTGGACCATGGGAAGTGTCCTGTGGCTTAGTCTTTGTAACATCAACCAATTGACTCACCAGGTAAGGGACTTGGGGCGGGCACATGTCATGAATTTCCTCTTCAACATCCTCTTTCCTTATGAAGTGGGTCACCAATCCCTCATAGCAAAAATGCCACCTTTTGTTGTTCTGGAACTTCATAATGTTATGCCTTAGCACTGAAGCCACATTAATTGGGATTCCTTTCATGATCATGTATACCAACACCACCATATATTTAGTTACCTCGGATGTGTATTTGCATGGTAGAATGGTGCTACATACGATTTTCAGACATACTCTCACCTCTTGATTGAAATAAGCATAATGCCAGGTGGAATGTCGCCCAATGTTCTTACTTCTCTCCCAATGTGCCATCAAATTTACTATATAAAGTGTGTGGCATATGTCTCGGTATGGTGCCGCTTCTTTCATCTCCAAGTAAGGTACGAAATCAACATGTGGCATTCCTAAAAATTCATTCAGAACCTGTGTGGTGAACCAAATCACCTTTCCTCGAACTTCTAATTTTTGGCTTCTACCTTCACCTGTTTGCCCGTTTGCATAAAATTCCCTTACCATAGTAAAGTTGCACTCTTCTTTATCCTAGAAGATGTATTGAATTCCCAATCTGTAGACCATCGCATGAATTTGGGGGAATTCTGTCTGCAAACGTGCTTCATCCACATGGTCATATCTCAGGTACTTAGCTTCTATTTGAGACTCAAACTAATCGATCCCCTGAATCCATATTGTTCTTTTCCCGAACATTTGCGGGGGGTGCCCGTTGGATCAAAGGAGCTGCTATCCCAGATGATTCACCTTTTCAGGATCTTTTGCTTCCCATTCTTTCTGTAGCAGGCTTCTTTCCTCGTGGAGGCATTGTACCTATAATACACAATTTAAACAATTCAGCCCAGCACAATCAACACTAGATAAATTAACGTTTTGATAGGGTCATAACAACCCCACACTTATTTTTCTTGCATGGTGTCTATAGGTTGATGACATGAGTTACTTAGACTTCCCTCTTTTAATAAAATTTTGTTTTCATTATCCTATGAAACCATATCAACCAACCAATTCCCATAATTACATTCCAAATAATTCTCATGTATTCACTACCCAATTTCAAGATTATACACTATTCATAGCCATAACTTTACTCAATATATTACAAATTCACCATTTTTCTTGAAGTTTTAGAGTGACCCATCTTCTCCTACTACTTACTTTGCTTTTCACATATAAAGATTCATCAATAAAACAGGAGAAAAATTTGAAATCCACCATTACTAGTGCATATACGAAAGATAATCTTCTTTTAAGAGTTCAAGCATTCATCAATGGTGGAAAAAGTTTTAGTTCTTCCAACAAGATAAAATAAGTCTACACCTACAAATCTTGATAATGGAAAACATAAATAAGAATTAGGGAGTGATAGACAGTAAACGAATATCTTTCAGAAATTATGGAGGAAGCTTAAGCTTGAGAGGAGAAACAATAGAGGGAGAAGAAGAATTTTAGAGAGAAAGAGGGAGTGGGGCAGCGCGCCAAGATATAGAATGAAGAGGAAAATAGGAAAATTAGGGGTTTTAAAGAGTAGGGACTTAAGATTTTTGGGTCTCGGGTCAGTTGACCCTTGACCCACTCCATTATTCATTTGCTTAAATCCCTGGGAAGGGGGTTGGGGAGGTTCTCCAGTGATGAACCATGTTGCCCCTCCAGTAGTTTGCCCGTTGGGGTGATGCACCTCGAAGGCACCATCCTAGAAATTTGCCTGGGGCGAAGTGCCAGTGGTGTAACAAGTCAGGCACTCGGAGGTTTTTCGCCTGGGGTGACGCACTAAGAAGGCGCCAAGCTGGGTTCACACTTGGGGCAGTGCGCCAGTGTTGTGCCACGGTGCCCTTTCTGTAGTTTGGTCCTAGGGGCGACACGCAAGTGTTACGCCAAACCCTAGAGATGCGATTTTTTTCATACTTACCTTCCCCTATGTCATCCTTAGCTCGTATTTTCCCTTTCCTTCCTCAAAAACAAAAAACCATTAGAAAAACGATGGGGTGCCTCCCACTTAGCACCTTAGCTTTGGTCGTGGCATGACTCATATTTTTGTATTTTTGTTATTTATGTCCTAAACTATTACAATACATTCGTTGTTTGCCTTTCATGCAGCACCTGATTTAACATTGCGGCACGACGCACCTCAAAAATTACTCATCTGATAAGGTGATTGAGGTCTTCTCCCTGTCCACATGTTAAGCCCAATAATGCTTCACTTTTTGCTCGTTAACCAAGATCGTACCCATTTTGTCAACCCTCCAGAGCTCAACTGTGCCATGTGGTGTCATCCTTACTGCCTCAAATGGTCAAGACCACTTAGACATAAGCTTTCCAGGGAAAAGCTTTAGTCTTGAACTGAATAGGAGGACTCTTTGACCAGGTTCAAACAAGCATGTGCTTGTCGTGCCACCTCTTTGTCTTTTCCTTGTAGCTTGGAATTCTCATATGCCTTCAACCTAAACTCATCAAGTTAATTAAGCTACAACTGTCACTTCCGCCCCGCTAGCTCTTCATCCAGATTCAACTTCTTTATAGCCTAATAGGCTTGGTGTTCCAACTCTACCAGCAGATGAGAAGCCTTACCATATACAAGCCGATACGGAGAAGCTCCTATGGGTGTTATATATGTAGTTCGATATGCCCATAGAGCATCATGAAGCTTCTCAGCCCAATCCTTCCTTTACGCATTCATAGTCTTCTCTAAAATCTGCTTCACTTCACAATTCAATACCTTAACCTGCCCACTAGTTTGGGGATGATATGCAGTAGAAACCTTGTGACGCACCCCATACATAGCCAATAATTTTTTGAATCAGTTATTAATAAAGTGAGTTCCACCATCACTAATTATAGCTCGTGGAGTACTGAATCTCATGAATATAATCTTCTTGACAAACTTTACCACCACTTTTGCATTATTGGTAGGAAGAGCTACACCCTATACCCACTTAGACATATAATCCACCGCAACAAGTATGTACTTGCTACCAAAAGAAAGTGGGAAGGGTCCCATGAAGTCAATCCCCTATACGTCAAATATTTCTACCTCCAGGATATTCTGTAAAGGCATCTCATGCCTTCTAGAAATAGCTCAAGTCCTTTTGAACTGATCAAATCCTTTGATGAAAGCTGCCATATCCTTGAATATCATAGGCCAATAGAAGACCAACTGTAACACCTTATATGCTCTGTGGTCTCCTCTATGATGTCCCCCATAAGGAGAAGAATGAAAACTATCTAAGATCTCCCTCACATGATTTTCCAGAATACATCTTCTAGTAATTTGATCCAGACCTTGTTTGAACAAGTAGGGCTCGTCCCATATATAAAATCGATAGTGATGATATAACTTTTTCTTTTGTTGAGTAGTGGCTTCCGGGTGGTACACTCCACTAACCACTAAGTTGATAATATCAGCATACCACGATAGCTCAACAACACTTAAAACTAGGAGTTTTTCATCTAGAAACACCTCTATGATATGCCCTTCATTAGGCACATGAGACAAATCTTCAAGTCTTGACAAATGATCCACTACTTGGTTCTCTGTGCCTTTTCGATCCCTTATCTCCAAATCAAACTCTTGAAGCAGCAAAATCCACCTAAAAAGTCTTGGCTTTGCATCCTTCTTGCTAAATAAGTAACGAATTACAGCATGATCCTTATATACAATCACTTTCATCTCCACAAGATAGGAGCAAAATTTGTCAAAAGCAAAGACTAAAGCCAACATCTCTTTCTCCGTGACTGTGTAGTTTGTCTGAGCCGCGTCTAGTGTCTTACTAGCATAATAGATAGAATGAAATACGTTGTCGACTCTCTGACCCAAATCAGCTCCTACCTCAAAATCACTGGCATCACACATAAGCTCGAAGGGTAGCTCCCATTTTGGTGCAATCAAAATAGGAGCTTCAATCAAGCATTTCTTCAAATTCTCAAACGCCTTCACATAGTGAGCACCGAATTCATACTTCACATCTTTCTTAAGAAACTTGCACATTGGTATGGATATATTGGAGAAGTCTTTAATGAAGCATTTGTAGAAGCCGGCATGGCCAAGAAAGCTATGAAAACCACTCACAGAGACTAGAGATGGTAGTTTCTCAATAAACTCTATCTTCGCGCGAACTACTTCTAACCCCATTTTTGATACTTTATGGCTAAGGACAATGCCTTCTACGAACAAAAAGTGACACTTATCCCAATTAAGCACTAGATTCCTCTCCTCGCATCTTGCCAATATTCTATCTAGATTCTGAAGACAAACATCAAATGAATTCCCAAACACTGAGAAGTCATCCATAAATACTTCAACAATCTCCTCCACCATGTCAGAAATAACAGTCATCATACACCTCTAAAATGTAGCTGACGCATTACAGATCCCAAAGGGCATATGCTTGAAAGCATATGTGCCATAAAGACAGGTAAACATCATCTTCTCTTGATCATCTAGTGCTATGGCTATTTGATTGTAGCCATAATATCCATCTAAGAAGCAAAAGTACTCCTGGCCAGCTAACCTGTCCAACATCTGATCAATGAATGGAATGGGATAGTGATATTTTTGGGTGGCTAAATTTATTCTTTTAATCTATGCAAATCCTCCACCCAGTGACTGTACATATTGGAATCAGCTGGTCCTTTTAATTTGTTATCACAGTCATCCCACCTTTATTTAGGACACATTGAACCAGACTTCCCATTTGCTATCTGAGATTGGGAACACAATATCTGAGTCACTTGATCACCTCTTTCCGCACCACATCCTTCATGGGAGGGTTCAATATACTCTGATGCTATGCATAGGCTTATACCCTTCCTCTATGTAGATCTTATGCATGCAAAGAGACAGACTTATCCCATGAATATCATCCATCTGCCACCCAATTACTCTCTTCCTCTTTCTAAGTACTGCTAGAGCCTCTTTTACTTGTGCTTCATTTAATACAGCTGTGAGAATTACCAGAAGTGTATCATCTTCTCCCAAGTATGCATACTTTAGATGAGGTGGGAGTGGTTTCATCTCCAACTTTGGGGCCTCTTCAATAGATGCCTTTGGGAGGGGGTCCCAAAGGTCAATTAAAAGGCTCAAAATATGTATACTAGACAACACACAAGCTATTTCCAAGCATTGAACCATTTCATGTGTCACTCCATCTCCATACAAGTGTGTCCCTTTGAGAGCCCTCTACAATGGATCTTTGGATGTTATGAGCGATATCCCTGATTCTATATCCACTACAGTAATAGCCGATAAGTCCTCATATAATGAAGGCAACTTCATTGCCTTAAAAACATTGAAGACTTCTACCTTGTCATGTGCTCTCATAGTGAGTTTCCCTACTACAACATCTATCAATGCTCTGCCTGTAGCCAATAATAGACGTCCCAAAATAAATGGAACTTCCGGGTCTGGTTCGAAATCTAAGATCACAAAATCCATCAAAAAAATCAACGATCCAATCTGCACTAATACATCTTCAATTATGCCCTCAAGTCTAGCCAAAGGTATGCCTACCAACTGCAGAACAATTATTGTGGGGTGAGGACTACCCAATCCTATATTTTTGAAAACAGAAGATGGCATTAGGTTGATAATTGCCCCAAGATCTCATAGTTCTCGTGCTATAACTTTCTAGCCTATGGTGATCTCAATAGTGAAACTTTCGAGATCCTTCAGTTCTGTAGGTAACCTATTCTGAATTTGAGATGTGCATACTTCTGTGAGCGCGACTATGGAATATTCCATCAACCTATTCATATTTTCCACAATGTCTTTGATATACTTTTCATACTTTGGGACTCCCTGAAGAACATTTATGAGGAGGAGAATAAGGTGTACCTGCCTCAAGAGGTCAAGAAATTTCTTAAAATCAGCCTCCTCTATCTGTTTGATCAACTTTTGTGGGAACAGTGGAAGAGGATTCACAATAATTTCATCTTCTTTCACCTATTTCTCTGCCCTAGCTTTAGCCTTTCCGATTGCAACTTCAACTACCTTGGGATACGCTTTCTTTAGCACCAGCTCTTCCAGTTCTCGCCCACTTTGGGTAGTGATTGCATTCACCTGCTTAGGATTTGGGTCAGTATCACCTGGAAGACCACCCTGAGGTCTCATATTTTGTGCTCCGGCTAGCTGACCCACTTGCTATTCTAAGTTTCGGATGGCAGTTTGTTGATCTTTCATCTCCACTTCATAACTATCTTGGCTTTCCATGATCGTCTTCAGTATATCTTCTATGTTGCTAGGCAAGGCCACAAACTTATTATTCCCAGCAAACTATTGATTCTGACCTTCGTTCCTGAATTGATTCTGGCTTTGGTTATTTCCAAATGATAGATTATTCCTCAAGTTTACATTTTATACATTGCCAAAATTATGATTTCCACCACTTTGAGCATACCCCATAAAATTCACAAAATCTGAATTTGCTGAACAACCTTCCGATAGATGGTCCTCACCATAAGTCTCGCAAACTTGATGAGCTACAGGCTGTACTTAATTCACTTGTGCCTGACTCTTCCCAAGAGCTAACTTGTTGAGGACCATAGCTATATTGCTCATCTAATGTGCCATTGATTCCACCTTGGCAAATAAAGTTGTGTTGGAATCTACCTCAAACAACCCGGCAACCTTCTTAAGTGTGGCTTTGTTGGTGTTTGTGTTCCATTCTTGATTAATCTGCGCCATCCTTTGCAACAAAGAGTACAACTGATCATACGTCTTCTCTAGTGCTTGCCCATCTACTGCACAATCTAGTAAAATCTTCGAACAAGAATCAAACCCTTCAATGAATGTGTGAACCAACTCCTTGTTTGTCTGTTGATCATGAGGACAGTCCATAAGGAGGGACTTAAATCTCTTCCAAACTTGGTAGAGATTCTCACCATCTTTCTGTATGAAACTCAATATCTCGCTTCTCAGCTTGGCTGTCTTCCCAGATGGAAAAAAACGTATCAAGAATTTTTGGGCCAAATCATTCCACGAAGTGATGGAGTTCGGCGACACATCTTTAAACCATCTCCTTGCTTCCCCAAGTAGAGAAAATGGAAACAGTGTTAATCTAACATAGTCTTTTGCGACCCCAATTGGTATGAGTGTATCACTGATTTCTAGAAATTTTTGGATATGCTGTTGCGGGTCCTCATTTGGTAAGCCTGTGAACTAACCATTGGTATGCAAGAGTTGCACCATATTCTGCTTAAGTTCAAAATGACCACCTGGCACGGGTTTCTTAATGATGTTGGTGACATTAGTCACGAGTGGGATTGCCACATCATGCACTGGCCTTGGTGCTGCCATTTCTATGGGAACAACTTCTGGTTGTTCAACTAACTTGATTGTATTCTCAACCACCTCCTGAAACTTGATAGGATAAAGTGTTGTAGCCCCTCTCCTTTGGTTAAATGGTCGTTCAGGTTCAGGGTATGGTTCCACTAAGTCTTTCGTCCCTACCAGTTGGTTGACAATTCAAAGTTTGTACCTGCAGATTTTACAAAAGCTAAGATCAAGTTGTCAATACTTGAATAATAAAGTTGTATAAGAAATTTAGAAATTTTCTAATTTATATGTCCCTGTCAATGATGCCAAAAACATGTTAGGCGACTTTCCACTCACACGCAAGTGTACGTGGTCGTCCAAATAATATAGACTGGTTAGTCTGGATATCATACCCAAAAGACTTATGACTTAACAAATACTCTAGATTATTCGTATACTGCTAAAATAAACAAGTATGACAGTAAATAAAGTATGAGTTTTCTGGTAATTAAAGATCTAAAACAAAATGACAGAAATAAATGTGAGTAAATAAAGATTTTTGGTTCCAAGTTTAGAGAGAATTCCAGGGTTACAGCTTTATTACGCAATCATAAGTAGTAGTCACTTGAATTGACTTGTTCGTTCACCTAGTTGTTGATTTCGGGGTTGATTTTGCAACTATGGTCTTCCGAACTTCTAGTTGCCAATCCAAAATAGCATCACAACTACATCGTTGAGTGGGGATATGACATATTTTTTCGAAAGCATTTATATATCCTCCCGTATAAACCATGCAAGGCATTCTAGGTATATTCCTATCCTAGTCGCTAACCTACCCTTTACGTTACAAATGAGAGGCCTTGCTCCCTATATTCCTCGGTCTATCTTGTTAATCCTTCTCCCGAGTTCACAACAAAATTATATGTTTATCTCAATGGCGGCCAAGCATCAAAATACTAAACACATGAATATAAGAACAACTAATGATGGCAAATGAACTAATCAATCCAATATCATACTAAATAATCACGTGTTTGTAGCCGTAACCCTAGAACAAGGGTACTTAGTCACTCATGCAAATCAAAAACATAAATAACAATGTTTTCATCCAAAGTTATGGCTAAGAAAGAGAAGAAGAAAAGAAACCTAATGATGAATTCTATTCTCTGCCTTGTGCTCTCAAAATATGATGGAACCTTTACAAAAGACGCACAATGTTCTATTTATAGGGATTGGGAAAAAACCCTTTTTCCTTCTTGGAGTCAGAATAGGAGAAAGTTGGAAAATCTGTTGGAATAGGGTCTGGCGTGACGCGCCAAGGGTGCGCCAAACTTGGCACACAACAGTTTTTGTGATGGGGCGTCACCCCACCAATGCGCTAGGTATGGCCTTCAGTTGTTTATTGCCTGTGACAGCGCCTCACCAAAGCGCCACTTCCCTTTTTCTCTCTTTACGTGCTCCCGAGCATTTCTCTATGTTACATCAATGCTTTACTTGTCCATTTCATCTTTCAATGGTTAATTTCCCACGTTATTTTATCTGCAAGCATCTAATCATGTGTCTTAGTACAACATATAGCAATTCAACTCAAAACACATAATATATAGTAAGTAATGTTGTTAAAACATAAGGTAAACATGGGTAAAATACGATAAACGAGCATATAAATATCACCAAGATTAAACATACTGAAGAATCTTATGATCGGTGAATACATCTACATGAACACCATATAAGTAGTGTCTCAAAATCTTCAAAGCAAAAACCACAGTCGCTAACTCAAGATCATGAGTAGGGTAGTTGTTCTCATGAATCTTAAGTTGTCTCGAAGCATAAGCAATCACCTTACCATGCTGCATCAACACACAACCCAAACTAAACCTAAAAGCATCACAATACACAACAAAGTCATCTAGGCCCTCGGGTAGAGCAACACTAGGGTTGTGGTCAATCTATTCTTCAATTCCTGAAAGTTCTTCTCAGAAAGATCAGACCATTGATATTTTACCTTCTTCTGAGTCAACCGAATCGATGGGGCAGCAATGGAAGACAACCCCTACACAAATCTCCTGTAGTAACTAGAATTAACTTAGCCAGTTCTAGGCCAGTTCTTTACTGCCTCAATCTTTTGAGAATTAACTCGAATACCATCTCTAGTCACAATATGACCCAGAAAAGCAACAGACTGCATCAAAAACTCACACTTGCTAAACTTAGTAAATAACTGTCGATCCTTGAGAGTTCTCAAGACCACTCTCAAATGGTCTGTATGCTCCTCTTTACTCCATGAATAGATAAGAATATCATCAAATGAAAACAATCACAAACATATCCAAATACTATTTGAACACATTATTCATCAAATCCATAAAAGTTGTGGGAGCATTTGTTAGATCAAAAGACATAACCATAAATTAATAATGACCATACCAAGTTATGAAGGTAGTCTTTGGAATATCACACTCTCTAACATGAAGTTGATGATAACAGCATCTAAGGTCGGTCTTGGAGAAGTAGTTGGCACCCTAAAACTGATCGAACAAGTCATAAATCTTAGGAATAGGATACTTATTCTTGTTTGTGACCTTGTTCAACTGATGGTAGTCGATGCACATTCTGAGGAAACTATTTTTCTTTCACACGAATAAGACTGGAGCACCCCATAGAGAGATATTGGGTCGAATAAAAACCTTATCAAGGAGGTCTTTCAACTGCTCCTTCAATTTCTTAAGCTCTGCACGAGCCATTCTATAGGGAGGAATAGAGATAGGATGCGTATCTGGAAGAAGATCTATGCCAAAGTCAATCTCACATTCGAGAAGGACTCCAGGAAAATCTTCGGGGAATACTTCTAGAAACTCATTCACAATAGGAACTGACTGAACAGATGGGGTTTTGGACTCCATTTCCATAACCCAAACTATATTATAAACATAACCCTTAGAAATTATTTTCCTAGCCTTGAGATAAGATATGAAATGATCCTTCAAGGATGGAGGACTACCTTGCCACTCTAAGACAGGTTCACTTGGGAACTTGAAACTAACAACTCGAGTACGAAAATAAACTAAGGCATAACATGCATACAACTAATCCATACCAAGAATAACTTCAAAATTGGTCATCTCCAATTCAACTAAAGCCGCTGAAGTGACTCTGTGAAGGATTGAGATAGGAAAATTTTAGTAGATTATTTTGGCTAGGACTTACTCACCAATAGGAGTAGAAACACAAAAGAGTTATAAGAGATGATCAAGACTAATCTCAATCTTGCAAGCAACATAAGGTGTCACAAAAGATAAGGAGGCACCGGGGTTTAATAAAGCATACACATTGAGAGACAAGACTTTCAACCTACCAGTAATAATGTCCAGTGAACTCTCCTTGTCCTGGCGAGAGAATATGGCATAAAGGCGGTTCTAGAACTAACCACCAAAACTAGAAGCAATGCCCTGCTGGGCCTGTCGACCTTCTGGGGCTGCTGGGGAAGATTGAGCCCTGCTACCTCCCTGTCCCTTCTTAGATGAAGGTAAATCCTTAATTCGGTATCTAACCTGACCACACCCAAAACATCCGTCTCTACTAGCTAAACACTCACAGGGGTGACTTCTACCATATTTGTTTCAAGAACGGTAAGGAGTCCCCTTTGCAACACTTCCCTTTGAATAGGAATCAGATCCTCTACCAGTCTGATCATGAAAAGGCCTGGGGGGCTGAGTAGGAGCACTAACTGAAGAATTAATGGGCCCTGATGATTTCTTCCAAAATGAAGAGCGAAGTCTGCCTCCGGACCTCTGATGGCTAAAACGTGAACTCTCTGATCTAACCTTCTTGTTCTGCCTTGCGATCTCCCTCAACATGTCTCCCTCGATCTGTTGGGCATGAGTCATAAGTCAAGAAATATCCATGTCGCCCTAACTCATCACAGACTTACACTCCTTCTTTACCAAATCTGACACTCTATAAACATACTTACTCATCTCATCTCACGAGTCATCCACCATGTACGGAGCATACCTAGAAAGCTAGGTGAACTTCAATTCGTACTCCTGAATCGACTTAGAACCTTGCCTCAAATTCATGAACTCTTTGGCCTTAGCTTGCCTCAATTCTCTTGGGAAGAACCGGTCAAGAAAAGCCCTCTAAAAGCTTTCCTAAGTCATAGGGACCACATCCCTAGCCCTAACAGTTTTCCACTGAGAGAACCAAATATGAGCCACATTATTGAGTTGATAGGAAGCTAGCTCAATAACATAAACTCCAATCACTTGCATTACACCAAAGATATTCTTTACCTCATCTAAGAAATTTTGTGGATCCTCAAAAACATTCGAACCCCAGAACTCAGGTAGGTTCATGCAAATGAAATCTCGAACTAGGGCCACTACTCCATCTTAGGGGTGCACGGGGATAGGAGCATGTTGATTGGCCTGAGCGGCCATAGTCTGAGCTAGCATGTGAATGACATTTTTTAACTTCACATTTGTGACCTCGGGGTCTAGAATCTGAGGATCAACATTTTTGGAGGCTGTGTGAGACATGGAACAGCAAAGAGGCACAATCTGGAATGCATAAATAATAGATTAAAGAAGTAATAAGGTTAAACTCTATCGCATGATATTTATCCTGAAAGAAGTGAAGTTTTTCCTAAGACATGTCTTAGCTTCCCTCTCATAAGTGTGGCGCGCTTCACACACATGAAAGAGACTCTACTCGATGTGGCTTTCAGACACCCTAGGACTCTTGAACTTGAGGCTCTGATACCAAGTTTGTCACGCCTCGAGACTACCCCCTAGGCGTAACACAGGATCCGGGACGATAAGTGCCCAAAGTTAACCCTTGGTCATAGCATACTCATATATTCATAAGAAAGCATAGAAGAATCATATTAAATGAAGATAGGAAACAATAACTAAAGTAGAAACAAGGTCTAAGAAGTGACAAATCCAAACACGGAGTACAAGTCTAGCTATGTCTGAAGCCTCTAAACTATCATAAAGAGTTGATGGTACAAGACTCCAACAAACTCAAAAATTGAAAAGAATGACATGACAGAAATAATCCTAACACTAGCCCTTGGACAATGAGGACTAACCAATATAAAATGGATGTCCGACGATGTTTCACCACAAGTCTGATAAAGAGGTCCTGAATCTGCATCATCAAAAGGATGCAACAAAGATATGCGTCAGTACTATAGGATGTACTGAATATGTGAGATATGAAAAATCTGAAGTAAACATGCTATACATGCTTTAAAACTAAAATCATACTATGATAGAAAAATCTGGAATGCAAAGGACTCAATGCAATATCATAGGCAAAATATCCTTGAAAACCATAAGTAATAGTAGAAGTTCTGAAATCTGAAAGCAAAGAGTCAATGCAATAAATAACCAGAAACTATTTTTATGGGAGGTTCTCTAACCGACATTGACCATGTGTGCTATATGGAATCTGATGTATCCACCCCATCAAACGGACCCAATATACCTTGCCAAGGTATAAAGGCATAAGTAGTGTGATCATGGTGTCTGATACCTATTGAGGGGACTTAAAAACCTTTAGTGTCATATAGTTCTTGGATATACAAACAGGTACGCTAAACTCAATCCAACTCGGTGCTCAATATTACTCCCAAAACATACTTATAGCTCAATTTATACTTGTGACATATCTAATGCCAAATATGTTTGAAAAGCATAAGGGTATATCTAATACCCATGCAATTCACATAGCTTAGGTAGACATATCTAGATGTCAAACCTTTCATAAAACATAAGGACATATCTAATGTCATGCAATTTATACTTCAAAATCCTTAAAAACTTAGCATAGCCATAATTCAAAACAAACTTTTCTTTATAAATTCATAACTTGAAGAATTAGGCATGCATTTTCATCAATACATAAGGCCATGTTATCTAAACATTACAATTTTCACTTTAAATCATGCAATTCAATGGAATCATACTAAAAATCATCTTTAATGCATGGGCTTTTGAAATTAATGAAGGAACCTCAAATAAATCATAGATAAGAAATGAGAAACCATGAATTGATGCTTTAAAACTAAACCCATAAGTTTTTCCAAAATTAGGTAATAACCCTAATTTCACTAATCCATAAATCAAAGTAAAAATAAAGGGTTTTGGGAATATGGTTTAAAGGAATATCCCTTATTGAATACCCAAATACCTTATTGAATCTTGCTTGATCTAAGATGAAAAGATATGGAGGCTTGAACTTGGAGTTTGAGACTTGGAACTTGAAGGAGTTCTTTCTTCTTTTGGAATGGAATTGCTTAGAATTAGAAGAGTTTAGACGATTAGGGAATAAAACCCTACTAAATATTTTCAAATGACCTCACTTAAGAGTTAAAAGGGTGGGTAATTATAGAAATACCCCTGGGATTTAATTAGAGAAAAGATATTAAAAATCTCGACTTCAGGTTCCAGGGTCCCTTCCACGAACCGTAGTAGTAACCACAACTCATAGATTGGAGTCATGATTTTTGAGCCAAAATTCATGCTGCGGATGAGTTTCTACAACTCAATAGAACGACCTGTAAAAACTTCTATGAGTCATGGAACCCACTCGTGTTTCCTGGGAAAATTAACAACCCTCAGTCTGAGTTCCATGAGTTAGTTCTATGACTTGTGGAACCATCAACGGACCATGAACTCGACTCATGGTTCTCAGACCTAAGGAAGATCTATAGGACTGGATTCAGGGGTCATTTTCACGATTCGTGGTTCTATCCACAGCTCATGGACTTGACTCGTGATCCCTGGGAGTTTCAGAATTTTCAGAGATTCTAAGTTTAAAAGCTGAATCGAATTCTTAGGTGTTACAACCAGAGACTTCAAAGTCTCTTAATAAAATCAATGAGTCACTTCATGGCTCATGGGCCACTTCACAGACCGTGAGGTGAGCCATCCAACAAAAATTCGACATATTTTAAATTGTTAAGTTAGGGGTAGTTTGGTCCTTTCCTTACCTTAGGGCCTTTTTCCCACATTGTTTTAACTTATTTTATGGGGGATTAAAGGGAAAATCAGTCGACTAATCCCTTATTCTCACAATTTACAATTTCTTAATTCAGAAAAGAAAGAATGAAGAACGTTCTTAGATTTCTAGCTTAGGGTTCTTCTCTCAAGTCTCCAATCCAATCTCTAGTTCAGGATTCTTCAGTAATTAGGTATGTAGGTGTTCAGTAAGGTTTTCTTTCACCCTTACACCAAAAAGTTCATATTTTCAGTATAATTTTTCATGACTTCTGATCTAAGGTTTATACATAATTATGCATAATCTTGAAAATTTTGTTTCCTTATGATATTTTATGATTATGGTTCTTGTTCAAAATGTATTTGCATGATTTTCTCGTAGTTACAACTCAGTTACAATACTACTTGAACAATTTTGCATGACTTGACATATTTTAGCCTTTTTAGTACATTTTGGCATGTTATAAACACATGATCTCACAATTCAGTAAATTTAGCATGATTAGTTCAGTATTCTAGAACTTTCGTAAAAATAGTAAATTTAAGCTAGTTCATTCTTTATTTTAAGACCAAAATTTTTACTTAGATATGAGTAGCTAGCATATTTTTAGAGTAGTACTTAGCACCGAGTGGATAAGGGTTTCAGATAACCCATTTGCCAGACCTATGTTGCCACCGTAGGATAAAGGGTCATCACCAGCTGAGATCAACACCTTTATCCTAACGGGCTCGATTAGTGAAATCATGCTAGAAAGGTTCTATACTTTTGGCCATATAGAGGACCCTCCCAATTGGTGTTATACGTTAGGCTCCATGTTGTTCATATAGTTTATGTCAGTTGTAAGAATCTCCCCAGTATTAGTTTTTACTTATGTTAAATATCATGATCTCATAATTTTACAGTTCAGCCATGTTTTATACTCATATAGTGAAAGACTTATGTTTTACAGCTTTCACTTATGCATTCCCAAATGCTTACCCTATGATTTTAAAGTTATTAGCGTAATCTCACATGATAAGTACATTTAGTAGTACTGACCATATACTTTCTCTTGTGTTGTATTTTTTCATGATGTTGATTCAGGTGCTAGTTCTCGGACTTGTGACTAGTAAGCTCAGCAGGATTCCTAGCCATCTTTGTGAGTCCTCGTCATTCAAGGATATTTGGATCTTTAGATTTGTTTAGTTATTTCAGTCTTTCATTTCAGATGCTTTGGAGTTAGTTGGGGTCTTGTCTCAGTAACTCATCCTTATTTAGTAGTAGAGGCTTTCAAACGTAGTCATACTTTTTGTAGTTGTTGGTTTTTCTCAGAAGTTTTTACGTTTAGAAACTCAGCTATAAATTTTTAGTTTTGTCCTTTTCCTATGGTTTAAGCTTTTGCTAAGTTATTAGAAATACATGTGTTTAGTATTATGCCAGTGCCAAGGGCTAGCTTGGGATCACATGTGGTTCCAAGTACCATGTCTTATCCAGGGTATAGACTTAGGTCGTGACACTTACACATCGGTGCCAAGTGTCATGTAAGGTGGTGCCGGTGCGACTCTCGTGGTATTAGGAATAGTCACGCCAGTGGCTGGTGCCTCAAAAATCTTGTCTGAAGAAGGTATCACATCCTTAAATTCTTAACTTAAAGAAGTACCTATGTAACCACCTCCATCAAACTCTAGTATAGACCACTACAGAGCTTCCTTGAGCATTTTCTCATCTTTCTTTTTATCTTTCATCTCTTGTTTTTTTCTTTTTTCTCTCTCTCAACCCTAGTCATATCAGCTTTGTCACCCTCACTAACTCTTTTCCCCTTAGCACATGGGGGATATTCACTCAACAAATAAATATAAGGTGCCTCCTCCTCTGTATCTACAGGTACGTCGATAGTGATCTCATCATACATAGGTATAGTCAAAGCCTACAGGGTAGAAATATCAGCACGAGCCTTGGCAAGCTTGGAAAGGATGGATGTAACATCTGGTGGGTCACAAATATTAGCCTATTATTTACCTGCATCTCTATCTCATCAATACATACATTAACCTTCATATTGACTCACACACGGGCTCAAGATTTCCATTAATTGCCTTCTCAACGAAGGTCTTAAGCTAATTAGAAAAGCACACTACATGTTGCTCAGCTCGCTAAGCATGTCGGGCCACAACTCTGAAGCTATTACTGGTGAAAGTTTATACTAAGGTTGGAGCTGGCGCACGGGCAGTTATGGTGACCTGAGCGACTATGGGGGCTGTGGAAGTATCGATCGCTAAAGCGGAGGCCTCAGATAATGTAGCAGTTGGCTCTTCTATTGGTGCTGGAGTCTTAAAGTGCTTGCTCCCCTTGGATAGATCAACAAATATGATGACCTCTAAGGTCGAAGCTTGAGATTTACACTTAGAAATTGGGTGAGACTCATTTCTAATCTTAGCAATGTCCTGGAATCCTTGGGTTTGTACTATATGATCAATTCCCATATAGTTAGGGACCCCAGATTCTTTGAATAAATCTGATACCAGACATGGAAATGGGAGAGTGGTACTAAACCTTATGGCCCTCTCTCGGATCTCCTGTACAATGATGCGGGTAATCTTAATATCAAATCTCGACATGATGCTAACAAAAATAAAAACCCGGTGTAGAGTGAGATTATTATCTGCTACCATCAGGATCAGCCTCAATCTGATCACTAGCCACCAAAACTTTCCAGCGAGACTCGAGGTTGCTTTTCTGATAGAGAGTGCATGGTTAGGAAGCCAAGCAGGTTCTTTATTAGTAAAAATCAAGGCAAGCCACAAAATCTTATTTTGGTTTCTTCTGCTAGTCCAATCTGTACTCAAGATCTAGCATGCTAACTGGCACCTCAAAATTTAGCTCAAACAAGAAATAATTAACTGTGTGCTTAGATATGTCCACAGGGACTCCATGCACCTGCATGCTTTCCAATGTTGTGGATCTTTGGCTGCTTCGCTTTTCTTTAGAGTGTTCACCAAAGTGGCTGCATATGCAACATAGAACTCATGGACTAAGGGCGAGTTGTACTCTCCCAGTGGCTGGCTCATCCAGCCAAGTCTATCGTGCTCAAACAACTCTTTGATTTTTCGCATCTCACCCAAATCAGCAGACTAAATTTCAACCTCTTCAAAGATGTTGCTCTTTATTTTTTCCTTAGATGACTCTGCCAACCCATCATAAAAGATCTTTTGTATCAACTCAATTGCCCACCAAACATTCTCTCTAATTTTAAGATTTTTACTCCTGAAGGTGGTGCCCTTCACATGTTTAGCATTTTCAATCTCAAGATCATTAGAAGGTGCAGTTTTAGAGCCAGTAGAAATTTCCTTTCTAGAGCTACAAACCCTTTCATCTTTGGACCCGATGGTCTACTTGGGCCATTAGCAGTTTCAAGTGCCAGTTGTGTTTAGGGTGTAGGCTCGAGGCATTACATCTGCAAGGGTGCTATTTTGGAATTTCAGTCTACGGCTAAGTCTATAGACCATAAACCCATATTATGCTTTCATCATGTGATCCACAGATTAATGTTCTGAGAGGATGCAAAAATGGTCTCAAAAGTATGGTTTAAGTCTGCAGATTGTCGATGTGAATTATGACACGTAAACTGACTTGTAAATACCTACAGTTCCTAGATTGACTTTGAAATTTGATGGTTGACTCTTAAAGACTATGAATCATAGTTTTGAATTACGATTCATTGAAAAATGACGCAACTAAGATTTCCTAAGGATAGTATTTTATGTCTAGAAATAATTTCCTTAGGTTTTTTTTATTGGTGACTCATTATTTTTTTGATTGGTACGCATGTTTTTGAGTAAAGAAACATACATTCATCTTTGTTATGGATTGTTGGATACTTTGATACATATTTTTGTCATTGATTGGATAATATACTTTAGTTTTCACTACTCCTCTCTTGTAAGTAGTTTATTATGAATTCGTCTAAGTCTTATGATTTTATGTTTGCAAGTATGAGTAGCTAAATCCCATTACTAGGGTTGTAAGAACCATAATGGATTAATGAATGTAGGTTTAATAAAATAGTGATTCTTGAATGGTGAATCTTGACTTTGATTGCTTTTTAGTGGTAGCAAATGGTAGAACTTTCAATAAATCTTGACTTTCTTAACAAAAGAAGTAATGGTTAGGTAAAGAGATTAACAACAGAGATTTTTGGGTCATCTGATGGTTTGAGCTCTCCGAGGAAAATAAATTTGAAATTATTAACGAAGCTTAATATCTGAAAACTTGAAGACCAAAAGGGTTTCAAGTGACATTCTTCTAATTGGGTAAAACGACTTTAGTTGAACCATAAATCATCATTTTTGCATGTAAATCATCGAGATAAATCACTAACAAACTAAACCTACTAAGTTATGAAAATATGGGTAACACATTCCTAGTTTCTTCTCAAAACTTGATTAAAACATCAACAAGTTTGCATACAATTGGTTACCGAATATCTTTGATATTTTCATTTTTCATGTAAAACCCTCCTCAAAATAAATATTATCTGTAACACCCCAGAATCTGAACCAGCTACTGGACTGTACTCAGCAGATTTTTTTTTTTAGAAAAATTCAAGTTTCCAGGAACCACGGTTGAGTTCACGCACCGTAGTATATAACCACGGTCTGTCGTCTGACCCATAGTCCTCATTTCTAGTAGCCCCAATTCATCCCTCAGGAACCACGAGTCAAACCATGGACCGTAGTTTAGAACCACAGTCTATCCCATCACTCGTGGTTTCCCTTAATCAGAGGACCATCAGTCCAGGGCTCAGTGACCATGAGTCACACGATGAACTATCATTCAGGACCACAGTCTGTCCTGTGAACTTGTGGAACCAGAACCTCAGAGACCCTTAGCCCTTGTCCTAGAAACCAAGAGTCGGGTAACGAACTATAGTTCAAAATCATGGTCCGTCCTTTGACTCGTGGAATCCTCAGACCAAACTAAAGTCCCAGGAACCACGAGTCACATGACGAACCATCATTCAGGAATAAGGTCCGTCCTGTGGAGTCATAGTTCCCTCAGATCAGAGAACCCTCAAGACCCCTGGAAAGGACCACAACTCAGTTGATAGTCCATCATCCAGGACTAGGGCCCGTTAACCAACTCGTGATCCCTGAGTCGCGATTTTCAGTAGAATTCTTTTAAAATTCCTAGGGGTATTACGAACTTTTCCTACCTATTTTAAAGCCTAAGCTACGATGTTTTGAATACTCTAAGCCTAATTAATTATTCAATAACTACCAAAAACCTCTATTCTCCTAAAATCATCTAACTTAGAAAGAAAAGAGGAAAAAGAGGCAACATTTTTCTCTCAAGAACAAACAGAGGTCTCATTCAATTTCAGCCCCAAAAATCCAAAGGATTTCTCTGTAGTTTCTTCTCCACGAATGTGGAATTTCATCAATGGGTTGCTTTCACCCATTGAGTCCCTAGTTTCAACCGGTTCTTCAGTTCTCCATGAATTTGTTCAGAACAAGGGTTCCTAAAGCTTAGGGATTCATTGTAATTTAAAGTCTACTACTTATAATGATATCTATTTCATGTTACTTGGAGAATTAGTATAGTTATGTATAGAACTCAGAAACCCTAGCTTGTGTAAATTTTATTATGTCATAGATTATGCTTGCTAGGCAGATTTGTCAGACAATCATGCTTCAGGAATTCGAATGTCAGATCTTTCTGTATTTGTATGTTGCATTCTCAGATTATATTAGTGTTTTGAGCTATCCAGTACTACAGTTGCATTTTGGCTTTACATTTAGTTGGGAGTAAATTTAGAACCGAGCGGACGAAGGGATGAAGGCTCACCCGCTAGTTTAGGCTGAGACTTTTTTAGTAGCAATCCCTGAGTCCCAGAACTACAGCGCCATCATAGGTTTTAAAGGGGTCACTCGTCAAATTAGGCTTGACACCATTGTAAGTTGAATGGATCCACGTCAGATTTGTTCGTACCCTTGGCAAGGTATGAACACCCTCCCATCCAGGATTACAGGTTAGCCTCATAGTTAGCTCTACTTGGGGTATGTCAGTTAATGGTATCTCCCACAGTCAGATTCATGTTGCATTGACCTTTTATTCAGTTATTCAGTTGAGCATGTGATATACTCATGATATTAATTTGGTCATTGCATCTTAGCTTACTTCTCAGTTAATGCTTCAGTATACATATTTCGATGTTCAGTTTTTGTGTTGTTTAGTTTAGCCCATATCTCGCATGCTCAGTACATTCAAAGTACTGACACATACTTTTGTGCTGCATCATCTCATGATGTAGGTTCAGGTGCTCAGCATCCAGACCGTGCTTAGCTTGACTCTTAGTCCATACTCAGTAGCTTCAGTTGTGAGTCCTCAAAGTTAAAGGATGATAGACATGTTTTACCTTTCAGTCTTATTATTTTACTTTTCAGATTGTTAGAGTTAGTTGGGGGCATGTCCCAGCAACTCACATCAGTTAGAGGCTTTCAGACATAAACTATATTCAGCTTGAGTTGTTAGTGTTGTTTTCAGACTTAATTATACTCACTTATATATTTTATATACTCACACACCTTAGGCTTTTCCCCACTTCAGATATTAAATTATTTTTAGCTTTTGTATAGTGCATGTTTTAATTGAAATTGTATAGATATGCTTCCATGGGTTAGCTTAGGGTCACTTATGACACTAAGAACCATGTTGCATCTAGAGGGTAGCCTAGGGGCATGACAAACTTGGTATTAGAGCCTCAAGTTTAAGTGTCCTAGGGTGTCTGAAAGCCACATCTTAGCCTTTTTCATGGGTGTGAAGCGCGCCACACTTATGGGGGAGGAGATATGAGATGTCATTAGGAACAACTTCCCTTCTTTCTTTTCCAGCTCGTGCTATAGAGTGTAAAATTTATTTAATCACCTTCTATTCTAACTCATTCTCTTTGTATTTTAGAAAAATGCCTCCCATAAGAGATAACGCTAGGAATCAGTCAGCAGCTCTAACAGACCCAATGAATGAGCCATTCACGCATGCAAAATTCAGGGTTGTTTTCCAAGTGCTTGCTCAGGCCATGACTCCCTAGGTCAACTAGCAGGCTGTGGCACCAGCTCTGCCTCAGACTAACGCTGCTGCATCTAGAATCCGGGGTTTCACTTCGATGAAACCTCCGGAATTTCATGGGTCTAAGTCAGAAAAGGATCTACAAGAGTTTTTGGATGACAGCCAGAAGGTGAATGACATTATGAGTGTCAATCCAGTCAAGAGTATAAACTTAGCTGCCTATCAGTTGAAGGGAGTGGCTTACACTTGGTACCAGCAGTGGATGGAGTCTCATTGTGCAAATGTTGGACCAGTGGATTGGAAACAATTCAAGACTACTTTTTTGGACCAGTTCTTCCCACTCAAGCTCAGGGAATCCAAGGTCTAGGAATTTATCCACTTGAAGAAGAATTATATGAGCGTGAGGGAGTATGTTCTAAAGTTCACACAACTGTCTAAGTATGCCCCAGCGATAGTAGCGGAGTCCAGAGCTTGTGTGAGCAAGTTCGTGTCTGGTGTGTCCAATGATGTGGTCAAGAAATGCAAGACGGTCATTCTTATTAAGGAAATGGACATCTCCAGGTTGGTTACTTAAGCTCAACAGATTGAAAAGGAGAAAATCAAGGAAAGGGGAGGAGATAGTAAGAGGGATAGGATAGGAGAATTTAGCTACTCTCAGCAGAGTTCAGAGGGTGGTAACCGCTCTCAGGTATAGTGCCCCCGTGCCAAAGTTCAGGAAGGATCGACGAGATAGAGCGTCTGGCTCTAAGTTCAAGGTATAGTTACTAGTGGGTGCACTCGTCTCGTGTGTAAGAAGTATGGTAAGAACCATCAGGGTTAGTGCATGGAAGGTAGTGGAAATTGCTTTGGATGTGGTAAGCCAGGCCAGAGGATGTAAGCGTGCCCTGAAAATTCTCAGTTTGGAAGGGATACACGTTCGTAGAATTAGGCCAGCTCTGCAGCAGCTCCAGTAGGTCGCCCCAACCAGCAGGGTGACTCATCTAGTACAGGTGGTGGTCAGTGCCAGAATAGGTTATACGCCCTTCAGACTCTATAGGACCAGGAGGATTCCCCTGATGTTATCACGGGTATGTTACAAGTCTTTCATCTAGATGTTTATGCATTGCTAGACCCAGGGGCTACACTTTCCACAGTAAACTTCAGTGTCAGTCCAGAAGTCCTCCCAGAACCTTTATCAGTTTCTACTCTAGTTGGTGACCCAGTTATAGCTAGACGGGTATACAAAAAGTGCCTGGTCACCATTTCCCAGAAAGTCACCTCAGCCGATCTTGTAGAGTTAGAAATGACTGACTTTAATATTATTCTAGGCATGGATTGGTTACATTCCTATTATGCCTCCGTTGATTGTAGGACTAGGATCATTCGGTTTCAATTTCTAAACGAGCCAGTCTTAGAATGGAAGGGTAGTACCTCAGTGCCTGTAGGTCAATTAATCTCTTAACTTAAGGCCAGGAAAATAATTTCCAAAAGGTATATCTATCACCTTGTTCGGGTTAAGGATTCAAAATCCAAAAGTCCAACTCTTGAGTCAGTCCCAGTGGTGAATGAGTTTCCAGAAGTGTTCCCAGAAGATCTACCCAGAGTTTCTCCCGAATGGGAAATTGACTTCTAAATAGATCTCATTCCATATACCCAGCCTATTTGGATTCCTCCATATAGAATGGCTCTGGCAGAGCTTAAGGAATTGAAGGAATAGCTAAAAGACCTCCTAGATAAAGGTTTCATTAGATCCAGCATCTCTATATGGGGTGCTCCTATATTGTTCGTGCGTAAGAAAGATGATTCTTTCAGGATGTGCATTGACTACCGCCATTAGAACAAAGTCACAATCAAGAATAAGTATCCCATCCCTAGGATTGATGACTTGCTCGACTAGCTTCAGTGTGCTAGTTGCTTTTCTATTATAGACCTCTGATTCAGCAATCATCAACTCTGAGTCAGAGAAAGGGACATCTTGAGGATAGCCTTCAGGACTCAGGATGATCACTATGAATATGTTTTTATGTCTTTTGGACTAACCAATGATCCTGCAGCTTTCGTGGACTTAATGAACAGGGTATTCAAACAGTATTTGGACTTATTTGTCGTTGTATTCATTGATGATATACTTGTGTATTCTCGAAATAAGGAGGAGAATGTGAATCATTTGAGGGTCTTTCTGCAGACTCTCAAAGACCGCCAATTATTTTCCAAGTTTAGTAAATGTGAGTTCTGGTTGAAATCAGTTGCTTTTCTTGGTCATGTGGTGTCTAGTGAAGGCATCTGAGTTGATTCTCAGAAAATTAAGGCAGTAAAGAACTGGCCCAGACCCACCTCTCCAACATACATCAGGAGTTTCTTAGGTTTGGCTGGTTATTATAGGAGGTTTGTGGAAGGATTTTCATCCATAGTTGTCCCATTGACCAAGTTGACTCAGAAGAAGGTCAAGTTTTAGTGGTTAGATGAGTGTGAGAAAAGCTTCTTAGAACTGAAGACCAGGTTGACTACAGCTCCTATGTTGACTCTACCAGAGGGTTTAGATGGCTATGTGGTTTATTGCGATGCATCCAGGGTCGGCCTGGCCGTGTTTTAATGCAGTTGGGTAAATTCATGGCTTATGCTTCTAGACAGCTTAAGGTCTATTAGAAGAACTATCTGACTCATGACCTCGAGCTTGCAATTGTTGTGTTTGCCCTAAAGGTTTGGATACACTACTTGTATGGTGTTCATGTTGATGTATTCACAGATCATAAGAGCCTCCAGTATGTGTTCACCCAGAAAGAGTTGAACCTTTGTCAGACGAGATGGCTTGATTTCCTCTAAGACTATGATATTAATGTGCTCTACCATCTGGGTAAGGCCAATTTAGTAGCTGACGCCCTCAGCAGACTGTCCATGGGTAGTGTGTCACATATAGAGGAAGAGAAAAAGGAACTAGAAAGAGATGGTCATAAGCTTGCTCATTTAGGAGTTTTCCTTATGGACATGACAGATGGTGGTGTGATAGTTCATAATAGGTCAGAATCTTCATTGGTAGCGGAGGTTAAGGAGAAGCAGGATAGTGATCCTATATTGCTTCAGTTGAAAGGTGCAGTTCATCAGTAGAGAGTTGAGGTTTTCTCCCAAGAGGGAGATGGTGTGCTTCGTTACCAGGGTCACTTATATGCTCCTAATGTGGGTGAGTTGAGGCAGCAGAACCTTACAGAAGCCCATAAATCCAGGTATTCCATTCATCTGAGTGCCATTAAAATGTATTACGATCTACGTGAAGTCTATTGGTGGAACTACATGAAGAGGGACATCGCAAATTTTATGGCTAAGTGTCCCAACTATCCGCAAGTTAAAGTAGAACATCAGAAACCAGGAGGTGTGACTCAGGATATTACCATTCCTACTTGAAAGTGGGAGGTATCAACATGGATTTCATTACAGGCTTACCTCGTACTCGCAGACAACACTACTCTATTTCGGTGATTGTGGACTTCAAATTCAGCAGAGGATTATGCCAGACTCTACATCAACGAGATAGTCAGGTTACATGGGGTTCCTTTGTATATCATCTTAGATAGGGGTCCTCAATTTACATCTCATTTCTGGAGATCATTTCAAAAAGGTCTTGGTACTCAGGTGAATCTTAGCACATCTTTTTATTCTAAAATGGATGGTCAAGTCAAGCGTACCATTCAGACCATAGAGGACATGCTGAGAGCTCGTGTGATCAATTTCAAGGGTAGTTGGGATGATCACCTACCTCTCATAGAGTTTGCCTAGAACAATAGCTTCCATTCCAGTATTCAGATAGCGCCTTATGAGGCACTCTATGGGCATAGATGTATGTCTCCGGTTGGTTGGTTCAAAGTAGGTGAAGAAGCCTTGGTTTGAAAAAATTCGGTCCATAAGGCTATAGAGAAAGTTCAGCTAATCATAGAAAGATTGAAAACAACTCAGAGTCATCAGAAGTCCTATGCAGATGTGAGGAGAAGGGACTTAGAGTTTGAGATCGATGATTGAGTTTTCTTGAAGGTATCACCTATGAAGGGTGTAATGTGATTTGGAAAGAAAGGAAAGCTCAGTCCCTGATATGTAGGTCCTTATAGAATCTTGAAGAGGATTGGGAATGTGGTTTATGAGTTAGAGATACCAGTAGAACTAGTAGCGATCCATCCAGTCGTTCATATTTCTTTGTTGAAGAAAGGTTTTGATCCAACAACGATAGTGCCTTTAGAGAGTGTGGCTATGAAGGATAGCCTCACCTATGAGGAGGTTCCAATTGAGATTCCTGATTGTGAGGTTCGTAGGTTGAGAAATAAAGAGGTCACTTCAGTAAAAGTTTTGTGGAGGAATAAGTCAGTAGAGGGAGCTACTTGGGAAATAAAAGTAGCCATGATGGCCAAGTACCCTCACCTCTTTCCTCCCGATTCAGTTCTAGCTTGAAGTAATAGTTCATCTCTAACCTCTCAGTTTACTCTTGTGTATTTAAGTCTCAGTATCATGCTCCCTCAGTATCCTTGCATTTAAGAATGTACGTGCCCTTGGAACTACATTAAGTAAGATATCAGTTTCTAGTAGTCAGTTTGTAGGGATTGCAGCTCCTTCCTTCCAAACTCAGCTTGTTTAGTCTTCATTCGAGGATGAATGATACCAAGGGGAGATATTGTAACACCCTAGAATCTGAACCAGATGTTGGACTGCACTTAGTAGAAAAAAATCAGAAAAATTCAAGTTTCCAGGAACCACGGTTAAGATCATGGACTGTAGTATGTAACCACGGTCCATCATCTAAACGGTAGTCCCCATTTCTAGTAGCCCCATTTCATTCCTTAGGAACCACGAGTCATACAATGGACCATAGTTTAGAACCATGGTCCATCCCCTCACTCGTGGTTTCCCTTAATCAGAGGACCATGAGTCCAGGGCTCAATGACCATTAGTCACCCGATGAACTATCATTTAGGACCACGGTCCGTCCTATGGACTCGTGGAACCAGAACTTCAGAGACCCTTAGCACTTGTCCTAGAAACCACTAGTCGGGTTACGGACCATAGTTCAGAACCATGGTCCGTCCTTTGACTCATGGAATCGTCAGACCAGACTGGAGTCCCAGGAACCACGAGTCACATGATGAACCATCATACAGGAGTACGGTACGTCCTGTGGAGTCGTGGTTCCTTCAGATCAGAGAACCCCCAAGACCCGTGGATAGGACCACGACTTAGTTGATTTTCCATCGTCCAGGACTACGGCCCATCAACCAAGTCGTGATCCCTGAGTTGATATTTTTAGCAGAATCCTTTAAAATTTCCTAGGGGTATTCCAAACTTTTCCTACCTCTTTTAAAGCCTAATCTACAACATTTTGACTACTCTAAGCCTAATTAATTAGTCAATAACTACCTAAAACCTCTATTATCCTAAAATCATCTGACTTAGAAAGAAAAGAGGATAAAAAGGCAACACTTTTCTTTCAAGAACAAACAAAGGTCTCATTCAGGTTCAGCCCCAAAAATCCAAAGGATTTATCCATAGTTTCTTCTCCAAGTATGTGGGATTCCATCAATGGGTTCTTTTCACCCATTGAGTCCCTAGTTTCAACCAGTTCTTCAGTTCTCGATGAATTTGTTCAGACCTAGGATTCCTAAAGCATAGGGATTCATTGTAATTCAAAGTCTACTGCTTATATTGATATCTATTTCATGTTAATTGGAGAATCAGTATAGTCATGTATAGAACTTAGAAACCCTAGCTTATGTAAATTTTTGTATGTCATAGATTATGCTTGCTAGGAAGATTTGTCAGAAAATCATGCTTCAAGAATTCGAATGTCATATCTTCCAGTATTTGTATGTTACATTCTCAGATTATATCAGTGTTTTGAGCTATCTAGTACTACAATTGCATTTTGGATTTACATTCAGTTGGTAGTAAACTTAGCACTGAGCTGACCAAGGGATGAAAGTTCACCCGCCAATTTAGGCTGAGACCTTTAGTAGAAATCCCTGAGTCCCAAAACTTCGGCGCCACCGTAGATTCTAAAGGGTTCCCCCATCATATTAGGCTTTACACTCTTGTCCCTTGTGGACATCAGTTTAGTGGATCCACGTCAAACTTGTTCGTACCCTTGGCAAGGTATGAACACCCTACCATCAAGGGTTACAGGTTGTCCCCATAGTTAGCTCTACTTGGGGTATGTCGGTTAGTGGTATCTCCCACAGTCAGACTCATGTTGCATTGACCTTATATTCAGTTATTAAGTTCAGCATGTGATATACTCATGATATTTATTTGGTCATTGCATCTCAACTTACTTCTCAGTTTATGCTTCAGTATACATATTTCCATATTCAATTATTGTGTTGTTTAGTTCAGCCCATATCTCGCATGCTTAGTACATTCAAAGTACTGACGCATACTTTTGTGCTACTTCGTCTCATGATGTAGGTTCAGGCGCTCAACATCCAGACCATTCTTAGCTTGACTTTCAGTCTGTACTCAGCAGCTTCAGTGGTGAGTCCTCATAGTGCAAGGACGATAGACATGCTTTACCTTTTGGTCTTATTATTTTAGTTTTCATATTGTTAGAGTTAGCTGGGGGCATATCCCAGCAACTCACATCAGTTAGAGGCTTTCAGACATAGACTAGATTCAACTTGAGTTGTTAGTGTTATTTTCAGACTTCATTATAATCACTTATATATTTTATATACTCATAAAACTTGGGCTTTTCCCCACTTCAGATCTTAAATTATTTTTAGCTTTTGTACAGTGCATGTTTTAATTGAAATTGTATAGATATACCATTTCATTGGTTTGCTTGGGGTCTCTTGTGACACTAAACATCGTGTTGGATCTAAAGGGTAGCCTCGGGGCGTGACATTATCAGTCGCATAACCACTGCTGACTTTAAGTGTGGGGTGGTATATGTTTAGGGTGATTTATACCATAGGTTTTTTTTTATTTTGCTAAGTTAGATGAAAAAAAGCTTAAAAATACAGAAAATATTTTCTTTTATTCTTTTGTTAGGATAGTTTTTAGCTTTTTAGTTCTTTAGTAGAGGCATACTTCATTCACCCTTTGGTTTTTCTTTTTGGTTTTTTTGAGGGAGGGGGGAGGACCTTTGAACTGAGTATTCATTTTATTTTTACTTGTAGGAGTAGTTTTTTTATTTTTAGGTAGAATGACTTTTTCCGATGATGGATGGTTGATGATCGTCTTGAGGGAAAGTTAGTCATTAGGAGTTAGAGAGTCTTTAGGATAGTTTGAATGCTAGGCGATCTAGTTAGGTTCTATAAATGACTGAGTGATGCAATATGGTGTTTTAATTCCAAAGCATGTTGTGAGAAAAAAAGAATGACTTCTTTTGAGACACCTAGACTCTTTTACTTGACTCTTATATGATATTTGGCTTATATTTGAATTTGTTGTTTAATTGATTGAGAGTCTATATGGATCTATCTTGAGTTGAACATGTACAACATGTGTTAGAATTTTGTGATATTATGTGCTTTCATATTGATGTCTAGACCTTGTCTGGTGTATTTTCATAACAAAATGAAGAATGTTGAGTTTAGGTGATGATATTGGTATTTTTTTATTTATCCATATTTTTATCCTTTGCTTTACTTATCCAAAAGTGATCCTAATTAGCCCTGTTGAGACTTTAGCCTATTTTCTTTGTAACCACATCTAAAGTTTATTCCTCTTGCTTCTCTTGACCATGAATTTGATCCAAGACTCCTTAGCGCTTTAATTGAAAAAAAAGATTTGGAGGGAGTAAGAAATAAAAAAGGGAAGTAGTTGAGGATGTAAGGTTGTAGAAAAATCTAAGGGTACTAGAAAGAAAAAAATTCATACACATTAGTAGAGAGTAGAAAAAGAACTAAGAAAAGAGAAAAAAGAAGTGTGTTTAATAATTGAGAACTCCTTACTAGTAGTGTGTGGCCTTGCTTAAATATATGGGAAAACAAAAAAATCTATGGGAGAGAAGAGTAGAAGAAAGAAGTTTGTTGATTGAGTAAGGTGCTTGATGAAAAAGTCGTGATGTATTAATTCGCTTAGGGAAAATAGTCACCATTTTAGCAAAAATAGTCCCAACCTATCCTCTAGCCTACATTACAACCTTGAAAGTCCTACTTGATCATGAATTTGATGTTCTTATTTTAGTGAAGCATTACACTAAGGGAAAGCTTATGGTTCATCGTATGTTACATGTGAAAATTCTTTGTGAGAGTGAGCGTAATTCTATTCTTATACCCATTCATGTGATAAATTGTAATCTTGTGAGTGCATATGGGTAACTCACTTGTGATGGGGCACATGGTTGATGAAAGATAGGTGAAATGCTTGATTTCTTGATTGGGTGACTTATAATTGCTTGCTAACATTATAGAGTTAGTTCGCTAGGAGGTTTTGAAGTAGTTGTTATGATCTTTGAATGAATGAAGCATGTTGTACTAAGAGTTTGTCATGGTTAGTTATTGTAGTCTTAGCCTGAGTACACTTATTCAATTGGTGTAGTTTGTAGTAGATTCTCATTCCTAAGTATTTAGCTTACTCGAGGATGAGCAAGGTTTTAAGTGTGGGGTGTTGATGAGAGGCTAAAAGTCACGCTTTTATATGATCATTTGCCTCTTATTTGTTCTCTTTTAGTGGTCGTCTTGAGATTAAATGCATGAATTACACTTGTGTTTTGTTTATGTCAGAGTTTCTTGAGGTATTTGGAGCTTAATCAAGAGGAAAAGAAGAACCGGGGAAGAAGCGACGCTGCAAAGAGACGCAAAATGAGCAAAACTTTATCTAGTGGGTTGTTCCTTTCACACAGCTGCAAAGCAAGCAATAGCACAGAATTAAGAGTGGTTTGGAATCTCACCTGCAGCAGTGCCTTGTGCCACACCACCCAAAGCTGGAAGTGGCACGGATTTTACAAGATCTCTCAAGTTCGAGTTATTCTCTGCACTACTTCTTCAATTTTTAGCCGTGGCGCGAGTGGGGGTGAATCCTAACCGAATTTGAATTGGTTTTCTTAGTCCTCAGGTTTCCTAAACTCTATATATACCCTCTATACATGTTTTCTACCAGGGAGAACTGATTTAGGAGAGGCAAAACCTACGGTAAAGAAAGAACAAGGTCTAGTTTTATTTCATTATTTTATTTTTGATTCTTTTTTTGTAAACTCATAAAATCTCTTCTTCCAAATAGATTCATGAGTAGCTAAACCTCTTGTATCTAGCGTTGTGCTAAATACATAAAGGTTGGTGTTTAATTATCATATTTTTTAGTTTGGATTTCCATTATTGAGTTTTATCTTCCTTTGCTCTTAATTATTTTTTAACTTGATCACCTAGAAAACACTATCTATAGTGCATAAATTGGACTAGGAATAGGGTATTTGCGCATGCAATAAGGGAAGGTAGGGATTGGTTGTGAACTCTACAGGGAAGGAGGAACAATTCACTAACATGGATAGAAATATACCCATTAACCTTGCCGAGTTGATATGGAAGAGAAATCATATTCCCTTCACTATCGATAAACGACCACAAGAATATAGGCGTTAGGAATAGTCAAGTAGACCTAGAGTTGTTGGAATAACATTTCACATGGTTAAAATCAACCTGCAACTAGTAACTCAGGAAATTAACTAAATGAATGGTTTAAAAACTCAACTGGATTGTTTAAATACCATAACCCTAGATCATTTTCTCAAATTTGAATTACAACCTCAAATCACAGCTTGTCTACAATTGTTCTTATTTACTTTCAAAACATTAAAATCACTCTATATTGTTTGTTACCTAATGATTAGTGACTATACGAATTCAAACTAAAAATCAATTCATCAAATTCTTTGAGTACGATATCTAGACTCACATTCTGTATTATTTGTACGGTCGCGTACACTTACGTGTGCAAAAGGAAGTAACAAAGACCGAAAGGAATTCAAGTGACATTCTTCTAATTGGGTTGAAAGACTATTTAAATCATAAATCATCAGTTTTGCATGTAAATTACCGGGATACATCATTAAAAAACTAAACATGCTAATTTATGAAATAATAAGGAACACAGTCCAAGTTTCTTCTAAAAACCTGATTACAACAACAACAAGTTCGCATACAATTACTTACTGAACACTACAATTCTTTGATATTTTTACTTTTCATGTTAAACACCCTTCAAAATAAAGACTACCAGTCGGATAACCACTACTAACATATTTATCTCCATATTCTCTATGGGATTCTACCCCAACTCTCGATTGGGTTCTATATTTGACGTCAACCTCTTTATATCTCTTTTGGAGGTTTAATTTGGGCATATATGACATGATTTTTATAAGATCACATCTATCAACACATCATATGTCTGAATAGATATTGGCCGTATAGTTTGGCACCACGTCTTAGCTTCCCCTTCAAGGAAATGTATCACCATTTATAGCTCTAAAGTTTCTCAAGGATGTGTGGATCTCAATGTTTTGTGTAAACTCCTATGAAGTTCTTCAAATACTTAATAGGATCCATCTCTCTAGAGTTTCGAAATAATTCCTTAAAGCATAAGGAGGAGAGAGCAAAGAAGAAGAGAAGAAAGATAGAAGTAGAGGTGTACAAATAATCCCTATCCATCCACCAGATCCATATTGATGTTATTGGTACTGGTGGCTGATAAGTAGGTAATCTACCAACTTATTGAACCTTTATCCATGAATTATTACTATGTTTTGAATAGATTTAGTGGTTCTTATGGAATTTATTGATGTCTATGTAGGTACTTATGATCAATAAAAGAAAATAAGGAAATGGACCCAAAAAGAGCTTAAAAGGAGTGAAGTGTGAAGTGATCAGAAAAGATGGAGATTCTGCCCTGAGATGTGGCACTTGTGAGACACGCAGAAGTTGTGGTGCATTCCGCATCCCCCACCACATGAAGCCTAGGATTGCCTGAAGGATCTGTCATTGGGTGCGGTCATCATGCGATGTGCACACCCCATGGTGTGAACCACACCCACTTTGTATGACGCCTTCCAAGTTGGCTGAGTCACTGGTTTAATTGAAGACGGTGTGCGATGCGCATAACACAATATGCGAGCCACATATTGCATTTTGCACACCACCCGAAGGGCAAATTTGTCCAGAAAATTAGTGATGTTTTGGGAAAGTATAAAAGGCTAATTTAGGCATAATTGTAAATAACATTCTTCAGTCCAAAACATTCTGGAGAGCTTTTTACATTAGGTACAAGTTTTCCTCTCCAAGAAGAAGAGGGTTTTAATCTATTCTCTCTTCCAAATCTTGATTAACCATTTGTGTACTCAAATTGAGCTTCGAACTTGAAATTAAGCTTGAATAAAGAGGATTGTGACTTACCCATTTGGTATATCTCTCTCATATGTTATGAGTGGCTAATTTCATTTGTCCAGGGATGTGTTGATAATGGGTGCTTGAGGTGTGGGTGTTGTTTATTCTTGCTTATAATTGCTTATTTGACATGGGTCTAGTAGTTTCACCAAGTTTTATTCCTAAAATTGGTGGTTGCAAACATTAATTTTCATTACTTGACTATGTTGTTACTTGAAAGAGAATTTCATGGTTTCGGATGTGAGATTACTAGTGGCAACTTAGGACTCCATTCATATTTGAGGCTAGAAATAGCTCATATCGACGGAATCACCCACTTAAGAGTCTAAGCTAAAGATATTTCTGGGCTCAATTAATCATCCTCGACCTCTACATGAACCTTCTTATCTTTTCTTTGTCTCTTTTCTTAGGCTCAGAAGGACTACCCGGTGCCTTCTCTTCTTTACCATCATCTTTATTTCGGAGGTCAGGATGTGTATAGTCCCACAAATTTATCTTTAGTGCGAGTGGAACCTTGATAAGTCGGTAACCTACCAACTTATTGAGCCTATATCCATGAATTATTGCTATGTTTTAAATTGATTTAGAGGTTCCTATGACCTTTATTGATGTATATGCAGGTGCTTTGGATAGAAGAGGAGAAACAAAGATATGGACCTAAAAAGAGCCAAAAAGAAGCAAAGTGTGAAGAGTTGAGAAAAGCTGGAGAATTTGCCGAGAGGTGCGGTGGTTATGCGACACACACAAGCTGAGGTGCGGTTCACATCTTCTCCACATAAAGCTGCAAAGATGACTGAAGATTTTGCTACAGTATGCGGTCGCCATGCGACGCGCACATCTCGTGGTGCAAAACATATCACCCTCCGCACAAGGCCTACCTAAACGACTAAAGTCACTGGCCAACCTGAAGCCATTGTGCGATGCATACAGTGCGACATGCAAACCGCATGCCGCGTCGCACACCACACGGAGGGCAATTTTGTCCTAAATTTATGTGACAATATTGGGAACATATAAAAGGAATTTTAGGCTTGTTTTGTATATACAATTCATATTAGAGATTTCAGTAGAATACTTGGAGATATTTTTGGTTTGTAAACACTTTTCTCCATCTCCATTTAGAGAGGGTTTTCAATCCAATCTTTTGGTTAACAAATTATGTGTTAATTTGACTCTAGAACTTGAGAATCAACTACAATGGATGCGAATTTGATTTACCCAGCTGGTATATCTTCTCCCTCTTCTATGAGTGGCTAATTTCTCTTGTCTAGGGGTGTATTGATGATGGGTGTGTAGCTAATGTGTATGGGTGTTGCTAAATCACTCTTATAATTGTTTATCTGATGTGGGTATAGTAATTTCACCATGTTTTAATCTAATAATTTGTGGTTGCAAACATTAATTTACCTTACTTGGCTACTTCGTTGCTCGAGAGAGAATTTTGTAGTTGTGGATGCGAAATTGCTAGTGGGTACTTGGGAATCCACTTAGATTGGATGCTAGACATAGCTCCAATCGTGGAATCTCCCATTTAAGGGTCCGCGCTAGAAATAAGATGACCTCTCCAAGCAAATGTTGGTTGGTTATTTAGCACACAGAATGATGTTCTAACTGAAATCATCGGACGAATTCCATACTTATGACCAACTCTACCCGTGTCACTAGGTGAGAATTTGAGGGAATTAGTGATCACCCTATCATATAGCAAATGCCCCATAGGAAATGCACCCCTAGTTATCTAGTTTTATTTGCTACACCCATCTTGATTTTACAGCTTTTATTTGAATTGAGTTAGTAGTGAAAACTTTCTCAATTCCCTCATATTATTACTTTGGTTCTGTTGAACAACTACTCTCATTTTGAAATCACATCGCATAATCTCTAATGAGCTAAATCAGGTCCCTTGGTTTTGACCCCGACATCCGTTGGGTTATAAATTTTGTTTTGACTATGCCGATCACCATGACCTCTTTATGTGGAGAGCACGATTTGAGAGTTTATCACACTTGTGGCATGACTACTTGAGACCCAAAATACAAAAAGGTTGGGCGTAACTTTAAATCATCAACATCCACCTAAAGTGTTGTTGTCCTCTCCTTCATCTCTGTGAGTTCGGCTGCACCCATTTAATCTAACTTTTCATTGATCCTCTCTTCCATCGACTCTATTAATCCATGCACATCAGCAAATGGTGATATGGCTCTTTGTATAAAGGCATCAATAATTTCCTGGAACTATTCAACAAACTCTTTCATATGCTTCTGTAACTGTATAATAGTCTCTATAGTGTTGGCAAAATTCACCGAGTGAAAGGCATATACTGATGTAGTCTCTAGTAGTAGAGGTGCAGCAGATATAGGTGGGGTCACTAGAGTCTTCAGAATGGAGATGTCTACCCCTCGAGGAGTCAACAACTATGTACTATGAAGGCATATCAAAGTCAAAGTTATAGTAGCTTCCTCCCTTATAGATGGAGTCTTCTCATTTAGGCTACCCTTTGGGGTCGTTACAATAGTCATGTAAATTATTATCTCCAGAGGAGGCACAAATGCATCATAGATGGTGGTGGGTTCAGCTGATTCAGAAGTGGTGCCCAAGACCATCATTTTGCTATCATCTTTGGACCGCTTGGGATAATAGGTCCGCATAGCACGCTCACTATAATCAATACCTAAATATTTTGGGACACCGACATTATTACACAACTTAGTCAATAGGCAAGGGAAAGGATATGAAAACCTGAGCTTTGTAACTCGATCCCTTATCTCCTCAACTATGATTCTCCTAATATCGAGCTTATACTTTGACAACAGGCTAGTCACCATAACTGCTCTATCTATAGTTAATTGATTATCTCTACCTGTTGGCATAACCCTGAGCCGCACAATCGCCCACCAGAATTTTGCCTTAAATTTTAGGGATGCTTTGGTGATTTGTGGCTTCTCCTGATAGAGCCATTTTGGGCTGTCGGACGGTGTCATTACCTTGTCTAACCATTTAATATGCTCATCCTTATTTTTCATCTTGCACCTAAAGTCATATTCTAATGTATTAGAGGGTGCCACATACTTGGGTCCGTAGAGGAGTTTGTTGATAGTGCGAGCGAAGATGTTTACCAGAACACCTCTCACTGGGAGGCTCTCAAGAGTGGGTAAGTCTTATGATTTCTTACCCTTCTGACACTGTCTCTCCTAGATGGCCTGATAATTAGCATATAACTCTCTCATGATGGTTGGATGATAGTCAGGGAGTGGCTTCCTAGTCCTGCCCAAGTTATAGTGTTGGAAGTACTCCTCCAGATTAGGGAAGTCATTTTTCTTGAAGGAATCTATCATCCACTCTTCAGAAATATGGAGCTTCATGTACCCCTTATCCATCATCTCAATCCCATAGTCAAAGATCTTTTGCGACCCTTGTACATTCCATCTAGCTTTTTCCCAGAGTCAGACATCTTTTGTTTTGAGGACTAGTGATATCCTTGGAGCTTTAAGAGTATGGGGGTCGTCTCCTTCTCAGGATTAGTGCATTCTATCTCGGATTCAGAACCACCCTCTGCAGCCTTGCCAGAACCTGATTGTGATGTATCCTCCGCACCGGACTCCATTCCTTTGCAACTTGAAATATGGATGGCAGAGTCTTATCCTCTTTTTGTCGGTGGTTGAGCAGTGTCGCTCTCTTTATCTTAACTGGACGATTTGTAAGATGATTCTTCCCCTTCATTCAGACTGGGGGGAAGTCTATTCTGATTCTTGCTCTTGCTCGGGTGCATCACCTTCTCCCTTTTCAGAATGGGATGAAGATGACATCACCAGCTTCCTCTTTGTCAGTCAGACGAGAGAGATGTTGTTTGGGTCACTCCGCTCATCTTTCTAATCAAATTGATCCTTCAGACGAGTAGTGATGACTTTATCTTTCATTTTCTAGGGTCCCCCTTATTGTAATGGAGTTTGTTGTTCCATTTAGTACCTTTAGGTGAAGTACATTAGCAAACTAATCAAAAATGAAAAGCAGAAAAAAAAACTTAGAATATTTTTTTACAAATTTCAACCTCCTACGGGCATGGGAGGTCTGATATCCCGTGGGAGTGGGCGTCGGGATGTGATAGTGAAGTTTTAAGGACATTCTATCCTCCCATGTTGTCTTGCCACAGGCATGGGAGGTCCAACGTCCTGTCGAGGTCGAGCATTGAAATGGGATACTTGCCTTTTCAGGCCTTGTTCCATTACCACGCCTAACTCTGACACTTATCGTGTCTCCAATGTCTCATTGGGCTTGCCCGTGGGATCAACATGACCAACCTTTCTCATGTGATCTACAACCCTATATTGTTTTCCAAATACCTCATACCTTCAATTTCGAACATATTATTCCCCGCTCAACAATCATCCTCATAGATCAACAATAGAAAATCAACAACCCTAGTTTCTAGAATACAACTACAATGTAGAAATCTCCTTATATGCATGATAATGCCTTGTTCAAATACAACCAATAGCCCAATGGCTCACAATAAACCTATCGGCCCTGCACAGGCTCCAATAGCTCTACAACATATATAACAAGCTCAATATTTGAATAACGATGTTCAAGACTCACGAACATTCACAAATAACCCACCATTTATGGTCCAGAGTCAAGTACAAGGGCACACAGGACCATAAGGGTGATACAAACAACTACAATGAATACTTTAATCATCAAAGTGAAAATAAGTTGGACAGGAAGAAGCGGACAATGTCATGTGTACCAAGCTAATAAACCCAACCCAAGGATGCCAATTAGTACAATAATATCCTATATATGCAAAGTCTAAAAGAGTTAAATCGTAACTTACCTATCATCCGATGACAAGCTGTTGGAACGATGATGTCCGAGCCTAATCCGCTCCGAAAATCTCCAAAATGCAATAAAACTATCATAAATGTAAACTTCACATCAAAATGAGACTAACGACACCAATATTTCTATAATTATAGCTGGGTTAAAATTTGGGTCATCGGTGGGCCTGTGGGCCCTGCAACCCGAAGCCAGAAACAAATGAGTGTAAAATGATCACAATGATCCAATGAGTGAATGCTCAAAGAAATAGAAGAATTGGACCCTAATTTAGGGCTAGAATTGCCCACCCAATAGAATGAGAAGAAAGAGGGAGTGTAAAGGAATTTAATCGGAAATTAGCAAGGAACTTATCAGATTAAGGCCAAAAAAATAGTCACGAAGCAATGATAATCTTACTCCAAGAATTTGGATGAGCAAGGGTGGAGAATTGGTATTTTTGGAGCTGGTTGAACGAAGTTGGCAATTTAACCAAATGAAGAAGGAGCTTGATTTTTATACTGCCAGTGATTTCTGCAAATGCGGACAATTCATTGCATATACGACAAAATGACCGCAAATGCGGTGTTTCTGCAAATGTGGCAAAATCTCCGTAAATGCAATAGCCATAAATGCGGCAAAATGACTACAAATGCGATCACACTAGACTCAGCAAAACCAATTAAGTTTAAAAACTTTGGATGGACCCTCGAGATTCATTCGGGGTCACACAGAAATGAACAAACTACGCTACTCAACTAAAAATGGCATTTTGGACTCAATGGAATTGATGAAAATTCCAACGGAGGTCGATATAACAAAAAGTGGTCCCCATGCCCAAAACCAACTTTAGGCCAACTTTTTCAAAATAGAATACTAAGGCCTAAAACGAGTCTGGAAGCCTCGGGACCCAAACCAAAGGTCCCCTAGCCCAAAGTCGAAATTCCAGAGCTAACAACATTGTCAAAATTTCCATCCAAGATCGTCTTCTCTGAATGTTGACCAAAGTCAAACCTTTAAGTTCAATTGGCTAGAAAAAACAAAAACCAACACAAAACCAAATAGAAAGCTCCCAGGCCCCGACCAAGGGTCCATCTAGACCAAAATCCACACTCTGGAGCTAACTGAACTGTCAGAATTTGATTTTGAGAATGATTACCAAGAATATTGACCAAAGTCAATGATATCCTAAGTTAAGGTTTTAAAATAGGGAAACAACCATAATGACCAAATGAACGGCTAGGGAACTAAACCACCAGTACCAACAAGTCATAAATATCTTGGGGCCGCTACATGCAATCTCTAACAGTACAAGGAAAGCGTAAATGTGGGAATGACCAAAAGGGTCATTACATCATCCACTACCTAAAAAGGATTTTCGTCCTTGAAAGTCAAGAATAAGGAAGTACCTGAAGGCTCAAACAACTATAGATACAGATCCTGCATCTCCCTCTCGGTCTCCCAGGTAGCCTCCTCAACTGGATGGTGCCTCCACTAAACCTTAACAACTGGAATCTCTCTAGATCTCATGCTCCTGACATCTTTGGCAAAAATATCTACCGGCTCCTCAACAAAGGCTAAACTCTCATCCAACTTAACCATATCCCACTCCAACACATGAGACTCGTCTGTAACATACCATCGCAACATCAATACATAGAAAGTTGATTGCATAGCTGTAAACATCATAGGCAAAGCTAACATGTAGGCAACACTACCAACCATCTAAAGAATCTCAAACGAACCAATGTACCTGCGCCGACCAAATCTCATCACGCCCTTTATGGGTGATACATGGAGAAACACTAAGTCACAAACAATGAACTCCAAGGCACAAAGTCTATGATCAGCATACCTCTTCTGCCTATTCTGGGCTGCCCAGAGTCTGTCCTAAATAAATCGGACTCTGTTTAACGAATCGCAAAATAAGTCTGTACTCTGAGCCTAGACTCCAAACCATTAAACCAACCCATCGATGATCTGTAATGGCTACCATACAGAGGCTCAAAAGGTGCCATGCCAATGCTGGAATGAAAACTATTATTATTAGCAAACTTGGCCAAAGGCACAAACTTATCCCAAAAACCTACAAAGTCAAGATCACTGGCCTCAAGCATGCCTCCAGGACCTGAATGGTCCTCTCGGATTGGCCATCTGTCTGAGGGTGGAATATGGTACTAAGCTAAACCTCTGTACCAAAATCTCGCTGGATATGCCTTCAAAACTGAGATGTGAACTGGGTGCCACGGTCTAAAATTATAGAAGCTTGGAACCCATGCAACTGAACAATCTCATAAAGGTAAATCTTAGCTTACCTCTCTGTACTGTAAGTAGTCTAAACTGGCAAGAAGTGCGCCAATCAATAATCACCCAAATAGAATTGAATATTTGGATATGTTTGTGATTGTTTTCATTAATGATATTTTTATCTATTCTCGGAGTAAGGAGGAGCATGCGGACTATTTGATTGTTGTGTTGCAAACTCTCAAGGATCGATATTTATTTGCTAATTTTAGCAAGTGTGAGTCTTCGATGCAGTCTGTTGCTTTTCATGGTCACATTGTGACTAAAGATGGTATTCGAGTTGATTCTCAAATGATTGAGGTAGTAAAGAACTGGCCAAAACCCACTTCCCCATCTGATATTAGGAGTTTTTTAGGTTTGGCAGGTTACTATAGGAGATTTGTGGAAGGGTTTTCTTCCACTGCCGACCCATTGACTCGGTTGACTCAGAAGAAGGATAAATTTTTATAAGTGTGATCTATGTGAGAAGAACTTTTAGGAATTTAAGACTAGATTGACTATCGCTCTAGTGGTGGCTCTACCCGAGGGCCTAGATGACTTTGTTGTGTATTGTGATGCTTCTAGGATTGGTTTGGGTTATGTGTTGAGTAGTGTGGTAAGATGATTGCTTATGCTTCGAGAGAGCTTAAGATTTATGAGAAAAACTACCCCACTCATGATCTTGAGTTTGTGGCCATGGTTTTTGCTTTGATGATTTGGAGACACTACTTCTATTGTTTTCACGTGGATGTATTCACCAATCATAAGAGTCTTCAGTATGTGTTCACTCAAAAGGAATTGGATCTTTGTTAGAGGAGATGGCTTGAGCTTCTTAAGTATTATGATATGAGTGTGCTTTACCATCCAGGTAAGGCCAATGTCGTGGCAGATGCACTTAGTAGGTTGTCCATAAGTAGTGTGTTTTCTGTTGAGGATGGAAAGAAAGAATTGGCCAAGGATGCTCATCGACTTGGTCGATTAGGAGTTTACCTGATGGATACGATAGAAGGTGGTGTTATTGTTCAAAATTATTTTGAATCATCTTTGGTAGCTGAAGTGAAATAAAAGAAAGACAGTGATCCTATTTTTCACCAGTTGAAGGGTGCAGTCCATCAGCAAAGAGTAGAGGTTTTCTCCCAAAGGGGAGATGGTGTGCTTCGATATTAGGGTCGATTGTGTGTTCTTGACATAAATGGGCTGAGACAAAGAATTTTGAAAGAGGATCATAGCTCAAGGTATTCTATTCATCCCGGTGCCACCAAGATGTACCGTGACCTACGGGAAGTCTATTAGTGAAATATCATGATGAGGGACATAGCAGGTTTTGTGCCTAAGTATCCCAACTGTCAATAAGTGAAGGTAGAGCATCAGCGACCGAGTGGTATGATTCAGGATATTGATCTTCCTACTTGGAAATAGTAGGCAATCAATATGGATTTCATTACAGGTTTGCCAGTACTCATAGGCAACATGATTCTATTTGGGTGATTATTGAAAGGATGACTAAATCAGCCCACTTCTTGGTTGTTAAGACTACAGATTCAGTAGAGGATTATGCCAGAATCTACATCTGGGAGATAGTCATATTTCATAGTGTTCGATTGTTAATCATTTTAGATAGGGGTACTCAGTTTACATCCCAGTTTTGGAAGTCATTTCAGAAAGGTCTTGGTACTCAGGAAAATCTTAGCACAACTTTTCACTCACAGTTGGATGGCCAAGAAGAGTGTACTATTTAGAGCTTGGAGGATATGTTGAGAGCTTATGTGATTGATTTCAAAGGTAATTGGGATGATCTCGTACCTCTTATTGAGTTTTCCTATAACAACAACATCAATTCTAGTATCCACATGGCTCCTTATTTGGCACTTTGTGGACAGAGGTATAGATCTCTTATTGGTTGGTTTGAGGTAGGCGAGGCATCTTTGATTGGTCCTGATTCAGTTCATGAGCCTATGGAGAAGGTTTAGATCTTCAGGGAGAGGTTGAAGACCGCTCAGAGTCGACATAAATCATATGCAGATGTGAGGAGAATAGAGTTAGAGTTTGAGGTTGATGATTAGGTATTTCTGAAGGTGTCACCCATGAAAGGTGTGATGATATTTAGTAATAAAGGGAAACTTAGTCTTCGCTATGTAGGTCCTTATCGGATTCTGAGGAGAGTTAGTAGTATTGCTTATGAGTTGGATTTGCCAACAGATTTAGAAGCGGTTAATCTGGTTTTACATGTTTCTTTGTTAAACAAGTGTGTTGGTGATGTGCCCCTGATTATTCCTTTATAGTATATGAGTGTGAAGGATAGCCTTACTTATGAGGAAGTTTTCGTGGAGATTCTTGATCGTCAGATTCGGAGAATGAGAAACAAAGAACTTGCTTTGATGAAGGTCCTTTGGAGAAATCAGCTAATTGAGGGAGCTACTTAGGAAGCAGAAGCATCCATGAAATCCATGTACCTTCATCTCTTTGATGTTCCGGGATTTCACGTTAATTTCGACGCTTAATACTAAGGATTTTTAGTGTTCTTAAGTGTGTTTTGTTAGATTTTATGTGGTTTGTTTTTTGTACATGGAAAAACATTGAAAAGATGAAAATAACAAAGTATTAAAAAAATTTGGGCAAAATGCATGGCCCACGAGCGTAGGATCCAGCACGTCCCGTGGGAGAAAATGTCTGAACGAGGCAGCATGAGAAGCTAAGGCATTAAATCCTGACGGGCTGTGATGAAGCCCATGAAAGACACGATGGGACGTTGCAGGTCCTATCAATTTGAGCCAGAGAAAAATATGAACCAGCCAAGTAAGGGCGACGGGCAACCACGATGGGCATTGCACTTACGATATCACATCACAGCCGCCCGTGGAAACAAGGCAGTGAGAATGTTGAGACACCAAGAAGAGCCAATGGGCAACCACGATAGGCATCACAACAACGATGTCCCATCACAACAACCCATGAGAAAGAGGCAACAGATTGGATTTCAGATGGAAAGAAGCCCGACGGGCACCCACGACCCTCATCGCATCCATGACGGCCCGTAAGGCGTCCCATCGAAGGTGCAGCATCCAAATTTTCTAGCCTTCCTAGTATTTAGTCTTTGTTGTCTTTAAATACTTTCCCTTAGGTTTTATTTTAGGGTTCCGACTTTTGTTACCAAGTTTACTACATTGTGACTCATTTTTGAAACGTTAATTCATAGTTTTGAGAAATCAAAGATTGTTCTTGATTTTATTGAAGTGTTCTTGAGATTTCTTCAAGATTATGGATTTTTTTAATTTTTCTTGTAAGTATATACTCATGATTGTTCCAACAATTCTTGTTTGTTTACTTATGAACATGAGTAGCTAAATCCGCAACTAGGGTTTTGGGAACCATGAAGGATTAACGAAGTAGGTAAATTACTTGGTAATTCTAGGGTGGTGTTTGTGCATGTATTGTTCTTCCCTTCATTTTGATTGCTTTTTAATGGTGTAAAATGTTAGAACTCGCCTTATCCTTACCTGCCGGACCATCGAGGTAATGGATGGGAAAAAGGTTGTTCAACAACGGATATTTGAGGCTATCAACCCTCATCTAATAGGTTGACCTTGTCTGGGCAAACCTAATCTGGGATCTAGGGTAAGGGTTAGTAAATCATAAACCCACGGCCAGACAAAGGCGTGTGGTGAAATTCATCTATTTGAGGGACCAACTATTTAGGTGAACCCAACTTACGGATTCAGCATGCTAAGCACCAAGCAAGTTTACTAAGTACAATGCCTTACTAAGTTATGATCTCATGGGGAACACTACCCTAGTCACTTTTCTCATTGATAACAACTTTTGAAACTGATACTTGTTACTTGTTGAATACTTAATTACAATAAATACTTGTCAGTTAAAACCCCCCATGCGAAGGAAATAAACGGCTAACAGCGCAAGTAAATGCTAATCAACACTAGTCCTAACATATTCCATGTGGGATTGACCCCAACCTTCATTGGGTTTTATATTTGAAAAATGACCTCTTACTCTTCTAAAAAGAGGCGTAATTTGAGCGTATTAAATTTTGGCGCCATTGTCGGGGCATACGGTTTAGGATTAAGATAGATTGTATTTATTTCACTGTTAGTCCTTATTTTCTTATTTTACTTTTTCTATTGTTTTTGTTTTGTGACACAGGTTGCACACTTGTGCATGCCTAGTACATGTTCAAGGCAATCCCTTGATCCCATACGATCCTGAACTCCCTAGAACTCAAAGAAATATGGCTAATGAGGGAGAGTATGAGACACCAAAATAGGTCACAGCTCGGTTGTTGGCCAAAGAACAGCAGAGGAAAAAGGAAGGAGAAGATGCCTTCACACTCGATGCATAAGCTGCGAGAGATGAGGCAACAGCTAGATGAAATTTGCAGCAAAATAAGGGCTGACAGTTATAGTAGCCAAGGCATGTCCCTCGCTACCATGATTATGATGATGTAGAGGATTTGGGCATTACTGGGCCCATAATATTTCCACCACTGCCTGAAAGAATGAAGTTTGACATTACCAGCACCATGATCCAGTTGTTGAACCTGAAGGGACTATATGTTGGAAAGCCTACTGAAGATGCAAATTTACATATGATGAATTTTTTGGGGATTTGCAAAGCTTATAATCGACTAGGAGTGATGCAAGAGGTTTTTTGACTGAGACTGTTTCTATTCTCACTGACTGGAGAGGCAACTGTGTGGCTTACTGAATTTCTTGATAATTCCATATACACATGGCATGAGTTGAAGACACAGTTTCTGGAGCAGTTCTTTCCTCCATCAAGGATGTTGCAACTGAAGTAAGAAATCTTCAATTTTAAGCAGCTACCTATTGAGGCATTATATGAGACACGGTTGAGGTTCAATAAGAAGCTGAAACAAGTTTTGAAACACGGAATCCCTTCACATCATCTAATGGATATCTTCTACAAAACATTGAATGCCAACACCAAAACAGTAGTTGACACTGTAATTGGAGGAGCATTCATGGATAATTTGTATATTAAAGCTTCTGAGATGCTTGAGAGGGTTACCAAGATAAAATGAGCATGACATACTAGAGAGTGTGAGAGCCCAGCAGGTACACATGCGGTTGGTAAGTCCATTGAACTTCATGATTTGCAAGACATCAGACAGGTTGTTATTGAATTGAAGACAAGCATTGGGTTGATTGCAAAGAAAATCCTAGATGAGGGAGTAAAAAGGTGAAAGCCATCGGTTCACAAAGGAAAACACCAAGGCCAAATGATTACTCATTTGATGAGGAGGTTAGTTATCTGAATGATCACAGAGCGAGTTTCTGGGACTCTAGCCAAGAAAATCAAGGTCGGAAAAGGGATAGAGATGACAACTATAATTAGTCTGGTTACAGATATAGGAGTAGAGCTAGAGATAGGGATGGTGACTGGCATAAAAAGGATGGCTACAAGAATGATAGAAGTGGTCTGTATATCCCTCCTGGAAATCATGGCGATAGACCTGAACAACCATCCATGAGGGAGCTTCTCAACAAAGTATTTCAAAAGGTTGATTCTACAGATGCAAGCATGAAGTAGATAAGAGCTGACCTATCAGGTATGACTCAGAAAGTGGAGGATCATTTTGTTGTCATAAAGATGCTTGAGACTCAGATGCACCAGATGTCTACTAGCATAAACTCGCATTAAAAGCGTACTCTTCAAAGTGACACCATTCAGAATCCAGATAATGATCGATAGGTTATGTCTGTGACTACTCGAAGTAGAAAATAGACTGTTGACCCTCCTCTGCCTATAGTTTTTTATAAGTTGGGTGAGTCTGAAAGGGATGATGCTGAGATTGCGGTCGAGTCTGAGGAAAAGGATAATAGTGAAAGGCCAAGTGAGAGGAGGCCTTCTGATTCAAAAGTGAAGAACAAAGAGGTTGCACTGGTCTTTAAGCCCATGCCATTGACTCCTCCCCCTTAACCACAAAGATTGAATATAGAGTTTGAGGACGAAAAATTTCACAAGTTCATCTCCATGCTGAAGCAACTTTCAGTTAATATTACATTAGTTAAAGCATTGGAGAAAATACCTGGATATGCTAAATTCATGAAGGATATGGTGACTAGGAAGAGAACGGTAACCTTTGAGCCACCTAATAATTTGCACCATTATAGTGCAATAGCCTCCCGTTCTTCAGTATAAAAAAAGAAAGATCCTGGAGCTTTTACTATTCCTTGAACGATTGGAGCGTTCTACTTTGTTAAAGCATTGTGTGATCTTGGTGTTGGTATCAATTTAATACCACTAGCAGTGTGTAATAAGTTGGGCTTGGGATCTGATAAGTGGTGAAATTACCACTTATTTGCATCTCTTTTCTTAGGCTTTTGCATGCTCTAATGGTGATATGAGACCACTTATAGCTTGTTTTGATATATTTCAGGTGATTCTCATTCATGTAGAGACTTTGAAACAATTTGGATAAAAGAAGCTAAAAGTGAGCTGAAGGGAAAAACAAGCCTCAGATACCGCAAATGTGGAAGTCAACTGATCGATCAACAACCGCAAATGCGGCCAAAGGACCTCAAATATGAAGGTCAACTGACCAGTCAACCATCACAAATGCGGCTAAAGGACCGTAATTGAAAACTTCAAAAGTAAATCAACATGCCGCAATTGCAGGCATGTCTCTGCAAATGCGGATGTCGGGCTCAGCTAGAACCAAAGCAGTCTTTTCACACTTTTGGAAACCCCAATCCATAGAAAACACCTCCAAGACATCTTGAAACATATCTTTGGATATTCTCACAACTTTTGGCAAGCTTGGAGAGCTAGTTGATCAACCAACACCATAGGAGTGAAGATTTGGATGCTCTTCATTGTAAAATCCTTAGTTTCCATTCTTCAACTCATGCTCTTAATTGCTATTTTATTGGTGTAATTGTTGAATTGAGACTTGGGTTGTATAAGAGGGAATGCTTAATTTTTGTTTTTAATTCTAAATCTTGTGCTTTCTGTTGAATTATCATATGGGTCTATTGAATCCTCCATGCTTGAATCTATAGTTAATGGTTGCAAACATTGACTTAGAGCCTGTTTGGATAAGCTTTTTTTAAGATGTTTTTTTTAAGTTGGAAATTCCAGCTTTTCACTTTTAGCTTTTTTTAAGCTATTTTGGCTTAAATTTATGTGTTCAAAAGCACTTTATTCACTTTACCCAAACAATATAAAAGAGCTTAAAAATCTATTTTGACTTAAAAACACTTAAAATAAGTCAATTCAAAAGGGAACTTAGCTTAATAATTTGGGTTTTTGCTTGAGAGAGAATTTCCCTAAATTTGGGAAGATTTAATAGTGGGGATTTGGGGTTTCCACTCTAGACCAAGGATAGAGATAGTTTGGTTGCCGGAAACTCCAATCTAAGAGTTGGGGTTAGAGATAACCCAACTAACCCAAGTAAAATTGGTTGGTTATTGCTTACTTGTGGTGGTTCGAGAGAACATACGAGATATATGCTTGATTGGTCGAAAGATGATTAGGCATACCCTTAGCCAAGACTACCCAAGTGTTAATCGGGTGCAAGTCTTTTGATTTGAATTCCCATTACCAAGTCTCCCTTGTTGTCCTTGCTTGGAAAAATCAAGGTGAAAGCCATTGATCAACTTATTTTTTATTTGATTTTCTTTTATCTTTAGTTTTAGTCTAAAACCCCCCTTTTAGATATCTTTTCCCCTTTTTGTTAATTGAACTTCAATAAGTTGCTCGGATTCTTTATTAGCTCGATCGCGACTACATTTTTCTCTGTGGGTATGACCCCGACATCCATTGGGAATATAAACGTGTTTTGCTCTGACGATCACCGTAACCTCCAACTTAGAGAGCATGATTTGTGCGTTATCAAAAATGGCATCGTTGCCGCGGAACAATTTGGCGTATTGAGTTAGTTTAGAATTTGAGTTTACTTACTATACTTCAATTTTGTGAATAGTTGTTTTTCTTTTGTGTAGGTTTTATTTTGTGTTTGACTTCATGGAATCTCAAAATGATAGAGATATTGGTCGTTGCAACCCTTGTTATAATAATCCTTGTTGTTATTGTGGAGGACCCCACCTTCAACAGAAATGTAAGATTGGCCCTAGGAGAGGGAGGTATTCACCTTCATGTTCCTATGATGGGCAAAATTTCTATATGTGTGGTGGTCGTGATGGACATTGGAGAAATTGCCCTAATGACTATCCTCTTCCCCCCTCTCATGATAACAATGTTGCTAGTGGTACTTGTGATCTTAATAGGAACCATGAGTTAGCAAGCAAAGAAGGCATATGGGCTAAGCTCAAAACCCTCCTAACCTCGCTAAAAACCCAAGAGGAGGGTATGAACTCCATAAAGAAAGGTTTGGTGGATATGAGAATGGAAAAAGGTGAGGAGATGAATCTTGCCAAGCAATCCATGGTAGATTTGTCCAGTACTTTTGCTCAAGTTGATGAAGAAAACACCTACCCTGAAAGCCTATATGCCATGGTTCAAACTCTCTTGGCCAAGCAAGATATCACAGAAGAGGGTGTGCAATCCATAAAGCAAGACTTTTGTGGATGCAAGAGCTAAAGAAAAAGAGGAGAAGAAAGGTGCTTCGCAACCCATGGTGGAGTTGTCTACTCATTGTAGCCATATTGATGAGGAAAATATTCCGAGCCAAGCAAATGAACAAATATTGAACATTGAACTCTATCAAATTCACTTCAAGGATGATGATGAAGATTCACAAAATATGACATCCCCGAGAGTGAGTTTGTACCGGTGGTGGTTGAACCCCAACAACAGGAAAAATTTGTGTTAGGTTAGGTGGTGAGCCTTGAATGAATGTTGGACCTAACTCACCAGCTTGAGGCCTATGTGGAACAACGTGAAAGAATGCTACCAATGTTTGAGATATTGTTGAAAAGGTATGTCAAGAGAAAGCAAAAAGAAGGGCGACTTGAAATTGCTATTCGAAACTTGAGCACTAACGTGAATGCTCGAATTGACACATGCACGGACGTGGATAGTGGTTTTGAGTTGTTCCTTATTGAAGAAGAAGATGATAACGCTCAAATCGTGCTCTCCAAGTAGGAGGTCACGGTGATCGCGTAGTCAAAAACAAATTTATAATTCCCAACGAGTGTCGGGGTTGTACCCAAGGGAACAATATAGTCGCGATCGAGATAATAAAGAATCTAAGCAACTTATTGAAGTTCAATTAGGAAAGGGGGAAAGATAAAATAAAAAGAGGGGTTTTAGACTACAACTAAAGATAAAGAAAACTAAATAAAAGATAGAGTGATCAATGGCTTTCACCTTGCTTTCACCAAGCAAGGATAATAAGGGAGAATTGGGTTTGGGAATTCAAATTCACTAGACTTGCACCCGATTGACACTTAGGTAGTCTTGGTCATAAGTGTGGAATGCTATCTCTCGATCAACAACCACATTTCCGAATGATTTCGGTTAGAACATCATTCGGTGCGATAAACAAGCAACCAATTAACTTGGAGAGGTCGTCCTATTTCTAACTCGGACCCTTAAATGGGAGATTTTGCGATTGGAGCTATGTCTAGCCTCCAATAAAGATGGATTCCCAAGTTCCCACCATTGAATCATTCCGAATTTAGGGAAATTCTCTCCCGAGCAATAACCCAAACAGAAAACTAAGTCAATGTTTGCAACCATTGACCATAAATTCAAGCAATAGAGGATTCAATAGACCTAAATAATCAAACAAGAACAAAATCTATAAATGAATTCTATAACCCACAATGTATAATCTCTAATACAAACCCAAAATCTCAAGTCAACATTACACCAAATAAATAGCAATTAAGAACAAGAGTTGAAGAATGGAAACTAAAGATTTTACAATGAAGAGCATCAAAATCTTCACTCCTATGGTGTTGGTTGATGAACCTTTCTCCTAAGCTTACTCAAAAGTTGTGAAAATAGCCAAAGATATGTTTCAAGACGGCTTAGGACTATTTTATGTGAATTGGGATTTCTTCCGATGTGAAATTCCAAAACTGCCCAGTTGCTCTGCTTTCCTTCTTCTCATACGTGGAAGGTCATCCAAGTACGCAAAGTGTCTTTGTCTGGTTGACCTTCGCATACGTGGTCAACGGATCGCGTTTTCGTAGATTTGACTCAGTTGGCCTTCGTGTTCATGGTTGGGACCCCGCCTTTGCGAAGGCATGTTCTACTGCTAGCTAATTGCTTCTCCGAATGGCCTCTTTTTGACTTGTTTTCATCCGAATTCATCCTGAACACTTCTAAATCACAAAGACCTGCAAAATAGAAGTATTATGTATCAATTGCACTATTTTCCCACTTTAAACTAGCAAAAGCATAAGCTTAAAGGCTAAATAAGTAGGTAAGACACTGACTTATCAAACCCCCAAACTTGAACTATTGCTTGTCCTCAAGCAACTTAAAGCTCTTAACTCAAGAGGCATACAACACAAGTGCAATTGAAAATACTACAAGCCAAAGGAAACCCATTTCAAGCACCAAACATGACTTCGGTTGGTACTAATGATTAGTCAATCACATGCTAACTTACTCTAAGAATTTCCTTTGATTCAAAACACAAACTCATGATGCAAAGGCACAATATAAACAAGAAAGTGACAACAACCAATCCTCAAGATGTGACTCCAACCACTAGCTTACCAAAACATGATCATTTGACTCATTTTCGGAGTTTATCAATGTCACCAACTATCCTAATTAGCATGCCCTTACAAGAACGAAAGTCCCAAAAACACACTATGTACAAAGTCAATCACAAGGGACAAATACAAACACCCACACTCACAAGGAAGTTCAAGGGCACACATGTTGAACCATAGGCTTGCCCTTCATATAGATCGCCACTAATGTAGGGTAGCCAAGCTCGGAATCACCAAGGAATTGCGGGAACGATGTTGGCTAGGGCTAAGGTGAGGATATCATTTGGTTCAAGTGACTACACCTCTCTAATGCTCTTTGTTTCATTTCAAACACCGCTCACTTTTTTCAATTTTCAACTTTACCTTATTTCTCCCTCACACAACTTAAGATTTCTCCTTTTTACCTCATGATCATTCACACCTTATATCACCTTCACTTGGTAGCACCTATTTTTGCTTTTCAATTTGCTCATCGGATTGATCTTTTGGAGCAATTTTCAATTCTCGAATCAAGGTGCTACCTTGCACTTGAAGTGCATTTCTTTTATTCTCCTCATTTGATCACATGCCCCCAAACTTAGGTATTTGCCTATGTTATTTTTCGTTTCTCCCCCCAAACTTAAGCTTTTAGCCTACATTTCATTTTCAAGCAATTAGGGAGGATGGGTGCCAATATGGAGGTTCCAAAAAGGTCAAGTTGTTGACAAAGTGACAAAGAACGGTCACAAGCTCAAAGGGCCTAAGGTATTCTTCCAAGCTCGGTTACACCTAGAATTTTTCCATGAATCACATTCAGGGCAAGTTCTAGATGACACACATGCAGAAGAATTATTCAACTAAATCTCACCACACATGGCATGCGAATCATTCAAGAAGGATCAATTTTTAACTTCCTAAACAAGAACAAAAATGACCTATTCTACATTATCACCACTAATGAGTCAAGAGTCACATAAAGATTAAAAGAGTTGTAACAAAATCACTCTTCGCCATGTATTTTTCACAAATTCTTTTGAAACGGTATGCCTATTTCACTTAGCATGCAAGACTACTTCATTGGTACTAAACAAGTCAATTTGCAACCAAACCCTCAAAGTATGACAATTTTTCCTTAAGAATGTCGTCACTCAGTCTATCATTGGGCCAATTCATCTATCTAAATTGGCATGGCTACACAAGGTGGATCAAAATAAGTATCACACTTTGCCGGCACATGCGATTCATACATGACAAAGTGCATATTGCATATGCAACACACATGCCAACAAGTTGGCCTGTGCAAAGCTCATGCGGTTCACACCTCATCATTTGCGAAACAAATATCCCCCAGCAAGTTCCATCTAGCCTAATGGGTACTTAGACTTTCCCTGGCCCCCAACAACCACATCTCAACTACCAAATAACAAACGAAGCTACAAAGTAAAGAAAACTAAAAATAACTAAACCATCAACTTCGTCCACACAACACCAAAACCCGACAAGGGTGCAAATCCAAAATGTACACCCGACAAGGGCACAACAGTATATAATAACCAAAACAAGCCCAACAAGGGCAAAATAATATCCAACAAAACAATAAAACAAGCATGGCGAGGGCATAATAATATCCATGAGTAAAGCAAGATAAATTAGAAATATAGAGTGCGGATCACACGCCACCCCTAACTAAGATAGGGCAGTTCCCCCACTGCATCAAAGTAAAGAATAAGTTTGAGGGGGCCCCCTGAGGTGCATCAATCTAAATTGGAGGAAGAGGGAAACTCAAGTCTCTCCTCATCCTCATCATTATCATCCTCCTGGGCTCCTCCCGATCTGCAAAAGGACTTTAATCTATCCATCATCTTGTTTAGAAACTTGCTCTTCTTCCTCTCGTGCTCGCTCAACTTCTTCTGCCGCCTTTCAACTTTTCCTTGCCTGTGGCTTATGTCCTCCAAATGTGTATTCATTGCACTCAAATGCCCATTAATAAATTTTTGCTCATTGGCCACTTTGGCCAAGGATGGGGGGACTAAGTACCTACTGGTGTGTCAGCTCCAATTGACCTAGAAGAGAATCCGGCTAACAACTGCTGAACATGTGCATCCAATCCCTGAATATGGATAGAGAGGTGGCGCATGAGATAGGGCCCAGACTCTAGAGCTCCCATAGACTGAGATGATCTAGATGGAACTTTGGAAGGATCGACCAGCTCAGTCAAAGACTCTGGAAACTGTCCAAAAGATGGCGAAGCCACATCAATCATCCTCTTCTTCTACTTTGCTTCTGGAGCCCTCTTCTACAATGGGTGTATCGTAGTAGCTGGCTTCTTCGCAACAGCAGTAGGGTCATTCAACACCCCAGCATCATATCATAACGGAGTCACTAATGAAGGAAAAAAAAGGCTTTTAGACCTTCCACTAGCTACCTTACCCATCTGAGCCACAATATGGACCTCAACATTCACATCTTTGCCATCAATGAGGGATGCCACCATCAATTCTCGGTCAAGGGTCACATCTGTGTCATGAGTTGATGGCATGATCCTCGCACAGAAAATCAATAGCCAAGTCTTGTCTTCTGTAATTAACTCATGTGAATCAACCCCTTTATGCAAAGTCAACCAATTCGGGGTCACCCCATTATTCAACTTTTCTACCAACCACGTGTGCCCTTCGACTTTGGATTTTCCAATGTAGACCTTATTGTCAGCATCCGGGAGGTTAGCCATGATAGGTGGAGGAGAAAAACATATCAACCCCGCTCCACCAACAACTTGTAGAATTCTGGCATTTTCTTCTCAACTTTTTCCGTATTGATTCCTTTCTCCCTAACAAAGGGGTTGGACAATAGCTCATCAAACCGGCGTACACATGATGTCGATAGGAACCTATCATGATTGTAGTTCTCCTTTATTTCCACATCAAGAGCATTTTAAACTTTATTGTCACTACTGTTAGAGGCCATCCTTTTGATCAATGTACCTACAAAACACACCATTATGTTAAAAGTTCTTAGGGAAGCTTAAAACTATGTATTATAAAGTACTTAGGCCAAAGAAATAGCCGAAAGAAGTTTTGGGGCAGGCTGTATGTTTCCACTGTTTTGACACTACCAGGTAATCCTTCTTTGCGTTCACGGCTACCTAGCTGCGTTCGCGAAGAATGAATTATTTTTTTCAGAAATTTTAGCCTTCACGAATGCGGCCAGGTGCCCGCAAATGCAAAGGTTATCGTGATACCTGGAATAGTGCCTCTTTGAGGAATTTTCTCAAATACATGGGAGGCAAGCAGTTTTTGCTTGATCTTCCAAGGTCTTAGAACCAACAAAAACACCACATTTTAGTCCCACCATTTAGGACATAGCCTCAACCAATTTCAGCCAACAATTTAACAATTAAACATAACTAGAAGTTGAATTAAAGAAAGAGGAGACCAACTAAGAATTGCCATTATCCAATTTCTACACATGGAGTTGAGGAAGAAAGGAACCCATTTCCAAATATAAGGAGGGTGGAGTTCATACCTAGTGGATTGCACCTGGTAAAGAAACAAATGAAAGAACTTGATGGAATTTTTGTGTGCCAAAGGAGGAGAGAGTAACGTTGTTTTGAGAAGAAAGCATTTTGGAAACTTCTGATTTTTGAACGTTTTAAACTTTACCTGAACTGCCTAGAAGCTTCGAAACTTCTGATTTTCGAACGTTTTAAAGTCTTCCGCGTTTGCAAAGAAAACTGGACTGACCAGATTTTTCACTTTTCTTCAGCATTCTTCCCGTGATGGGAAATACGATGTGCGATGGGCACTTTGTGAGGTGTGAAATGCACCATGTTTGCACATGCCAGTGTTTTTTATTAGTTCACTGGTTGCTTGTGCGATGGCATATGCGACGGGCACTCTTCTAGGTCCAAAAAGCACATTTTTCAGAGGTATTTTTGGTGCTTCTCAACACTTGATTCCTCTTCTCATTTCCATGGGCACCTAGAACACACCAAAAAGAAACAAAAAGTGAAGTAAGGCATAAAAACGATGGGTTTCCTCTCATCAAGTGCACAATTTAACATCATGGCGCGACGCCGGCTACCTCGCCCTCGAAATTTCCACTTGGAAGATTTGAACCTTTGACCCAAAAATGAATCGAATTTCTGGTGGCACTCCCAGGGTGAAGGTTTTAGAATAAGAAGGCCATTCTCTTGATTCCGCATATCGCACTTTTTAGCCTTCAAGTAAGGAAGAACGCTTTGGCTTTTTTCCACGGATAAATCTAAACCAGATAGACCTTCATCCACCCTCCTTCCAAGGTCTTCCAAAAGCATGATTACTTTGACTTTCATCCATTGAATCAAACTTAAGGTCAAAAAAAGGTTGAAGTGGGATTTAGGCGTCCCCACCTTCAAGTTTGCCTCATTCATAACATCCTCACTATGAGATACCATGGCATCATTCAACACAATGAAAATAAACAAAACAAAAACAACTATTCATAAAAATTGAACTAGAGTAAGTAAACATAAATCCTAAACTAACTCAATACGCTAATTTGTTCTCCGACAACGACACCATTTTTGATAACGTTCAAATTGTGCTCTCCAAGTAGGAGGTCACGACGATTATGTAGTCAAAACAAAATTTATAATTCCCAATGAGTGTCGGGGTCGTACCCAAGGGAACAATGTAGTCGTTATCGAGCTAATAAAGAATCTAAACAACTTATTAAAGTTCAATTAGGAAAGGGGAAAGATAAAATAAAAAGGGGGTTTTAGACTACAACTAAAGATAAAGAAAACCAAATAAAAGATAGAGTGATCAATGGCTTTCACCTTGCTTTCACCAAGAAAGGATAACAAGGGAGAATTGAGCTTGGGAATTCAAATTCACAAGACTTGCACCCGATTGACACTTAGGTAGTCTTGTTCATAAGTGTGGAATGCTATCTCTCAATCATCAACCATATTTCTGAATGATTTTGGTTAGAACATCATTCAGTGCGCTAAACAAGCAACCAATTAACTTGGGAAGGTCATCGTATTTCTAGCTCGGACCCTTAAATGGGATATTCCGCAATTGGATCTATGTATAGCCTCCAATCTAGATGGATTCCCAAGTTCCCACTATTGAATCTTCATGAATTTAGGGAAATTCTCTCCCAAGCAATAACCCAAATCAGAAAACTAAGTCAATGTTTTCAATCATTGACCATAAATTCAAGCAATAGAGGATTCAATAGACCCAAATATTTAACAAGAACAAAATATATACATGAATTCAATAACCCACAAAGTATTATCTCTAATATAAACCCAAAATCTCAAGTCAACAACACACCAAATAAATAGCAATTAAGAACAAGAGTTGAAGAATGGAAACAAAAGATTTTACAATGAGGAGCATCCAAATCTTAACTCCGATGGCATTGGTTGATGAACCTTGCTCTCAAGCTTACTCAAATGTTGTGAAAATAGCCAAAGATATGTTTCAAGATTGCTTAGGAGTGTTTTATGTGAATTGGGGTTTCTCCGGATGTGAAATTCCCAACCTGCCCAGCTGCTCCGCTTTCCTTCTTTGCCTACGCGAAAGATCATCCACGTAGGTGAATTGTCTTTGTCTGGTTGACGTTCATATACGCGGTAAAGGGATTGCGTTTGCAGAGCTTTGACTCAGTTGGACTTCGTGTTTGCGGCTGGGATATCGCGTTCGTGAAGGCATGTGCTGCTGCCAGCTACTTGCTTCTTTGAATGGCCTTCTTTTGACTTATTTTCATCTAAATTCATCCCGAACACTTCTAAAGCACAAAAACCTGCAAAATAGAAGTATTCCATATCAATTGCACTATTTTTCCACTTTAAACTAGCAAAAGCATAAGCTTAAAGGCTAAATAAGTAGGTAAGACACTGACTTATCAGAAGACACAAGGGATGCTTATGAATTGAAGGTGTTGAGGCATCCAACCACCTCATATATGACTCGTGATGCTGAGATTATGCGAATGATACTAGATTTTCCAGTCAAAGTCCAATGATTCATCTTGAAAGACTCTAGTAGATTCGAAAGTGAGGAAATGATGAAGGAAACAAGATTGAAGGTGGAGACCCCCAAATCTAACTCCAACCACTCTTCGACCTTGATATTGGTTGAATGGATGAATGTTGATGTAATCAAGATCTTGGAGGACCTTGGAAGGAGGGCGGATCGAGGTTTAACCAGTTTCAAGTTTGTTGTTGCAAGGGGACAAAGCGACCTTCCTCACTTGAAGGTAAAAAAGTGCAAAATGTGAAACTACAAGAATGGCCTTCTTATGCTCAAACCTTAACCCGGGGATTGTCACCGGAAGTTTGATTTGAGTTTGGGTCAAAGGTTCAAATCTTCCAAGTGGAAATCTTGGTGGTGAGGTAGCCAACATTGTGCCGCGATTTTTAATTGTACGCTTGATGGGAGGCAACCCATAATTTTTATGCTTTACTTCACTTTTTGTTATTTTTGATGTGTTTTTAGGTGCTAAAGGGGATGAGAAGAGGAACCAAGTGTTGAGAATTACAAAAAATACTCTTGGAAAAGGCACGTTTTGCCCCTGGAAAAGTTCCCGTGCACATGCCATTCCAATCATTACCGCAAGGCATAGAGGGGGAGGTCATAAGCGTCTATACCGTAAAATCGATTTTTGATGGAATGAAAAAGACATATATGGTAGCACAAGGAACCAGTAAGCTGGGCAAAAATGATAGAGTGTGCGATGGTGGTGCATTTCGCACCCCACATTGTGCCCATCGCACATGCCTTCACATAAGCACCTAAGTGAGCCAAGCTGCAGATGCCGCAATTGTGGAAAATCTGCTGCAAAAGCAAATATATCGCAATTGCGGTCCTTGACCAAAAACGTGATGGTACGCATTTACGGACCCTTTGATCGCAAAAGAGGAAAATGTCGCATTTGCGGTACCATGACCGCATTTGAGGGTATCCGGGAAGTTGCAAAAATTTTAAAAGTCAAAAGGCACAAAGGTTTGTTCATTTTCTCAAAATAAAAGGCTTGTTTCTCTTCTTGCCTCTCTTCACTAACAAGAGCAACGCCAAGACCCATTCATCTCTAAAATAATCCAAGTTTGACAAGCTAATCCCTTTTCTCTTTGAATCATGTAAGATCTTCCCATTTCTTTCTAGTTCAGTCAACTTGAAGGAATCATGTGTCTTAACTTGATGAACTTGAATTTGTAATTTAAATTGTTATTTGATGGGTGAGGTTGTCTTTGAGAGTGAGAATTGCTTTGATTATAAATGCGGGGTTGGCTAAGCACTCATATCATGCTCCACAGGATAGCACCCATCTATGCCTATAAGGTGTTTGACTAATTGCCCGAATAAATTTCTTGGCTATATTTGTGAACTTTTCATGATTGGGTAATGTTCGTGTTGAGTATTTTATGAGTTTGCTTGTAAAAAATGAGTTGGTGATTCATTTTGGGGGTGGTGGAAGTGGTTTCCACCATTGGAGGTGCTTTTGAAATGATGGATCCGCTTTCGCAGCAATGTCTCGCATTTGCGGACCACCGCATTTGTGGACTTTGACCACAGTTGCAGAACCAGACACGCTCCCAAAGGCCATAATTGCGACAGTTCTTCACATTTGTGGACCTCTGTATTTGAGTACACCAAATACTATTGCGGTACTAGAGACCAAAAATTTGAGGCACCAAAAGTGGTGCACACCCCTAGAGCATTCCAATTGTTCTACAACTCATTTCCTTGGTTTTAATAGACCACAAGGCATTGTATTTAGTTGCTAATGTTAATTGTTCATCCTTGTATAACTCTCCCAGGTCTAAAAAGCTGACATAGCTGCCAACCTAAATAATACACTCTTCGAAGATGAACTACCCATTGATGAAGAGTTCGATCAAGTTTGATTCATTTCTCCTAAATGTCAGGGAGATACAACTCTGACTTGGTGAAGAAGAAGTTGTTTCCTGAAAGGGGAATTTGTCTTGACAAGGTCTCCATAGTTCTTCCGGGCTTCTATCATAGGTTGGGGACCACAGGTTTGATGTGATTCGCACTTGAGCCTTGCAAGGTTAATGAGAAATAGGTCTGAGAGTTCTACGCAAATCTGAAAGTTGTGAGGATGTAAACCTTGGTCATTAGAATAAGGGGCAAAATGATTGACTTTGGTGCATTTGTGATCAATAGGCTCTATCAATTGTAAGACCATAACCCCACCTTGTTCAAAGCAAAAGATTGTGCACCGGGTACATGGTTGATTTCAAAGTTGTGTCCAGACAAGAGTGTACCATGGGCTCTCACAAAAAAGGGCATCAGTTCCAAAGAATTCACAGTTGAAGTAAATAACTGGCTATCGATCATCTGTAGCAGAGTCTCTCCATATGGGAATGTGTACGATATACCAATGCTAAGGGCTCAAATGATTGCTTGTATCCTTTATGATATTCTTGTGAATGGTTGTCATATGATCATTTGAAAACTTAAGGAGTTCTTGATGCAAGACTGCCCTACTCTCATGTTCCCATCTCTCATCACTGAACTATATAAAAGATCTGAGGTAGAAGAATACCCGACTGACAACTGGGTGGAGCCAGAAAGACCCATCTTTCTATTGAAGAAGCGTGAAGAGGGACAACTTACAAGAGTAATAAGAGAAACATCGATGCAGAAACATTAACTCAGGACATTACGGGGAGTTCAAAGGAAATGGGCCTATTTGAGGTGATGACAGAGGAGCTGAAGTACATCAGACAAATGGTTAGTGGTATTCCTCAAGGGTCGGGTGAGTCATCAGAGGGCCCTATTTCATTTGTGATACAGAAAGCGTTTGACAAATATCTTGAGGATAAAAAGAAACAGGGAGCCCACCTTGCTAAGCTAAAAAGAGCATACACTGATCTGGCCAAGTCCCAGGGAGAGCTTCATGACTCATACACCAAGATGCTTAAGCGGGAAAAAAAGATAGACAAGTTCTATACTCATATGTGGAAGGGTGTGAAAGGTTTGTGGAAGGTGATGAAACCTAGAGAGCCACTTCCATATTCTAGGAGGAGTGATGAGGATGATGCCCCAACACAGTGGTCAGAAGAGGATGTGGATGATCATGGAGATGATGATGAAGAGACTGAGAGTGATGGCAGTACCTTAGGGAGTCTCAGGGAGCCCCTCCCTCTATTTGACTTTGTTTTGTTTTGTTGCTTTGGGGACATTGCAACATGTTAAGTTGGGGGTGTGGTTATTTAGATGTTAGTTCTGTTTTTTCTTGTTTTGGATATCATATTTTCACCCTTGTCGGGTCTTGTGTTGTTAAAACCTTGTTAGACTAGTTGTTTTTGTTATTTCTATTTTTATAGCTTCTTTATTTTCTTTTCCATAGTTGTTATGATTGGTGTTGAGATCTAGGGGTAGTCTGAGTACCCGAAAGGCTAATAGCCTGTTTGTTGGAATTTTCATTTCGGTGAATTATGAGTAGCCATATCGATTTAGATAGATGATTTGGCCCGATGATAGATTGAGTGACGTTATTCTTAAGGGAAAATTATTATCTTTTTAGATAAGTGAGAGTGATTTGTTTGGTACTAATAGAGTTAGTCTCGCATGTTAATGGGGCTAATTTGAGCATACCCCTTCAAAATAATTCTTGTGACATAGTTGGAAAGCAAAGAATGATGATTGTGACAATGCCTTTGATCTTTTTGTGACTTTTGAGCAATTAGTGATTACATAGATGCAAAATGTGGCTCTATTTATCCTTGTTAGGAAGAACATTGATCCGTTTTGAATAATTCGCATGCCATGTATGGTGAGTTTTGTTAAATAATCCTCGTGCTTGCTTGTGTCATCTAGAACTTGCCTGGTTAGTCATTCTAATGCTAGTCTTAATTGTGTTGGTTGGAGAAATGATCTTAGGACTTCTTTGTGATTATTTAAGCCTACTAAGACTTTAAAGCCCACCATTGCACTCATATTGTATCACTAGTCACCCCTCTTGAGCCTAATACCTCATCTTTGGCAACCTTGGTACAAGCCTTGAACCATTTTGAAAATGAATCTCTCCTTTGAGCCCATCCCTCATTGAACTCTACAAGTGTGATATCGAGGCTAAAAGCCTAAGTTTGGGGTGATTAAAAAGTACTTTGGAGGAGTGATAAGTGAGTAAAACTTAGTTTATGGTTGAATCCTAAAAAGAATTGACCAAAAAGAAGAAGGAATATGAAAGGAAAGAAACAATGAAAGGAAAAGAGGAAAGAAAGGAAAGAAAAATAATTCCTCCAAGGTGAATAGAATGACAAAAAAATGGAGCATCATGTGAATTAAGTGAAATGGTGCCTTGTGTTGAATGAAAATGAAAAGAAATGACTTTGGTTTCAAATTGAAAAAGTTGTGAAGTGTTCAAGGAGGAAGTAGTCACTCTAATCCAAAATGCTATCCTACCTTCCCCTAGCCTACATTACAAGCTTAGAAAAGTCCTTTGAGATCTCCAACCAATCGTTTTTGAGTTAGTGGTGAATGAAAATAAGGGCAAGCTTATGGTTTGATATTTGTTTGTACTTGAGGTCCTTTGTAAGTGTGAGGGTTGTGCATTTGTCCCTTGTTTTCTCTTTGTAAATGGAGTGTTTTGGGACTTTCTTTCTTGTGAGGGCATGTGAATTATGATAGTGGTGATTTTGTTACTTTCCAAAAAGTAGTCGAATGAGCGTGATTAAGGTACTAGTGGTCTTAAGTCACTTCTTGAGGATTGGTTGTTGTCATTTGATCATACTTGAAATTCTTTTGAAACTTTAGAAAATGTTTATGGAAATGCGGGGATTGTTGTGTTGAGTATTCACTTGTGATTGACTAATTATTAGTATCAACCTAAATCATGATCCTTGTGCTGAAATGAAAAGTGGGATGAGAAAATGATTAAATGGTCCTTGTGCTTTGTAGTTTGAGTCTCTTCGAATTGGGTTATGATTTCCTTTAGGACAAGCAAGAGATTAAGTTAGGGGTGGTGTTGATAAGTGGTGAAATTACCACTTATTTGCATCTCTTTTCTTTGGCTTTTGCGTCCTCTAATGGTGATATGAGAACACTTATAGCTTGTTTTGATATATTTTAGGTGATTCTCATTCATGTAGAGACTTTGAAGCAATTTGGACAAAAGAAGCTAAAAGTGAGCTGAAGGGAAAAATAAGCCTCAGATACCGCAAATGCAGTCAAAAGACCACAAATGCGGAAGTGAATTGATTGGCCAACAACCACAAATAAGGCCAAAGGACCGCAAATGCAGAGGTCAACTAACCAGTCAGCCACCATAAATGCAGCCAAAGGATCACAATTGCGTACTTCAAAAGTCAGTCAACATTCCCCAATTGTGGCCATTTCTCCCCAAATATGGATGAGTGGATCAACTAGGACCAAAGTAGTCTTTTCACACATTTGAAAACCCCAATCCACATAAAACACCTCTAAGACATCTTGAAACACATCTGTGGTTATTCTTACAACTTTTGGCAAGCTTGGAGAGCAAGTTCATCAACCAACACCATAGGAGTGAAGATTTGGATGCTCTTCATTGTAAAATCCTTAGTTTCCATTCTTCAACTCTTGCTCTTAATTGCTATTTTATTGGTGTAATTGTTGAATTGAGATTGGGGTTGTATTAGAGATAATGCTTTATTTGGGTTTTTAATTCTAAATCTTATGCTTTCTCTTGATATATTATTTGGGTCTATTGAATCTAATATTAATGGTTGCAAACATTGACTTAGCTTAATAATTAGGTTTTTGCTTGAGAGAGAATTTATCTAAATTCGGGAAGATTCAGTAGTGGGGATTTGGGGTTTCCACTCTAGACCAAAACTAGAGATAGTTTGGTTATCGAAAACTACCATCTAAGAGTTGGGGTTAGAGATAACCCAACTCACCCATGTTAAATTGTTTAGTTATTGCTTACTCATGGTGATTCGAGAGAACACACGAGATATATTCTTGCTTGGTCAAAAGACGGTTAGGCATACCCTTAGCCAAGACTACCCAAGTGTTAATCGGGTGCAAGTCTTGTGATTTGATTTCTCATTCCCAAGTCTCCCTTGTTGTCCTTGCTTGGTGAAAGAAAGGTCAAAGCCATTGAACAACCTATCTTTTATTTTATTTTCTTTTATCTTTAGTTTTAGTCTAAAACCCTCCTTTTAGATATATTTTCCCCCTTTTGTAAATTGAACTTCAATAAGTTGCTCGAATTCTTTATTAGCTCGATCGCGACTACATTATTCTATATAGGTACGACCCCAACATCCATTGGGAATATAAATGTCTTTTTCTCTGATGATCGCCGTGACCTCCAACTTGGGGAGCACGATTGAGCGTTATCAAGATCCCCTAAACTGATGACAATGCGACTTCTTATGTCAGATCGCGCAGTGAAATGATCGGTGGGAATTCTCTATGATGTGCTTGTGAAAATTGATACTTTTATCTTCCATGCATACTTTGTGATCCTTTACTATGAGGTTGACTTTGAGGTTCCCATTATCTTGGGATAACCATTCCTTGACACTGGACGCGTGTTGGTTGACTTGTAGACTAGGAAGATAAAGTTCAGATTGAATGATGAGGTAGTTACTTTTAATGTCTTCCAGTCTATGAAACATCATAATGATACGCGCATGGTTTATGTTATTGATGTTGTTGATGAGGATCAACTACTTGTGCCTATTGAGGAGAGACTTGGTGTTGAAGCACTTGCAGCTGTGATTATGAATTTTCATGGAGACGATATTGAGGAGTATGAAGATATGGTTGAAGAAATTGCAGGAATGGGGTCTTATAGCTATGCTCCAAAGAAGCTTGATTTAGACTTGAAGACTAGACAGACACCACCTGCCAGACAATCTATTGAGGAGCATCCAGTCTTGGAGCTCAAAGCGCTTCTATCTCATCTTCGATATGTGTTATTAGGAGCTAATTACCTAGCCAGTTATCATTGATGCAGACTTAGGTGAAGGGCAGGTTGAAGATCTGGTTTTTGTGTTGATAAAGTTTAAAAGGGCCATTGGTTGGTCCATTGCTGACATCATTGGGATTCCACCTGGAATTTTTACTCACAAGATTCAGCTAGACCTAGATCGCATTACGAGTATTGAGCACCAGTGTAGGTTAAATCAACCTATGCAAGAGGTTGTCAAGAAGGAGATTATCAAGTGACATGATGCAGGTGTGGTTTACCCTATTGCATACAACAAGTGGGTGAGCCCTGTTCAGTGTGTGCTAAAGAAGGGTGGGATTACTGTAGTCCCAAATGCAAAGAATGAGATGATTCCGATGAGGCCAGCCACAGGCTGGTGCATATGCATGGATTACAATAAACTGAACGTGTGGACTGAGAAGAACCATTTTCTGATGCCATTCATGGACTAGTTGTTGGACCGTCTTGCTGGTAAAGGATGGTATTGTTTTCTTAATGGGTATTCAGGATACAAACAGATCTTGATTGCTCCTGAAGACCAAGATAAGACCACTTTCACCTGTCCATATGGGACATTTGCTTTTAAGAGGATGCCTTTCGGTCTATGCAATGCACCAACAACATTTTAGCGTTGCATGATATCTATATTCTCTGACATGGTGGAGGACACAATTGAGGTGTTCATGGATGACTTTTCGGTAGTTGGCAACTCTTTCGATGACTGTTTGGCTCATCTCAATTGCCTGGTAAAGAGGTGTGAAGAATGCAACTTAGTACTTAACTTGGAGAAGTGTCAGTTCATGGTGAAGGAAGGTATAGTGCTTGGTCATCAGATCTCCAAGAAGGGTATAGAGGTCGACAAAGTGAAGATAGAGGTTATTGAGAAATTGCCTCTACCTGTTTCTGTAAAGGGGATTCAGAGCTTTTTAGGGCATGCTCATTTCTATCGGAGGTTTATCAAGGACTTCTCCAAAATTGCAAATCCATTGTGCAAGTTATTGGAGAAGGAGGTAAAATTTGTTTATGAGGCATGTTTGAATGCATTCGAGTGCCTGAAGAAAAAGTTGATCTCTGCTCGCATTATTATCTCTCCTGATTGGTCTAAACCTTTTAAAGTTATATGTGATGCTAGTGGAGTGGTTCTAGGAGCAGTCCAAGGCCAAAGACGTTAAAATATTCTACATCCCATATACTACGCTAGCAAATCACTTAATCTGGCTCAAAAGAACTATACAGTGATGGAATAAGAGTTGCTTATTGTGATCTTCGCTTTTGAGAAGTTCAGATCCTATTTGCTTGGCACCAAGGTGATGGTGAAAACTGATCATGCAGCATTGAGGTACCTTATGGCAAAAAAAGATGTGAAGCTGAGATTAATTAGACGGGTGTTGCTGCTACAAGAGTTTGACTTTGAAATAAAGGAGATTGATGACTGGTTTCCAGATGAGCAAGTTTTGGCTGCCTCTCAAGACCTAATTCCATGGTTTGCAGACTTTTCCAACTATTTGGAAAGTGATTTGGTGCCTCCTGATATGTTTGTTCACCAAAGAAGAAAATTCATGTATGAAGTTAGGAAATTCTTCTAAGAGGATCCATTCATATTTCGTGTGTGTGATGATACTATGATCTGTAGATGTGTGCCGGAAGCTGAGATGATGGAAATTCAGAGGCTTTTCATTCATCCCTATTGGGTTACATCATAGTGGTATTCGAACTGCGCACAAGATCTTGCAATATGGCTACTATTGGCCGATGATTCACAAAAACGACCATGATTTTGCTAAAGCTTAGAGCAGGTTTCAAAGTGAATGGGTTATATCAATGAGGTAGGAGCTTCCTATGATGTTTGGGATATTGACTTCCTGGGCCCATTTGTGATGTCTAATGAAAACCGGTACATATTGGTGGCCATTGACTATGTATCAAGGTTGGTGGAGGCGGTTGTGCTTCCCAGTAATGAGGGTAAGTGTGTCATAGCGTTCTTGAAAAAGAACATCTTCTCCCAATTTTGTACCCTAAGAACAATTATTAGTGATGGAGGCTCTCACTTCTACAATAAGTTGTTTCGTGCGTTATTAGAGAAGTATGGAATGAAGCACAATGTTGAAACCCCCTATCATCCCCAAACTAGTGGGCAAGTGGAAGTCTCCAATCGTGAAATAAAGGCAATTTTGTCCAAGACTGTCAATGCCAACAGAAAAGATTGGTCACAGAAACTAGATGAGGCTTTGTGGGTATACAGGACTACATTCAAGACGTCAATAGGTATGTCACCATATCAGCTTGTGTTTGGAAGAGCGTGCCATCTGCATAAGGCCATGTGGGCATTAAAGAAATTGAACCTCGAGTGGTATGAAGCATCGTTGGAGAGGTTTGGGAAGTTGAATGAGTTCCGCCTGAATGCATATGAGAGTTCGGCCTTTTATAAAGAGAAGATGAAACTATATCATGACTGGAAATCGAAAAGAAAAATTTGCAGCTAAGAGACTTGGTCCTGCTTTTCAATTATAGACTTCACTGCTGTACTGGCAATTTGAATTCCATGTGGATCGAACAATTCAAAGTGGTACATATGTTTTTACATGGGGCCATTGAACTTGGAAATCATGCTGTCAAGATGTTCAAGGCTAATAAACAGCGGATTAAAGCATATATGGGTACCGTAGAGGAGCTTAAAGCAATTGAAGTCTGGAATCTTGATGAATTTATTCCAACCAAGGAGCTTGATGAAGTCTGAGTAATAAATTAACTTGTGTAGTGCCACGATGTTAAATCAGGTGCTGCATGAGAGGCAACGCATGCATTTTTTTTGTTTTTGTTTTGTTATGCAGAGTATTTTTGCGAAGTCTGAGTAGCCAAAACACTCGAGTCGTGCCACAATGTTAAATTAGGCGCTGTATGGGAAGAAACCCATGGACTAATGTGTGTTGAAAGTGCAGGAAGTGACAAGATGAAAAATATTACAAGAATAGCAAGAAAAAAGGATCTTACAAGATCTGTGACGGGCCATCGCAGGTTTCACGCCCGTGGGACTAGAGCATCACCACTACAAATATTCTAAGTGTGGAAGAAATTGGTATCTTCCCCATTTCCATGCCCTGCATGATGGTTTGTCATGGCTCCGACGGGCGTAGGAGGTAGGCGTGAAGCCAAGCACAAACATAAAATGAGCCACTGGCTCATTCCCACACTCTGCAGGATGGGATATCGTAACCTTAACAGGCGTGGGAGTCGAGCTCTAGACGTCCAAGTAAGTCATGCATCACGGGCCATCGCATGCCCGATGGGCATTGCACAACCCATCGTCTGGGTCAATGAATTTTAAAAGTTTTTTGTGTACCCAGCCCGACTCGGATCCCTTTCCCCTCTTTCTCCGCATCTAATAGGCGTTTGACCTCATTCAATTAAGGTCAAACATAACTCAAACTCTCTCTTACCCACAAAACTCCCCACACACGACCATTTCCTCTCCCTCAACCCATGATTCACTCCCTACGTTCACTCCCTTGTAATCCCTTATAGTCTCCTAAATCATCAGGCCACTAAATGAGTTCACACAAAAGGCTCACAAGTCGATTCTCAAAAGAAAAAGAAATTGTGTTGATTAATCCATAGTAAGTGTTCTTGTTTTTCTTATAATTTCACTTTTATCTTGTTTCTATGTGAGTAGTTGTTCATGTGTTGAAAATTATGCATGTTTGCTAGTAACCCTACGTGTGAACTTGGATTAGTTGTCATGTGTATAACTTGTAAAAAGATTGGTAACTTGGGTTGTGATATTGGGTTGAGAAATAGGTTGATGTGAAGTGCATATTATTGTATGTTGTTTGTTTGGGAGAGGTGAAAATTTGTGCAGGTGAAGGATTAAAGGAAATAAAATTTCTTTTTTGCACATAACTTGATCCCACGGGCGAGTAGATGGGACATTTAAGGCACGACGGGCATCGGTTAGAGCGTTGGAAATGGATCAGAGCCTGAAAAGGTCTCTGGCCAGGTCCGATGACCGACCCGATGGGACGTCTGACCTCCCATTCCCATGGCAAGAGACTGTGAGAGGACAGATGGCTTTAAAAATCCCACTGCCAGGATCCGACGCCAGTACCATGGGACATCGGACCTCCTACACTCATGGCACATGGTCGTGGGAGGACAATTTTGCCTGCACAGTTCTTTGTCCTATTCCGACGCCATATGCCATGGGACATTGAACCTCCCACGCCCGTGGGAGGCCAAATTTCCTGAAATATTTTTTAAGTGTCAAATTTTTCTGGTTTTTGATTTTTTTTTCAATTGCTAATGGTTGTTACCGGCAGGTACTAAATGGCACCAAAAACACCACTATGATGCGTGGAAATGCGGAAAGCAAATAATTCATCGGTCAAGTCTCGGACAAAGGATCAAAGTGATTCTGAAGTCGAGAAGAGTGACTCAGACAACAATCCTTCGTCTGGGCAACCAGAAGAAATCTGATAGTTTCTCCTTCCCCCAAGTCTGAAGAGGGGGATAGATCATCTTTCGGCTCGGCTAGTTCTAATGCAAAGAGGGACTATGCTCCTTCACCAGCTAAAGGAAGGCAAGAACCAGCTACCCAGGTTTGTAGTGGCATGGAAACTAGAACTGAGTCAGGAAATGATGATGAATCAGGGTCTGAGCATAGTTAGGCCAAAGATGAGGAGGGTGATGTTGATTCTGATACCGAAACCACTACTCCAGAAATGAAGCCTACTTCACCCACTCCGACAGCCCCTAGCACAATGTTGCTACTCACTCGGGAGAAGACCAGATGGTTAATGAAAAGGCCCTAGAAAATATTTTACTATGGTCTAGTAACCATGACTAAGGGGTAGATGAAGCGTTCGATCGCGGAGAAATGGAGGATAGATCCCTTCAATCTAAAGGACTTCCCCAATCTTGATGAATACTTCTGGTACTACAAGTTGGGTTTGACTAGCAAGCCACTACCGGATTACTAGCCGCCTCTCGTGAGGGAGTTCTATGTAAACTATCAGGCCATCCAGGAAATTAGATGCAAAAAGGGCTAGAAGATTGCAGACTTGCCCGCTCTTTAGAGCATACCAGTAAGAGGTATCCCGGTTAACATCTCGGCCGAAACCATAAATAGATTTCTTGTTGAGCTTGAGTCTATGGTTACTATCGACACCTTTTACTATGACTACCGGGTCAAGAACAAGCTAAAGAGGAGAAAATGGTTAGCCAAGCATCTTACAATGACCGGGACATCAAAGTGGCTCGACCAGGACAAGCCGCAGATCACAAAGGCTTAACTATGACTCTTTCCTTCGGATTCAGTTTTAACTTGAGGTAATAGTTTCCTCCTTAGTGTGTCCCTCCAATTTTATTCCATCAGTTTCCCTCACGATTCTATCATGCATTCATGTTTCCGAAGTTAGTTCAATCATGTTATAAGTTAAAAAACTCTGTTTTCATGTTTATCCTTGAGTTTTATGTTTTGTTGATTAAATGGGTTGTTTTTTCTCAAGTTTTCCTTATTTAGTCTTCATTCGAGGGAGAATGATCCCAAGGGGGAGATATTGTAACACCTTAGAATTTGATTTAGCTTTTAAACTTAGAAACTCTGTGAAATTCAGAACATCCAGGAATCACGAGTCAAGTTCACGAGTCATGGATGGAACCACGAGTAGTGGAAGTGACTCATGAATCCAGTCCTGCAGATCATCCTCTGATTTGAGAAACATGAATTGGGTTCAATGTTGGTGGATGATTCCACGAGTCATGGAACTAACTCGTGGAACCCAGACTGAGGGTAGCTAGTTTTACCTCAAACCACGAGGGGTTTCTACAACCCATAGAAGTTTGCATGAGTCATCCTGTTATCTTGTGGAAAGTCATCCGCATCCTATATCTTGGATCAGAAACCCAGACTACAATCCATGAACCGTGGTTACTTCTACGGCTCGTGGAAAGGACTCGTGAAACCTGAAGGTGAGTTTTAAATCCAATTTTTCTAAATTAAATACTAGGGGTGTTTTTGTAACTACCCACCCTTTTAACTCTCAAGTGAGCTCATTTTAGCTACTTTTTGTAGGGTTTTACCCCTATTAGCCTAAGTCTTTCATTATTCCTCATTCATTTACAAAAAGGGGAAAATAATTTCATTAACTCCAAGTCTCAAGTCTCCAAGTTCAAGTCTCCATTTCTTTACTTCTTAAATCAAGCACCCTTCAAATAACGTATGTGGGTATTCAATAAGGTATTCCTTTCACCCTTATGCCCAAAACCCCATGTTTTTACTTTGAATTATCAAATTGTGAAATTAGGGTTCTTACCCGAATGGGGGAAAAGTTATGGGTCTTCTTTTTAAATATCAATGCATGGTTTCTAATTACTTATCTATGATTTATTTGAGGTTCCTTAATTAATTTCAAAAGCCCATGCATTAAATATGATTTCTAGCATGTTTCCATCAATTTGCATATTTTCAAATGAAAATTGGCATGTTTAGATAACATGACTTTATGTATTAAGAAATTGCATGCCTACTTCATCAAGTTATAATTTTAGAAAGAAATATATGTTTTGAATTATGGCTATGCAAAGCTTCAAGAACTTATGATATGAGAATTGCATGACATTAGATATGTCCTTATGCTTTTCAAATAGATTTGGCATTAGATATGTCACAAGTATATTTTGAGAGTAGTATTTAGCACCGAGCGACATGGGTTCTAGATAACCCAAGTCCAAAATAACATCGGGTTGCTCTCTGTGGCTTATGACAGGATCCTGATAGATATGGTTCTAACTTTGGCCGGTTAGGACAACCTTTTTTGGTGTGGGTGTATGACACTGGACTCCATGTAGATCATCATGGTTTATGTCGATTAAGAAAAACTCCCATATGAATGCTTTAAGTCTTATGCTCTTCTATTTCGCACGTTATGTTCAAACTACGATGTTTACTTATGATTCCTCTTATGATGCATCAATCCATCTTTTATTATGTTTTAAGTACATTTTTACCATATTCATGCATATCTCACATATTCATTACATCCTATAGTACAAATGCATATTTTGTGCGGCATCGTATTATGATGCAGATTCAGGCTCTCTTTATCAAGCTTGTGGCTAGGCGACGCTGGATATCCACATCTTGTTGGTAAGTCCTCATTCTTTGAGGACGAGTATCATTCTAGTTATTTAGCTTGTCTTTCTTTCAGATTATTGAGTTAGCTAGGGTCTTGTCCCAACAACTCCTTAATTAGTTTGGAGGCTTTTCAGACATAGTAGAGATTCTCTATTCGAGACTTCCTATTGTGTGACATTTAGACTTGATCTATTTATGAGTTTAGTTTGTTTATCTCTTTAGTTATTGCTTCCGATAAGTTTATCTATGTTTGTTTAAGTTATGCTATGACTAGGGGTTAACTTGGGGCACTTGTATTCCTAGGTCTCATGTTATGCCTAGGGTGTAGTCTCGAGGCGTGACAATAAGTGGATTCTTTAAACAAGGGTTAACACCTTGAGTTCTTATTGATTAACCCTTTCCAACCCTAACTAGTCCTTACAGGCATAAACCAAGGTTTTCAAAGTTAGACTATGTTTGCAACCATTAATTGATCTTAAAATGAAAGTTAACCTATCACCCAATAATCTATTCAATTTTATATCAATATTTTCAACCCTAAGAAATTGCCAGTATGAGGATTCATAACCCTGGATATGAGTTTAGCTATTCATATTCAAGGCAAGAACAACAATACAAGTCAAAAGAAACATACTTAGGTAAATTGATTGACGATGAAAATTGTTCTTAGATTTTAATAGAAAATAGCGCTCAATAGAATTCCCAAAACTAAAGAGAAAAATATTCTTCTGCAATGTAATATGTGTCTGACAAAATAAATTAAAGATGATATATATAGTAGAGTAAAAATTGAGTTCTGAATGTGCTAGGAATAATTTCTGTGTAACTCTTCATGGATGCCTTCATAGATCGTAACAGTGCTTCATGGATCGTACTCCTCATTGTGGTAAGTGTCAAAAGTTGCATAGATCTATTTAGCTGGTAAAGATATTCCTACGATTCTTAGGCAGCTCCTACAACCCATGCTCTAAACCATTGTAACACATGACTTTAGCACCTCATTGGCTTAAGTACTACGGATGGAACTACGAGTCGTACTCCCCTGGTACGGTTCATACAATGAAACATAGAGTTTTTCCTAGCTGCAACAATTGTGTTTAAACTACACAGATTCCCTCACGATTCATACACATTCTTCATGGCTCGTACTATGAACTTTTTCACATTTTGTTCTACTTTTGTGTACTTACCCTTTTTGTCATTCCCCAAAGCTACCCTCCGGATGCGACACGGTGCTTCTTGTCACAAGTGACCCAAAGCTGAACCATCGCCTGAGTAGTTTGGATAATTTCTGATGATCTATACTATGCAGAAAACTGAGCTGATTTAAAACACATGGAAATTGAAAGATAATCCAATCATGTCTGAATATATATATATATATATATATATATATATATATATATATATATATATATATATATATAAGGAAATGTGATAAGTCTGAAAGTAAACTGAAATGCTCAAAAGTTGATTCTAGTCTATGTCTGAAAGCCTCTAACTGAAGTGAGTTTTTAGGACAAGCCTCCAACTAACTCTGAAAGTCTGAAACCGAATTAGCAATACTGAAATAATCAAATCTAACTATTGTACTCAAATCTATGAGGACTCACCACTGAGCTGATGAGTAAGGACTGGAAATTGAGCTAAGCTCGATCTGGATATTGAGCGCCTAAACCTACATCATAAAATGATGTAGCACAAAAATATGCGTCAGTACTTTGGATGTACTGAGCATGCAGGATATTACCAAAGATGTAAAACATTGGTACTGATATAGTAGTGTATACTGAAATATGAACTGAAGAGTAACTGTATGCAATAACCAAGTAACTGAACATGAATATCATAACATATTGATCTGAACTGAATAACTTAATACATGGTCAATGCAATGTTGAGTCTGACTGTGGGAGCTACAATTAACCGACATAATCCAAGATGAGCTAGTTGTGGGTCCAACCTGTAACACTAGATAGAAGGGTGTTCATACCTTGACAAGGGTACAAACTAATATGATGTGGATCCACTAAACTAATGTCCATAAGGGACAAGGGTATACAACCTAAAGCTGATAGCTGACCCCCTTCTGACCTACGATAGCGTCGTAGTTCTAGGACTCAGGGACTGCTACTAAAGGTCTCAGCCTAAAGCTGGCAGCATACCCTTCATCCTTTTGTCTGCTTGGTACTAAGCCTACTCCCAACTGAATTTATATGAAATAAATGCAAACTGAAGTGTTGGATAGCTCAAATACTGATAATCATTTGAGAATGCAATAATAATACTAAAACTGATAGCATTCTACTTCTGAAGCATAACTGACTGAATTATCTGACTAGCAAGTATAGATTATGAGTACTGAAATCAACACATGCTATGGTTACTGGGTTCTGTGAACATAGTCATCCTAGGTTCCCAAGAAGACATGTAAACATTCTCATACAAGCAATAGAATCTAAATTGCATTTAGCTCGTGAAAATTAGGAACCCTAGGTCTGAAGAATTAGTTTAAAACTAAAGAACTAAGCTGAGTCTAGGGACTCAATGGGTGAAAGGAACCCATTGATGAAATCCCACATACCTGGAAGAATATTCTACCATTGAACCTTTGGATTTGGGGCTGAACTTGAAGAAAAACCCTCTTGCTTAAGTAAAAGAGGGAAAAAGAGTAAAAACCCTTTAATTACTCCCAAAAAAACATAGGATTAGAGTTAAAAGTATTGGGAAAAGACTGGAATGCCCCCGACTTATAATGAAAAGTTACAGAAAATTCTTCGCCAAATGGGCCACCAAATGGGCTGCCCGACGGGCGTTAAACCAGAGATAGCCCGTCGGCCAAGGCGTCAAAATAGGGAAGAATAGGGTGGCCCTTTGAACAATCCCCACGACAGCTTTCACGGTATTTCATGTCCATGAAGGCCGTGGCGATTGCCCGTCAGGACAAGGGCAGCTGGGATGTGGCACTGGCCGTTATCCATAGGTTGCCCGATGACCCATCGAACTTCCGACGCCCATCAGGACCCCCATTTGGCTGGAGTTTGACTGATTAAGCCTCTGGGCTCTTCCCATGAGGACCCATATGGGCCATCGTGACCATGATACTGGTAGGTCAGCTCGTGGGGCTTGCCTGACAGATGAAGTTTTGCGGAGTTTTTTTTTTGAGTTTTGGGTTTTAAATGCTGGTCTAAATTCTGGGGTGTTACACTTTTTAGCTAAAACTTGTCATGCCACGAGGCTACCCCCTGGATGTAACACGGGACCCGGGAACCGGGACCATAAGTGCCCAAAGTTAACCCTTGGTCATAGCATACTCAGATCAATAAAAGAAACATAACGAAAGCTTACTAAATGAAGGTAGGACCATATCTAAATATGAACAAAGTCTAAGAAGTACCAAATCCAAAACATGGAGTACAAGTCTAGATATTTCTGAAGTGTCTAAACTGTCCTAAAAGTTGATGGGACAACACCCCAACTAACTTGAGAATCTAAGAGAAAGGTAAACAAACAACAAGACTACTACTAGTCCTCGAAGGATGATGACTCACCAACAACTAGTTGGATATCCGACATTGTCTAGCCACGATCCTAAGAAGAGAGAGCCTGAATCTGCATCATCAAGTGGATACATCCCAAGATATACGTCAGTACTATAGGATGTACTGAATATATGAGATATGCATAGGTAAGGTAAAAACATACTTGAAACATAATTAAAAGTTGAGTTCCTGCATAAATGAGATATCATATATACATATCATAAATTGATCTTAAAGCATGATACATAATAGCTTGATACCTTAAACTTTCGTATGGGAGTTTCTTATAACTGACAATAAACCATGTGAGCTACATGGAATCCAACTATATCACCCTATTTGGCAAATCTACCTTGAACCTTGCCATGTACGGGGTACTATACATATCGTAGTGTGGAACCACTTTCATAAGGGGACACTCTATACTAACGAGGACCCTTCTTCATGAGGAGACACTCTCAACTAACGAGAACCCTCTTAACCTATGTTGGCAATGTGGTTTGGGACTTGGGTTATCTAGAAGACTCGTCTTTGTGTGCTAAATACTAAGCCCAAAACATATATATAACTCATAGTATACTAGTGACATATCTTATGCCAAAACGGTTTGAAAAGCATAAAGACATATCTAATGTCATGCAATTCACATATCATAAGTATTAAAGCTTAGCATAGCCATATTTCAAAATATACTTTTCTTTCAAAATTCATAGCTTGAAGAATTAGGTATGCAATTTCATAATACATAAGACCATGTTATCTATACATACCAAATTTCACTTGAAATCATGCAATTCAATGGAATCATACTAGAGATCAACTTTAATGCATGAAATTTTGAAATTGATTAAGGAACATCAAATAAATCATAGATGAGTAATAATAAATCATGAATTGATGCTTAATAAGAAGACCCGTAACTTTTTCTCAAATAGGGTAAGAACCATAATTTCAGAAATCCATAAATCAAAGTAAAAATAATGCGTTTTGGCCATAAGGGTGAAAGAATTCCCTTATTGAATACCCACATACCTTATTGAAGCTTGCTTGATCTATTGAAAAGAAATGGAGGCTTGAACTTGGACCTTCAGACTTGAAGCTTGAAGGAGTTCTTTCTTCTTTTGGAATAGAATAGCTTGGGATGAGAATAATTTAGGCTATTAGGGAATAATACCCTAAAAAAAATTCAAAATGACCACACTTAGGAGTTAAAAGGGTGTGTAATTACAAAAATACCCCTAGAAATTAATTTAGAAAAAAGCTATTAAAAAGTTGGCTTCAGGAATCACAGATGGATTCCACGAGTCGTAGACTGAACCAAGGCTCATGGTTTCCACTCGTGGTTCCTGGACAACTCACCAGGCTTCAAAAGAAGTTCTATGAGTCAACAGGATGGACTGTAGTTCAAACTACTATTCGTAAACCAACTCGTGATTCTCAGAGATTTTGTCAGCCCTTTGATCTGATTACACGAGTGGATAGGACAACTCGTAGAATGAACTATGGTCCATAGAACCCACAAGGGGTTTTCAGACAAGAGGCTAATCCTGTAGAAGTCAAACCGCGGTTCTATTCCATGGCTCATGGTTCAAACCACGGTCTGTGGTTTGGACCCGTAATTCCTAGAAAGTTCAAAATTCTCAAATTTTCTAAGTTTGAAAGTTGGATCAAATTTTGGGGTGTCAAAATATCTCCCCCTTGGGATCATTAATCCTTAAATGAATACTAAGCAAAGAAAGTTGGAGAGAAAACAGCCCAACCATACAATAAAATAGGAAAACTGAAGTGTAAACATGAAAACTGAGCTTTTTAACTTAAAACATGATTGAACTAACTTTGGAAAACATGAATGCATGCTAGGATCCTTGAGGAAACTAATGGAATAGAATTGGAGGGACGTACTAAGGAGAAAAGGAATACCTCAAGCTAAAATTGAGTCGGAAGGAAAGAGATGAGGGTACTTGGCTTTCATGGCAGCTTTTGCTTCCCAAGTATCTCCTTCAACTAGTTGATTTCTCAAAAGGACCTTTACCGATGTGACTTCTTTATTTCTCAACCTCAAAATCTGACGATCAAGAATCTCCATGGGAACTTCCTCATAGGTAAGGTTGTACTTCACACCCATATCCTCCAAAGGAATAATCAAGGTCAGGTCACCAACACACCTCTTCAACAAGAAAACATGGATAACTGGATGAACCGCTTCTAATTCTGTTGGCAAATCCAACTCATAAGAAACACAACCAACTCTTCTCAGAATCCTATAAGGACCTATATAGCGGGGACTAAGCTTCCCTTTCTTTCCAAATCTCATCACACCCTTCATGGGCAACTCTTTCAGAAATACCCAATCATCAACCTCAAACTCCAACTGTCTTTTTCTCACATCTGCATATGATTTATGTCGACTCTGAGCGGTCTTCAACCTCTCTCTAATGGTTTGAACTTTCTCCATAGTCTCTTGAACCAAATATGGACCAATATAAGCTTCCTCACCTACCTCAAACTAACCAATAGGAGACCTACACCTCCGCCCATAAACTGCCTCATAAGGAGCCATCTGGATGCTAGAATGAAAGTTGTTGTTTTAGACAAACTCGATAAGAGGTAAATGATCATCCCAGTTACATTTGAAATCAATCATAAAAGCTCTCAACAATCCTCCAAAGTCTAAATAGTACGTTGTGCCTGGCCATATGTCTGTGGGTGAAAAGTTATGCTAAGCTTAACCTGAGTACCAAGACCTTTCTGAAATGATTTCCAAAACTGGGATGTAAACTGAGTACCCCTATCAAAAAGATAGACAATGGAACACCATACAATCTGACTATCTCCCGAATGTGGAGTCTAGCGTAATCATCTGATGAATCCATAGTCTTTACATCCAAGAAGTTGGATGACTGAGTTATCCTGTCAATAATCATCCAAATTGAATCATGTTGCCTAAGATTACAAGGAAAACCAGTAATGAAGTCCATATTCATCGCTTCTTATTTTCAAGTAGGAATATCAATATCCTGAGTCATACCACCAAGTCGCTGATGCTCTACCTTCATATGTTGATAGTTTGGAGACTTAGACACAAAACTTTCTATGTCCCTCTTCATGCCATTCGACCAATAGACTTCCCGTAGGTCACGGTACATCTTGGTGGCATCGTGATGAATAGAATACCTGGAGCTATGAGCCTCTGTCAAAATCCACTGTCTCAACCTATTAATGTCAAGAACGCCCAATGAACCCTAATATCGAAGCACTCCATCTCCCCCTTGGGAGAAAACCTCTACCCTTTGTTTATTGGACTGCACCCTTCAACTGGTGCAAAATAGGATCATTGTCTTGCTATTCTTTCACTTCAGCTAACAAAGATGATTCAGAATCATTCTGAACAACAACACCCCTTTCTTCGAATCCATAAGGTGAAATCCTAATCGAGCAAGTCGATGAACATCCTTGGCCAATTCCTTCTTTCCATCTTCAACTGAAGACACACTACCCATGGACAATCTACTAAGTGCATCTGCCACAACATTGGCTTTACCCGAATGGTAAAGCACACTCATATCATAATCCTTTAGAAGCTCAAACTATCTCCTTTGCCAAAGATTCAATTCCTTTTGAGTGTACACATACTGAAGACTCATACGATCGGTGAATATATCCACGTGAACACCATACAAGTGGTGTCTCCAAATCTTCAAAGCAAAAACCACGTCCGCTAACTCAACATCATGAGTAGGGTAGTTCTTCTCATGAATCTTAAGTTGTCTCAAAGCATAAGCAATTACTTTACCATGCTTCATCAACACAAAACCCAAACCAATCCAAGAAGCGTCGCAATACACAAAAAAGTCATCAAGGCCTTCGGGTTGAGCCAACACTGGAGCTGTGGTCAATCTAGTCTTCAATTCCTGAAAGCTTTTCCCACATAGATCAGACCACTAAAATTTAACCTTCTTCTGATTCAATCAAGTCAAAGGGGCAGCAATGGAAGAAAACCCCTCCACAAATCTTTTGTAATAAACAAACAAACCTAAAAAGATCCTAATATCAGATGGGGAAGTGTGTCTAGGCGGGTTCTTTACTGCCTCATTCTTTTGAGAATCAGACAAACCTAAAATGCTCCAAGAATAACATCAAAATCAGTCATCTCAAACTCTACTAGATCCGCTGAAGTGACTCTATGAAGGACTGAGATATGGTAATTTCGGTAGATTCTTTTATCTAGGAATGTCTAGCCAACAGGAATAGAAACACAAAAGGGTTCTAAGATATGATCAGGACTAATTTAGAACTTGCAAGCAACATAAGGGGTCACAAAAGATAAGGAGGAACAGGGGTCCAATAAATCCTACATATCGAGAGAGAAGACTTTCAATATAGCAGTAACAATGTCCGATGAACTCTCTTGGTCCTGGCGAGAGTACATGGCATAAAGGGAGTTCTGGCACTGACCACCAGAAATAGAAGCAGTATCCTACTAGGCCGGTCGACCTCCTGGGGCAACTGGGGTAGACTGAGTCTTGCTACTTCCTTGGCCCTTCTTAGCTGAAGGGTAATCTCTAAGCTTGTGTCCTACCTGTCCACATCTAAAACATCCACCTGAACCATCTAAACACTCACCAAGATGACTTATACCACATTTGTTACAAGAAGGGTAAGTGATGTATATCATATTCATGTTAATCTATTAATCTTTATTAGTTATTAGTATTTTTTAGTTCAACTTTATTACATATTGTACATGCCATGTACTTATGCCATTTAGCGCTATATTATTTTATCATCCAGGTTCAGCTACTCAGGACCATTACCAAAAGCTTTGTTAGATTTAACCTCCTCAACTTTTTGGTGAGTCCTCCTTGCATTAAGAGGACTTAGTTATGTATAGCTTAGTAGTTCATTAGTTCAACTGTTTGAATAAAGGTAGATCAGGGGCCTTGTCCTGGTAGACAATATTCAGTTCTATTATTTGGAGGCTTCTTTAGACAGTTAGTTAAGTTATCAGTTCATTTGCATTTCAATGTCAATTGACTTTGTCTTAGATATAAAAGTATATTTTAATTCATTTCAAAAGTTTAGTTCTTGCTTTATGTTATTCAGAGCTTTCACATATCTTTCAGCTTATCTTTTAGTATCATGACATGCCAAGGGTTCACTCGAGTAAGTAGTTAATTTAGGTGCCGGCGACGCCCAGGGTCTAGGCTTGGGGAATGAAAAACTTAATATCAGAGCACTAGTTTCAGAGTGTCCTAAAAATGTATATGAAGTCGTGTCTAGTATATTTTTTAAGGGTGTGAAGCATGCCACACTTATAAGAGAGGAATCATAGGATATTAGGAAGTACCTCCCTTTTATCATACTCTAATTCATGCAATACAATTAAACAATATAAAACTATCCTAACTTGTGTGTTATACACATTTCAAATTATGCCTCTTAAGAGAACATCGAGCCAAAGACATACTACCAGCACTAAGGTTCCTACTAAGGCAAACACCAATGGAATGCCACTACCTCTGGGAATGTAGACAAACAATAGAGGCCGGTCATTTTTCCAAAATGTTAAAACTAAATCTCCATCTGTGACATCAGGTCCAATGAGTGGTCCATGTCATCTACTCCTCAGCCAGCTAATATTTCAGATGTTGAGTTTAGGGGAACTATCATTGTAATGACCCTTACGGTCATTCTTATATTTTTACTTTCTTTATACTATTAGAGCTTTACTATAGCATCCTTAAGTCATTTATAGCCTGCTAACACTGGTAGTTCAGTGCTCGGGCTATTTATTTGGTCTATATGGTCGTTTCCCTATTTTAGAGACTTAAATTAGGAAATCATTAAATTCGGTCAACTCGTGATTCTCAGAGATTTTGTCAGCCCTTTGATCTGATTCCACGAGTGGATAGGACAAATCATAGAATGAACTACGGTCTGTAGAACCCACTCGTGGTTCTCAGACAAGAGGCTAATACTGTAGAAGACAAACCGCGGCTCTATTCCATGGCTCATGGTTTAAACCACGGTCCGTGGTTTGGACCCGTAATTCCTAGAAAGTTCAAAATTCTCAGATTTTCTAAGTTTGAAAGTTGGATCAATATCTCCCCCTTGGGATCATTAATCCTTAAATGAATACTAAGAAAAGAAAATTGGAGAGAAAACAGCCCAACCATACAATAAAATAGGAAAACTGAAGTTTAAACATGAAAACTGAGCTTTTAACTTAAAACATGATTGAACTAACTTTGGAAAACATGATTGCATGCTAGGATCCTTGAGGAAACTAACGGAATAGAATTAGAGGGATGTACTAAGGAGAAAACGAATAACTCAAGCTAAAACTGAGTCGGAAGGAAAGAGATGAGGGTACTTGGCTTTAATAGCAGCTTTTTCTTCCCAAGTAGCTCCCTCAACTAGTTTATTTTTCAAAAGGACCTTTACCGATGCGACTTCTTTATTTCTTAACCTCTAAATCTGACGATCAAGAATCTCCATGGGAACTTCCTCATAGGTAAGGTTGTCGTTCATACCCATATCCTCCAAAGGAATAATCAAGGTCAGGTCACCAACACACCTCTTCAACAAGAAAACATGGTTAACTGGATGAACCGCTTCTAATTCTGTTGGCAAATCAAACTCATAAGAAACACAAGCAACTCTCCTCAGAATCCTATAAGGACCTATATAGCGAGGACTAAGCTTCCCTTTCTTGCCAAATCTCATCACACCCTTTATGGGCAACTCTTTCAGAAATACCCAATCATCAACCTCAAACTCCAACTCTCTTTTTCTCACATCTGCATATGATTTCTGTCAACTCTGAGCGGTCTTCAACCTCTCCCTAATGGTTTGAACCTTCTCCATAGTCTCTTGAACCAAATCTGGACCAATCAAAGCTGCCTCACCTACCTTAAACCAACCAATAGGAGACCTATACCTCCGCCCATAAAGTGCCTCATAAGGAGCCATCTGGATGCTAGAATGAAAGTTGTTGTTTTAGGCAAACTCGATAAGAGGTAAATGATCATCCCCATCACCTTTGAAATCAATCACAAAAGCTCTCAACATATCCTCCAAAGTCTAAATTGTATGTTGTGCCTGGACATCTGTCTGTGGGTTAAAAGTTATGCTAAGCTTAACCTGAGTACCAAAACCTTTCTAAAATGATTTGCAAAACTGGGAAGTAAAGTGAGTACCCCTATCATAAAGATAGACAATGGAACACCATGCAATCTGACTATCTCCTGAATGTGGAGTCTAGCGTAATCATCTGATTAATCCATACTGTTTACATCCAAGAAGTTGGATGACTTAGTCATCTTGTCAATAGTTACCCAAATAGAATCATGTTGCCAACGAGTACGAGGAAAACCAGTAATGAAGTCCATATTGATCGCTTCTTATTTTCAAGTAGGAAGATCAATATCCTGAGTCATACCACCAAGTCGCTGATGCTCTACTTTCACATGTTGATAGTTGGGACACTTAGCCACAAAACATTTTATGTCCCTCTTCATGCCATTCCACCAATAGACTTCCCGTAGGTCACAGTACATCTTTGTGGCATCGTGATAAATAGAATACCTGGAGCTATGAGCCTCTCTCAAAATCCACTGTCTCAACCTATCGATGTCAAGAACACACAATCAACCCTAATATCGAAGCACACCATCTCTCCCTTGGGAGAAAACCTCTACCCTTTGTTGATTGGACTGCACCTTTCAACTGGTGCAAAATAGGATCATTGTCTTGCTTTTCTTTCACTTTAGCTAACAAAGATTATTCAGAACCATTCTGAACTACAACACCCCCTCCTTTCGAATCCATCAGGTGAAATCCTAATCGAGAAAGTCGATGAACATCCTTGGCCAATTCCTTCTTTCCGTCTTCAAATGAAGACACACTACCCATGGACAATCTACTAAGTGCATCCGCCACAACATTGGCTTTACCCGAATGGTAAAACACACTCATATCATAATCCTTTAGAAGCTCAAACTATCTCCTTTGCCAAAGATTCAATTCCTTTTGAGTGAACACATACTGAAGACTCATATGATCGGTGAACACCATACAAGTAGTGTCTCCAAATCTTCAAAGCAAAAACTATGTCCGCTAACTCAACATCATGAGTAGGGTAGTTCTTCTCATAAATCTTAAGTTGTCTCGAAGCATAAGCAATTACTTTACCATGATGCATCAACACACAACCCAAAACAATCCTAGAAGCATCGCAATACACAACAAAGTCATCAAAGCCTTCAGGTAGAGCTAACACTGGAGCTTTGGTCAATCTAGTCTTCAATTTCTGAAAGCTCTTCTCACATAGATCAGACCACTAAAATTCAACCTTCTTCTGAGTCAATCAAGTCAAAGGGGAAGCAATGGAGGAAAACCCCTCCACAAATCTTTTGTAGTAAACAACCAAACCTTCAAAACTCCTAATATCAGATGGGGAAGTGGGTCTAGGTGGGTTATTTACTGCCTCAATCTTTTGATAATCAACCAAACCTAAAAAGCTCCAAGGATAACATCAAAATCAGTCATCTCAAACTCAACTAGATCCGCTGAAGTGACTCTATGAAGGACTGAGATAGGGAAATTTTGGTAGATTCTTTTATCTATGTCTGTCTCGCCAACTGGAATAGAAACACAAAAGGGTTCTAAGAGATGATCAGGACTAATTTATAACTTGCAAGCAACATAAGGGGTCACAAAATATAAGGAGGCACTGGGGTCCAATAAAGCCTACATATCGAGAGAGAAGACTTTCAACATACCAGTAAAAACGTCCGATGAACTCTCTTGGTCCTAGCGAGAGGACATGGCATAAAAGGGAGTTCTGGCACTGACCACCAGAACTAGAAGCAGTACCCTTGTAGGCCGGTCGACCTCCTGGGGCTGCTGGAGCAGACTGAGTCCTGCTACCTCCTTGGCCCTTCTTAGCTGAAGGGCAACCTCTAAGCTTGTGTCCAACCTGCACACATCTAAAACATCCACCTGAACCAGCTAAACACTTACCAAGATGACTTATACCACATTTGTTACATGAAGGGTATGGATTCCCCTTTTCAACACTCCCCTGCCAATACGAACCATATGCTCTACCAGTCTTATCATGATGAGGCCTGGGGGCCTGGGTAGGAGCACTAGCTTAAGAATGAATAGATCCTTATGATTTCTTCTGAAACAAAGAGAGATGCCTTCCTCCGGACCTATGATGGCCAAAACCTAAACTCTCTGATCTAGCCCTCTTATTCTCCCTTTCCATTTCCCTCAACTTGTCACCCTCGATCTATTGGGAATGAGTCATACGACGAGAAATATCCATGTCCCCCAAAATCATCACGGACCTACACTCCTTCTTTACCAAATCTGATACTCCATAAACATACTTACTTATCTCATCCCATGGGTCATCCACCATGGAAGGAGCATACCTAGAAAGCTGGGTGAACTTCAACCCGTACTCCTGAACCATCATGGAACCTTGCCTCAAATTCATGAATTCTTAGGCCTTAGGTTGCCTCCACTCCCTCGGGAAGAACCGATCAAGGAAAGCCTTCTCAAAACACTCCCAAGTCATAGGGATCACATCCCTAGCCCTAGCATCTTTCTATTGAGTGAACCAAATATGAGCCACCTGCTAGAGTTGATATGAAGCTAACTTCACAAACTCGACATAAACAAGTTGCATCACACCAACTATCTTTTTTACCTCATCCAAGAAATCTATGGATCCTCACTAACTTTCAAACCCCAGAACTCAGGTGGGTTCATGCGAATGAAATCTTAAACTTGGTCAACAACACTAACTTGAGGGTGAACGGGGATAGGAGCCTGTTGATTGTCCTGAGCAACCATAGTCTGAGCTAGCATATGAATAGAATTTTTGAACTCTACATTTATGACCTCAGGGCTTGGAATCAGGGGATTAGCATTTCGAGAATTGGCCCGGCGAGGCATAGCATGGCGATGAGGTATAATCTAAAATAAATAAAGAATGGATTAGAAAAGTAATAGAGTTATACTCTATCGCACGATATTGATCATAAAAGAAGTGAAATATTTCTGAAGACATCTCACAGCTTCTCTCTCATAAGTGTGGTGCACTTCACACACATGAAAGAGACTCTACTCGATGCGGCTTTCAGACACCCTAGGACTCTTGAACTTGAGGCTCTGATACCAAGTTTGCCTTGCCACGAGTCTACCCTCAAGATGTAACACAAGACCCGGGACTATAAGTACCCCAAGTTAATGCTTGGTCATAGCATACTTAGATCAATAAAAGAAACATACTAGAAACATACTAAATGAAGGTAGGCAACAATATCTAAATTGGAACAAAGTCTAAGAAGTACCAAATCCTAAACACGTATTACAAGTCTAGCTATGTCTGAAGCCTCTAAGCTATCTTTAAGAGTTTATGGGATAAGACACCCACTAACACAAGAATCTGAGAGAAAGGTAAACAAATAACAAGACTATTGCTACTCCTTGAATAATGAGGACTCACCAACAACTAGCTTGATATCTGACATCATCTAGCCATGAGCCTGAGGGAGAGAGCAAGAATCATATATACAAATCATAAATTGAGCTTAAAGTATGAAATAGAATAGCTTGATACCTAAAACTTTCATACGGGAGTTTATTATAATCGACAATAGACCATGTGAGCTACATGGAATCCAACTATATCACCCTAGTTGGCAAAGCTACCCCAAACGTTGCCAAAGTATGGGGTACTCTACATATCGTAGTGTGGAATCACTTTCATAAGGGGACACTCTCAACCAACGAGGTCCCTTATTCTTAACGAAATACTATAAACTAACGAGGACCCTCTTAACCTATGCTGGCAACATAGTTTAGGACTTGGGTTATCTAGAACCCTCGTTGCTCGGTGCTAAATACTATTCAAAAAACATACATGTAGCTCATAGTATACTAGTGACATATCTAATGCAAAAACTGTTTGAAAAGCATAAAAGGCATATCTAATGTCATGTAATTCACATATCATAAGTCTTAAAGGTTAGCATAACCATAATTCAAAACATACTTTTCTTTCTACATTCATAACTTGAAGAATTAGGCATGCAATTTTATAATACATAAGGCCATATTATCTAAACATGCCAATCTTTACTTGAAATCATGCAATTCAATAGAATCATACAAGAAATAAACAACATGGACTTTTGAAATCAATTAAAGAACCTAAAATAAATCATATATGAGTAATAAGAAATCATGAATTGATGCTTAAGAAGAAGGCCCACAACTTTTCCCTAAATTGGGTAAGAACCCTAATTTCACAAATCCATAAATCAAAGTAAAAATCATGGGTTTTGGGCATAAGGGTAAAATAATTCCCTTATTAAATACCCACGTACCTTATTGAAGCTTGGTTGATCTAATGAAAAGAAATGGAGGCTTGAACTTGGAGCTTGAAGGAGTCTTTATTCTTTTGTAATAGAATAGCTTAGGATGACAAGAATTTAGGCTATTAGGGAATAAAACCCTACTAAAAATGGTCAAAACGACCTCACATAGGAGTTAAAATGGTAGGTAATTACAAAAATACCCTTAGGAATTAATTTAGAAAAAAATAGTTAAAAAGTCAGCTTTAGGAATCACGGACGGATTTCACGAGTCGTGGCCTAAACCATGGCTCCTGGTTTCAACTCCTGGTTCCTGGCCAACTCACCAGGATGTAGAAGAAGTTCTATGGGTTAACATGATGGATCGTAGTTCAAACTACGGTCCGTAGACCAACTCGTGATTCTTTGGGATTTTGTCAGCCTTCTGATCTGATTCCACGAGCGGATTGGACGAATTGTAGAATGAACTACGGTCCATAGAACACACTTGTGGTTTCTACGGTAATCTACCAACTTATCAGTATCTTATTTACATCTCCATTTCAGTCATTCATTTGATCAGTTTCAGACACCCGGACTATACTATTGACTCAGTCTTTCAGTTGCACTTCTGATCTAAATAATCAACTTGCTTAGTATCTCATTATTAAGTTCTTTCATAACCTTGATGTATATCATATTCATGTTAATCTATTAAATTTTATTAGTTATTAGTATTTTTTAGTTCAGCTTTATTACATATTGTACATTCCATGTACTAATGCCATTTAGCGCTACATTATTTTATGATCCAGGTTCAGCTACTCAGAACCATTACCAAAAGCTTTGTTAGAATTAACCTCCTCAACTTTTTGGTGAGTCCTCCTTGCATTAAGAGGACTTAGTTATGTATAGCTTAGTAGTTCATTAGTTCAACTATTTGAATAAAGGTAGATCAGGGGCCTTGTCCTGGTAGACAATATTCAGTTCTATTATTTGGAGGCTTATTTAGACAGTTAGTTAAGTTATCAGTTCATTTGCATTTCAGTGTCAATTGACTTTATGTCTTAGATATAAAAGTATATTTTAATTCATTTCAAAAGTTTAGTTCTTGCTTTATGTTATTCAGAGCTTTCATATATCTTTCAGCTTATCTTTTAGTATCATAACATGCCAATGGTTCACTCGAGTAAGTAGTTAATTTAGGTGCCGGCCACGCCCAGGGTCTAGGCTTGAGGAATGAAAAACTTAATATCAGAGCACTAGTTTCATAGTGTCCTAAAATGCATATGAAGTCATGTCTAGTATATTTTTTAAGGGTGTGAAGCATGCCACACTTATAAGAAAGGAAGCATAGGATATTAGGAAGTACCTCAATTTTATAATACTCTAATTCATGCAATACAATAAAACTATATAAAACTATCCTAATTTGTGTGTTATATGCATTATAAATTATACCTCTGAAGAGAACATCGGGCCAAAGAGATACTACCAGTACTGAGGTTCCTACTAAGGCAAACACCAATGGAATGCCACTACCTCTGGGAATGTAGACAAAGAATAGAGGCCGGTCATTTTGCCAAAATATTAACACTGAATCTCAATCTATGACATCACGTCCAATGAGTGGTCCAGTGTCATCTACTCCTCAGCCAACTAATATTTCAGATGCTGAGTTTAGGGGAACTATCAATGTAATGACCCTTACGGTCATTCTTATATTTTCACTTTCTTTATACTATTAGAGCTTTACTATAGCATCCTTAAGTCATTTGTAGCCTGCTAAGATTGGTAGTTTAGTTCTCGAGATATTTACTTGGTCTTTATGTTCATTTCCCTATTTTAGAGCCTTAAATTTGGAAATCATTAAATTTGGTCAACTCGTGATTCTCAAAGATTTTTTCAGCCCTTTTATCTGATTCCACGAGTGGACAGGACAAATCGTAGAATGAACTACGGTCCGTAGAACCCACTCGTGGTTCTCAGACAATAGGCTAATCCTATAGAAGACAAACCGCAGCTCTATTCCATGGCTCATGGTTTAAACCACGGTCCATGGTTTGGACCCGTAATTCCTAGAAAGTTCAAAATTCTCAGATTTTCTAAGTTGGAAAGTTGGATCAAATTTTGGGGTGTCACAATATCTCCCCCTTTGGATCATTAATCCTTAAATTAATACTAAGAAAATAAAATTGGAGAGAAAACAGAACAACCATACAATCAAATAGAAAAACTGAAGTGTAAACATGAAAACTGAGCTTTTTAACTTAAAACATGATTGAACTAACTTTGGAAAACATGAATGCATGCTAGGATCCTTGAAGAAACTAATGGAATAGAATTGGAGGGACGTACTAAGGAGAAAACGAATACCTCAAGCTAAAACTGAGTCGGAAGGAAAGAGATGAGGGTACTTGGCTTTCATGGCAGCTTTTGCTTCCCAAGTAGCTCCCTCAACTAGTTGATTTCTCAAAAGGACCTTTACCGATGTGTCTTCTTTATTTCTCAACCTCCAAATTTGAAGATAAAGAATCTCCATGGGAACTTTCTCATAGGTAAGGTTGTCCTTCACACCCATATCCTCCAAAGGAATAATAAAGGTCAGGTCACCAACACACCTCTTCAACAAGAAAACATGGATAACTGGATGAACCGCTTCTAATTCTGTTGGAAAATCCAACTCATAAGCAACACAACCAACTCTCCTCAGAATCCTATAAGGACTTATATAGCGGGGACTAAGCTTCCCTTTCTTGCAAAATCTCATCACACCCTTCATGTGCAACTCTTTAAGAAATACCCAATCATCAACCTCAAACTCCAACTGTCTTTTTCTCACATCTGCATATGATTTCTGTCGACTCTGAGCGGTCTTCAACCTCTCCCTAATTGTCTGAACCTTATCCATAATCTCTTGAACCAAATCTGGACCAATCAAAGCTGCCTCACCTACCTCAAACCAACCAATAGGAGACCTACACCTCCGCCCATAAAGTTCCTCATAAGGAGCCATCTGGATGCTATAATAAAAGTTGTTGTTTTAGGAAAACTCGATAAGAGGTAAATGATCATCCCAATCACCTTTGAAATCAATCACAAAAGCTCTCAACATATCCTTCAAAGTCTAAATAGTACGTAGTGCCTGTCCATCTGTCTGTGGGTCAAAAGGTTATGCTAAGCTTAACCTGAGTACCAAGACCTTTCTGAAATTATTTCCGAAACTGGGATGTAAACTGAGTACCCCTATCAAAAAGATAGACAATGGAACACCATGCAATCTGATTATCTTCCGAATGTGAAGTCTAGCGTAATCATCTGATGAATCCATAGGCTTTACATCCAACAAGTTGGATGACTTAGTCATCTTGTCAATAATCACCCAAATAGAATCGTGTTGCCTACGAGTACAAGGAAAACCAGTAATGAAGTCCATATTGATCGCTTCTTATTTTCAAGTAGGAAGATCAATATCCTGAGTCATACCACCAAGTCGCTGATGCTCTACCTTCACATGTTAATATTAGGGACACTTAGCCACAAAACTTTCTATGTCCCTCTTCATGCCATTTCACCAATAGACTTCCCGTAGGTCACGATACATCTTGGTAGGTTCGTGATGAATAGAAACGGAGGCTTGTACTTGGAGCTTGAGACTTGGAGCTTGAAGGAGTCTTTATTCTTTTGCAATAGAATAGCTTAGGATGAGAAGAATTTATTCTATTAGGGAATAAAACCCTACTAAAAATGGTCAAAATGATCTCACATAGGAGTTAAAATGGTAGGTAATTACAAAAATACCCTTAGGAATTAATTTAGAAAAAAACTGTTAAAAAGTTAGCTTTAGGAATCACAGATGGATTTCATGAGTCGTGGACTAAACCATGGCTCATGGTTTTAACTGCTGGTTCATGGCTAATTCACCAGGATATAGAAAATTCTATGGGTTAACATAATGGATCGTAGTTCAAACTATGGTCCGTAGATCAACTCATGATTCTCAGGGATTTTGTGAGCCCTCTGATCTGATTCCACGAGTGGATTAGATAAATTATAGAATGAATTATGGTCCATAGAACCCACTTGTGGTTTCTAGGTAATCTACCAACTTATCAGTATCTTATTAACATTTCCATTTCAGTCATTCAGTTGATCAGTTTCAGACCCTCAAATTATACTATTTACTCAGTCTTTCAGTTGCACTACTGATCTAAATAATCAACTTGCTTAGTATCTCATTATTAAGTTCTTTCATAACCTTGATGTATATCATATTCATGTTAATCTATTGAATTTTGTTTATTACATATTTTACATTCCATGTACTTATGCCATTTAGCGCTACATTATTTTATGATCCTGGTTCAGGTACTCAAAACCATTACCAAAAGCTTTGTTAGATTTAACCTCCTAAACTTTTTGGTGAGTCCTCCTTCCATTTAGAGGACTTAGTTATTTATAGCTTAGTAGTTCATTAGTTCGACTATTTGAATAAAGGTAGATCAGGGGCCTTGTCCCGGTAGACAATATTCAGTTCTATTATTTGGAGGCTTTTTTAGACAGTTAGTTAAGTTATCAGTTCATTTGCACTTCAGTGTCAATTGACTTTATGTCTTAGATATAAAAGTATATTTTAATTCATTTCAAAAGTTTAGTTCTTGCTTTATGTTATTCAGAGCTTTCACATATCTTTCAACTTATCTTTTCGTATCAAGACATGCCAAGGGTTCACTCGAGTAAGTAGTTAATTTAGGTGCCGGCCACGCCCAGGGTCTAGGCTTGGGGAATGAAAAACATAATATCAGAGCACTAGTTTCAGAGTGTCCTAAAAATGTATATTTACGGTCATTCTTATATTTTCACTTTCTTTATACTATTAGAGCTTTACTATAGCATCCTTAAGTCATTCATAGCCTGCTAAGACTGGTAGTTAAGTTTTTGGGCTATTTATTTGGTCTTTATGGTCGTTTCCCTGTTTTAGAGCCTTAAATTAGGAAATCATTAAATTCGGTCAACTCGTGATTCTCATAGATTTTTCCAGCCCTTTGATCTGATTCCACGAGTGGACAGGACAAATCATGAAATGAACTACGGTCTGTAGAACCCACTCGTGGTTCTCAGACAAGAGGCTAATCCTGTAGAAGACAAACCGCGGCTCTATTCCATGGCTCATGGTTTAAGCCACGGTCCGTGGTTTAGACCCGTAATTCCTGGAAAGTTCAAAATTCTCAGATTTTCTATGTCTGAAAGTTGGATCAAATTTTGGGGTATCACAATATCTCCCCCTTTGGATCATTAATCCTTAAATGAATACTAAGAAAAGAAAATTGGAGAGAAAACAGCCCAACCATACAATAAAATAGGAAAACTGAAGTGTAAACATGAAAACTGAGGTTTTTAACTTCAAACATGATTGAACTAATTTTGGAAAACATGAATGCATGCTAGGATCCTTGAAGAAACTAATGGAATAGAATTGGAGGGACGTACTAAGGAGAAAACGAATACCTCAAGCTAAAACTGAGTCGGAAGGAAAGAGATGAGGGTACTTGGCTTTCATGGCAGCTTTTGCTTCCCAAGTAGCTCCCTCAACTAGTTGATTTCTCAAAACGACCTTTACCGATGCGACTTCTTTATTTCTCAATCTCCAAATTTGACGATCAAGAATCTCCATGGGAACTTCCTCATAGGTAAGGTTGTCGTTCACACCCATATCCTCCAAAGGAATAATCAAGGTCAGGTCACCAACACACCTCTTCAATAAGAAACATGGATAACCGGATGAACCGCTTCTAATTCTGTTGGCAAATCCAACTCATAAGCAACACAACCAACACTCCTCAGAATCCTATAAGGACCTATATAGCGGGGACTAAGCTTTCCTTTCTTGCAAAATCTCATCACACCCTTCATGGGAAACTCATTCAGAAATACCCAATCATCAACCTCAAACTCCAACTGTCTTTTTCTCACATCTGCATATGATTTCTGTCGACTCTGAGCGGTCTTCAACCTCTCCCTAATTGTCTAAACCTTATCCATAGTCTCTTGAACCAAATCTGGACCAATCAAAGCTACCTCACCTACCTCAAACCACCTAATAGGAGACCTACACCTCCGCCCATAAAGTGCCTCATAAGGAACCATCTGGACGCTAGAATGAAAGTTGTTGTTATAGGAAAACTCGATAAGAGGTAAATGATCATCCCAATAACCTTTGAAATTAATCACAAAAGCTCTCAACATATCCTTCAAAGTCTAAATAGTACATTGTGCTTGTCCATCTGCCTGTGGGTCAAAAAGTTATGCTAAGCTTAACCTGAGTACCAAGACCTTTCTGAAATGATTTCCAAAACTGCGATGTAAACTGAGTACCCCTATCAAAAAGATAGAAAATGGAACACCATGCAATCTGATTATCTTCCGAATGTGAAGTCTAGCGTAATCATCTGATGAATCCATAGGCTTTACATCCAAGAAATTGGATGACTTAGTCATCATGTCAATAATCACCCAAATAGAATCATGTTGCCTACGAGTTCGAGGAAAACCAGTAATGAAGTCCATATTGATCGCTTCTTATTTTCAAGTAGGAAGATCAATATCCTAAGTCATACCATCAAGTCGCTGATGCTCTACCTTCACATGCTGATAGTTGAGACACTTAGCCACAAAACTTGCTATGTCCCTCTTCATGCCATTCCACCAATAGACTTCCCGTAGGTCACGATACATCTTGGTGGATTCGTGATGAATAGAATACCTTATTGAAGCTTGGTTGATCTAATGAAAAGAAATGGAGGCTTGAACTTGGAGCTTCAAGGAGTCTCTATCCTTTTGGAATAGAATAGCTTAGGATGAGAAGAATTTATTCTATTAGAGAATAAAACCCTACTAAAAATGGTCACAACGACCTCACATAGGAGTTAAAATGGTAGGTAATTACAAAAATACCCTTAGGAATTAATTTAGAAAAAAACTGTTAAAAAGTTAGCTTTAGGAATCACGGATGGATTTCATGAGTCGTGGACTAAACCATGGCTCATGGTTTTAACTCCTGGTTCCTGGCCAATTCACCAGGATATAGAAAAAGTTCTATGGGTTAACATGATGGATCGTAGTTCAAACTACGGTCCGTAGATCAACTCATGATTCTCATGGATTTTGTCAGCCCTCTGATCTGATTCCACGAGTGGATTAGATGAATTATAGAATAAATTACGGTCCATAGAACCCACTTGTAGTTTCTAGGTAATCTACCAAATTATCAGTATCTTATTACCATTTCCGTTTCAGTCATTCAGTTGATCAGTTTCAGACACTCAGATTATACTATTGACTCAGTCTTTCAGTTGCACTTCTGATCTAAATAATCAACTTTCTTAGTATCTCATTATTAAGTTCTTTCATAACCTTGATGTATATCATATTCATGTTAATCTATTAAACTTTATTAGTTATTAGTATTTTGTAGTTCACCTTTATTACATATTGTACATTCCATGTACTTATGCCATTTAGCGCTACATTATTTTATGATCCAGGTTCAGGTACTCAGAACCATTACCAAAAGCTTTGTTATATTTAACCTTCTCAACTTTTTGGTGAGTCCTCCTTGCATTTAGAGGACTTAGTTATATATAGCTTAGTAGTTCATTAGTTCAACTGTTTGAATAAAGATAGATCAGGGGCCTTGTCCCGGTAGACAATATTCAGTTCTATTATTTGGAGGCTTCTTTAGACAGTTAGTTAGGTTATTAGTTCATTTGCATTTAAGTGTCAATTGACTTTATGTCTTAGATATAAAAGTATATTTTAAGTCATTTCAAAAGTTTAGTTCTTGCTTTATTTTATTCAGAGCTTTCACATATCTTTCAGCTTATCTTTTAGTATCATGACATGCCAAGGGTTCACTCGAGTAAGTAGTTAATTTAGGTGCCGGCGACGCCCAGGGTCTAGGCTTGGGGAATGAAAAACTTAATATCAGAGCACTAGTTTCAGAGTGTCCTAAAAATGTATATGAAGTCGTGTCTAGTATATTTTTTAAGGGTGTGAAGCATGCCACACTTATAAGAGAGGAAGCATAGGATATTAGGAAGTACCTCCCTTTTATCATACTCTAATTCATGCAATACAATTAAACAATATAAAACTATCCTAACTTGTGTGTTATACACATTTCAAATTATGCCTCTGAAGAGAACATCGAGCCAAAGACATACTACCAGCACTAAGGTTCCTACTGAGGCAAACACCAATGGAATGCCACTACCTCTGGGAATGTAGACAAACAATAGAGGCCGGTCATTTTTCCAAAATGTTAAAACTAAATCTCCATCTGTGACATCAGGTCCAATGAGTGGTCCATGTCATCTACTCCTCAGCCAGCTAATATTTCAGATGTTGAGTTTAGGGGAACTATCATTGTAATGACCCTTACGGTCATTCTTATATTTTTACTTTCTTTATACTATTAGAGCTTTAGTATAGCATCCTTAAGTCATTTATAGCCTGCTAAGACTGGTAGTTCAGTGCTCGGGTTATTTATTTGGTCATTATAGTCGTTTCCCTGTTTTAGAGCCTTAAATTAGGAAATCATTAAATTCGGTCAACATTCTTGGTAATAATGCTCAAAATCAAATTTTGATATTTCCATTAGCTTTGGAGCATAGACTTTGGTCTAATGGGACCTTTGGTAGGGTTTTAGGGGCTTTTCAACTTAGAATTCTCTCTCGTTCTGTATTTTCAAGCCAGTTGGGCTTGTACGGTGGACTTTGCTCAACATTCTAAGAAGATGGCCTTAGATAGAAATTCTGTTAGTTTTGTTAGCTCCGGAATGTTGAGTTTAGGCTATAGGTGATGTGCCAGTATTCTACGGCACATTTGACGCTTTTAACTAAGAATACTCGCAAGTTTTTTAGCAACCTTTTGTGATTTTTGATGTTTTTATGTTGTATTTGCAGGAAATGGAGACAAGGATAGAAAGGAAGTGAAAAATACTCAAAGCTAAGTAACACTGGTTAGGCTTGACGGAGGGCCTGACGGCTCGTCACACAGGTGACTGACCATCAGGGGAGCAACCAAACCTGGCAGCAGTTAAAGGAGGCACTGGATAGTGGCGACGGTTGGCATGACGGCCCGTCACACCCGTGACTGACCGTCAGCCAAGCCATCAAATTAGAGCTAATGGAGATCATGCACTGGTTATGTGTGACGGTTGGCGTGACGGGCCGTCACACCTGTGACTGACCGTCAGCCAAGCCGTCAAGTTAGAGCTAATGGAGATCATGCACTAGATAGTGGCGAAGGCTTGAAGTGACGGCCAGTCTCATGGGTGACAGTCCGTCAGGCGACCCGTCAACGCGAAGCGGGACTCCGAAAATTTTATTTTTGGACTTTATTTCCTGGATTGCTATAAATACCCAGTGTTAGGGTTATTTTAATTATTCATTAACTAATACTTTGTGAGACGCTTTGAACGAGTTTTGAGAGGAGAAAACATGACACAAACTCGTTTTTCTTCCTCTTCTTCCATTGTTCTTGGGATTTTCACCATTGGTGCTGGGATTCTACGAAGTTCAAAGTAAAGTACTAATTTTCTATTGTAAGAATTTGTTCTTCTCATATGAATACTATTATTTATTTACTTCGTTTTGCTAGCATGGGTGGCTAAACTCCCTACAACTAGGGTTGTGGGATCCATAGCAAGAGTAACAACGTCGATTCCGGGTAGCATTGGGTTCAATTTATATGTTGTCACGTGGTTAATCATTCGTTATTTATGTTTTCTAATAGGTGCAAACATTAGAACATACCTAGGTTTGATTTGCTTGAACAAAGAGATTAAAACCAGGAAATTTGATTAACTACGAGGATTCGAGACTACCAACTCTCGTCTTATGATTAATGGTGTAACTAGATTAATCTACTTGATGTTTAGGGTTGAAATAAGAAATTTCACCTTTTCAAGTTCGAGAGAATTGAAAAGGAAATTCGTCTATTTGGTTGAGAAACGATTAGATGATACCATTCATTCAATCACATCGTGATATATATATAGAAAGAACTCGGTTTAGCTTTGAGTCGAAATTGTTACGATGCCATGGTGAACACTTCCCTAGTTTATTCTCACATTGATTGTAAACTCTTGAAAATTTGCTGCTTGTTAGTTAACTTGTGCGAACTTGACATTAAACCCACCTCCCCAAATTACCGGAAATTATCGATTACTAGTCAACTAAATTACTAACGACTTAATTTACACTTTATTCCCTATGGGATCGACCCCAACCTTGGTTGGGTTATATATTTGACGACAACCGCTTACGCTTCATAATTGGAGTCGTAATTTGAGCGTATCAAATTTTGGCGCCGTTGTCGAGGACTACGGTTGTTTATTAAGTCTGGTGTGTTTATTTGACTCTTAGTCATATTTCCTGTTTTTACGTTTATTTGTTGTTTTTGTTTGTTACAGGGTACAAAATTGTGCATGCCAAGTACCCGACGCTCGAGTGAACCAATATTACCCTACGACCCCGAGCTCGCAAGAACGCTAAGGCAAACCATGAATGCACAACAACAAGAGGCAGCGAGACTCGCTGCATCTCAGCAAGCCCAACAACATTTGAATGCTTATGGTATTGAGGACGATGTTGAGTTGAATGATGAGGTTTTAATGGGTGAGGGCAGACCGTTTGATATTATTAACAACAATGCTCCATCAGATCAGAGACCACAACAGCGAGGTAGAGGTCGACAGCAACCAAGGCAGTATGCTCTGGATGATGATGAGGATATCGACCTGGATGAAGTTGGCGCTACGGGCGCCATTGTTCTTCCTCCGCTAGCACCCGAGGCCAAGTTCAACATTACTAGCACAATGATTCAGCTGTTGAACTTGAGAGGGTTGTTTCGTGGTGTTGCTGGTGATGATCCAAACCAGCACCTGATGAATTTTGTGGGTATCTGCAAGTCATTGGAATTGCCTGGAGTAAGTCAGACAGCTATCAGGCTCAGGTTGTTTCTGTTGTCTATGTCTGATGAGGCAGCGTTATAGTTGACAGAGCTAACCCCGGACTCTATCACAACCTGGGGAGAGTTGAAAAGAGCTTTCCTAGAAAGGTTATTTCCTCCCTCCAGGATGATACAGTTGAGGGATGAAATTAGCAATTTCAGACAACAACATCATGAGGCTTTACATGAGACTTGGTTGCGGTTCAAGAAGAAGCTGACACAATGCCCGAACCATCAGTTGACCAAAAATTTCCTAATGGAAACATTCTATAGGGCACTGAATTTGGCTACCAAGCCGACACTGGATAACGCAGCAGGGGGAGCATTTATGGGTCTAACTTTTATTGAGGCCACAACTATTTTGGACCGGCTCACCAAAACCAACCGGGCTTGGCATACACGGGATACAGAGGTAGCAGCTAGCACTTATGCAATGGTTATGTCAGCAGAACAACGCAGGAAGGAGGAAGAGCGGGATCAAGATATGGCCCATCTGAAAATGCAAATGGATTTATTGACAAAACATTTGATGTCAGGAGATATGGAGAAAGTGAAAGATGTGGGTTCCCAAGGTAGAGCATCAAAGTTTGAATCTGATGAGGAGGCTAATTATTTGGGGGTTTTCCAGGCCAATGGTCATGGAAACCAAGGTCGGAACTATCAGAAGGACAACTACTATGATAAAGCTGGCTACAGTGATCGTGATCAGGGGAACTGGAAAAATAAAACTGATAGAGGTGGGTTATACGTACCACCAGGTAATCGAGAAAGAGCTAGCAATGAGACAGGGACGTCCAAATTAGAGAATATGATGGCAAAGATGTTGTTGAAGGTGGAATCTACTGACTCCGGAGTCAAGGAAATGAAATCTGAATTATCATCAATGAGCCAGTTGGTGGATTCTCATTTCACCTCAATCAAGCACCTAGAGCAACAAATGAGTCAAGTCTCGGCGTCTCTAAATCAAAGGAAAACTAGTACATTGCTGAGTGACACCATTCAAAACCCGAGAAACGACGTAAATTGTATGGCGATCACTACCAGAAGCGGTAATACATTACCGGAAGCACATCCGATAATTCAAAAGCAGAAAGATGATTTTATTGACGAAGATGAGCTCATTGTTGATGAAAAGGTAAGTGATGAGGGTGTGGGTGTTCAGGTTTAAAAACCCATTTTGGTAGATGATGATTCTAAATTGCTCACGGAGAAAATCAAGGAAGTTGAAAAACTTCCAAAACAAATGCCAAAGCCTCCTCCTCCTTTCCCTCAGAGGATCAAAAAGAAGGTGGAAGACGGGAAATTTCAGAAGTTTATCACCATGCTCAAGCAGATCTCTGTGAATATCCCTCTTGTGGATGCGCTTGAACAAATGCCCGGTTATGCCAAGTTCATGAAGGACTTGATCACAAAGAAGAGGTCGGTAAGTTTTGAACCGGAAGACAACCTCGACCATTGTAGCGCCATTTCATCAAGGTCGCTAGTCTAAAAGAAAGAAGACCCGCGTGCGTTCACTATTCCTTGCACCATAGGGGAATTTAACTTTGCAAAAGCTCTTTGTGACTTGGGGGATAGCATAAACATGATGCCGTTAGCCATCTACTGGCAGTTGGGCTTAGGAGCTCCCAAACCGACGACTATGAGATTGTTGATGGCTGATAGATCGGTTAAACAGCCGGTGGGTATTTTGTACGATGTGCTTGTGAAGGTGGGGAAGTTCATCTTTCTGGAAGACTTCATGATTTTGGACTGCGAAGTGGACTTTGAAGTCCTTATTATTTTGGGACGACCCTTCTTGGCAACCGAAAGAGTATTAGTAGATATGGAGAGCAATGAGTTGACTTTCAGGTTGAACAATGAAGTAGTGAAGTTTAATGTGTGCAAGTCAATGAGGCAACCGAGGGACATGAATGTCATCTCGGTTATTGATGTTGTTGCCAAATCTAATGTGATTGTTTCTGTTGAAGAGAGACTTGCTGTAGAGACGTTGGCAGCGGTCATGATGAACTTCGATGATGATGACATCGAAGATTATAAAGAAATTGTAAATGTTGTGGTTGGAATGGGGTCATATTGTTATGCCCCAAAGAAATTAGATCTTGACTTGAAGAATAGACCAACACCTCCTGCAAAGCCTTCTATTGAAGAAGCGCCGGTATTAGAGTTGAAAGAGTTGCCAGGCCATCTGAAGTATGCATTTTTAGGTGACAAAGATACCTTACCTGTAATCATTGCGACAGACCTTGAGGAATCACAAGTTGAAGCTTTACTATCCACACTGAGGAGACACAAGAGAGCAATCGGCTGGACAATTGCGTATATTATTGGCATCCCACCAGGTATTTGTACTAATAAGATACAGTTAGAAGAAGATTTCACTCCCACCACCGAGCACCAGCAGAGACTGAATCCGCCAATGCAAGAGGTGGTGAAGAAAGAAATCATCAAATAGCTCGATGCTGGAGTTGTTTACCCAATTTCTGATAGCAAATGGGTAAGCCCAGTGCAATATGTTCCTAAGAAGGGAGGAATGACTGTGGTAGCTAATGAAAAAAATTAGTTGATTCCATTAAGACCTGTCACGGGGTGGCGAGTCTGTATGGACTACCGGAAGCTAAACTCCTGGACTCTCCGTGATCATTTCCCCATGCCCTTTATGGATCAGATGCTGGATAGATTAGCTGGAAGGGGTTGGTACTGCTTTTTTGATGGATATTCGGGGTACAACCAAATATCTATCGCCCCGGAAGATCAGGAGAAAACCACTTTCACCTGTCCCTAAGGTACATTTGCTTTTAGACGCATGCCCTTTGGTCTTTGCAATGCTCCTGCAACATTCCAAAGATGCATGATGTCTATCTTTTCTGATATGGTCGAGAACACATTGGAAGTCTTCATGGATGACTTCTCGGTAGTGGGTGATGCATTTGATGATTGCTTGACTAATTTTTGTCAAGCATTGCAAAGGTGTGAAAAGTCAAACCTCGTGCTGAATTGGGAGAAATGCCATTTCATGGTGAAGGAAGGCATTGTAGTAGGGCACCAGATATCTATGAGAGGTCTAGAGGTGGATAGAGCCAAGATAGAAGTCATCGAGAAACTACCTCCACCCATCTCAGTAAAGGGTGTGAGGAGCTTTCTTGGTCATGCCAGTTTCTACCGAAGATTCATTAAAGATTTCTCTAAGATTGCTAACCCTTTGTGCAGGTTGCTTGAAAAAGAGACTAAGTTTGTATTTGATGCTGAGTGTTTGAGGGAGTTTGAGTGCCTGAAAGAAAATTTAGTGGATGCTCTTATTATAATTTCCCCGGATTGGTCCAAACCGTTCAAAGTAATGTGCGATGCAAGTGGTGTTGCACTTGGAGCTGTTCTGGGACAGAAGAGAGATAAACTTTTTCACCTCATTTATTATGCTAGTAAAGCATTGAATGGGGCGCAAAAGAACTACACGGTGACACAACAGAAGCTGCTGGCTATTGTATACGCTTTTGAGAAATTCAGAGCGTACTTACTTGGTACAAAAGTTGTGGTGCACAAAGATCATGCAGCCTTGAGGTATTTATGACCAAGAAGGATGCAAAACCTCGACTAATCCGATGGGTGCTATTGTTGCAGGAATTTGACTTTGAAGTCAAAGATCGGAAAGGTTGTGAAAACTAGGTGGCAGATCATCTGTCCAGGCTTGAGAGGGAAGAGAAAGTAGTAGATGAACCAGAGATTGATGATGCATTCCCGGATGAGCAGGTGATGGCCGCGTCACTTGATATGGTGCCTTGGTACTCTGATTTCGCAAACTATGTGGTGAGTGACATGATCCCAGAAGATTTGAACTTCCACCAGAGGAAGAAATTTCTCCATGATGCAAGTAAGTTTTTCTGGGATGAGCCGTATTTATTCCGGTTGTGTGCTGACAACATAGTAAGGAGATGTGTACCGGAAGTGGAAATGACAAGCATCTTGCAAGCTAGTCATTCGTCCCCAGTTTGAGGGCATCATGCGGGTAACCGCCCAAAAAATCTTACAGTGTGGTTATTATTGGCCGACAATCAAGAAAGATTCATATGAATTTTCCAAGTTCTGTGATCAATGGCAACGAAGAGGAGCAATCTCTCGCCGACAAGAGTTGCCCATGTCAACTATTTTGGAGTTTGAGTTGTTCGACGTATGGGGGATAGATTTCATGGGCCCTTTTGACAGTTCTTATGGGAACCGTTACATCTTGATAGCGGTGGATTATGTTTCAAAGTGGGTAGAGGCGGTTGCTTTGGCCGATAACGAAGGGAGAAGTGTGGTGGCTTTTCTAAAAAGAAACATCTTTGCTCGGTTTGGCTTCCCTCGCACAATCATAAGTGATGGAGGGTCACATTTTTTACAATAAGGTGTTCCAGGTTGCTCTAGCAAAATATGGGGTGAAGCAACACAAAGTAGCCACACCTTATCACCCCCAAACAAGTGGGCAAGTCAAAGTGTCGAACCGTGAAATTAAAGAGATATTGGCAAAGTCCGTTAATGTGAACTAGTGAGATTGGGCAAGAAAGCTGGATGATGCACTCTGGGCATACCGAACAGCGTTTAAAACGCCAATAGGTATGTCTCCTTACCAATTTGTTTTTGGTAAAGCTTGTCACTTGCCCGTGGAACTTGAGCACAAAGCCCTTTGGGTGCTCAAAAAGTTAAATCTCTGTTGGAGAGATGCAACGGAACTAAGGTTGGAACAATTGAATGAGATGGACGAGTTCCGATTGCGAGCATATGAGAGATCCGCTCTCTACAAGGAACGAATGAAGCTATACCATGACAGAAAAAAATGAGAAAAGGGAGTTCAAAGTTGGGGACTTTGTATTGTTGTTCAACTCCAGGTTCAAATTATTTCCCGAAAAACTCAAATCCAAATGGTCCGGACCATTCAAAGTACACCAAGTGTTTCCATCCGGTGTGGTTGAACTCGAAAATACGGATGGTGAGTTGTTCAAAGCCAATGGGCAGAGGGTAAAGAAATATCTGGGCCTCCCGGAGGAGGTACATGTTCTGTCTCTAGTGTATCTTGATGAAGTCTGAGTAATCAAGACACCCGCATCGTGCCGCTACGTTAAAGCAGGCGTTGTATGGGAGGCAACCCATGAATTGTTGTTGTATTATGATCTTAGGAAAATTTGATTTGTTAGAATTGGTTAATTTGTGCGTTAAGTGTGCAGGTACAAAAAAGGTGGAAGTAACAGTATGTTCTGTCTACGGGTGACGGTTCCTGTTGGTGGGTCATCAACTGAATGATGGACCGTCACACAAACCGTCACAGTCGGACAAATATTTATCCCCACTGTTTGGTGGTGACAGTAAGAGTGACGGACCGTCACAACTTTGGTAGTCCGTCATTCCAGGACGTCACAAAGGCAATCACAAGGGATCACTTTTTATGTAAGACACACCCAGTGACGGGCCGCCAGGTTGTTGACGGACCGTCACTTGGGCCACCACATCAGGTAAGTATTAAATTTTTGGTGCCCCGACCCAAAACCAACCCGACCCACTACTCACCTAAACCCGCCTAAATATATTGAAATCATCTTCATCATCTTCCCACTCATATTCTACTCTCAAGCTCCAACCCTCCAGTAAAATCAAAATCCTCTCTTCCCTAAGCAAATCCCACATCCCCATCGTCCCTTTTTCACCAGTCGTCCAAAATGCAAGAACCAAAAATTTCCCGTCGAAGAATAGGGTTGTCCATCGGTTCATGTAAATCCAAAAGTAATAGAAGTTTTTTTTTCTCACAAAATCAAGGTATGATTCTAAACTCTTCCTCGTTGGAATTATTGAGTAGCATTATGTCAAAATACCGGAGGAAATTGCTGGGTCTATATATTTGTGAAATTGTGATAATGTAAATGCTGTTGGGTATGAGTGGTGTTGTTGTTTGAAATCATAAATTTGACATGGGTGAAGTCTTGAGTAACCCATGGGATTAAATACATGATGGGTGGTGACTTTGTGAAACCAAATCCCACAAAGAATGGGAAAACCCCTAATAGAGCACAAGGTGTTCGAGGAAATGCCTCAAAGAGAGTAAAACACGTTGTCTCAACCTGACGGTTGGCATGACGGCCCGTCACACATGTGATGAACCGTCAGTTAAGCCATCAACAATAAACACTTCAATGTCTTAGAGTGACGGCCGGTGTGACGGTCCTTCACCCATGTGACTGACCGTCACCCAAACCGTCACTCCGAGTCAGTGGCGATAGTTTAGTGTTTTCTTGTTCTCATGTGTTCAAACTTGTTCCCATGCAGGTACATGGCCCCCAAACAACAACCACCTCGCGGTCAAGCACAAAAGATGAAAGAAAGAATCGCTACCACTCGGACCCTAATAGATGAATCGAGTAACGAAGAAGAAGTAGTTGAAGCCCCGGCTTACCAGACTAGGCTATCAAAATGAATAAACACCCAAATCTCCTAGTCTGAAGAGGAGAGTAGGTCATCTATAAGTAGGTCGGGGAGTGATAGTGGATCTGAAGAAAGTGGTAGCTCCAGCCCCAGTCCGGAGGATGTAAGTGGTACTGAAACGACCAAAAATGCAGGGAGGGCACCCATTGATAGAGAATCAATCCGGTGGGCATTTGAGGGTGCTCGGAAGCACTATCTTGACGGTCTTACAAAAACAATGTCGAGGAGCCACAAAAGACCGATAGCTGAAGAAGTGCAAATTATTACCACGGATCTGCCAGAATACCCAGTTCTTCAGACACAGTTTTAGAGGTACCAGCTTGAGTGGATGAGCTGACCTCCGGGATTCTATTATCCAGAACTAGTCCGAGAATTCTATGCCAACTATTTGGCACTGTTGGAGAGCAGATGTGAAAAAGGAAAAGGGGTTAAATCAGTACCAAGGCAGGACAGGGTTCTGGTTCGGGGTAAACAAGTAAACATCTCCCGAGAGATGATTAACAGAGTCCTCTTCGGCCCTAAATACATTCCTCCACCTGATATGCTAGAGTTTCATGACAAGATTTCCAACACATACTCACAGAGACCATGGTTAGCACAGACATTGACTGATGGCTCACCATCTTGGCTAACTCAGAGGGGACGGATATCGAAGCAATCACTAAGCTTCGTAGCAAAGTTTTGGTGGGCTGTTGTGCGATACAGGTTATTTCCAACAAGTGGAGACGCTAATTTGGATGAGGGAAGAGCCATCCTTGTGGCAAGTTTAATAGCCGGGTACGTCATCAACTTTGGAATGATAATTGCAGACGAGATGCAGACCAGGGCCATAAAAACTACTTCTTCTTTGTCGTTCCCGTGTCTGGTTACTGAGTAATGCAGGCGTACAGAGGTACCGATATTGGACGGTATTAATGAGCAAGTGATAGTGTCATCCACGCAAAATATTGACAAATCAAAGGATGACACTAAGTTTGACATGAGGATTCATAAGCCTCAGATCTTTGAGGAACCAACCACAACCACCTCCGAGGAGACCGACACTCCATCAGGCACAGAGATGCCACTTGCGGTGTTTGATTCGAAGACTTCACAAACAACGAGAGCTACTGTCGAAAGCTCTGGCACTGCAGCAAGGCCTCCTCTACCACCGGAATATCACATGAATCCTCGAAATTTTGGTAAAATGGTGCAGAAACATAAATAGATGGATAAAGAAATTTCCGCTTGGATGGACTTGTTCAAACCCACCATTGACGAAGCAATACGGAAGGCTCTGAAGCCATTTGAGGGGCTGCATGCAAGGGTCGATACGATGGAAACCCGGATGGAGGCAAGGCTAAATGAAATGACCATCCTGGACCTGGCAAGATTTGATGTGGAACTGAAGAAGGTAAAGGATAATATCACCGCCCTCAAGCAAGAAAAAGTGCTTTATGATGAGACTTCGGAGTTCGTGGACTTGGAAGAAGAAACCACGATAGTGGATTTGATGGGTCGGCCACTGAGAATTAATGAACCCCAAGCAGGTGAAAGTGGGGTAAAGAAGTCAAAGAAGAGAAGGCACAGAAAGAAATCAGTCGAGGAGGACGAGTTAGAGGTTGCAAAGTAGTGGTCGGTTGTAGACGAGCAGCTGCGATAGGAAAGAGTGCGTGCCCAAGCAGGTGGGGCATCATCCAGTGCAGTACCATAATCTGGAGAGACTCAAGATGTTAATGAGCTGCATACACCGGCCGAAACCAGTGTCACTGATCGTCATACCGAAACCTAGGTTTCCCAGGTACCCCTATGCCTTTGTTCTGTATATCTGTTTCGTTGAGCATTAAGGACAATGCTAGATTCTCTTGTTAGGGGTAGGGGTATTACCACCAAAGGGTTTTGTTGTCGTATTTCTTTTCCTTCGGTGTGCTATCTAGTAGAACCGGCATGTTTAAGTTGTTTTTACTTTCATTATTAGGTGATGTTGTAGAAAGCATGGCTGTGAATGGTTAAAATAAAAAGGAGCCCCCTCCGAAAAAGTTGTTTTTTTTTGTACTTGTGTATGGAAAATTTAAAGTTATGGATCCTTGAGTGTTTTTGTATGCATGTGCGAAGAACGATCTTGTTTAGCCTGAATTGTTGTTTCAATGATTGGTAGTGTATGGTTTCCTGATGCCAAGTGTGTGAGAGCTTATTGTTATAAACTCTTACTCTGTTCATGCATCTAGAACTTGCCCGATCTATTTTGTTAAGATTGAAGTTGGTTGCTTAGAAAGGATCACAGGCCCTTTTTGTGTGCAGTCCACTTATCCTATAAGACCGTCCAAATGCAAATAATCCCTTTGATCCCTGTTTGAGCAATAATTGACCTTATTATTTCAATAACCTGTCACCGTTTCTTTTTAACTTTGAATCCCTATCTTGGCCCTGGTCCTTCCTTGGACATCGTGCACCTCAACTCAGGCAAATCAGCCTAAGTTGAGGGTGGCTACTATAGAGGTAAATGATAAGAAAAATAGGATGGACAAGATTGGTTGTGGATAGAATGAAAATTTCAGGTGTGTGCCTAAGAAAAGAAAAGAAAAGAAAAAGATGAAAAAGAATTGTCAAAATAAAGAGGCCGCACCTGTAGCTAGAAAGAAGGGAATAAAAAGGTGAATAAGGATGGACGAAGTAAAGTTAAGTGGAAATAGTAGGTCGGTGATTCCAAAGAGGGTTTAGTCACTATTCCCCAAACGTATCCTACCTGCACCTGAAGCCTCATTACAAGCCAAAACAAGTCTTGTAGTGATCATGAGCGGCTTTCTTAAAAATTAAAATAGAATAGCAAGGGCAAGCCTATGGCATCGCATGTGCATTATTTGAAATCATTTGTGAGCGTGAGCATCTTACTTAGTTCCAAAACTCTGTGTATGGGACTTCCTTGTGGTGAGGGCATCGGGATTTTAATATTACTTTCTGATTTTTGGGATAGCGATTCATGTATTTGTAGAATGTTCAGTCACATCGGCATGACACCCTTGGATCCTGACGAGTTAGCTTTTCAGAACACTGTTGTAGTACCGGGGGAGCTTGGTTTGAATTGCTTGAATCATTGATTAGCCATGGTTGCTAGAAACATGTTCTATAGCGTCGTAGATGAGTCGTCAGTTTTATTTCTGTTGTCATATTGCTTGAGGACAAGCGAACGTTTTAAGTTGAGGATGTTGATGTGCGGGTATTCTACGACACATTTGATGCCTTTAACTAAGAATACTCGCAAGTTTTTGAGCGACCTTTTGTGGTTATTGATGTTTTTATTTTGTATTTGCAGGAAACGGAGACAAGGACAGAAAGGAAGTGAAAAATACTCAAAGCTAAGTAACACTTGTTAGGCTTGACGGAGGGCCTGACGGCTCGTCACACACGTGACTAACCATCAGGGGAGCGACCAAACCTGGCTGCAGCTAAAAGAGGCACTGGATAGTGGCGACGGTTGGCGTGACGGCCCGTCACACCCGTGACTGACCGTCAGCCAAGCCGTCAAATTAGAGCTAATGGAGATCATGCACTAGTTATGGGTGACGGTTGGCGTGATGGGCCATCACACCTGTGACTGACCGTCAGCCAAGCTGTCAAGTTAGAGCTAATGGAGATCATGCACTGGATAGTGGCGACGGCTTGGAGTGACAGCCAGTCTCATGGGTGACGGTCCATCAGGAGACCCGTCAACGCGAAGCGGAACTCTGAAAATTCTATTTTCGGACTTTATTTCCTGGATTGCTATAAATACCCAGTGTTGGGGTTATTTTAATTATTCATTAACTAATACTTTGTGAGACGCTTTGAACTAGTTTTGAGAGGAGAAAACACGACACAAACTCATTTTTCTTCCTCTTCTTCCATTGTTCTTGGGATTTTCACCATTGGTGCTGGGATTCTACGAAGTTCAAAGTAAAGTACTAATTTTCTATTGTAAGAATTCGTTCTTCTCATATGAATACTATTATTTATTTACTTTGTTTTGCTAGAATGAGTGGCTAAACTCCCTACAACTAGGGTTGTGGGATCCATGGCAAGAGTAACAACGTAGATTCCGGATAGCATTGGGTTCAATTTATATTTTGTCACGTGGTTAATCATTTGTTATTTACATTTTCTAATGGTTGCAAACATGAGAACATACCTAGGTTTGATTTGCTTGAACAGAGAGATTAAAACCAGGAAATTTGATTAACTACGAGGATTCGAGACTACCAACTTTCGTCTTATGATTAATGTTGTAACTAGATTAATCTACTTGATGTTTAGGGTTGAAATAAGAAATTTCACCTTTTCAAGTTCGAGAGAATTGAAAAGGAAATTTGTCTATTTTGTTGAGAAACGTTTAGATGATACCATTAATTCAATCACATCGTGATATACATATAGAAAGAACTCGGTTAAGCTTTGAGTCGAAATTATTACGATGCCATGGTGAACACTTCCCTAGTTCATTCTCACATTGATTGTAAACTCTTGAAAATTTGCTGCTTGTTAGTTAACTTGTGCGAACTTGACATTTAACCCCCCCCCCCCAAATTACTGAAAACTATCGATTACTAGTCAACTAAATTACTAACGACTTAATTTACACTTTATTCCCTATGGGATCGACCCCAACCTTGGTTGGGTTCTATATTTGACGACGACCTCTTACGCTTCATAATTGGAGTCGTAATTTGGGCGTATCAATAGGGACCATTGGTTCAGGTCCTGAGACTTTCAGACTTCATTTTAGGCCTTAGGTTTCATTCTGGTTTAGTTGTCCTATAGGTTAATTTTGGATGTGGGACCCATTTTTTTGTTAAATACACCTTCATTGGGATTTTTGTCGATCCCATTGAGTTTGGAATGCCATTTCTAGTCGAGTAGCATAGTTCGTTTGCATTCACAGGACCCTGAATGTATTTCGAGGGTCCATCTGGTGAAATTTTAGCCTTGGTGAACTGCTGGTTTTTAGTTGCTGGTATGGATGAAATATGTTCATCGCGATCTCAAAGGCTGACCATTGTAATCTCAAAGGTCTGGCTTTTTGTTCATCGCGATCTCAAAGGGTTTTCTCGCGATATCGATGAAGAGCCCCTTTGTTCATCGCAATCTCAAAGGGTTTTCTCGTGATAGCAATGAAGGCCTGCCCCTTTCTTCATTGCAATCTCAAAGGCTGACCATCGTGATTGAGATGAGTTGACCATTCTGTTCATCATGATCTCGAGGATTTTTCTCGAGATTGCAATAAAGAAATCGCTGGCTGTATATATACCTTCTCCTTTAGTTTCTTCACCCAAAATTAAATTTTCTCCATTGTTCATGAGCTCCAAGCTCCTAAATTCTGTGTGGGCTTATTCCAAGATGTTGAGGTGATTATTTTATGGTCCATGATCAATTTCCCGCCTTAAATTCATAAGTTTTAACCTTTAAATTTTGTAAATTCTTCTTTTAAATTCTAGTTTATTCTTGAGTTGTAGGGGCTATTTTACCCCTTTTTCCTCCACAATTTATGCTCATTTTTTGAGCATGTGTTCCTGGAGAGATTGGTAACCTTGTGGATAATTTTGATTCTGGATTCGGGTTGTGAGGCCCACAGGACAGCTTATGACCCAAATTTTGACTCGACTAAAATTTTAGCAATATGGGTACTGTAAGCTTCGTATTGACACATAGAATATGTCATTGATAGTGTGTTCATGATTCGGGGCTTCTTAGAGAAGTTTAAACTTGGACGATGCCATTCCAAAAGTTAGTCATCGGACGATAGATAGGTTACGGTCTTCCCTACCTTAGACTTTGCGTGTATAGGCTATAATTGCATTAATTAGCATCCTTGGGTTGGTTTTATAGGTTGGTACCCCATACCTTGTCCATCTCGTTGGTCCGTATATTTCTTATATTGTTTGTAGTACTTATTTTAGTATTTTAATTTTACCCTTATAGTCCTGTGTGGCCTTTGTAGGTGCCTCTAGACCATAGACAGTGGGATATTTAGGAATGTCCGTGAGTCCTGGACATCGAGATGTTACTTTAGACTGGATATCTGTGTTGTAGAATTGATTGTGCCTGTGCAGGGCTGATAGGTTGTTTGTGAGCCATTGGGCTAATCTATTATTTGCGAGCATATCATTCATGCAAAGGATGTTTTACATGTTTTACTACTGTTTTGGCTTCACGCCTATTATAAATGGTTTTCCAAACTTTGCATGGCCTCGAGGGTTTGTTTTTCGTAAAAATAATTATAAAAGGAATTTGGAGCTGATTTTATGGATCTTCTTGGGTAAAGAAGATATTATGATAATTTTATCAATAGTTTTCATACTGACACTAGAATCGGCTATGTCGTAGCGCTAGACATGTTTGTACTATGGATTTAGACCCAGTTATGGTCTGGGCACCCTTTAAAAGAGTTGTTGAGACTATGATCACTGATTTAGACTCAGATACACTCTGGGCACCCTTTTGATGGGGTTTTGAGATTACTACTACTTATTTAAACTCGGATCGACTCTGGGCACATACTACGAGATTCTAATTATTTATCTAAACCCGAATATACTTTGGGAAATTATACTTTGAGATTCGCATTTAGTATATGGTTAGGGACCTCCATGGACCTTGCCAATACGTATTAGGAGTCACGTGCCAGGTGTGTCGGGGGAGGGGTATTTGGTGAGTTTAGGTATACGGGCCGTGTCATTCCACTAATACTACCTGCTAGGCTTATCGCCACCGGGGAGGTACATACAGGGTTACTATCACACTGGTTCCATCGGTATATGCTCTAGTAGTATGGGATGTCGGAGGGTTTGTTTTAACTTAATTATGTTCCTCGAGTGTATGGGTGCCTGTTGGGACTATAGGTAGATTAAATTACTTACATCCTATGGTAGATCTTGTTATGGCCTTCGGTTATTGGTGGAATAGTTGTTTCTAGCCTATTGAGGTTCTGAGTAGTTGGACTTTTGATCATTGATGGATTATTGTGTCCTATATTATTGAGGCAGTCTTTATGTGTCCTTCTGAGTAGTTGTGGGTTAGTGGATCCTATCCCTTATTGTGATGCTGATTATTGGCTTTTGGTTCTTTGTGGTGTAGCTTATTCCATCTTAGGGTTGTACTTATGAGGTTTATTTCTATCCGTTCTTATCCTAAAGTTTGTTTTTTAGCATGATTTAGTTAAGTATATTGCTTCTAGCTTCAGTATGTTTGATTGTTTCCCTTCATTCCCTTACTTGAGGTTACCGATATATTGTCCTTCTTCTTGAAACTCTCTCTTTATATATGTTTTGTTGCAAGGACTCTAGGTGCGTTATTCTGTCCTTCACCTGTGTTCTGTGTTATATATATCTTCTATGGCTAGCATAGCATATTTGTAATCCTTGTTGACTTCTATCCATGCTAGTTTCCATGTACTTTCTCTATTACTTCTGTGACTACTCTTTTGCTATCTGCTATTTACTACCTTTTATATCTTATATACACTCTGTCGGCCGATGATGCCTAATGAGTACCCATTGCATAGCAATAGGTGCTCATACTACACCTCTGTATCTTTCTGGTGCAGATTCTAGTGTGATCCTTCACCGTTGATCGCGTAGATTCTCGTGCCACTTTTGGATATTTGAGTCTAGGGTGAGCTCCTACCGATCGGGTCTTGGCCACATCTCATCTCTTGGAACTATTACTTTTTGTTTATTCGGTGGAAATTGTATTTCCTATTCTGTTATCTCTAGCACTTGTATTCTATTAGAAGATTATGTTCAATTAATACCAGGTCTTTGGGTTTGGTGTAGTTTTCTTAAGATTATACATTCAGGTTGTTTGCTTTCGCGTTGTCTTTATCTTATATTTTCTTATGCTTATTTTTGCTTATTGTGCATATTGGTTTTGCTAGTAGCCAATTACTAACAGTTTTGGGCTACGGGGATTGGTTTGCCTACTAGGGGTTGTATGTGCCATCATGACCTGAGAAATCGGGTCGTGATAGCTTGATATCAGAGCTCTAGGTTCTTTAGTGTCATTGGTACAAGAGAAAGTGTCTAAGTAGAGTCGCACAGATCTGTACGATGACGTCCATATCCTATCTACGAGAGGCTACAGGGCATTATTAGGAAAAGTTCCATATTCTTGGCTCCTTATCATGCATTCCTGGCTCTATTGACTTCTAAACTTCATTGTTCTATTTTTTCTTAGATGCCTAGGATGAGTACGATAGTGGGTGATATCGATGCTTCTGTGCCTGTTGCTTCAGTGTTTCCTCCAGCACCAGGATTTTAGAGCGAGAGTAGACAACATCCATTAGAGGGGTTTGGGGCCGGCCAAGCCTCCGATAGGGTTTCATGCTACCCTTGTTCTTCAGGACACCATGGTTAGGACTCTGAGTCCTTTCGTGGGTGTTTCAGTACTCCAAGTAAGGGCAGTACTCGATCGTTTGAGTGGTGCTTCAGTTAGTTTTGAGATTCTAGCTCTACATCAGGGTTGTATGTCGGTATTAGAGTACGAGGCAAGGTTTTATAATGTGATTAGGAACACTTCTAGGTTTGTGCCTTCATAGTTTGAGAGACTTCAGAGTTTAGTTGGAGGATTGATTTCACCGCTCTATTTGGCAACACAGCACTAGGTGATGATCAAATGTCGACCAAAGTCAACACTTTATTGATTTTACCTAAAAAACACCAAAGTGCCCAAAATAAGTCTGAAAGCCTCACGACATAAACCAAAGGTCCCACTATCCCAAAGTTTATGTTTAAGAGCTTATAGTGCTGATGGAATTCTCATTTGAGTCCGTTTACTCCAAAAGTTGACCAAAGTCAAACATTTCACTTTTAAGAGTTCCAAAACAAAGAAACTCTTTTAAAAGTCAACCAAATGCATTGGAAAGAATGCCAACCCTCCCAGTAAATAAAAGTAACCATGTTGAAGCTACAAGAAGGGTTAAAATGATAAAAATGTACGACTATAAGAAAATGAAAATGAGGGTCATTACAAGAGATTATGCATATGCAAATCAGTATGGATATAATTCTGTGAATGCAATTTGACTACATCACAACAGAGTTTTGTGATGACTTCTTATGTCTATTTATGGTGACTTATATGTCCAGTATTGATTGACTTTGATATGTCTAATTTAAGGTTATTTACCTGGTTGTTGTTGACTACTTAATTCCCTGAGTTACTTGATTATGTGTTGTTGCACCTATGTAATTGCTTTAGTTGACTACATGATACATACTTTCTACTAATCATAGTCGGCCTATGATGCCTACTTCTATCTGTATTTGTATTAATGCTACTCATGCACTTTTTTTTGAGTATAGATTGTGTTACGTAATTTTATTTGCGACCTCGCATCTAGCGCAACCTTTTCATCGATCTAATGGTGAGTTACCTCTTATCTAAGCTGCCACAGATCTTCTTTTGGATACATGTCTATTTATTTTCAGATATTATTTAGTTGTTTTGCTACTCTTAAATATTTCTAGTTAGAGTCCTTGTACAATGATGTAATTACCCTTCCGGTTATTCCCGCATTTATGCTTTCTTTGTACTGTTAAAGCTTACCCGTAGCGGCCTCAAATAATTTATGGCTTGCTGGTACTGGTGGTTTGGTTCCCTGACCATTTGTATGGTCTTTATGGTAGTTTCTCTATTTTAGAGCCTAAACTTAGAATATCATTGACTTCGGTTAACATTCTTGGTAAATGTGCTCGGAATAATATGTTGATAGTTCTTTTAGCTCTGAAGCATTAATTTTGGTCTAGATAGACCCTTGGCCTGGGTCTAGGAATATTTGGTTTGGTTTTGTGTTAGTTTTTGTGTTTTGTAGACAGTTGAACATGGATGTTTGACCTTGGTCAATATTCAGAGAAGATGACCTTGGATGGAACTTTTGTCAGTATTGTTAGTTCTAGAATGTCAACTTTGGGCTAGAGGGACCTTTGGTTTGGGTTTCGAGGCCTCCAGACTTATTTTTGGGTGTTGAGTTCCATTTTGGTTTAAGGTTGCTTTTTGGGTGTTAGGCCCACTTTTTATTAAATCGACCTATGTTAGGAATTATGTCAGTTCCATTAATACTGGAATGCTATTTCTGGTATGTTAGAATAGTTTATTTGCATGCGTGGGGTCCCAAATAAGTCCTGTGGGCCTATTCGTAGACTTTTTCCCCTTGGTTTTCTGCTAGTTGATGTTGCAGGTGTATTCTCATGGCCTTAATCACGACCACAAAGGAATCCATCATGATGGTCTACCTCATTAGTCATCACGAACGTGAAGGTCCCTTCACGCGATCGTGATGAAGGTCCAGTGGACCAGCCTCTCTTTGCTTTACGAGATCGTGAGATCCTCTCTCGTGACCGCGATGAAGCCTTTAACCTTTTGTTCTTCACTACCTCATGGCTAGTACTCATGATCGCAATGGTCTAGCCAGCATGGTCCTTGTGACCGTGTGGGGTCCCTTCGCAATCGCGAAGAAGGACCCCCAGGCAGTATATAAACTCACTCCTTTGTTTTTAACACCCTAAAACTGAAAACCTTCATTGTTATTCAGCTCAAGATCCTCATCTCTTTATGTAACTTTAATTCTTGGTATTGGGTGGAGATTTTTGGTCCACTGATCATTTTCTCATCTCTAATTCGGTAAGTTCCTTGTTAAATTTCTAAATTCTCCTCTTTGATTTCCTTAGAATGTTCTTATCATTTGTTGGCTGTTTTGAGCCATTTCTTTGACCAATTTCTTCTAATAATATGAGCATGCACTCACAAGACTGTGGTGATCATTATACGCTCTTCCATTTCTGGCTTTGAGTTGCAGGGCCCACGAGCCCATCAGTGACCCAAATTTTAACCTGGCTATAATTATTGTAATATGAGTATCCTTAGCTTCTTTTGGATGTGTAGTTTATGTTTTTGATAGATTGATTTCATTTCAAAGCTTCTCGGAGCGGTTCGGACTCGGACATTGTTATTCTAGAAACTTTTCATCGGACGACAGGTAGGTTATAGTTTAACTCTTCTGGACTTTGCGTATATAGGCTATAATTGTTCTAATTAGCATCCGTGGGTAGGGTTTATTAACATGGCACCCCAGACCTTGTCCTCTTCTTCATGTCCATCTTATTTTTGCTTTGATGATTGTAGTATTCGTTGTAGTTGTTTATATCACCCTTATGGTCCTGTGTGGCCTGATTTTTTACTCTGGACTGTAAATAGTGGGTTATTTGGGAATGTCTGTGAGTCCCAGAGATTGATATTTGACTACTGATATGGTTATCTATGTTCTAGAGCGATTGGAGCCTATGAAGGGCCGATAGGTTAATTGTGGGCCATTGGGCTATTGTTTGTGTTTGAGCATGCCATTATTATGCATATGAAGGATTTTCTACATGTTTTACTATAGCTTTAGCTTTCTGCTAACTGTAAATGGATTTCTAAATCTTGCAAGGCCCCGAGGGCCCATTTTCGGTAAAAATGGTTCTAAAGGTTTGGACTGACTTTCGTGGATGTTCTTGGGGTAAAAGAGTTAAAAGGCTAATTTATCACTGGTTTTTGTACTATTACTAGGCTCGGCAAAGCCGAAGTGCTAGATATGTTTTCCTTGTGGTTTTGAAATGGTACTAGACTCGGTCGAGCTGAGCATTAGACTTGTTTTACTAATGTTTTTGACCCCGTTATACCCGAGCACCCTCATTGGGGGTTTTTGAATCTTGATTCACTAATTTAGACCAGGATAGACTCTGGGAACACATTTTCAAGATTTTCTCATTGATTTAGATCCGGATACCCTCTGGATGATTAAATTGAGGTTATGAGATTTAGTATATGGTCGAAGACCTCCATGGACCTTGCCGATCTGGACCAGACGCTATGGGCTGAGTGTGTCGGATGAGGGGTATATGGTATAGTTGAGGTATATGGGTCGTGTCCTTCCATGTATCCTACCTGCTGGGCCTATAGGCACCGGAGAAGGTACATACAAGGTTACTGTTCCACCTTGTTTTAAATTTTGCATCATATCTTCCATTTATGTTTGATTCCACCCTTGTTTGTTGTTTGCTGAGTTTATGTTCTGGTAGTAATGGGATGCCGGAGGGTTTTTTTTCACTTCTATGCATTCCTCGAGTATATGGGCACCCGTTAGGTCTGTAGGTAGATTTGTTCTTATTATATCCTATTGTAGTACTATTTCATGCTATAAATCTTGTGAATCTTTATGCGATCATCCTTACCTTGTATGGTTCACTGCTAGCCTGTTTATGTTCAATTACCTTCGTTAATTCCTTTTTCTTGAGGTTAGTGGTATACCGCCTATTTTCCTAAACTCTCTTATATATTGATGTTGCAAGGACCCCAAGAGCATTATTTTTCTTTCACCTGTGTTCTGTGATATATATGTTTAGTAGGTTAGCCAAGTATGATTCTTTTTTCCTTGTATTCATTCTTTTCTAGCTTTTGTGTACCTATTCATTGTTTCTGTGACTACTTGTTTCTTTTCTACTATATTATTGCCTTTATATCTTATATGCGCTCAGTCAGCCTATGATGCCTACTGGGTACCTGTTGCTTAGCAATTGGTGCTCATACTATGCTCTGCATCTTCCTGGTGCCGATCCTAGTGTGGGCCATCATTGCTGATTCATGGAGACTCATGTGGGATGACATTTGGGCTATCTAAGTCAGAGGGTAAGCTCCTAGTGACCGGAGTATAGTTGTTATCTCATACCTTGTAACATGTACTCTTTTGTTATTCAGAGACATATGTATATATTCTTTTTGAACTTTTGTACTCTGTATATTTAGTACTGGCTCTTATACTATGATACCTAGTCGTGGGTTGGTTTAGATTATCTGTATATATATTTTTGTTGCCTATTTCTTCATTTATTTCCTTTGCTTTTGATTATTTATATTGGTCTTCAGCATTCGTGTTAGCTAGTAGCCCATTACTAACCGTTCTGGGCTACAGAGATTTATTTTCCTACCAGGGGGTTTTAGGTGCCGTCATGACTGAGTAATCGGATCATTATAGCTTGGTATCAGAGCTTAGGTTGACCGGTGACATCGGTATAGGAGCCGATATCTAGTAGAGTCCTGCGGATTCGGGAAGAGACGTTTGTACTCAATCATCAGGAGGCTACAGTGGCATCTTAGGAAACATGACTCTTTCTTGCTTCTATATCGTGTGTCATATCCTGATCATTTCTTGAAATCTCACTTGTTCTAGTTCATTTTTTCACAGATAGCTCATATGAGATCGTAAACATCAGGCAGGGGTGAGGCATCGACTCCAGCACCCTTGACTCCAGTTAGGGGCCGGGGAGGTCGCACAGCTTGAGTTAGGGGATGTGCCAAAAAAGCGGCACCCGTTAGAGATCCTAGGGTCGAGGTTGAGCCCGAGTATGATCCTGAGATTATTCTAGAGCAACAGACTGTGGATCGGGGCACAACCCAAGTACTACCAGTGCTAGCACACGCTTCTGTGCCAGTTTTAGCCCCAGCACCTTCATCAGATATTCGGGGTTTACTTTTACAATTGTTGGGTATGATCAAGGGTCAGCCTGCTGAGGTAGCACAAACATCTTCTCAGGTGGTATCCCTGGGTGTTTAGAGTTCAGGATCTCATCTTGCTACTGTGGCTCCCCGTGTTGAGGTCCTTCTGGTACCATCTGTTGCACAGCCTACTGCTCCTCGCCCAGTGATGACAGAGATAGAGCAGAAGACATTGGGTAGATTCCTAAGATTGGCACCACCGAGGTTTACTAGTACACCAGGTTAGGATTCGCATGATTTTATCACTACTTGTGAGGAGATGCTACATCATTTGGGTTTACTGGAGACTCACAGAGTTGGGTATACTACTTATTCGCTAGAGGGCCCAGCTAAGTTGTGGTAGAGGGCCCAAGTTGCTTATAGACCATCTTCGTCTCTTCTGTTACCTTGGTCAGAGTTCTATGAGGCCTTTATGGCCAAGTTCTTACCACAGAGAGATAAAGAACATCGTAGAAAGCATTTCACTAGACCTATGCAGGGATCCATGACTGTTTCTAAGTACAAAACTTGATTCCACCAGCTTGCTCTATTTGGGGCTATGATCATGCCTACCGAACCCGATAGAGTACATAGGTATTTTTGGGGATTGAAGACAGAGATTTGACAACCAGCTGAGATATTAGTTGTTAGTGGTCCATCATTTTAGGCTACCGTTGACAATGTTCATACCGTGGAGGATTTACATCACCATGATCAGGGGGCCAGAGATAAGAGGGCTCGACACTAGGGAAACTATAGTGGTTCCTATCACAGTGGTAGAGAGTTAGGCCAGCGGGGTCGAGATTATCAACCACAGTAGCACCAGGGTTAGTCTAGTCAACCAGTTTAGGCATTGCTTCAGGCTTATGGTAGTTCTCAGTTTGAGCAGGGTTAGAGCAGTCAGCAGTATTACGGTGGTCAGACTTCTAGGGGTAAGTCTTCTGGGGCATCAGGCCATAGTGGCCACACCGGTGCAGCTAGTTTATCCCGGCAGGGTGGGCCGTCAGGGCCCTGTTATGAGTGTAGAGTCTTTGGAAACTATGCTAGAGATTACCCACAGCAGGGTACAGTTCAACCGGCTCATCCTATTCATGCAGTTCAGCAACCAACTAGAGGAGATGGTGGTCAGGCTAGAGGTAGTTCATAGCGTGGCAGGATAGGTGGTAGGGGTAGTGGTCGGTTAGGTAGAGGTCATCATCAGTTTTATGCGGTCCCTGGAAGATTAGAGGCATAGGCCTCAGATGATGTGATCACAGGTATGATTTATGTATGCCACCAGTCAGCTTTGGCGTTATTTTATCTTGGATCTACTTGCTCGTATGTTTTTGCCTACTTTATGCATTGTTTGGGGTTGGCTAGTGAGCCACTATTTGTACATGTATCTATTTTGACCCCAGTAGAAGATTCTTTAGTAGTGGATTGGATTGTGAGATCATGTATGATTTTTATTGGTGATTTGGAAACTTGGGGTGATTTGATTATTCTTGAAATGTTAGATTTTGGGCATGGACTGGTTATCCCCTCAGCGTGTGGTTTTGGATTGCTATGCCAAGACCGTTACCATAGCCATGCCCAACATATCCCTAGTTGTGTGGCAGGGTTCTGTCAATTGTGCGTCGCCTAGGATCATCTCTTGTCTTTGAGCTAGGAAGTTGATTTCTCGCGGGTGTTTGGCTTATCTATCATATGTCTGAGATGCTAGTGCCGACCCTTCTTCCTCTGAGTCAGTTCTTGTGGTTAGAGATTTCTTAGAAGTGTTCCTTATTAACCTACCAGGCCTTCGACCTGAGAGACATATTGACTTTTCTATCGAGTTAGAACCGGGCACCAGGCCCATTTCTATTTCTCCTTACCATATGGCTCCAGCTGAGTTGAGAGAGCTTAAGGAGAAGCTCCAGAATTTGTTAGCTAAGGATTTTATTAGGCCGAGTGTGTCACCTTGGGGTGCTTCTGTTTTGTTTGTGAAGAAGAGGGATCGATGCAGATGTGTATTGATTATCGACAGCTGAATGAGGTGACTGTGAAGAATATGTGTCAGATGTTGTGACTAGATGGCTTGTTTGATTAGCTTTCGTGTTCAGCCATGTTTTCAAAGATAGATTTGAGGTTTGGATACCATAGGTTGAGGAACAGGGAAGAGGACATCCCTAAGACAACATTTACGACACGTTATAGCCATTATGAGTTCTTGGTGATGTCTTTTGGGTTGACTAATGCCCCCGCAGCTTTCATGGACTTGATGCATAGGGTGCTTAGCCCGTACTTGGACTCATTTGTGATAGTTTTCATAGATGACATCTTGATATATTCAAGGAGTAGGTATGAGCATGAGCAACACTTGAGGGTTATACTCTAGATTTTGACAGATCATCGGCTTTATGCCAAGTTCTCAAAGTGCGAGTTTTGGCTTGAGTCAGTTGCATTCCTAGGGCACGTGGTATGTAAGGATGGGATTAGAGTAAACCCGGGTAAGATATCAGCAGTTCATGATTGCCCGAGACTGACTAATCCTATTGAGGTTTGTAGCTTTGTTCGATTAGTAGGGTACTCCAGGAGGTTTATCGAGGGGTTCTCTTCCACTTCAGCTCTAGTGTTGACTTTTCCAGTTCAGGGTCAGAGTTTCTCGATATATAGGGATGCTTCAGGGGTTGGTCTTGGTTGTCTATTTATGCAGCAGGGTCGAATGATAGCTTATTGATAAGTTGGTATTCTACCTATTTATTTAGCTTTTAATCTTATGTTTTTGCTAGTTTAAAGTGGGAAAATAGTGCAATTGACATGGATTGCTTCTATTTTATAGGTTTCTATGTTTTAGAAGTGTTCGGGAAGGATTTGAGTGATAATAAGTCAAAATGCAGCTAACTGTAGTTGCTGGTCACTGGCAGTAGAATGTCAACGCTATGTGATTGCAAGGGAAGTGCCACACGATATAGATGAAGAAAGAAATAACACTTCACGATCGCGAGGTGAAGTCATGCGATAGCGATTAGGAGATTCACAAACTATCGCGATCGCGAGGTGCACTCATGCGACCGCAATGAAGAATTCAGTAGTTGCAGGACAGAATTGGAAAATCATATCTTTGGAAACCCTAATCCATATGAAACTCTTCTCAGCTATTTTTGGGAGATAATTCGGGATTTTTCACAATTGTTCTTCAACCAACTCATCCTTAATCTTAGAGTGAACAACTTAGGGCTATCTTGGGGAGCAAGTTCTTCCTCCAACACCATTGGAGTGAAGATCGGAAGATTTTATTATAAAATATTTAGTTCCTTTCTTCAACTCTTGCTTTGTATTGCTAAATCTATTGGTGTGTTGGTTGATTTATGATTTGGATATCGTGTTAGTTATAAACAATATTTGGGTATAATTTCTTATATTGTGCTTTTACAATTTTATCAAATATTTTCTAGTTTATGAATTGGGTCTTTGAATATCTAATTAATCTTGTGTTTGAATTAAATCTAAAGGGAGTGATCAACCTTTGGACTTGCCTTTTTTACCTTGATTTTGCTTGTTCGTGGTGAGGCTATCCGGGGTACTCTAGATTCAGATGGTGTTCTGAGGTTTGATAGTCGCCTTTGTATTTTGAGAGTTGGGGATTTGATTCAGTTGATTCTTTGTGATACATATTATACTAGATATTATATCCATCCTGGCTCAACCAAGATATACATGGATCTGAGATAGCTTTACTGGTGGAATGGTATGAAGCGGGACATAGCAGAGTTCGTATTTTGGTGCTTGAACTATCAGCAGGTGAAGTACAAGAAGATGAGACCTTGTGGATTGATGCAGTGACTTCCCATTCCTGAGTGGAAGTGGGAACAAATTACCATGGACTTCATAGTTTGGTTGCCATGCGCTTCTCAAGGATTTGATTCCATTTGGGTGATTGTTGATTAGCTGACTAAGTCAGTGCACTTTTTACCAGTCTAGACTATATACATTGCATAAAGGTTAGCTTAGATTTAACTTTGCGAGGTTGTTCATTTGCATGGGCTCCCAGCTCCTATTATTTTAAACTGTCATACTCAGTTCACATCTCAGTTTTGGAGGGCTATTCAGTGAGACTTGGGTACAGAGGTTCATCATAGTATCGCATTCCACTCGTAGACAGATGGCCAGTATGAGAGCACTATTCAGGTCTTGTAGGACATGCTTTGGGCCTGTGTTCCTGACTTTGGAGGTTCTTGAGATCAGTTTGTTCCTTTGACCGAGTTTGCATATAATAATAGTTTACATTTAAGCATTGCCATGGCACCTTTTGAGGCCTTTTATGGTATACGTTGTAGATCGCTGGTTGGTTGGTTTTGTTGTTTGGAGTCTATGCCACATAGTATAGACTTGCTTTGTGATTCCTTAGACAGAGTCTGTGTGATGAAGGATAGACTTTGAGTAGCCCAGAGTAGGCAGAAGATTTATGCTTATCATAGCTTCATGCCTTAGAGTTTAGTGTTGGTGACTTTGTATTTCTACATGTATCACGAATGAAGGGCATGAGGAGATTTGGTAGGCGGGTCAAGCTTAGCCCCAGGTATATTGGACCATTTGAGATCCTTCAAAGAGTTGTTGTTGTTGCCTATCAGTTAGCTTTGCCTCCGATGTTTTCAGCTATGCACCCAGTATTTCATGTATAGATGTTGCGGCGTTATATACCTGATGAGTCTCACGTGTTGAAGTGGGATTCACTTCAGTTAGATGAGAGTTTAGCCTTCGTTGAGGAGCCAATTGCTATTTTGGCCAGAGATGTCAGGAGGTTGAGATTTAGGGAGATTCTGATTGTTAATGTTCAGTTGAGGCACCGTCCAGTCTAGGAGGCTACCTAGGAGACTGAGAAAGAGATGCGGGCTCAGTATATGCAGTTGTTTGAGGCTTCAGGTGCTCCCTTGTTCTTGACTTTCAAGGACAAAAGTCCTTTTTAGTAGTGGATAATGTAATGACCCTTTTGGTCATTCCCGTATTTACTCTTTCTTTGTACTCTTAGAGCTTTCCTGTAGCGGCCCAAAATCATTTATGGCTTACTGGGACCGGTGGTTTGGGGCCTTGGTTGTTCTTGTGGTCTTTATGGATATTTCCGTATTTTAGAGTCTAAACTTAGAATATCGTTGAATTTTGTCAGCATTCTTTGTAAACATGCTTGAAATCACATTTTGATAGTGTTGTTAGCTTCGGAGCATGGATTTTGGTCTAGATAGATCCTTGGCCTGGGTCTGGTAGCTTTTGGTTTGGTTTTGTGTTGGTTTTGTGTTTTCTAGCCAGTTGAACTTGGAAGTTTGACCTTGGTCAACTTTCGAAGAAGATGGCCTTGGATTTAAATTATGTCAGCGCTGTTAGTTCCAAAATATCGACTTTGGGCTAGAGGGACCTTTGGTTCGGGTCCCAAGGCTTCCAGACTCATTTTTGGGTGTTGAGTCTTGTTGTGGCTTAAGGTTGGTTTTTGGGCGTTGGTCATACTTTTCATTAAATCGACCTCCGTTGGGAGTTTTTTCAATTCTGTTGAGTCCAAAATGTTGTTTCTGGTATGTTAACATAGTTCATTTGCGTGCGTGGGGTCTCAGATGAGTCTTGTGGGCTCATCTAAAGACCTTTTTTCCCTTGGTTTTCTACTGGTTATTGTTGCAGGTGCAGGCCTACGGCCTTATTCACGACCGTGAAGGAATCCATCGCAATCTCGATGGTCTGCCTCATTGGTCATCTCGACCGTGAGGGTCCCTTCACGCGATCGCGATGAATGGCCAGTGGACCAACCTCTCTTTGCTCTATGTGATCACGAGATCCTCCATCTCAACTGCGATGAAGCCTTTCCCTCTTTGTTCTTCGCACTGTGTGGCTATTCCTCGCGATTGTGATGGTCTAGCCAGAATGGTCCTCACGACCGCATGGGGTCCCTTCGTGATAGCGAAGAAGGGCCCCTAGGCAGTATATAAACTCTCTCCTTTATTTTTAACTCCCCAAAACCAAAAACCTCCATTATTATTCAGCTCAAGCTCCTCATCTCTTTGATTAACTTCAATTCTTGGCATTTGGGTGGGGATTCTTGGTCCGGTGATCATTTTCTCGTCTCCAATTCAGTAATTTCCTCATTAAATTCCTAATTCTCCTCTTTGATTTCCTTAGAATGTTCTTATCATTTATTGGCTGTCTTGAGCCATTTCTTTGACCAATTTATCCTAATAATCTTTGTATGCACTAATGGGAGTGTGTTGATCATTATACGCTCTTCCATTTCTAGCTTAAAGTTGCGAGGCCCACCGGTGACCTGAATTATGACCCAGCTATAATTATAGCAATCTGGTATCCTTAGCTTCATTTTGATACGTAGTTTATCTTTTTGACAGTTTGATTTTATTTTGGAGCTTCTCAGAGTAGTTCAGGCTTGGACATTTTCGTTCTAGCAGCTTGTCATCAGATGACAGGTAGGTTACCATTTAACTCTTCTAGACTCTGTGTATATAGGATATAATTGTGGTAATTAGCATCCTTGGGTTGGGTTTATTAGCATGGAACCCCACACCTTGTCCGCTTCTACATGTATGTCTTGTTTTCGCTCCGATGATTGTAGTATTCATTGTAGTTGTTTATATCACCCTTATGGTCCTATGTGGCCTTTTTTTTACTCTGGACCATTGCTGGTGGGTTATTTGGGAATGTCCATGAGTCTCGGATATCAATATTCAACTAATGAGCTAGTTATCTATGTTGTAGAGCGATTAGAGCCTGTAGGGAAGATAGGTTGATTGTGGACCGTTTGGCTATTGTTTGTGTTTGAGCATGCCATTATCATGCATGTAAAGGGATTTTTTTACATGGTTTACTACAGTTTTGACTTCCAGCCTACTATAAATAGATTTATGAACCTTGCATGGCCTCGAGGGCCTATTTTTGGTAAAAATGGCTATAAAGGTTTGGACTAACTTTCGTGGATCTTCTTAGGGTAATGGAGTTAAAAGGATGATTTATCATTGGTTTTTGTACTATTAGTAGACTCGGCAAAGTCGGAGTGCTAGACATATTTTCCTATTGGTTTTGAAATGGTACTAGACTCGATCGAGCCGAGCATCAAACTTGTTTTACTAATATTTTAGACCCGGTTATGTCCAGGCACCCTCATTGGGTTTTTTATAGGCTTGATTCACTAATTTAGACTCGGATAGACTCCAGGCATGCATTTTCGAGATTTGGTCACTAATTTGGTTTCGGATATACTCTGAATGATTATATTGAGGTTATGAGATATAGTATATGGTCAAGGATCTCTATGGACCTTGTCGATCCGGACCAGCGGCTGACTTTTGGGCTATCCAAGACAAAGGGTGAGCTCCTAGCGACCGGACTTTAGCTGTTATCTCATCCCTTGTATCATGTACTCTACTGTTATTCAGAGACATATGTATATATTCTTTTAGATCTTTTGTACTATGTATATTTAGCACTAGCTTTTATACTATGATACCAGGTTGTGGGTTTGGTTTAGCTTCCGTGTATATATATTCCGGTTGCCTATTTCTTCATTTATTTCTTTTTTTTCCACTTATTTATATCGGTCTTTCGCATGCTTGTTAGCTAGTAGCCCATTACTAACCGTTCCAAGCTACGAGGAGTGGTTCGCCTACTGAGGGTTTGTAGGTACCGTCATAATCGAGAAATCAAGTAATGACAAATGACTTTCAGATTTTAGGGATTGTAATATTTGTACTTTCGTACTTTTATTTTATTTGATATGTAAACTCTTAGTATTATATCTTGAAATGCCTTAATATGTGTTGAATGAATTTTTAACTGTTTGGGTTAGTTGGTAAGTTAGGGTTCGCCCATCGGAGAGTTAGTATGGGTGCCAATCAAGATGATTTTGATCGTGACAATATATTGTAATATTATAACGTTTATTATATGATTGTCAGTTAATGTTATTTAAATGAATAATATATAAGATGTATTTTGTTATTTCATATCCTTGTTTGATTGTATTCTTATGAGTATATCCTCGTTTGACTGCATTTTTGTAGTTATGTACCCATATATACAGCTGCAGGCTAATAAATACAAGTTGTATTCATTGAATGAATGAATACAGTTGATAACACTAACTGGAAATGGTAATTAAGCAAAATATAGTTATGAGTAGTAATTAGTTGGCAAACTACATTTATTTATGAAAGTTTCTCTTAAAATTACAATATTGGGCCAGTTTACGGGCCCTTCAATATCTAGTATTTTTATAAACTTTCAAATACACATAATTTTTAGGGAAAAGTACATAGTTACTCCATAGGAGCAAACTATTTATAATTAAATACCCCTTTATAGAAAATACTCCCAAACTAATTACAGAAAATGCCCCCTCTGTGATACCTTGTCGCTATATGATACCCTATAGGTATCATATAAGACTAAACTCTTTTTTCAAAGGAATAAACAAGAAATAATTAAGAGAACAATATTAATTATTTCGTTCATTTTTTAATTTTATCTACTCCTTTTTTTTTCTTTTGTCGTTTTGTTTTTTTCTTATTTATATCTTTATGTTTCATTTTTTTTCTTCCTTTTCTTTCATATTTTTCTCAAATAATATTATTCTTTATTTTTTTACCATAATTTAATTTCATACTCAGTTTTGGGTATATTTTTTATTTGTTTTTCATTTTATTTATTTTGGGTTTTTTTTCTAATTTCATTTTTTAAATTTTTTTTCATAATCTAATTTCATTCAATTTTTTTTGCTCTTTTTCATTGAGGTATGCTTCAGTGCTTCAGTCTGACACTCTCCAGTCCTCCATAATACCATCATAGTTTATCGATATACTGGAATAATATTATAAAGGAATGTTTCATTCGTTCAATGTGGCACTTATTAGTATACCATCACAGTATATTTATATACTGACATAGTATCATAGAGGACTACTTTAGTCTATCAATGAAACTTTTTCAGTATACTATCACAATATATCTATATATTGACATGTTATCATGGAGGACTGTTTCATTCCTTCAATGAGACACTCCTTATTCCTCCATGTTACCATCATAGTATATCTACTTGTATGTTATCATGGAAGACTGCTCCAGTCTTTCAATGAGACACTCCTTATTTCTTCATGATACCATCACAATAAATATATATATTGGAATGATATCATCCTTCAATGAGACACTCCTCAATCCTCCATGATACCATCACAGTATATCTGTTACAATCATTTTTGAAATTCAAAAACTACATAACTTTGTGGCAAAAATTCATTCAATTAATTTTATTTTGAAAATAATTAATGAGTAGCCACTTAATTTTTAGGAATTTAAGAAAATAGTTTTAAAGGGAATTTTGAAAATAATTTTTTTTTTTGAAAATCAGAGTCTAGGTAAGGGTTCAAGTTAAATTCGAAAGAAAGTATTAGGCACTTTCAAAAATTCACAAAGTGTGGTTCCTGACGGATTAAACATATTTGGCTAGCTTTGAAATTCTTTAAGTTACTTGAAATTATTATAAAGTTATTTGAAAATCCTATTTAAAATGGATAAAATTAATTGATACTTATACATTTAATCCATTCTGAATAATGAAATAAACTAAATATTGGAGTTTCAAAGTAATTCTAGCTTTAAAAAATTTATCCAAAACCAAGACTTTGAATTAAATAATTAAACTTCTTAACTGTGAATTTGAACTACTTAATAACTATGAAAGAACATAAAAAGTTCTAAACTCATTCTTAGTATCTAAAGATGTCACGACCTGAAAACTACCATGATGGCGTCTACTTAAACCCCTAGTAGGCAATCCAACTCAAGAACACGATACTATAACTAAGCATTTAAATAAGAAATGCGGAAAAGAGAACATAACAAGATATGGGCCAACAATATAGATATATACCAACAATACAAAAATATACAAAACTGGTTCTAAAGAGACCGGGAAAGACGAAATATATATATATACAAGGACCAAACCCCGAACCAGGTGTCACCAGTACAAGAGCGTCTAAGTACAAAAATAGTACTATAAAAGAAGCTACTATCTAACAAAATAAAAAAATACAAACAATATGGATAGAAGGAAAGCAGTGAAGTCTCCGAGCGCCGGGAGCTCACCACGATCCGAACAGCAGTTGGTCTCGAACGAAAAGATGGTCACTGAGGGTTGCTCGTACTAGGTGTTACATCAAAAAAAGATGCAGAATGTAGTATGAGTATCAAAACATGCGGTACTCAGTAGGCATCATAGGGCGATCGAGTTCAAAACGATAATATATAATATAAGATATAGATAAGTAAGCTAGCTATAAGGATCCACCTAAATCTAGTTATCAACTGAAAAGAGGCATAATCTATACCGAAGGTGAAGATAATAATAATAAATTCAATAAGCCACTCAGGTGCAAGCAATAGGATGCAATGCATCATGGGATGGTATGATACAAATTTGGCGAATGCAGAAAGTAAAAACCCCAAAATTCGATTCATTGGCTGCCCGTAGGCTCCCTAAATCATCTCGCATGCCACTTTAGGGCTCATCAACATATGCAATAAAAGTAAAACATGGATATGTGCTCCTCGGGATGCCCAAAATCATACCTTAGACTCATCAACAGAAGTAAATGGAGAAAATGTCCGAAAATGTCTCTCGGACCGGTATAAAAGTGGTACTTTTCTTTCTTTCCCATAAATAGTGTAAAAACCCATGAAATATCTTTCTGAAAGCTAAAACTGTAGTAGAAGTAGAAAATCCCAGTTTTTCGGTCAAAAGCTCTTATTTTCTTAAAATACTATACCGTAGATGCATGCACGAGAATATGTGTGCCAACAAAAAGAATACAAATGTGTAAACATTTATCAAACAGGGCAAAACACCCTCAAAATCAGATAAATAACCTGAAACTCCATCCAATTCGAGTTATGGCCTCGGTCCTACAGTTACGCAGTAACGATCAATATAACAAAAAGCAGGGGTATAATATGAAAATGAACAAACACATCTACTCTACCTCTAAAACCTCCTTTAAACTTATACTAAAGATTCTAGGCTCAACAGAACAAGACTACAACACCCTAAACTAAGGATAAATATGGTATTTCTATTCTACAACCCCAAAAATGGCCAAATATACAAAAAAATGATTTAAGCCTAATTCTAACTTAAAACATACCCTAACACTCAAGTAACTTATAAAATATAACATCTAAGTAAGCCAAGTAAAGAAGAAGAAACTTGTAACCTACCTCAGGACTGAACTGCAAGCATGAATTATCAATCATGTGCCTTCCCCTTCCGAATAGTCTCGAAATGCTATCACACTATCATAAACATAATCCAGGTATCTATATGACAAAAATGACACCCATATTGCAATACAAAATTTTAGGCTAGAAATCAGGTCGAAAATTGACCCTCGAGGCTCGCTTAATGATGCAGAAAATAAAATTCACAATGATATTTGCAGTGGATTTCTAAACCCATGCCCAAAATTTGGGTGTAAATGGGACTCATTTCAGGGCCCAAAACAGCCCCGAAAGTCCACTTGTTCAAGAGAATCAAACAAGAATTTTTGACGGGATTTATAAAAGGAAAACGAGAATCACTAGCGGAAAAAGAGAGGGGGGATTACAATGAACGTATAGAGATTAATGGAGATGAACAAACACTACAAACCATCTCCCAAACTTGCTCAGCAATGGAGTAAATTCAAAATTTTTAGGAGAAAATGAAGTTAAAATATATTTATAGGTGCCAGGGGTCCTTTCTCGTGTAGTGAGTACCCCACCACATATGTGAGCTCGTGAATGCGGACCCCCTCTCGCATATGCAGAGAAGTATTATGGCTGGGTCACCTGGCCCATTCATCATAAAGGAGGTGGACTTGCTCCATACGTGAGCTCGCGAACGTGTCCACCCCTTGTATACACGAAGGGTTGGGTGACCCTAGAATAGCAACAACAAAAATCATCAACTCCTAAAGCTAAAAATTGACCGAATGGACCCTCAAGATTCATTCTAAATCTCTTGAACACAAAGCAAATATGCTACCTAACTAGATATGGCATTCCAGACTCAACGGACTCATCGAAACAACCAACAGAGGTCATCTTAATGGAATGTTGACCAAATTCAACACTTTGCTGGTTTTGCCTAAAAGTTACCTAAGTGCATAAATGAGTCCGGAATTCTCAGAACAAAACCAAAGGTCCCATTAACCCAACGTCAATATTTTGGAGCTAACAATGCTGATGGAGTTTTTTTCGAGCCCGTCTTCTCTAAATGTTGACCAAAGTCAACTCTTCCAGCTTTAAGAGTTTCAAAACAAGGAAATAGGTTTCAAACACAAACGAACTGCCCAGGAACTAAATCATTAGTCCCGATGAGTAAATGACTTATAGCCACTGTGGGAAAGCTTGAAATGTCAAAAAGGCACAAAAATAGAGAAAATATCCTGGAAGGTCATTACAACATCCACTACTAAAAGAATTTCCATCCTCAAAAGTTAAGGAAAGGAACAAACCTGAAGGTTCTAAAAGGTGAGGATAATAGGTCTTCATTCCTATCTCCATCTCCCAAGTAGCCTCCTTGAGAGGATGATGCTGCCACTGAACTTTAGCTGATAAAATCTCCTTGGACCTTCACTTCCTAACCTGCCTATCCAAAATAGCAACAGGCTCTTCCTCAAAGGCAAAAGACTCATCCAACTGAACTAAATACCACTAAAGTATGTGCGACTCATCCGAAATAGACCACCTCAGCATAGAATGCTACCTCCCCAATGTGACAAATGATATCAAATAGCCCAATGAAACTAGGTCTAATCTTGCGTTTCCTCGCGAACCTCATCAAACCCTTCATGGGTAACACCCGTAGAAAGACTCGATCACTAACCATGAACACTAACTCCCAAACCCTCTAGTGAGCATAACTCTTCTACCTATTATAGGCATTAAAAATTCTCTCTTGAATAACTCAAACTCTATCCATAAAATCATGTATCAAGTCAGTACCTTGATAAGTTGGTAATTTACCAACTTATTTAGCTCTTAATCATGAGTTATTGCCTTGTTTTGATGCAATTTAGAAGGATTTTTTACTTACATTCTCTTATATGTAGGCATTCTTGATCTAGAACGATAGAAGAGAATTTTAGCCTAAATGAGCCATAAATGAAATCTATGCCAAGAGATGATCAGGAGAGAAAATATTTTCTCAGGATGTGTGTTAGAGACATATGAGTCACAAGATGGAACCTGCTTTACACAGGTGCTAGTGCAAGTAGAAGCTAGAACACTGCCCTACAACATAGGAACCTATGTGTCGCAGGTCATAAAGGGCGATCGCAGGTGCCTGCGCAGATGACACAGGTGAAGCCTTTCACACTGCCCATGATACTTTGTACCTGCATTTTTTTAATGACCCTCCAGGTCATTTTCCATTTTCTATGCTTTTTCTGTATTTTGAGCTTTCCCTTAGTGGATCCAGGTCATTTATAACTTGCCGAGACTGACGGTCCGGTGCCTGGGCTATCCATTAGGTTGTTATGACCATTTCCCTGTTTTAGCATTTAAAGTTTTTAAATCTTTCACTTTGGTCAACTTTCTTGGTTAACGCACTCAGAATCAAATTCTGACAGTTTCATTGGCTACAGAATGGGGATTTTGGTCTAGTAAGACCATTGGTTTGGGTCTGAGTGCTTCCTATTTGGTTTTGTGTGGCTTTGTGTGTTTTGGAGTCAGTTTAGCTGGTAGGGTTGACTTTTTTCAACATTCGGAGAATACAGCGACAGATGGGAATTCTGTCAGCGTCGTTAGCTCTAGAATGTCGACTTTGGGCTAGAGGGACCTTTGGTTTGGGTTTCGAGGCTTCCGAGCATATTTTTAGGTTTTGAGTTTCGAGTTGGTTTTGGGCATGGGGCCCACTTTTCATTAAAACAATATCGATTGGCAGTTTCGTCCATTCTATTGAGTCCAGAATTCCATTTCTGGTAGGGTAGCATGGTTGGTTTTTTATGCACGAGGTTCCGGATGAATCTCGAGGGTCCGTCGAGAGATTTTTGGACTTGGTGTTTTTGCTGGTTGCTGCATTAAGTTGCAGACAACTTTGCTCTTCACGATCATGGGGGCCCCATCTCATTCGCGGTGGTCTAGTTTCTTGACCATCGCATTCGCGAAGGGTTCCTTTGCGTTCGTGATGTAGCTGGCCGTGACCCAGCTTGGCTTCCTCTTCGCGAACGCGGCCTAGACAATCGTGAACGCGATTATTGGGCCGGCTGATCTCCGCGAATGCGGGGGTCTTGTCGCGATCGCGATAAAGGATCCCTGGCAGTTATATTATGTTTCAACTTCATTTTCCCCTTCAAAAATCTGATAGAACTCCATTGATCTCGAATCTCCAAAGTTCCAGCTTCCTTCCTCGGTGTCTTTCATCCGGTAAGCCCCCTCGTCACCCCTCTCCTTGTTCTGTGTAAATTTCTGGGATTCTCCCGCTAAATTCCCTTGTTGTTAAATCTTTAGAGTTGGAGAATTCTTGTGGAATCTGATTGTTTGGGGACTGCATGCTCCAAGAATTGTGCAACTCTTCTACGTGACGTGTTTTCCTTATCGAGGTTGGTCTTTGCTTTGAAATTCTGAACTTTTCCGTCTTAATCCTGTGAATTAGTAGCACTTCGGGGCTGTTTTAGGCCTCGAATCGAGCAACAATCGCGCCCAAACATTGGGCATGGGTTCCTTAACCCACAGCGAACATAGTTGTGATTTTTGTTTTCGGTTTTGTTGTGTTGGCCCCGAGGGTCATTTTTCTGACCTGATCTTCAGCCCGATTTTCCATATAGCAATATGGGTGTCATTATTCTCGTCTTGACACCTAGTTTATGTTCTTGATAGCATGGCATCTTTCTGAGGATGTTCGGGAGGGGAAGGCACATGAGTGACGGTTCGTGCTTGTAGTTCGGCCCCGAGGTAGGTTATGGTTTACCTTCTAGACTGAGTTAGTTAGGTATTATATATTTATATATTACTAAAATGCTAGGTTGGATTTTAGATAGACCTTAGGCTTAAATCCTTTTTATCATGTTAATTGGCCATTTTGGGGTTTTAGCACTAGGATTACATGTTATCCTTAGCCTAGGAGCTTGTTTCTTCTGTGTGACTAGTCTAAGAACCATAACATGTTTTTAGGAGGCTTTAGTGGTAGAATAGAGCTTGCCATTGCTTTTTTCCACTTTTGTTTTTCTGCTTTACCGCTTTATCCTATCATGGTATGTAACTGTGGGCTCGAGGCCATGTCTACGATTTGGATGGATTCCAGGTCAGTTCTCTTGTTTTGGAGGGTAATTTTGCCCTGTTTGATCTGATGGTGTGATTATTCCTCTTTTTGTGGACATTCATACTCATATCGCATGGCATATCATTGGCACAGTACGAAAATGATTTTTCAAAGGCTTTTGGGTTTGAAAAGAGGTTTTCTACGGTTGTGATGAATTTTGGACTAAATTGAGCTATTTTGAGTATCACCTTGGTTTTTGAGAGGGGAAGAGGAACTATTATTTTCTGTATATGAATTTATGGTCTAATGTGGTATTCCGAACCCCCGATGCGTTATTCCAGGTATTTTACTTTGTCCTTATATATATATTAGTCTGATGCGGTATTCCGGACCCCCGATGCGTTATTCCAGGTATTTTACTTTGTCCTTATATATATATTAGTCTGATGCGGTATTTCGGACCCCCGATGCGTTATTTTGGGTACTTTACTATTTCATATACATATATGCATAGTTCGATGAGGTATTCCGGGTGCACAATATAGTATTATGGGTTTATATTATATTGCATTCATATAGGCATCATCGTGCATCGCATTGCATTTGCTTGGGCATATGAATGGACTCTGGTTTGGCTTGATGTTGTTTCCCTTTCTCTTTTTATTTATTGGCATGTCTCCGCATTATAACTAGATTTAGGAGGATCCCTGTATAGTTAGCTGCTTTCCTGCAATCTATATTTATATATTATCTTTCTGCGCTCGGTCGACCTATGATGGCTACTGAGTACCCATTGTTTTGGTACTCATACTACACTCTCTATCTATTTTTCTGATGCAGCACCTAGTAAGAGCCACCCTCGTTGATCTCCTGTCATTCGAGGCCCATTGTTGATTGGATCACGGTCAGCTCCCGACGCTTTTGGAGACTTTACTTGCTTTCCATCTTGTACTTCCTGTCTCTATTTTGTATTTTGGATAGGCAGATGTTATTGTATAGCTACTCCTTCCTTTAGTATCTCTTGTACTAGTGACACCATGTCTGGGTTGGTGTTCGGGTCATTTTGTATTTTTCGGTCACTTTAGGGCCATCTTTTGTATATTGTGTACGTTGGTATGCATATATATGCTTATGGCCCTATCTCTTGTTATATCTTCCGCTTCTCTTTAGTTAAATTATTATTTATTGTTCTCTGCATGTTTGGGATAAACTTCTCTACTGGGGGGGTTATGTAGACGCCATCATGGCCCAGTGTTGGGTCGCGACAATTCTACGAGTCTTCAAGGGCAACCGCAGGAGCCATCATAGGTTCTATCACAAATGCCCCAAAGGGAAAAATGGTCCAAAAGACTATTACGTAATTGGGAAGCTTCCAAATCCCTTTTTGGGATCTGCGCAAGTATTTTTAACCAACTTTTGCCTAATTAATCATTGTTCATAGGGTACATTTAGTAGTACATTCCAGAGTTTCTTCTTCCTTGAATTTTTCGAAGAAAAAAACTCTATTGTTAACAACTCTAAACTTGGAATTGAAGATAGATATTGAATATAAATGGAATTGATGTTTACCCATTTGGTCTATTGTATTTTTCTTTCACTATGAGTAGCTAAATTCCTTTCTAGGGTTATGTGCATGATGGGTGTTTAAAATTGGGATTGGGTATTGATTATTTGTGCTTATAATTAATTATTATGTGTGGGTCTAGTAAATCCTTTATGTTTTAATCAAATAATTGATGGTTGAAAATATTAATTTAGTTTTCTAATTTTATTCTTGGTTAAGAAAGAAGTTCTATAATTGGGTAAGGATTTTTAGTAAGGATTTGTGAATTCTATCAGTAGTTGAGGCTAAAAATAACTCAACTTAAGAATTTCTCATCTAAGTGTGAGGCTAGAAATAATCACCCACTTAAGCCAATTGGTTGTATCATTTCTAAGCCTTGGGGTTTGAAAGAATCCAAGGCTTATACATGTTTGATAGGTTGAAAGACATTCAAGCATACCTTAAACCAAGGCTACCTACACTACTAATTTTGCATAAGTCAAATAGTTGATCCCAATTCCAATATATGACCCCATCGGAAGCACACCCCTAGTCTTTCGACTCTTGATAGTTAACAATCATATTGCTTATTGTTTTGCTTACTAAACCAACTACTTGTTACACTTTTTCCCTGAATTTAGTTTTGTTTGTGTAGACAACATGCATGCTCTTCAAACTAATTTATAAATTTTGGTAAATCTCTGTGCCAATTCTCATGGATTCAACTCCGTCTCTCATTGGGTTATTATTTTGCAATGACTGTAGCCACTTTCTTAACCGGAGAGTTATTGTGGACGTCATCAAAAAATGGCACCATTGCCGGGGATTGGTTTTCGATTTCCATCTTTTATATATAGATTAGCATAATTTTTGCATCTTGTTTTCTTTTTATGTTTTTGTTGTTTTTTGTGTTGTGAGCATGTTAATCATGAGCCACGTTAGCGATCAAGGTAGGATCGATTGTTTTATAGATATAGAGGATGAGCCGATAGTACATGGCACAACGAGTTCCATTTGGCTACCTCCCATTAACGGTAATGAAGTATTCCATGTGGCAAGCACTATGTTGCATTTGATCCAAATGAAGAGCTTGTATGGAGTACTAGAAAATGAGGATGCTAATTGGCAAATTCAAAATTTTGTGGAGATTTTCCAGCCATTTAACATCCAAAATATTAGTCATGAGTCAATTCGACTAACGCTATTTCCATTCTCTCTAAAGGGAGAGGTGACCGCTTGGCTAGAAGAGCTCTCCGAAGGCTTTATCACATCATGGAATGGATTAGTTGAGGCTTTCTTAGACCCGTTCTTCCCACTTTCAAGGATGTTGTAAAAGGGGATGAAATCACAAACTTCTGCCAATTTCCAAATGAACCTTTGCACAAGATATGGTTAAGATTCAAGAAAAAGTTATTGTTTTGTCCATACCACGGGCTATCGGATGGAGTTCTACGACAAAGATTTTATTCATCACTTGACTCAATGAACAAATTTGTAGCAAATAATATTCCAGGTGGTCCCATCATGGAGCAAATATTTGGACTTGCAAAGGCTCTTTAGTGATAGAATGACCAGGACAAATAGAGTTTGGCACACGAGAGATGCCGAGGTGACATTGGGTGTCACCTCCTCTATCATGACCGATGAAATGAGAAGAAAAGACAAAGAAAAAGATGAGGCTATGGCTAACATAATGACTCAAATTTAATTGCTAGCCAAATGTATGAAGGGTGCTGGAGTAAAAGTGTTAATGCATTTGGAGGTTATGGAACCAAAGCCATGATGAAGGTAGTACTTATGCATCATTTTATGAGGAAGATTATTTATCGTCAAATTAAATAGTTGGTTATCGCTTGGGGTGCCAAGGTGCCAATTAAGGCCCTTGGCAACCACGAGATAAGAATCAAGGTTTAATAGGAAAAGAGGTAATCCATAGAGAGACTGTGAGCAAGGAAGAGACTGTGATAGTACATGGCGAGATCGTGAAAGAGAGGGTGATCATTAAAATCACTGAAGTGCAAATCCTTATGTGCCTCATCCCAAAGCTGATGCTTTCCCAATTCAAGAAGGAGTTAGTGACCTCGCTAGTTCCAAGATTAAAGACATGTTGTCACGTGTGTTGAAAAAGGTAGAGTCCATGGACAATAGGGTGAGAGACTTGAAGAGGTATGTTTCTACCCTTACCCAAACTATGAGCTCTCATTCAGCTCCAATAAACCCCCTAGAGGCCCAAATGAAACACTAATTAGCCCAAATAATCCCCCACTTGAAGGGTACCCTTCCTAGTGACACTCTTTTGAACTCAAAGAGCAATAGCCATGTGATGGAAATTGCCACACACAGTGGGAAGATGCTTGATAATGTAAGCAAACTATCCAAAGAAGGTTTGTTTGAGAAGAAGGATGATGAGTAGAATGATAATATAGTGGACGAAAGCCTAAGTGAAGAAAAGGAGAAGGTGGAGTCACCTCTTCAAGTGGTAATTGATATTGAAGAAGAGAAAGAGGAACACATTTCAAGTGAGCCAACGATTTTACCCACATGTCTTCCTCCATTTCCTCAAAGGTTAATAAAGAAAAATGAGAAAAATCAATTCAAGAAGTTTGTAGACTTGTTTAGCAAGTTATCAGTAAACATTCCTTTGGTAGACGCATTGCTACAAAAGTCGGGCTATGCTAAGTTAATAAAGGAGAATTTAAAGAAGAAAAGAGTGATTGACGTGGCCATGGTAGAGGTATCAAACCAATGTAGCACAATCATGGCAAGTAATATTGCCCCAAAGAGAGAAGATATGGGTGCTTTTACCATTACTTCTTCTATTTGCATTTTTTTGTTCTAAAAGGTTTTATGCAACCTTAGGGAAAGCACCAACTTTATTCCCCTTGTGATCTTTAAGAATATAGGTTTGGGATCTCCCAAGCCAACACCAATGCAATTGCTAATGGCCGTTCATTCGATAAAGCGCCCGGTAGGTATCTTGTTTGATGTATTGGTGAAAGTAGACAAATTTATACTCCTAGTGGACTTTGTAGTGTTAGACTGTGATGTGGACTTGGAGGTGCCTATAATCTTATGGTGCCTATTTTTTGCCACTAGAAGAGCTCTCATTGATATTGAGTCAGGAGAACTCAAATTTCAGGTAGGAAGTGAAGAATTCACGTTAATGTTTGTCAACCATTGAAGCCCCTTCGAATCATATTGCCATCAAGGATGAGCTTATTGAAAATCCTTGTGAAGTAGAGATTTGAGGTGAACCACCGAGCAAGCAACTTATTCTATATGATGGTTGGGAGAAGAGGGACTCCAATTATTTATCTTGCCTAAGCCACAAATTTAGTGGAAGCTATTGGTCCTTATGAAACTCCACCACTACTCACATCTAATTGGTTGAATGCTTGGCAAAGGGATAAAGTGGTGAATCTTTTGAGAAGACATGTCTAAGGCTTGGGATGGAATTGTGACAATCATATTGGTATGATCCGGACAAAAGTTGATTCTTGAGGTACTATGGTCGTGTCGTGACATAAAATCAAGCGCTTCTTAGGAGGAAACCCAAGTGTTTTTGACTTTTTAACTTCACCTTTTTGTTGTTTTTGAATTGTTTTGGGGATTCATGGAGAATGAAAAATGGCTAAAGGCTAAAAGTCATGAAGTGGGACATGCTTTCCACTTGCGAGTCACAGGTTCCAACTTGCAGCACGCAGGTGGAATCACCCTTTGGAGGAAGTGTACCTGAAGGAAAAGAATTTCTTTTAGGCATCTACAGAAGCACACGTGACCCACATGAGGAGACTTGCAGCACACATGTGCTGTCATGGTCCATAACAGTGACCTGGGCTCAAAATAGTGGGAAATCGTCACCTGCATTACCACATGCGAGATGCAGGTGACCATCTGCGAATTACATATGGTATCACAGGCACATGTATGAGCTTATAATTCTTGACCTACCCATTGACCTTGACCGTGACAATTTTTCTTCTTTAACTCCTCAAAACTTCCTCTTCACCCCTATTTTCACCATTACAACTCCTAAAACCTCCATATTCTATCAAAAATCTACCTCAACTCTTAAAACTTCTTCTCCCACACTCTCTCCTCTCTACTCTGCCACACCGCCGTACTATACTGCCACCACCACTATTATTTTCTGGCAGGAAAAGTTGGGTCACCATTGTTGGTCAAAACAATCTTCAATTTCCACTTCCCACTTTATTATTTTCACTTGTGGTATGCTACCTTACGTTAAATTCTTGTTTTTAGTTATTTTGGGAGTATTTTTAGTGAAGCATGCTAGTTGAAATCTACCAATGCCTAAATATGCTTGAATCTGATTTGGAAATTCAATTTTAGGTCTTTTTGTTGTTATGGCTTGTTAAAAAATTAGTAGATCATGTTTTGATGATTATGAGTGTTGTTTGTGATGATTTTAGCCTAATATTTTAAGTTAGGGGGTGAAGTATAGGTAACTTACGCATGAGTGATGCATGATATGTCCCTATGATAGATAGAGTGATATCATTCTTAAGGGAAAATCATCATTGCTTTGGGTTTGATTAAAATAATGTTGTGATTGGGCTGAAATTGTGAACCATTATGCTCTTGAGTAGTCTAATCAATTATGATTCTTCTGGTGAGTGCCATGATTGAGTGAGAGTGATTATTATTGCATTATGATCTGCTTCTCATGCAAAAATTTATGGCTTGATGTTCCCAATCATATATGGGGTAACTTTCTTCTTAAGAGAAGTTGTCAAGCATATGTTACTTGTTTATATTGAGGTCTTGGTTATCATTGTGAAGTTTTTAGGGGATTTCTGAGTACCTATTAAACTTAGTAATTGGTCAAAAAAAAAATCAGAAGCGTCCCTCGTATTGTTTAAATGTGAACCTTACCTGTTAGGCTCGTGCATGCCACAGGTGTTGCCTTACAAAATGCATGTGCAACGCAAGTGAAAGAGGAGAATTATAAATTACTCACTACTTTCCACGTGCATTTCACATGTGTGTCGCAAGTCTTCACTTGTGAAATGCAGGTGACAAAGCATGTGGATGCTACTCTTTGCCAGTTTAATTTCCAAGTATATGCATTAGCATATGCATGCCACATGTTTGCTCATGCAAAATGCATGTGTCATCACATATGCATTGCCTTGATTACCAGTTTTCTTCCAAGCATGTGTGAGATAACATGTGGTTCGCGGTTCTCCACCTGCAAAACGCAGGTGAAAAGCACATACTAACAGTCAACTTAGTGCTGCTCCTTTCTTGTAGTGTTTTCTTTCATTACTAATGACAAAATACAAAAAGACTTTGGTTGGTTTTCTTTGGCACTCACATCCCTCTTCCAGATCATGTCTTCTAGGAGGGGTCACTTCGTCCAAAACACAAGAAAATATTCAACTCCAAGCAGAACTAAGAGCAAGAACAACGGCAAGAGCTCGGGTACAAAAAAGGCTCCCAAGGCTATTCCAGAGGCTGCTCTAGTTCATGTCAATGAGGAGGATAGAGTCAAATTTTATGTGAAGCGCATTAAACCCTTTTATGCCAAGTACAAAGCAAATTGGTCATTCACACTAGAGAAAAGCTTCAACCTAGCTGGGCTTGGGGATGAATTCCCCATTATCACCAAACAATTCGCTAACAGAGAATGGTCACCATTTTTGGACATGCACGGAGGTTACTTCTCGGATGTGGTGCATGAATTTTATGCATCCTATCAAGCGAAGCAAGACTTAATGAAGCATATGGGAAAGGCTGAAGACTTCCTTTGCTTGGCATATGTTGTAGTCCAGGGAAAATAAGTTGGTGTCACTCCAAAGGTCATATATTCCATCTATTGGAATACACCAATAGCCCCAGGGATTGAGTATGCCAAAAAGATTGCTACGAAAACTAGTCCGTTGAAATGGGTGGTAAAGACTTTTGCTCCAAGTACACCTCTATGGGCCATATTGGGTGATGAAATTCCTCAATAGGATCTCTACTTTGAAGCCAAGTTATGATACAATTTCATTTGCTCGCGCTTCTTGCCTTCCAAGAATGATCAGAAGGTTACCACTAAGGGGGATATTTTAGCTACTTGCATCATATCGAGGGTACATGTGAATTTTTGAGAGATAGTGGCGGTGGTGATTAAAAAGAAAGATCATTAGTGAGCTACTTCAATGCCTTTTCCAGTGCTTATTAGCAAGCTGTGTGCCAGGCCAACATTCCTTATTTTGATTCTCATTAGTCTATTCTTGAAATCGGGGTAGTTGATATTGAAAAGGAGAGACGCTGATGCTCGTAAAGTGAAGAAGAGAAAGATATAAGGTTTTGCTTATGCGGGTATCTCAGAGGCAACTTTTGATAAGGTTGCTTCTACTATAGCGAGGTCAGTGTCAGGTACTCCTACTCCTCCAAGAAATCCTTTGGAGGCTTTACCTCCTAGACCATCACCATCCCCTTCGTCATCAGCCTCGACTGGCCTTCAAAATCTAGTTGATATGACCTATTCTCACGAGGCTCAACTGAGCACATTGGCTAAGAAGCTGCAAGGACTCATCTAAAAAGCTGTCAATGATGAAATGAAGGATGTCTTTAATAGTCTTGGAAAGCTTGGAAAAAGAGTTAAGGTCGTGGAATAGGCTTTCACTTTAATACGGGGTGATGTGGACAAAGCCAAGGGTAAAGCCCCCATGACAGCTATAGACATGAGCTTGCTTGATGAAGTTATGGTTGCCCCATGCAATACTACTAGACCAGTTGATGACTTGTTTGTTTCCCTTAGAGATGAGAATGAGGAAAATGATGAGGTAATGCAGAGGGTGATATTGGAGTCCCAGCAGATAACACACTCCCGCATTGGAGGAGTTGGACCCTGTTCTACAACAGATTCTAGGAGGGAGACTTGGATTAGCATGCTCAGGGAGTTTTTCCACCTTCCCTCTTTTATTATTTGATTGAGCATTAGGGACAATGTTATGTTTGGTTGGGGGTGGTTGCAATTATTGTTATTGATGTTTTGGTTGTGATTTTGCTATTGTCGGGCTAGATGTTTATCTTACTACCCTTGACGGGCTTTGGTTGGATGTTTAAGACAATTTGGCCCTTGTAGGGCATGTTTGCAATAGTTTATTTATTGCCCTCGTCAGGCCTTTATTTTTCTTATGCTTCTTATTATGCCCTTGCTGGGCTTGATCTTTTTATTATTTTTGGTTGGGAGATTGCCATATTGCCGAGATAATCCTATATAATGCCTATTGTTTCACTACACGTGCTTTGTAAATCGTGCTTAGTGCTTACGCCAGGCCTCATTCTCAAATGATGAATGAGCACGTAATTTGAATATCACCTTTGTATATACTAGTTAGTTTTGAATAAAATCTGAGGGTTTTCTTCGTACTAAGGTTCTTTCCCAAAGAGCAAAATTTTCTTTATTTTTTTATCGAACCAGGTGATATTTCCCTAGGATAGATTGGGACGCAACTTTCTTAAGGTAAAATGCCAAGTTTTAATGTTTAGATTGAGTCCATGTTTTACTTGTCTCGAATGAGACCACCAAAAATTTTTGTGGCAAAGAATTTGTAAATAGAGAAAATAGGGGAAAATGATTTTTGAAAAAAACATTCTCTTGTCATGACTTGCACATTCTCCATTTGGCTTGACTGATTCACAAATGAGTTGTGCAGAACTTGGACTAGCTTGTCAAAAGTCATTTGTTCCAATTGAATTTTAGACTAATTATGGACCCCTTGTGATATGATGCCTATTATGGTAAGGTTTACGTCGTTCTTGTGTATGCATGTCGTCTAGAACTTTCCCCGAAAGTAATTCAAGGTAAAATCCTAGAAATTGCTTAGCTTGGAAGATGACCTTAGGCCCTTTTTGAATAGGTCACTTTACCCCAAAAGTTCCTTCCCTCAACATTGATCCTAGTCAACCCCTTTGGGCATTTAACTTTTTCTTTGCACCCTATGTTAGACACCTTGACCCTTTTTGAATCCTATGTCTTGGCACCCGTTCCTTCCTATTAGCTAGAAATGGAAGTGAAGGATAAAGGCCTATGTTTGGGGGGATATGAATGAAAAATGGAATGTGATATAGTCAAAAGCCTAAGTTTGGAGGTGTATGCATTAATGTTGGAAAAAGAGGAGTTGAGCTTCAATGTGAGGTAGCACCCTATACTTATCTTGTAAATTGCTTTATGTGTCAAAGAAATGAATGAATGAAAGAGAAAATAATAGAGTGGTTCTACCTCTTGAGCAAAACAAAAGGGTGTTTGAAAGAATAGTTGTTGATAATGAGGAATAAGGTGAAGTTGAATCAAAGATGTGAGCGGTGCACTTGAATGCTTAAAATAGCATTAGGGATGTTTAGTCACTTGAGCCAAATGAAACCCTCACCTTAGCCCCAACTTACATCATTTCTCGCAAGACCTTAGTGATTCTAAGCTTTGCAACTCTACATTAGTCGCAAATCACATGAATGGAAAGCCTATGATTCTACGTGTGTGCACTTGAACTTCATTGAGAGAGTGAGAATCTTTGTATTCTCCTATAATCCCTTTATTGTGAATTGCATAACTGTGAGTGGGATTCTCTCTTGTGGTTAGTGGCATTGCATCCTTGTAATGAATAGTGAAGTCTTGATATCAATTGGGAGGAATGAATGAGACTAGTTGTGTAGCGAATCTTAAGGGAAACCTTGTAGGTTTATGCCAATGACTTGAGAAACTTAATGATCTTGTTTTAAATGAAAAGTTCCCCTGAATTTGAATGACATGTTTAAGTCACTTGAAATGAGATTTTTAAATGAAGTGTTTTTGCCTTGTGTTTATGGTGGTACCAAACGGGATTAGTATTTTTTTTTTGAGTCTTTTGTTTGTTATTTTCTTGTGTTTTTGACTCGGTGTAGTCCTTTGTGCAATCCTTGTGTCTTGAGAAGTTTGTGTCAATCTTTGGCCTTATGAATGCTTTTCTTGAGGACAAGCAATACTTCAAGTTTGGGGGTTTGATAAGTTGGTAATTTTGCCAACTTATTTAGCTCTTAATCATGAGTTACTGCCTTGTTTTGATGCAATTTAGAAGGATTTTTTGCCTATATTCTCCTTTATTCAGGCATTGTTGATCTACAAGGATAGAAGAGGATTTGAACCCAAATGAGCCATAAATTGAAGCTAAGCCAAGAGATTATCTTGGAGAGAAAAAATCTGCTCAGGATATGCATTGGAGATCTGCAAGTCATAAGATGGAACCTACGTTTTGCAGGTGCCAGCGTAAGCGGAAGCTGGAACAGTGCCCTACAACACAGATGCCTACATGCCGTAAGTCATCAAGGTCGGCCGAAGGTTCCTGAGTAGATGGAGCCGCAGGTGAAGGATTCCACAGTGCCCAAGAGGCTTGGCACCTGTGTGCTGCAAGTTGTAAAGGGCGACCGCATGTGCCGTCGCAGGTTCTGTCGCAAGTGCCTCAAAGGGTAAAATAGTCCAAAAGGCTATTGCGTAATTGGGAAGCTTACAAGATCCTTTTTGGGATTTTTGCAAGGATTTTACACCAAGATTTTCCCCAATTAGAATATTGTTCATAGAGTACACTTAGTAGTACATTCTAGAGCTTCTTCTTCCATGAACTTTGTGTAGAAAAAAACTCCATTGTTGACAACTCTAAGCTTGGAATTGAAGATAACTATTGAATATGAATGGAATTGTTGTTTACCCATTTGGTAAATTGTCTTTTTTTTCACTATGGGTAGCCAAATTTGGTTCTAGGGGTGGGTGCAATGATGAGTATTTAAAATTAGGATTGGGTATTGATTATTTGTTCTTATAATTGATTATTATGTGTGGGTCTGGTAAATTGTTCAAGTTTTAATCAAATAATTGATGGTTGCAAATATTATTTTAGTTTTCTAATTATGTTCTTGCTTGAGAAAGAAGTTCTATAATTGGGTAAGGATTTCTAGTAAGGATTTGAGAATTCTATCAATAGTTGAGTCTAGAAATAGCTCAACTTAAGAATTTCTCATCTATGTGTGAGGCTAGAAATGGCTCACCCACTTAAGCCAATTGGTTGTATTGTTTCTAACCCATGGGGTAAAAAGAATCCAAGGCTTATACATGTTTGATAGGTTGAAAGACATTCCAGCTTACCTTCAACCAAGACTACCTACACTATTAATTATGCATAAGTCAAATAGTTGATCTCAATTCCAACATATGGCCCCATCGAAAGCACACCCCTACTGTTTCCACTCTTGATAGTTAACAATCGTGTTGCTTGTTGTATATCTTACTAAACAAAATACTTGTTACACTTTTCCCCCAGTTTATTTTCGTTTGTGTAGACAACATGCAGGCTCTTGCAAACTAATTTTTAATTTTTGGTAAATCTCCGTGCCAATCCTTGTGGATTCAACCCCAACTCACGTTGGGTTATTATTTTGCGACGATCGTAGCCACCTCCTTAAGCGGAGAGTTATTTTGGACGTCATCATACCCCAGGGTCTAACCTTGAAGGCATCAAACCAACCCACTAGAGTTCTGCACTGCCTACCATACAATGCCTCAAAGGGAGCCATCTGAATACTAGAGTGGCAGCTATTATTATACGCGAACTCTGCCAAAGCTAAGAAATGGTCGCACTGACCTCTGAAATCAATATCACCAGCCCCCAACATAGCCTGCAGAACCTGAATAGTATGCTTCAAATGACCATCAATCTATGGGTGAAAAGCAGTGCTAAGCTCATCGCGGGTACCCAACTCTCTCTGAATGGACCTCCAGAAAAATGAAGTAAACTGACCACCGTAAAAAATGATCAAAACAGGAACCCCATGCAAATGGACAATCTCACGAATGTAAATCTGAGCCAACATCTCTGAACTGTAGAAAGTTTGAACTGGTAGAAAATAAGCAGACTTCGTTACCCTATCCACGCTAATCCAAATTGCATCAAACCTCTTCAAGGTACGTGGCAAGCCTACCATGAAGTCCATAGCCATCCGCTGCCATTTCCACTTTGGAATGGGTAGCCTATGAGTCAAACCACCTGGCCTCTGGTTCTCGTACTTCACCTGTGACAGTTTAAGAACCTAAACACGAAATCTGAGATATCCATCTTAATATCACACATTAGTAGTGCTGCCTTAAGTCATGATACATCCTAGCTGCCTCGGGATGAATGGAATACCTATAACAATAAGCCTCCTCCAAGATCAACCTGGCCAAATCACCCACTCTAGGAATACCGATACGACCCTCAATCCTCAGGACAACTTCCAAATCTAAGGTCGCCTTCCTAGCCTCATCGCTCAACACCTTATCACAAATGATCCTCAACTTCGTATCATCAAACTGTTGGGCCCAAATCTTCTCTAACGAGGAAGATCTAGCCTCAACATAAGCAAGAATACGGACTGGCTCATAAATGTCAAGTATAACCAACCTGTTAGCCAAGGATTGGATGTCCAAAGCTAAAGTGTGCTCTTCTGATGCAAAGAATGCCATGCTACCCATACTCACTGCCTTCCGGCTCAAGGTATTTGGTACCATATTCATCTTGCCTGGGTGATAAAGGATAGATATGCCATATTCCTTCAGTAACTCCAATAACATGCGCAACCTTAAATTTAGACCCTTATAGCTAAAGACGTAGTGAAGACTATGATGGTCAGTGAAGATCTCACAATGCACACCATACAAATAGTGCCTCCAAATCATTAACGCAAAGACTACCACCAATAATTCTAAGTCATTAATGGGGTAGTTCTTCTCGTGAACCTTCAGTTGTCTAGAAGCATAGAAATAACTCAACCCTGCTGCATCAATATACAACCCAAACCAACTCCAAAAGTATCACAGTACAAAGTAAACCCCTAACTCTCAACCGAAAGAGTAAGAACTGGAGTTGAAGTTAGTAAGTCCTTGAGCTTCAGAAAGCTCACCTCACACTCATTAGACCACTACAAAGGGACATTCTTTTGGGTCAATCTAGTCAATGGAGTTGTTATAGAAGAAAACCCCTCCAAAAATCATCTGTAGTAACCTGCCAACCCGATGAAATTGCAAAACTCTGGAGAAGTTGGCCTATCTCAATCACAAATTGTCGCAACCTTCACCAAATCCATCATAATCCCATCCTTGGACACCACGTGCCCCAAGAATGCCAAAGACTCAAGCAAAAACTCATACTTAGTGAATTTGGCATATAACTATTGGTCTCGGAAGGTTGATAAGTTGGTAATCTACCAACTTATTGAGCCTAAATCCATCAATTATTTCTATATTTTTAATAGATTTAGAGGTTCTTATGGCCTTTATTGATGTCTATGCAGGTACTTTTGATAAATGATGAGAAACAAGGAAATGGACCCAAAAAGAGCTCAAAAGGAGTGAAGTGTGAAGTGTTTCAAAAAGCTAGAGATTCTGAACTGAGATGAAAAAGTCGTGCGACATGCACAAGCCGAGGTACGAATCACACCTCCTCCGCATGAAGTTATAAGAGCCACTAAAGAATATGTTAAGAGGTGTGGTCGCTGTGCAAAGCGCACATCCTAAGGTGCGAACAACACCACCTTCGCATGAAGCTCCCAAAGTTAGCTGAAGTCACTGGGCCAATCAAAGAGGATGTGCGACTCGGACATCACGATGTGTGGTTCGCACGTCGTACCACACACAACCCAAAGGGGAATTTTTTTCCTAAAGTTTAGTGACATTTTGGGAAGCTATAAAAGGATCATTTAGGCTCATTTGTAAATATGCTACTTCAATCCTGAATATTTTAAAAATCATTTTGCCTTACGAATAAGTTTTCCTCTCCAAAGAGAAGATGGTTTGAATACATTCTCTTGGTTAACTATTTGTGTACTCAAATTGAGCTTGGAACTTGATATTTAGCTCTAATGAAGAGGATTTTGACTTACCCATTTGGTATATCTTTCTCCTTTGTTATGAGTGGCTAATTTCTCTTGTCTAGGGGTGTGTTGATGATGGGTGTTTGACAAATGGGTGTGGGTGTTGTTAATTCATCTTTGTAATTGCTTATTTGACATGGGTCTAGTAGTTTCACCAAGTTTTAATCCTAAAATTGGTGGTTGCAAACATTAATTTTGATTACTTGACTATGTGATTGCTTGAAAGAGGATTTCATGGTTTCGGATTTGAAATTGCTAGTGGGAAATTAGGACTCCATCTAGATTTGAGGCTAGAAATATCTCTTATCTAAGGGTCTAAGCTAGAGATAGTGTGACCTTCCCAAGCTTAGGTTGGTTTTTTGTCGATCAAATCGATGATGCTCCAACCAAGAAAATCGGATATATGGTTATTGATCGAACGATAACAACCATACCCATGACCAACGCTAGTTATGTCAATAAACGAGAACAAATGTGAATAGATAATCACCCTAGCCCATGACTAAAGCCCCATCGGATACACATCCCTAGTCGCCTACTCTAATTGATACACCCACTTTTGTTTATTTTCTTTTAATTGAATTATGATTGTAGTGACAACATCAAAATTCCCCCAATCTTTTACTTTTCTTGTTTAAGCACTTACTCTCACCTTGAACTCAATTCAACACAATCTTAATTTAGTTAGCTCCAAGTCCCTTTGGTACGACTCGACACTCGTTGGGAATTATAAATTTATTTTTGCTGCACAATCGCCATGACCTCCAACTTGGGGAGCACGATTTGAGCGTTCATCAAAGGTCTAAAGTACAACTCTCAAATGCTGCTCATAATCCTCTCTACTCCTTGCATATACCAGAATATCATCAATGAATACAATAACAAAAGAATCTAGGTAGGCTCTGAATACATAGTTCATCAACTCCATAAATGATGTTGAGGCATTGGTCAACCCAAAAGACATGACTAGGAACTCATAATGGTCATATCGAGTCCTAAATGCAGTCTTTGGGATATCCATAGCCTTGATCCTGAACCGATGATAATCGGATCTAAAATCAATCTTAGAGAACACCACTGCACCCTGTAGCTATTCAAACAGATCATCAATACGCGACATCAGATACATGTTCTTAATGGTCACCTTATTCATCTATCTGTAGTCAACACACATAAGCATGGACTCATCGTTCTTCTTTACAAACAAAATAGAAGCACCCAATGGAGACACACTAGGCCTGATGAACCCTCTACTAAAAAGATCCTGGAGTTGTTCCTTAAGCTCTCTCAACTCGGCAGGTGCCATATGATATGGCAAAATAGAAATAGGATGAGTGCCTGACTCAACATCAATACGGAAGTGATAATCACCATTCGGAGGAAGGCCCAAAATATTAGAAGGAAATACATTCGAATACTCGCAAACAACAAGAACTGACTCAAGTGAAGGTGTGATGGCACTAGTATCACGGACGTAAGCAAGATAGGCCAAGCACCCCTTCCCACCCACCCGTAGGGTGCTCAGGAAAGATATAACTCCCTTTGACATATGGCTATCGGCACCCTTCCATATGAAAATAGGGATACCAGGCATCCAAAGAGTGACAGTCTTGGAAAAGCAATCAAAGACTGCATGATAAGGAGACAACCAAACCATGCCCAAGATAATATCAAAGTTAACCATGTCTAGCACAACTAGGTCTACCCACGTGTTATACCCCAGAATGGTCACCACACAAGCTCGATAAACATGATCAACTACTAAGGAATCTCCTATTGGGGTAGCTACACACATTGACATAGGCAATAACTAACAAGCAAACTCTAGACGGGTAGAAAAGTAAGTTGATACATACAAAAATGTAGACCCTAGATCAAACAATGCAAAAGTTGACAGATGACAAATGGAGATTATACCTAAGATGACAGCATCTGAAGCCTCAACCTTCATACAGACCAAAAATACATACATATGGCTCCAACTTCCATGACCACTTGATCTACTAACTTTAGGACAACCTCAAGTACCCTGAGGACTACCCCTACCACCCTGTTCACCGCCTCTACCCGATGGCTCTAGAACCCTGAGGGCCTTAACCTACTAACCCGATTGACTTTGCTGACGTTGTCGACCAAACCACTTAACCGAAGGATAATCCTTGGCAAAATGACCCAGCATACCATAATTATAACAACCCTGACTAGTTGTACCTTGCTGTGATAACCCGACTAAACCAGACACCACAACCTGAATACCTTGAATGAGCACCTTATAAAGATTGCACTAAGCCCTGTCTATCCTAACTAATCTAACCCTCTATAATCTCTAGCACCGCCTGAACTGTTCAGCTCAGCTAGAAGCACTTCTAATCCTGACCTCAACCAAAGAAACCTCTACCTCGAGTATATGGGCCACTATAACTACCCTAATGGTGAGGCCTCTTATCGCTTCCCCCTTGAGCCTCGTGAAGTACACCATAAATAGTGCGGGCATGATCAACAACCTCCAAGAAATACTGGCCTAAGGCTACCATACCCTATGTAGCTAGATGAAGTTGCAAGGTCAATCCCTTAACAAAATGATGCACTCTCTTGCGCTCGATGGGAAGAATTATGGTGGCATGCCTAGCCAACCCATGGAAATAGACCTCATACACTTAAATCAACATGGAGCCTTGCTAAAACCTAGTGAACTCATCCATCAATCTCTCTCGCAAGCTTCACGGTACATACTTCTCTACGAAGCCTTGTAATACTGAGCCCAAGACAAAAGAGGTGACCCGACTTGCTTATAAGCAATATACGACCTCCAACACTGCTTAGTTGCACCATCTAACTGGAAAGCATTACAATCTTCCCCATGTGACTCAACCAAGCTGAGGTTATGTAACCTCTCCTGTCAACTGACGAAAAACTCATGGGCATCCTCTCCAGAGCACTTGAAAACCTCATAGGACCTAGACGAATTAACCTACCCAGGATTGTTTGCTCCTCAGAAGGCATAACAGGCCTAGCTATAATGGGTATAGGATCTTTAAGAACTAGCAACACCTCTAAAAGAAGGAGCCACAGTAGCAGGCTGCGCTCCTAAACCCTGTGCCATTGCCTGGGCCAAAGTCTGAGCTTCATCCCTGATCTATAAACTAATCAGAGTACCTGGCAAAACCACAAGCTGTGACATGCCATCCAAAACCCCAAGCAGATTAACCAAACTATCCTGAAGAACCAATGCCGCCATAAAACCTAAAAGATGTTGGGCTGGCCCCATGCTATCCGGCTCATACTGAACCTCCTCTACCTTAATATATGCCTCTGGTGATGGCACCCTAGCCTGGGCTTGAGCTGTCACTATAGCACATCCTATACCTCTACCTCTAGGTCGATTTCTGGCTCATTCCCTAGATTGGGCTCTAACTACAGCCACAAGGGCCTCGTCTTTACCTACCACTGAACTCATCTAAACCATCTAGGAAAGAGTGAAACAAATGTTATTTAGAAGTTGATAGAGGTAATGACGCATGATAAGGAGTCAAACAAGATGTAATCTTTCCTAAGAATTCCCTATAACCTCCCGCAGATAGGATACAAATGTCATCACACTAATCCACGAGACTCTACAATATATTTTTCTCTTGTATTGGCAAGATTGGTGAACCTAAAGCTTTGATACCACACTGTTATGACTCAAAAATAGGCCATGATAGAACCTACTAAAAACCCCTAGTAGGCAATCCAACCTAAGAATACGATACTATAACTAAGCATTTAAATAAATAAAGTAGAAAAAAAATCATAACAAGCTATAGGCCAACAATATAGATATATACTAATAGTACAAAATATACAAAAATGGCCCTAAAGAGACCGAAAAAGACAATATATATATATATATGTACAAGGACCAAATCCATACCTGGTGTCACCGGAACAAGAGCGTCTAAGTACATAAATAGCGCTATTCAAGAAGCTACTATCTACCAAAATACAAAACACAGACAGAATGGATAGAAGGATAGCAGTAAAGTCCTCGGGCACTGGGAGCTCACCACGATCCAAACATTAGCTAGCCTCGAATGAAAAGATGGTCACTGAGGGTGGCTCGTACTAGGTGTTGCATCAGAAAAAATACAAAAATGTAGTATGAGTACAAAAATACAGGGTACTCAGTAGGCATCATAGGTTGATCGAACTTGGAAAGATAATATATAATATAAGATACATGAAAGTAAGCTAGCTATCGGGATCCTCCTATATCTAGATATCAACTGGAAAGAGGCATAATCTATACTGAAGGTGAAAAGAATAATAATAATAAATAAGCCACTCATGTACAAACAATAAGATGCAATACACCATGGGATGGTATGATGCAAATATGGCCAATGCAGCAAAGTAAAATTCTCAAAATGTGATTTGATTGCCACCTCGTAGGCTCTCTGAGTCTTCTCATAGGCCTCCCTATTACTCAACAACATATTCAATAAAAATAAAACCCAGATATTTGCTCCTCGAGCAACCCATAATCGTACGTCAGACTCATCAATAGAGAGTTAATGGATAAAAGATCTGAAAATATCCCTCAGACTGAGTATAAAAGTGGTACTTTTCTTTCTTTCCCAAAAATAATGTAAAAACCCATGAAATATTTTTTTAAAATATTGTACCACTAGCCATGTAGATGCATGTATGAGAATATGCATGTCAACATAAAGAATAAAGGCATGTAAACATTTATCAAGCTGGGCAGAAAACCCTCCAAACCAGATAACTGACCTGGAAATTTGTCCAACTTGAGTAATGGCCTCGGGCCCACAATTATAGAGTAATGGTAAATATAATAGAAAGTGGTGCTATATTACAAAAATGAACAAACACATCTACTCTCCCTCTAAAACCTCCTTAAAACTTATATTAAAGATTCTAGGCTCAATAGAACAAGACTACCGCACCCTAAACAAAGGATAAATATGGTAATTCTATTCTACTATCCCGAAAATGGCAAGACATACAAAAATAGGATTTAAGCCTAATTCTAGCCTAAAACTTACCCTAAAGTTTAAGTAACTTATAAAATATAACATCTAGCTAAGCTAGGTCTAGAAGAAGGAAGCCATAACTTACCTCGGGGCCGAACTGCAAGCACGAACCATCAATTGTATGCCTTTCCTTTCCAGATAGTCTCAGACTACCACCATGCTATTATAAACATAATCCAAGTATCAAGATGAGAAAAATGACACCCATATTTCTATACAAAATTTTAAGCCAAAAATTGGGTCGGAAATCGACCCTCTAGGCTCGCTTAATGATGTATAAAATAAAATTCACAATTATATTTGCAGCAGGTTTCAAAACCCATGCCCAATATTAGAGTGCAAGTTGACTCATTTTAGGGCCTAAAATAGCCACGAAAGTCCACTTGATCAAGAGAATCAAACAAGGATTTTTGACAAGATTTAATGATGGAAAATGAGAATTACTAAGGGGAAAAGGGGGGGATTACAATGAACATGCCAATATTAATGGAGATGAACAAACACTAGAAACAACTCCTAAGCTTGCTCAAAAATGGAGTAAATTTGGAATTATGAGGAGAAAATGAAGTTCAAATGTATTTATAGGTGGTAGGGGTCCTCTTTTGCGTAGGCAAGGACCTCACTGCATACGTAGGCTCGTGGATGTGGCCCTCTTCTCACGTACACAGAGAAGGATCGAGGATGGGTTACCTAGCTCCTTCATTGTGAAGGTGATAGACCCACCACATACACAGGCTTGCAAACATGGCCACCCTTTATATATGTGAATGATTGGGTGACCTTACAATAGCAACAACAAAAACCAGCAACTTTTAAGGCTATAAATTCACCGGATGGACCCTCAGGATTTATTCCAAACCCCGTGAATACAAACAAAATATGTTACGCAACTAAAAATGGCATTCTGGACTCAAAAGAGACATTGAAATGACCTACGAAGGTCATTTTGATGGAATGTTAACAAAAATAACACTTTGCTAGTTTTGCCTAAAAGTTACCCAAGTGCCCAAAATGAGTTTAGAAGCCTCGAGAGCCAAACCAAAGGTCCCACTAGCGTGGAGTCAACACTCCAAAGCTAATAGTGCTGGCAAAATTTCCATCTGAGCTCGTCTTCTTTGAATGTTGATCAAAGTCAACTCTTCCAACTTTAAGAGTTTTAAAATAGGGAAATGGGCTTTAAACACAAATGAACTGCCCGATCAAACCGTCAGTCTAGCCAAGTCATAAATGACCTGTAGCCACTGTGGAAAAGTTTGAAATGCAAAAAAGACACGAAAATAGAGAAAATAACCCAGAGGGTCATTACAAAAGATTTTCCTAATTCAAATGATTTTGGTAAACAAATACATGAGTAAATCATTTTGATGTCATAATAAAAATTTGATAAACAATGTAACTCATAGGAAGATTCATGTAAGTTAAAATAAAAGTGTTAGCATCACCGTAAAAACATATTAAATTAACAAAACAACATAAAGAGTAAAGAGAAAGCTTGGACTTCCAGTCATGATTCCGCCAATCATGTAATCTACGACTGAAGGTTATCAGACTTTTAGGCCTAATTTATAGCTCTATTCAACCCTTTTATTTTTTGCTGCTTCTTTTATTTTGCATTTTGGCCTTGTAACTCAAATATTAGCTTCCCTTTTGATTCCTTGGTGAGGTTGACTCAATAATGATCGAATGCAATAGAATAGGGAGTCCAATTGCACTCGAACTTCAATTCAAATTTTCTGAAATAAAAAAGAAACTTTAACTAGGGTCTCAGATTTTTCATAAGTATGAGAAAAGAGCCTCAAGTACTTTGAAAAATCTTATAATAATGAGGGAAAATCCATAAGCCTCAACAATGAAGGAGGGGGGGTATTTATAGGGTTGAAAAACTTAGGATTTTGGGTGAAAATTTTAATGTGGGACTATGCCGATTTAAAAATCATCATAGGATAAGGCTAATGCTGGACCAATATGAATTTTGAAAACATCAAAAAGAAAAAGGGAAAAATGAGTGGATTTTAATGGAGTAACGTTCTTGGAAACTTCTGGGATATTTGATTATACGAGTCTCGTGTTAAGCACGCCGAGACATATGAATTGATGGGGAAATAGAAGGAGAATTTAATGTGTGGCACTTATTCAATTTAGGGTTCTTGGTGTTCTGCTTTGTTTCTGGGTGTGCGTTGTACTGAGAGAAGAGTAAGGGGAGATACGGGGCTTCTATTATGCATATGTGCACGTGATCTAAGTGATGAAGAGAGTATTTTGTGTATAGAAAGGTGGGTGAGGTCTTGAGTGGATTTAGGGAAAAAAGGGCTGATATTTATAGGGTTTATTCAGCTGAAATGTTCCATTTTAAATTTAAAAGGGAGGTAGAGAATGAACCTGATCCCTTTGGCCAAAACATAGTAATATTTTGCGTTAATTTAGATATTGGGTTGAATTGAAAATAAAAATAATTTCTTTTTTAAGCTTCTTAATTCAAGAATGCCAAGTAATTATTTTGACATAAAAAGTTCAATTATTTAGAAAACAAAAGACTGATTAACAATCTTATTGATCTCAAGGAAAAGAAAGACAAATTTAATTTCAACACTTATGTTTTATAAAAAAGTGATTTTTCAAATATTTATTAAAAAATAAAAATTATATAAATCAATATAATTTAAGTATACAGAGACATATTTATTGATTGAAAATGACAGAAATTGTCTTGAAATTGGTTTTTTTAAAAGACATTCTTAATTTGCAAAACAATTATTTTAAAATTGTTTAAAATTGAAGAAACTCAAAAAAGTTAATCAAATTATGGAGGGTAAAAATTGAGTGTCAAAAACTACCCTCCCTTTGGGGAGGGTGAATGCAAGGAACCCTGGGCAAAGGGAATTGACTATTCTAATTTTGTCCGACTACAAATTCGTCTCTTGGAAATGGTTGGTTTAGCAAAAATTTTAAGAAATTATGGTTGGACCTTGGTATAGAATTTCATAGATATTTCAAGTTATATGAAAATTTAGGCCACTTGTAGTTCAAGGGACTTGATTTTACACACGATTTTAAAGATCTCAATAACTATTCTGGTGTCAAAATAAGTAGAAATCAGAGAGCGTATGAATAAGGAGATTATAAGAATTCTTGGAATGTAGCCGTGTTTTCAACATTGAGCCCACTATATATTTTGAGACTTAGAGAATCAAGTTGTTTGTAGTTTGACTCAATCGGTTGAAAGATAATCTTTAATGATAAGACAACCTCTGGATCAACATGAGTGACAAATGAGTCAAGTTATGAAAAAGAGTCTTGCAACCTCTTAACCATGAATATGGAGCTCTTCACATCCATAGGTAAGAACTTACCCAAACCTAATTTCTAAAGCTCTAGGTATATTATCACTCAAATTTGAAAATAGGATATTACTTTCAGTGTGAGTTCAGAAATTACCTTGGAAGCGAAGCTAGAAACTAAAAATTATTTAACAAAAGAAATAAACCCACATGCCTTATCACATGAGTTTGGTTTGATTGTGTTGTAAGTCGATCCTCGACTCATGTTCCAAGAGGTTGGTATTCCTCTTCAGACAATGCACAGTTTGTTGCAAAGAAAAAGTTTCACGTTATGTTGTGTCCTCTTTGGCGTAGTCCATATTTATGTACCGTAAAATTCTAAGATGATATTATTATAATAGAATTCAACTTATGCACAAATGTCAGTTGTGCGGACCTGATGTAACTTGTCACGCTGAAGGAGGTGACAATCTAATTCTAAGTGTACTGCTATTGAATGAATTGAAAATCCAAAGTAATATTTCACTTTGAATGAAGTGACGGCCCAACATGTCTCATTGAAAGGTGAACAACCTAACTTGCATGCAACATGCCACTTTGAATGGGGTGGCTTCCTAACATGTCACTTTGAAAGGCGGACAACCTACTTGAATGCAATGTATCGCTCGATTTTCATGCTTTTTCTGCATTTAGAGTTTTCCCACAGCAGCTACCGGTCATTTATGACTTGACAGGACTGACGGTTTGTTTCCCCGATAGTTCATTTGTGTTTTAAGACCATTTTGCTATTTTGCAACTCTTTAAGGCTAGTAGAGTTGAATTTGGTCAACATTCGGAGAAGACACCCTCGGATTGAAATTTTGTCTACTATATTAGCTCCGGAACATTGACTTTGGGCTAGAGGGACCTCTGGTTCGGGTCTCCAGGATTCCAGACTCATTTTGGGCTATTGGATTTTATTTTGGTAAGAGATGAATTTTGAGCATGGGACCCACTTTTCATTAAAATTATCTTCGATGGGAATTTTATTGATTCCGCTGAGTCCGGAATGGTAGAATAGTTTGTTTGTGTCTTTGAGACCCTGAATAAATCCCGAAGGTCCATCCGGTGATTTTTAACTTGCTAAAAAGTTTTTGTTGCAGCAGTAGCCAACCCTTCTCCTACGCGAGAGGTTGGCTTTGTATGCGAATAAGAGGCATCAGGCATGCTACCTTTTCCCTTCACCTACGTATGGCCTTAGCCGCCTATGAAATGCTCGCATGCGTAGTGGCCAACCCACGTATGCGCTGAAGAGGTGCCAGGCCCTGCCCCCGCTTGCCCTGTGCATGCGAATGCACCTAGCCGCCTATGCAATGGCCGCCTGTGGTGGCCTAGACACATGTGCATAGGCGTGCACTTGACACCTATATATATTTCTCCATTATTTTGAGCTTCTTGGAGATGGTTTAAGAATAGTTTTAACCCTCAATTATTCTGGTAAGTTCTTCCTAACCCCCTTCTCATTTTTTCGTCATTAATTCATGTTACTTTTTGCTTAAATTTTCATAAATTCCTTGTTAAATTTTTTGATGAAAGTGGACATCGAGGCTGTTTTGTGCCCCGAAACAAGTCCCATTTGCGCCCACATTTTAGATATGGGTTTATAAATCCACTTTGAACGTAATTATGAATTTTGTTTTCTGTTTTGTTACAGCAGGATGCAAGGGTTATTTTTGACCTAATGTTTTGCCTGAATTTCTATATATCAATACGGGAGTCATTCTTCTCGTCTTGACACCTGAATTATATTTTTGATAGGATGGTAGCATTTAGAGGCTGTTCGTAAGGGGAAGGCACACGAGTGATAGTTCGTGTTTGCAGTTTGCTCCAAGGTAGGTTACAATTTATTTATCTTAAATCTGGCTTAGTTAAATTTTATATGTTATGAGTTGCTTGAATGTTATGCTAGGTTTAAGGTTAGAATTAGGCTTAAATCTTATTTTCTGCCTTTTTTGGCCATTTTCGGGACCGTAGAATTGTACTACCATGTTTATCCTTAGTATAGGAGCTTGTAGAATTGTTGTGGCTAGCCTAAAATCCTTATAATGATTTAGGGAGGTTTTAGAGTCAGAGTAAGTGCTTTTACTTATTTTCTTACTTTATTTTCATTTCTTCCCTTTTATTTCCATATTTGTGCATCTGTGGGCCCGAGGCTATAACATGAATCGAGTAAAGTTTTAGGTCAGTTATCTTGTTTTGAGGGTGTTTACCCTAGTTATTTGATATTTCCTGAATTTGGCATCATCTCTTATACTGCATTGCATGGAAAATGGTTTGGAAGTGATAGAAATATGAGATTTGTGGCTCAAACGTGAGATTTTTACTTAACCACTGGTTTTCGAAAGAAATGAAAGTACCACTGTTTATGCCAGTTTGCAGGATGGTTTTGGACCTTTTCTCTATTCACTTTTTTGTTGATAAGTTTGAGGTATAATTCCTGGCGGCCTGAGGAGCACATATCTAGGTTTTTATTTTATGCATATGTTGATGAGCTCGAGGTTAAATTTTGAGTGCCTAGGGTACCAAATACCATGTTTTACTTTTCTGCATTAGCCATATTCCACATCATATTATCTCACGATTCATTGCTAATGTGTACTTGGAGTGACTTTGCCTTTATTATCGTTATAATCTTCACCGTCAGTTTAGATAGTTCTATTTTTTGTTGATAACTAGATTTAGGTGGATCACGGTAGCTAGTTTACGTTCTTGTGTCTTATAATATATATTATATTTCTGAGCTTAGTCGGCCTATGATGCCTATTGGGTACCCATTTTTTTGGTACTCATGCTACACTATGCATATTTTTCTGATGCAACACCTAGTACGAGCCATCCTTGCTGACCTTTCAGTCATTCGTGGCCAGCTGCTATTTGGATTGCGGTGAGCTCCCGACATTTGGAGATCCCTTACTGCTTCCCATCTACTCTTCTGTCTATACTTTGTATTTTATATAGATAGCACATGTTGTATAGCTTTACTCAGTACTTTAGATGCTTTTGTACCGGTGACACCAGGTCCGAGGTTGGTCTTGTAGATGATTTGTCTTTTAAGTCACTTTGGGACCATTTTTTTTATATATTTATTACTTTTGGTACGTACATATATACTGTTGGGCCCCTTCTAGTATGTTTCCCTCCTGCTTTTTATTATTTAAATTATTTTTCTTTTCTGCTTCCTTATTTAATTATTTTACTGTACTCCCGCATTCTTGGGTTGGCTTGCCTACCAGGGAGTTATGTAGTCTCCATCGCGGCCCGATATTTAGGTCATGATAGAATGGTATCAGAGATCTAGGTTCATCGATCTCACCAGTACAAAAGCAAATTGTCTAGTAGAGTCTCGTAGATCGATACGATGATGTTCATATCCTATCTGCGAGAGGGTATAGGGCCTTCCTAGGAAAGATTCCATTTTGTTTGATTCCTTATCGTGCGTCCTTGACTTTATCAACTTCTAAGTATCTTTTGTTTCACTCTTTCTCAGATGGTACAAACGAGATCATCGGCAGGTGAGGACAATACCCCTGCGCCTATAGTTAGAGCCCCAGCTAGGAACAAGGTAGAGGTTGACATAAGGGACGGGCTGCAGTGTCATCTTGGGCCTAGACTAGGTTACCATTGCCAGAGCTACATGTTTAGGTTCAAGAGGTGCATTATGAGCCAGAGAGTGTGGGGCTAGCCTAGCATTCAGCAGGTTCTATGGCTACTCCGGTGCTACAGGATACATTGGTTTGATTGCTTAGGTTTCTTGAGGGTATGTCACAACCAGTAGCTTCGCCCAGTACTCCGATTGGGTCTTAAGTCAGAGATGAGGATCAAAATTTAGCCTAGGAAGCGGCATAGGATTCACGAGCGCAGCCTGCTACTACGGCTCCTCGATTAGAGGTATTCCCAATTCCTATAGTTATTCCAGCTATTTTAGTTTGGCCGGTCATGCCTTCTAAGGAGAAGAAGATGCTTGGTAGATTTCTGAAATTGGGTCCCCTGAGGTTTTTAGGTGCTCTTAGGGAGAATGCACACGAGTTTCCAACTAGTTTCTAAGAGAGGTTGCATAACCTTGGCTTAGTTGAGTCGCACGGAGCAGATTACATCGTGTATCTGCTAGATGGTCTAGAAAAATAGTTGTAGAGGTCCTTTATAGCTTGCGGACCAGCCAGGTCACCTATGTTTACTTGGGCACAGTTCTCTGTAGCTTTTTTTGAGATGTACGTGCTGCACAATTTGATGGAGCAGTATATGGATGAGTTCACCAGGTTGGAGTAGCGCTCCATGTCCATCTCACAGTACGAGGTTTGTATCCATGAGTTAGCTAGGCATGCCATCGTGATTTTGCCCGCCCAACATGAGAGGGTACATCATTTTGTTAGAGGGTTGACTTTACAGCTTCATTTGGCTACAAAGGGTATGATAGCATCGGGCCAGTCCTTCTTGGAGGTTGTGGATCATGCTTGCACTATTGAGGGTTGTAACACCTCGGAAATTGATTCAACTCTTAAACTCAGAACTTGTAGAATTTTAAACTTCCAAGGACCACGGGTCAAGTCCACGAGTCGTGGAAAGTTCCATACATCATGGAATGTACTTGTGATTCTAGTCCTACATACCACCCTCAGGTCTGAGGACCACATGTCAGTTTAATGGTTCGTAGATGTTTCCACGGATCGTGGTACCAACACGTGGAAATCAGACAGAGAGTGGCCATTTCCCCTGGAACCACGAATTGGTTCCATAACTCGTAGAAGTTTCTACAGGTCATCCTGTTAGTCCATGGAAAGTTATTCGCAGCCTAAAATTTTGGCTCAGGAACCACGACTCACGTCCACGAGCCGTGATGAGTTCTATGGTTCGTGGAAGGGAACCATGGAACCTGAAGCTCAATTTTGAAATAACTTTTTCTTAATTAAGTTCTAGGGGTATTTTTATAATTACTCACACTTTTAACTCCTAAATGAGGTCATTTTGACTACTTCTAGAAGAGTTTTCACCCTCATTAGCCTAAGTCCCTCCTCAAATCTTCATTCATCTCCCAAAAAGGAAAATAACTCCTTCAAGCTCCAAGATCAAGTCTCCTTTCTTTTTAATTTTAAGTGGGTTAGCTTCAATCAAGGTATATGGAAATTCAACAATTGGTTTCTTTCACCCTTGTACCCAAAACCCCAAATCTTTATTTTGATTTCATGAACTTTCAAATTAGGGTTCTTACCCAATTCTTATGAGTTTTGCTATAAATTGTCTTCTCATGGTTCTATTATGAAATCTATATTAAATTGCATGATTTCACATTGGTTTTTACATATGAACTCCTATTTTATGAATTGAAGTCTAATCATGGTAAAGCCTACATGCATGAATTGATTTATGAAAATTTGGTATTTGATAGCATCTTTTCATGGATTTTCAAGCAAGTGCATGTCTAGTTCCTATGTTCTACGAAAATATATGTTATTATGAAATTGAACTAGTGTCACACAAGTTTTAAAGTTATGAATTATTATTCAAGGCAAGACACCCGATGTGCCATCAATGCTCATGAATCATTTTCTAAACTAAGGTTTGTGAGTAGTATGAAGATCTGGGTTATGAACATGTTTATGAACAAGTTTTGATATCTAGATATGTTACCTATATGTGAGCCTCATGCTATATATATATGTGTATTTTTGGAGTAGTATTTAGCACCGAGTTGGACCGGATAAGAGTACCCTTAGTCCTCGAACTACGTGCCACCATAGGTGCCCTTTGTGGTTTATGATAGGATCCTTGTATGACATGGTTCTAACTTTGGCCGGTTAGGATAGACTTTTTCAGTGTGGGTGCATGACACTAGACTCCATGTAGCTCAGCATGGTTTAATGTCGGTTAAGAAAAACTCCCACGTGATTATTTTCAAGCTATGAAGTTATATGATACTTTGTTTTGAATCTTGAGTTTACTTCATGTTTTATGTTTTATATTTTGATACTTAGTTATGATTTCTTCTATTTATGCATGAACTCAGTTTTAAGCATGCTTTCAAGTATACTTTATCATGATCTATGCATATCTCGCATACTCAGTACATTCTATAGTACTGACCGCATACTTCTTTATGCTGCATCCTATTATGATGTAGATTTTGTAGCCCGCTCCCCAGTCCGTGGCTAGTAGATCAGCAGCAAATCCAGTTAGCTTGGTGAATCTTCCTTCTTTGAGGACTTGGAGTTTAGTTTGATTTCAGTATATAGATTGTGTATTCGGTATTTCAGCATTTAGAGTTAGCTAGGGGCTTATCCCAACAACTCTCTAGTAGTATAGAGGCTTTTAGACTTCTATTTTATATAAACAGATTTAGTTTCTCATTACATCAGTTAAGCTCTAGCACCATCGGCCAGAGGCAGTGCCCAAGGTAGTAGGGGTGGTCCCCAAGATACTCGAGGTGGTCCTCAGTCTTGTAGATCGAGTGGTCATGGAGGTCAGAGCCAGATGTACTCATTTTTAGGCTGTACAAAGGCTAAGGATTCAGATGCTATCATCACAAGTATGATCTATGCTTGTCATCAGAAAACTTTTACTTTGTTTGATCTGGGGTCTACATTCTCCTATGTGTCTGCTTATTATGCTACTCATTTGTACTTTGCTTGTGAGTTATTACCTGTGCCTTTTTGTGAAGCTACCCCAGTAGGAGATTATTTAGTAGTGGATCATGTACATCGGGCTTGTGTGGTGACTATCTAGGGGTATTACATGTGGGTAGACCTTGTTGTGCTAGATATGGTTTATTTCGATGTGATTTTATGCATGGATTTGTTGTTTTCCTACCATGCAATCTAGGATTTCTTCACCAAGATCGTTACTCTATGAATGCTTAGTATCCCTCCGATAGTATAGAACGGTGCTGATAGACACATGCTGATGGGAGGTATATCTTACCTGAGTGCCCAGCGATTGGTTGGGAAGGGGTGCTTAGACTATCTTGCTTACGTCTGTGATACTAGTGCCACCACACATTCACTTGAGTCAGTATCTATGGTTTGCAAGTATTTAGATGTGTTTCCTTCTGATCTATTGGGTTTTCCTCCTGATTGTGACACTGACTTCGGTATTGATGTTGAGCTGGGCACTCAACCCATTTCAATTCTCCCATATTGGATGTCACTAACCGAGTTGAAGAAACTTAAGGATCAACTCAAGAATTTTTTGAGTAGAGGGTTCATTAGGCCTAGTGTGTCTCCGTAGGGTGCTTCGGTTCTATTTTTGCAGAAGAAGGACGGTTCCATGCATATATGTATTGACTACAGGCAGTTGAATAAGGTGACAGTTAAAAACAGGTATCCAATGCCGCATATTTATGATCTGTTTGACTAGCTATAGGGTGAAGCGGAGTTCTCGAAGATAGACATAAGGTCTGGTTATCACAAGTTGAGGATTAGGGTTGCGAATATCCCAAAGACTGCATTTAGGACTCGATATGATTATTATGAGTTCTTAGCCATGTTTTTGGGTTGACTAATACCCCAACAACATTTAGGGAAGTTGATAAACCGTGTGTTTAGAGCCTACCTTGATTCTTTTGTTATTTTTTTCATCGACGACATCTTGGTGTATTCGAGAAGTAAAGAGGAGCATGAGCAGCATCTAAGAGTTCTACCTCAGACCTTGTGAGACCATCACTTGTATGCTAAATTCACAAAGTGTGAGTTTTGTCTTGGGTCTGTGGAATTCTTGGGGAACATGGTGTCCAAGAATGGGATTATGGTGGATCTGGCGAAGATTACGCCAATTTGTGATTGGGCTAGGCCTATTTCTCCTATCGAGGTTCATAGTTTCATTGGGTTGGCAAGTTACTAAAGATTGTTTGTGGAAGGGTTTTCTTCTATAAAATCTCCATTGACTAGATTTACTCAGACGAATATCCCTTTCCAGTGGTCTGATAAGTGCGAGGTGAGATTTTTGAAGCTCAAGGCTTTATTGACTTCAGCTCCAATTATTACTCTTTTGATCGAGAGTCAGGGGTTTACTATGTATTGTGATGTTTCTAGTATTTGTCTGGGTTGTGTATTGATGCATCAGGGTCGAGTTATTGCTTATGCTTCCAGATAACTGAAGGTTAATGAGAGGAACTACTCCACTCATGACTTGGATTTAGTGGCGGTAGTCTTTGCATTAAAGATTTAGAGGCATTATATGTATGGTGTGCATTGTGAGATCTTCACTGACCATCATAGTCTTCAGTACATTTTCAGATAAAAGGATCTAAATTTGAGGCAGCGCATGTGGTTGGAGATACTGAAGGACTATGACATCTGCATTCTTTATCATCCAGACAAGGCAAATGTGGTAGTGAATGCCTTGATCCAGAAGGCAGCGAGTATGGGTAGCTTGGCATTTTAACAGCGGATGAGCGACCTTCAGCCTTGGACATCCAGTACTTGGCTAACAAATTTGTTACCCTTGATATTTCTGAGTCGGGTGTAACACCTCAGAAATCAAACCAGCCTTCTAAGTTTAAAGCTCTGAAAAATTTCATGTTTCCAGGAATTACAGGTCCAAACCACGGACCGTGGTTAGAACCACGAGTCATGGAATGGAACCGTGGTTTGACTCCTGCAGTTCAACTTCTGGTTTGAGAAACACGGGCTGATTCTATGGACCATAGTTTGGACCATGGACTGTACTATCAACTCGTGAAACCTAAACCTGAGATCAGTACTTTCCCCAGGAACTATGACTCAGGTATATGGGTTGTAGTCCAGTTGATGAGTTATCCTGTTGACTCATGGTTTGCCTTTTGCAGCCTGACTCTATGGCCAGGAACCACGAGTGGAATTCACGAGCCTTGGTTTGGTCTACGACTCGTGGAATCCATCTGTGATTCCTGAAAGTTGATTTTTCCAGATTTTTCTTAATTAAGTCCCAGGGTTATTTCAGTCATTACCCGCCTTTTTAACACCTAAGTGAGGTTGTTTTGGCCATTCTTAGCATGATTTCTAAACCTATTAGCCTAAGTCCCTCATTACTCCTCATTCATCTTCTAAAAAGGGAAAAGAACATGTTCAAGCTCCAAGTCTCGAGCTGCAAGTTTAAGCCCCGTTAGCTTCATTTAAGGTATATGGGTATTCAACGATGTGTTCCTCTCACCCTTGTGCCCAAAACCCCCAATTCTTATTTTGAATTATGAACTTGTGAAATTAGGGTTTTAATCTAAATTGGGGAAAAACTTATGAAATTAGTATCTATGCATCAATTCATAGTTTCTTATTGTGTATCTATGATTTGACTAATATTCCTTAAATGATTTTGGAAATCCATGCATTAAAGTTGATTTCTAGTATGATTTCCTTTATATTATGGATTTCTATGTTGGGGTTCTTACTCAATCCTCTTGGGTATTTCTATTAAGTGTTTTTTTTCATGATTGCTCCATGGATTTTAAGTTCAATTTCATGCAATTATATTATGATCTCAAGTACTGAATGGAAATTGCATGCCTAATTCTTCAAGTATGAATTTAGAAAGAAAAGTATGTTTTGAACTATGGCTATGCTAAATTATATAAATTTATGGTTTGAACTTGCATGACATTAGACGTGCCCTTAGATTTCTAATTATTTTGACACTTGATATGTCACAAGTATTATATGAGCTATATGTATGTTTTGGGAGTAGTATTTAGCACCGAGCGATTAGGGTCTAAGAAACCCAAGTCCAAAACTACGTTACAAAAGAACGGTAGGAGGGTCCTCGTTAGTAGAGAGTGTCTTCTCACATTTATGAAAGAAGGACCTCATTAGTTGAGAGTGTCACCCCATGTTTATGTAAGAGGGTCCTTGTTAGTAGAGAGTGTCTCCTCACGTTTATGAAATAAGGACCTCGTTAGTTGAGAGTGTCATCTCATGTTTATGAAAAAGGATACTCGTTAGTAGAGAGTGTCTCCTCACGTTTATAAAAGAAGGACCTCGTTAGTTGAGAGTGTCACCTCATGTGTATGAAAGAGGATCCTCGTTAGTTGAGCCTCATACTTATGATCAAAGGTCCTCGTTAGTTGAGAGTGCCCCTTACCTATATGAAAGGGAGTCCTCGTTAGTTGAGAGTGTCTCCTCGGTTATTTATGAAAGTGAATTCCATGTCGCTCACATGGTCTATTATCGGTATAAGAAACTCCCATGCGAATGCTTTCAAGTTTTCTAAACTTTATGATATCTTAATTGAGGTATTGACTTCCAACTCATGCTTATTACTCAAAACTATGATATTTACTTATGATACTCTTATTATGCACGAACTCAGTTTTAAATGTGTTTTAACTATGTCATCTCCATTTTATGCATTTCTCACATATTCAGTACATCCTATAGTACTAACGCATATTTACGCTGCATCTTTTTGACAATGCAGATACAGGTTTCCATTCGCAGACACAAGGGCTAGAGTTTCTGGGCCATTCAGCGAGAGTTGGTTAGTCCTCATTTTTTGAGGGCTAGTTGAGTCTTGTTCGTTATCTTTGCTTTAGTACTTAGAGTTAGATGGGGTCTTGTCCCAGCAACTCCTTATGTATTATGTAAAGGCTTTTCAGACATAGACAATATTCAAGTCTCTTTCAGATTATGTTCTTCTTAACTTTATCTTTATAGATTTGGCAGTTAGTTTCTATTATGCTTTTGCTTTATTTTATTAAGTATATCTGAGTATGCTATGACCAAGGGTTAATCTAGGGTACTTGTGTCCCGGATCCCGTGTTACGTCTAGGGGGTAGCCTCGAGTCATGAAAAACTTGGTATCAGAGCCTCAGGTTCAATAGTCCTAGGGCGTCTGAAAGTCGCATTGAGTAGTGTCCTTCTTATAGGGGTGAAGCGTGCCATACATATGACAGGGGGTCTATGAGGTGTCTTAGGAAAAACTTCCCTTCTTTCATGATCAGTATCGTGCGATAGACTTTAACCCTATTACTCCTTTCATTCATTCTTGTTATGTTTCATATTATGCCTCATCGACGTGCTATGCTTCCCCAAGCTACTCATAATGCTAATCCTCTGATTCCAAACTGTGAGGTCTCGAGTGTAGAGTTCAGGAATTACATGTACATGCTTGCTCAGGTTGTGGCCACTCAAGCTAATCAACAGTCGCATATCCCCATCCACTCTCTAGGTGAAGCAGTTGCTAGCCAAGTTCGAGAGTACATTCGCATGAACTCGCCTGAGTTCTGGGGTTCGAAAGTTGGTGAAGATCCATTAAATTTTGTGGATAAGGTAGAGAAGATCTTGGGTGTGATGTGGGTGGTTGGACTTGAGAGAGTTAAGCTAGCTTTCTAACAGCTAAAAGATGTAGCTCATATCTGGTTTTCACAGTGGAGAGAGGCTAGAGCTAGGGACGTGGTCCCTATGACTTGGGAATGTTTTGAGAGAGCTTTCCTCGACCGGTTCTTTCCCCGATAGTTGAGGCAAGCTAAGGCCGAGGTGTTTTTGAACTTAAGGTAGGGATAGATGTTACTCCAGGAGTACAGTTTAAGGTTCACTCAGTTGTCTAGGTATGCTCCGTCTATGGTAATGGACCCACATGATCAGATGATTAAGTACATCTACGGAGTGTCAGACTTGGTGAAGAAAGAATATAGGTCCGCTATGTTGTTGAGTGATATGAATATTTCCCGACTAATGACTCATGCTTATCAGATTGAGGGAGACAAGTTGAGGGAGATAGATAGGGAGAACAAGAGGGTCAAATCTGAGAGTTCAGGGTTTAGCCATCAGAGGTCCGAGGATAAACACCATTCTTCTTTTAAGAAGATGTAATCAAGACCTGTGCATTCTTCACCTAGTGCTCGTACTCAGGCCCCCAGGTTTCGTCATGATTAGGCAGGTGGTGTATCAGGTTCTTATTGGCAGGGTAGTATTGCAAAGGGGACTCTTTACCCTAGTTGCGACACATTTGGTAAAGGTCATCATGGTGAGTGTCTAGCTAGTTCAGACGGATGTTTTTGGTGTGGTAAGGTTGGACACAAGCTTAGGGATTGCCTGACTGTCATGTTTGACTTTAGGAAAATCTCTAACAAAGTGCCTCAACTCTCCACACTCAAAGAAATCTCTTCCTGCTGAAGCCCGAATCAAAGAACCCGCTAAACCAGACTGACCACCACAACTTGAATACCCAGAATATGCACAACGAGAAGCTTGACCAGTACCCTAACTAATCTAACCCTCGCTAATATGTAATGCCACCTGAATAGGCTGGCTCAGATGAAAGCACTGTTGGTGCTGACCCCTATCAAAGAAGCCTCCACCTCAACATGGTGGACCGCTGTAACTACCCTAATGGTGGGGTCTCTTATTGTTGCCTCCTTAGGACTTGCGAAGTATGCCCTCAATAGTGCAGGCATGATCTATAACCTGTAAGAAAGACTGGCCTGAGGCTACCATACCCTCGGTAGTTAAATGAAGCTGCAAAGTAAACCCCCTAACAAAGTGATACACACTCCCATGCTCGGTGGGCAGAATCATGGTGGCATACCTAGCCAACTCATGGAAATGGATCTCATACTCTGTAACAGTCATAAAGCCCTGCTCCAACTTGGTGAACTCATTCATTAACTATTCCCTCAAGCTGCATATCATATACTTCTCCAAGAAAGCCTTGGAGAACTAAGCCCAAGTAATTGGAAATGACTCGGCTGGTCTGCATGCTATGTAGGACATCCACCACTGTTTTGCTAGACCACACAGCTGAAACACAGTGTAATCTACTTTGTGTGACTCGACCAACCTGAGGTTATGCAACCTCTACTAATAACTAATCAGAAGCTCATGTGCACCTCTCTCGGAGCACCAAAAAATCTTGGGGGACCCAATCGCAAAAACCTACCAAGATTTTTTTGCATCTCATAAGACATAACGGGCCCAGATAGAATAGGCGGAACAATTGTATGAACTGGAAACAACTCTAAATGGGGAGCTGCAGTAGCAAGTTGTGCTCTTAAACCTTGTGTTGCTACCTCAATTGAAGTCTCAGCCTCGTCCCTGGCCTGTGAGCTGATAATAGTACCGAGCAATTCTACGACATACCCTTTAGAAACCCAAGCATGCAAACCAACATATCCTATAAAATTGGTGTAGCCGCAAAACCTACCAGATGCTGGGTTATCCCTATACCTTTTAGCTCATAACGCGTATCCTCAATCGCAATATCTGTCTCTGGTGATGGTAACCTAGTCTAGTCTAGAGCTAGCACCGCAGCCTATCCCCTACCTCTACCTGTGGGTTGACCTCTGCCCTGTCCCCTAGCTGGGGACTCGCCCTTACCTGCCACTAATCTCATCTGAACCATCTGAGAAAGAGTGAATCAAAAGATATTTAGAAGCTGATAGAGTCAAGGACACAGGATAAGCAATCAAACAAGATGGAATCTTTCTTAAAAATGTACTATAGCCTCCCACAGATAGGATGCAGATGTCATCATACAGATCCACGAGACTCTACTAGACACTTTACTCTTATATTGGCGAGATTGCTAAACCTAGAGCTCTGATACCACTCTTTCACAACCCAATTGGGCCATGATGGCGCCTACTAAAATACCCCAGTAGGCAAGCCAACCTAAGAGATGCAAAAGTACACTAAAACATTTAAATAAGGATAAGCAGAAGAGAAAGCATAATAAGATATAGGACAATAGTATAGATAAATATCTATAGTACTAAATATACAAAATGGCCTTAAAGTGATCGGGAAAGACGAAACATATAGACAAGAAGCAAACCCAGACCTGATGTCACCAATACAAGAGAACCTAAAGTATAGAGGAAAGATGTACAAAATACACCGTCTATGAAAAATACAAAATATGAACAAAAGAGTAGAAGGAAAGTAGTAAAGATCTCCAAACGTTAGGAGCTCACCATGATCCAAATAACAGCTGGCCACAAACTAGTAGATGGTCATAAGGGTGGATCATACAAGGTGTTGCATTAGAAAAAGATGCAGAAGTGTAGTATGAGTACCAATATATGGGGTACTTAGTAAGAATCATAAGCAGATCGAGCTCAGAAAGATAATATAGATTAAGAGATACAAGAAAGTAAACTGGCTATCAGGATCTACCTAAATCTAGTTATAATAGGAAAACTGTAAACAGAACCATCCAAACTAAATTTGCAGATATACTAATAAAGGAAAAAGGCACAGAAAGCAAAAACAATCAACATAAAATATGATGCAGCATGATATGGATGCAGTGCAGTATAAGGCCTATGCATTATGAGTCAGGAATCCTAGTCGGACAAAACAGTAAGTAAAAATGAGTCCAAATCCTATATCGGACATGAAAGTAAGTAAATATGAGTCTGGAATCCTAGTAGGACAAAAAGTAAGTAAAAATAACCCCCACGGAGCTTAAATCATTAAAAAGTTGGGTGCTTAGTTTTAAAAATTGAAATCAGTAGTAAGGTAGTACAAATCCTTTTTAGAAATCTGAAATGCATAGTAATAGTGAAAACCTCCTTTTAACTCGAAAAAATCCAACAAATCTTTCTTCGAAAACCTTTTTATGTGCCAAATCCATGAATGCAGAAATGAATATATGTTGTACAGAAGGCAAGTAAATGCAGCAATATACACCAAAGAAAGAGCAAAGGTTCCCTCTGATAAGTTGGTAATCTACCAACTTATTTAGTCTTTATTCATAGATTATTGCCTTTATTTGATGTGATTTAGAAGTATTTTATACCTTTATTGTCTTATATACAGGACCTCTCGGTCAATTAAAGGAAGAAAAGGATTTTAACCCAAAGGAGCTAAAAATGGAATCCAAGTTACAAAGGTTATCGGAAGAGAAAGAATCTGTCGAGATGTGCAAACTGATCTGTGCAGTACATAATGGCACATGCATTTTGCAGGTTCCAACATACAAGACAGATGAAACACTGCCTAAACTATCAAGCATATGTGTGCCGCAAATGGCAAAAGGGCGATTGCCCATACCTTCACAGATGCCATCGCAAGTGAAGAGAAGATAATTGCTTCAAAAACTTGGCACCTACGAGTTGCATGGTACCATGGGTGGCCGCAGGTGCATTCACACATGGTTTTGCACATGTACCGAAGGCCAAAATAGTCCAAATGTATATGGCATAATTGGGAAGCTTCCAAGACCCCTTTTGGGATTTGTGGAAAGGATATACAGTGGTTTTCAATTCCTAATTAGGATATAGAAAGAGTATTGAACAGAATAGAAGACAATACACCTTAGAGTACAAGTTTTCTTCTTCTTTATATTGAAAAACACCATTGTTGATACACTGAGCTTGGAATTTGAAGCTAGTTACTAAAGAATAATTGGATTTATTGAACACTCATTTGGTATATTCTCTTGTTCCTTCATTATGAGTAGCTAATTTCAATTCTGGGGGTGTGTGCATGATGAGTATTTGAATTTAGGAATGAATGTTGATTATTAGGGTTTACAATTGATTATTATGTATGGGTCTATTGAATTCTTCATGTTTTCATTATGAATTAGTGGTTGCAAATATTAATTTAGCTTACTAATGGTGTGCTTGCTTGAAGAATAAGTTCATCAATTGGGTAAGAAAATAATAGTGGGGATTTTAGATTTCCACCATAAATTGAGGCTAGAAATAGCTTGATTTAGGAAATTTTCACCTAAGAGTTGGGGCTAGAAGTAGCCTAACTCACCTAAGCCTATTGGTTAGTTTATTTCTTAACTATGGGGTTCGAAATAGACCATAGTGCGTATATGCTTAGTGGGTTGAAAGACAACTAAGTATGATTATGACCAAGGCTACACATACTTTGATTGAAAATTGGCTTGATTAATCAACCCCTATCCCATTGTATAACCCCATCGGAAGCACACCCCTAGCTTCCCATTCTTGATTAAAACAATCATGTTTACATCATGTTTTCTTATAATTTGAACTCTAGTTCCCAAATCATTTCTCCGAATTTTTATTTACTTGTTTAAATACTTTGCTTACTCTCGTGAATTGACTTGACAATGTATGGTGAATCTCTGTACCAATTTCTATGGATTCGACCCCGATCTCGCATTGGGTTACTTATTATTTTGCTTGATGATCATTGCCACCTCCTTCGAGAAAGTTGTTTTGAGCGTCATAAAAAAAATGGTGCTATTATCGGAGATTGGATTTTGATTTGCTATTTATTGTCTATTGATTCAATATAGTTTAGCATGTTATTCTCTTTTACATTTTTGTTATTTTTGATGTTGAAAAAAGAGGACTTATGAGCCACGCTAGCGAGCAAGGCAATGTGGATGGATTCATGGATGTGGAAAATGAGCCTGTTGTTCATAGTGTCGCGGGTTCCATACGATTTCCTCCCACCGTTGGCAATGCAGTTTTCAATGTGACAAGCATAATGCTTCACTTGATACAAATAAAGGGCCTTTCCAGAGGACTTGCATGTGATGATGCCAGTCGGCACATCCGAAACTTCATAGAACTATACCAGCCCTTCATTTTTAACAACATTAGTCAAGAGTCAATTCGACTCCGAATATTTCCATTCTCCCTCACAAGAGAGGCAACCTCATGGCTAGAAGAGATCCCCAAGGCCTCCATTACATCTTGGGATGAGTTAGTCGAGGCTCTCTTCGTCAGGTTCTTTCCTTCCTCTAAAATGCTGCAATTGCGTGATGAAATTATGAATTTTCGCCAACTATCAGGAGAGCCACTACATGAAATATGGTTGTGTTTCAAGAAAACGTTGTTGCTATGTCCAAACCATGGGCTACCGGAAGGTATTCTCGTATGGTTTAATGCACACGCAAGTGTACACGATCGTACAAGTAATATATGATTTTTAAAGTTTAGACATCGTACCCATAGGGACTTGTCGATTAATTATTTTACTAAATAAAACTAGTTTAAATTATTTATTCAAGCGTAAAAACCCAAAGATATATTTATTAACTAAAGTAAAAAAAGAAGAATTTAAGAAATGAACAATTAACCAGACGAAGAGCAAACTTTTACGGAATCTATATGGTGAAATCGATCTAGGATTATGAATTCGCTAATTTTATGATTCGGGAATGGTCATCCTCTAATCTCCTATTCAAACCAGTCTGACAACTACATCATTGAGTAGAGATATGAGGATCTAATTCAAATACATTAATATTATCATCTCGTTTACAACTGCATAAGGCAGATTAGGTATATTTTTATTCTAACCGCAAATCAACTCTAACATCAAGCTAGAGATGATCTTGTCCCCCATGTTTTTCATCTGGTTCTTACGTTTTCTTGGTTCGTTCACGTGAGAATTACCCATTTATTCTAATGTTGTCCAAACATTAAAATAGTATGCACAAGAACATAAGAACAACTAATATGATAAATAAACTTACTCGAATCAATCATATACTAAATAATTATGTAGTTAGCTACCATAATCCTAGAATGAGAAGTTTAACTCCAAATAGACAGGGAGCATTATAACAAATCATCCAAAGAAGAACGTAAAAATAAATAATAAAGGAGAAGAAAGATAAAATCAATTTTCTCCGGCCTCCGCGGTGGCTACTAGCTCTTTATAGGTCAAAAATTATGTAAAAATAGTTCTTATGAAATATTTATAGGTATAGAAAAAAGTCTCCAATAAAATATCTGAGTCTAAAATGAATTGGGAATCAAAACCCAATTGGATTGGGTATCGACGCTTCGGCGCCGCATCTCTGAATATGCCATTTTATCTGTGTGCCGCCTTTTCAATTGTGCTACCAATCCCCTTTTTGTTGTCTTCATATTCTTACACGTGGCAGGGGTCTCAAATTATTGCAATTCAATTGCAAAATTGCACCTATGCATATATATTATTTTTATTATATTCATTTCAATCCATTAAGTTGCCTGCTTGATTTCCTTATATGACTTCTCGTTTTTAATTGGTTTCTTCTTTAAATTTCTTCCACTTTCCACCGGTTTAATTCTATAAATAAAAATACCCAAATTAAGAATAATCCATGAAATCAACTCAAAAACGACAATGAAAAGACTAAATTAAAGGTAAATAATGAGTAAATATATGTACTTTTAGTCTCACATCACCACCCCACACTTAGACTTTCACTCGTCCTTGAATAAGCATTACAGCTCATCTCAAAAAATCAAACTAGGAATACCACCACTTTGATTGATACAAATAATTAGGCCATGCAATAAATCACAACATCAAGTACACTTTCTGATCATTATGCAAGATATACAAATAATCAATAAATTTCTAACCTCCTAACCTCAAAGATGGACTCTAACTCATCAAATTTAGTTTACTCACCTACTCCATCAAAGAAAGCTAATAAAATCACCTATCTATCATGAAACAAGTGCCCTCACAAGAAGAAATAATCCACACACTCAATTTAAAGAATTGAATATAAATTAAGGACTTAGCATCAAAGAACAACTCTCGCACTCACAAAATAATTCACATATACGGACAAAGATCCATAGGCTTACCCATTATGTACATCTCCACTAATTAAGCATGCTCCAATAGAATCAAATAAGACCTTAACGGGTTATAATATTGGCTAAGGGACGGGTAGAAAAACTATATAATAGAAACTTACACTTCCCTAAGTACTTGTATTTTTTTTAAGACTTCATCACCCATTATTTTCATCACTTTATTTTCCAGCCCTCTCTTCAATTATTTTCACTAGTATTCTTATCAAATCAAGAATGTTTCACTTTTTTTTAATTTCTTTTCATCTTTTTTTTTCATGTCACATGCAATTGGTGACCTTTTATATTCAACCATTTTTTTAACAAGTTTATCACAGTCTATGCTACAATGCTCAAGGAAGCAGGATGCAAGAACTAGGGATTCAACAGAAGGATAAAGGCAAAAATATGGTAACAAAATGAAAGGCTACAAGCTCAAAGGGGTAACTAGTGATATAATATCTGAAAAGGCTAAAATTTATAAAACAAATCAAAGAAAGCCTATTATCATCTTTTAAACAAAACAATATTTTTTATTTCACTTCAATAACATGCAGGACAAGTTCTAGACTAAGATGCAAAATATTGAATATAGAAAACATTCTCACCACACATGGCCAAGTATCAATCAAGATGGATCAATTCTACTTCTAAGACAGACATGGTCATAGCAAATTATAAAATAAGAATAAGCTATATAAAGAGTCCCTACTATGAGCCTAGGTGTCAAAAAGTGTATTATTTTATTAAAATTCAACCACTCACAGGAAAGTACTACTCAAAATCAGGCCTTAATTGCTAATATCAAACAAGTCAAAAGGTCTTTTCTTTTTTTTTCTCCAAAAAAATAAAAATAAAAATTAATACTTCTAAAAAATATAATAATATAAAAAATAAAAAAATCTTTTTGTATTTTTTTCTATATATTTTTTTTATATTTTTTTCAAATAAAATAAAATCCTATGATATACTCACCCTTAAACTCACAAATATCGAAATATTTCCCACCACACTTAAAATTATGCTTTGTCCTTGTAATGACCCTTCCGATTATTTTTGTGTTTAGGTCTTTTTTGTACTGCTAGAGCTTTGTTGTAGCAGCTCCAAGTCATTTATGACTTGCTAGGACCGGTGGTTCGGTGCCTTAGTCGTTCGTTTGGTCGTTCTGGTCGTTTGCCTGTTTTAGAGCCTTAACTTAGAATATCATTGGCTTTAGCTCCAGAGCGTGGATTTTGGTCTAACTGGACTCTGGGTCAGGTTCTGGGATCTTTCGATTTAGTTTTGTCTGTGTTTTTGTTTTTTAGCCAAGTTGAACTTAAAAGTTTGACTTTGGTCAACATTCGGAGAAGAAAACATCGGATGGAAATTCTGTTCGCACTATTAGCTTCAGAATATCGACTTTGGGCTAGGGAAACCTTTGGTTCGGGTCGTGAGGCTTCTGGACTTATTTTGGTGTATTGAGTTTCGAGTTAGTTTTGGGCTTTGGGCCCACTTTTCCTTAAAACAATCTCCGTTGGTAAATTTATTGATTCCATTGAGTCCAGAATGTTGTTTCCACTCAAATAGATCAATTGGTTTATGAGTATCGGGTTCCGATTGTGCCTGGAATGCGCTGTAAAAGTTTAAAAAATTGTAGATTTTTCTGTTGCGGGCCAACTTTAAATAGTTGTTGCCAACTTTATTTTCAGCTATTTCTCTCATCTTCCCAACTCATTTTCTCCACGATTTTTACACCAAATTCCTTCAAATTTTCATCTGCACTTACCCATAACTTGTAAGAATAATTGTTGTTGATCCGGGTGTATTTCTTGGCCTCGTGAATAAGTAAAATCTCTTATTAACTTTCGTTAATTTTCACAAATTTCATTCTTTAAATTCTTGTTTTTCACGATTTTTAGCTTATTTCTTTCACTTCTTTCAACTCCAACTTCATTTTTCTCAACTCTAATTACTCAAGAACAGTGTGGGATCATAGGAATTCTCTAAATTATCGTTAATCTCGCTCCTTTATCGTTGGTAAGCCTCTTCTTCTTCAAGCCTTGTTCTTCTCTTCTAGATCAAAAACCTCCATGGTTGAGGCTCTTACAAGCTTGATTTTTCTTGGGTTAGAGCTGCGTTGGAGAGCTTAATTGTTCATGGTAGTTATAGTTCTGGTCTATGGTCGATTCTTGCTTCCAAATTGGTACATTTTCTCCCTTGAAAATTGTAATTTTCCACTTTTGTTCTGATAAGTCGGTAATCTACCAACTTATTGAGTCAATATCCATGAATTATTGATATGTTTTGAATATATTTAGAGGTTCTTATAACCTTTATTGATGTCTATGTAGGTACTTTTGATAGATGATGATAAATAAGGAAATGGACCTAAAAAGAGCTCAAATAGAGTGAAGTGTGAAGTGTTCGGAAAGGCTAAGATTCTAACCGGAGATGCGGTGGTCATGCGACACGCACAGGCCGAGGTGCGAACCGCACCTCCTCCGTAAAAGATCCTAAAGTTACTGAAGAGTCTGTCACAAGGTGCGATCATTGTGCGACACGCACATCCTGAGGTGCAAACCACACTCCCTTCGCATGGAGCTCCCAATTCTAGCTGAAGTCACTGGTTCAATCGGAGGAAGTGTGTGATGCGCACATCGCAACGTGCGAACCACACGTTGCGCTGCACACCGCCCGAAGCGTATTTTTGTCCTAATTATTAGTGACGTTTTGGGAAACTATAAAAGGCCTATTCAGGCAAATTGTAAATAACTTTTATCATTCTGAATATTTTGAAGAGTTTTTAGCTTAGAGACCAAGTTCTTCAGCTCCAATGATAAGAGGGTTTCAATCTAATTCTATTGGTTAACACTTGTGTTCTCAAATTGAATCTAGAACTTGAGATTCAGCTCTAATAGAAGGGATTTTGAATTACCCAGGTGGTATCTCTTTCTCTCTTACTATGAGTAGCTAAAATCTCTTTTCTAGGGGTGTATTGATGATGGGTGCTTAAGAAATGGGTGTGGGTGTTATCCATTCTTGCTTATAATTGCTTAATTGACATGGGTCTAGTAATTTCACCTAGTTTTAATCCTAAAATTGGTGGTTGCAAATATTAATTTACACTACTTGATTATGTGGTTGCTTGAGAAAGGATTTCATAGTTGTGGATGTGAAATTACTAGTGGGAACTTGGGATTCCACTCAGATTTGAGGCTAGGAATTGCTCTTATCATTGGATTCTCCCATTTAAGAGTCTAAGCTAGAGATGGTATGACTTCCCCAAGCTAGATTGGTTGTTTATTGATCAAACCGATGATGCTCTAACCGAGATCATCAGATATAAGATTGTTGATCGAGAGATAAGGAAATCTAACCCATGACTAATGCTATTCATGTCATTAAGTGAGAATATGTATGAATTAATAATCACCCTATCCCATAACTAAAGCCCCATCAGATATGCATCCCTAGTCCCCTAGTTGACTTGGTACACCCGTTTTAGTTTTATTGCTTTTTGAATTGAATTACGATTGTAGTGACAACATTCCCAATTCCCCCATCCTTTTACTTGTTGTTTTGAGCAATTACTCTCACCTTGAACTCAATACATTACAATTGATATATATCTACCCTAAGTCCCTTGGGTACGACCCCGACACTCATTGGGTTTATAAATTTTGTTTTGTTGCACGATCGTCGTGGCCTCCTTCTTGGAGAGCATGATTTGAGAGTTTATCAAAAATAGCATCGTTGCCGGGGACTTGATTTGGTAGCTATTTTTGATTGTTTTTTTGAAGTCACCTTGAGACTACTTGTTTCTTTTACTTTTTTTTGTTGTTTGTGATTAAGAAGGCTAGCCTATGAACAAGGCCGATGACAACGAGAGCATTGACGGCTTCATGGAAGTCAACGAGGCTGAGCCTATGATACAAGAGGGTGTAGGTGTAATCCGCCTACCCCCCACAGTTGGAAATGTTGTATTTCATGTGACTAGCACCATGCTCCACTTAATCAAAATGAAAGGTCTATTTGGTTGAGCAGCACATGAAGATGCCAACCAATATATTCAGAATTTTGTGGAGATTTGCCAACCGTTCATCTTTCAACATATCTCCCAAGAGTCTATCCGATTGTGCCTATTCCCTTTTTCCTTGATTGGGGAAGCCACGACGTGGTTGGAAGAGTTGTCGAATGATTCTATCACATCTTGGGCTGAGTTGGTTGAGGCATTTACCTTGATATTCTTTCCTCCATCTCGAATGATAAATCTAAGAGATGAGATTACCAACTTTAGGAAGCTCCCGGACGATCCTCTTCATGAAGTTTGTCTAAGATTCAAAAAGAAGCTTCTCTTGTGTCCAAATCATAAGTTGTCAAACAATGTGCTGCTACAAAGCTTCTATCGATCATTGAACTCTATAAATAAATTGGTGGATGAAAATCTTGGGGGTGGTACCTTCATGGTCTTAGATTTTCCCATCGCCTCGACTTTGTTAGAGCAAATGACAAAGACTAATCAAGCTTGGCATACAAGAGAAGCCGATGTGCCAACTTCAGGAGGACTCTCATCCATCTTGATCAATGAAACAAGGAAAAAAGAGGAAGAGCAAGATGAGACAATGGCCAAAATGATGACATAAATTGACTTGATTGCCAAGCATATGATGGGAGTGGGTGGTGCTAAGACAGTGAATGCAGTGAGTAAAACAAAAATCAAAGCTAGTGATGATGAGCTCATGACTGTGGGTGATGGAAAGCTATGTTTTGTGTTGGTGGATTCTCATCCTGGGCATTATCACCCGAGGGAGGAGAACCAAGGTTGGATTCGAGACAAATAAAGAGATAAAAATTGGCGGGATAGAGATAAGGATGGTGATCATTTCAATCACCAGAGTTCGAATCCCTATATCACTCTGAACAAGGTAGACACTCTCTACCAACTAGGCACAAGCAACCCCAGCCATTCCAAGTTGGAGGACATGTTGTCCTTGGTTCTTAAGAAGGTGGACACCACAAATACGGGAGTGAGCGAGCTAAAGAGTGAGGTCTCAACACTTTACCAAACTGTGAGCTCCCACTCTGCCTCAATAAAGTACCTTGAGGCCCAAATGAACCACCTCTCAAGCCAAATGAACCCGAGGATTAAAGGAATGTTGCCTAGCGACACCATCGCCAACCCAAAGAATGATTGAGTATTAAGGTAGTATCGTCATGCCGCGAATGTTAAATTAAGCGCTGCTTGGGAGGCAACCCAAGTTTCTTCATTTGTTTTTGGTTATCTTTTGTTGCTTTTGGTGTTTTAGTAGGGAATACATGGATGGAAAAATTTAACAAGGGATAGCAAGGCAAAAAGGAGTTGTGCGGTATATTGTGCGGACCGCACAAGCATTTGTGCAAGCCTATCGCATGGTGAAACAGATGCCTGAAGGAAATTTGAAAATTTGGAGGCAACATGCGGTTGGCCATGCAGACCGCACAAGCCAGAGTACGCGTCACACCTCCATCGCATGGGGAAACAGATGCCTGGGCAAACCCAGGTGAGAAAAAAGGGCATGTACAAAATGCCATGCGATCCGCACCTTGCCTGGTGCGAATCGCATGTCATGGTGCACCAGTGGTAAGTTTGAATTTTAACTGACCTAACCTGTTGACTGACCTGACCCAGAGACGACCCGGCCGACCTTTCTTCTTCTTTTTCTTTTAAAACAACCTTTTCTCTTCTTGTTCCACCATCTTTCTTCTCAAACCTCAAACCGCTCCATAAATCGTCTCCTTATCTCACCCACAATACCCACCTGTCCATCACCACTGCCGTAATCATCTCTTCGGGAAGGTTTTGAGGGTCACCATTATCAAAGAACAAAAAGCATTAATTTTCACTCCTCTCTTCATAATCTTCACTTGTGGTAAGTTCCTTGACGTTAAATACTTGTTTCTATGAAGGTTGGGAACTCATATTGTGAAGAATGCTTATTAGAATTACCATGTTGATTTTGGGTGAGATCCGAAAATTTTGAGTCCCCAATCCTAAGTTGTATTGATGATATTGCTATGTGTTAACTTGGTAGAACTTTAATTTTAATACTGCATGTTAATTGGTAGTGATTTTTAGCCTTGAATTATGTGTTGGGATGAAGTCTGAGTAACCCACTTGTGATGAATGAATGATTTGTCCTGATGATAGATAGGGTGACATCATTCTTAAGGGTAAATCATCGTGTGTCATGAGGTTTTGATTAAAAATTGACTCTTGAGGCTGAATTTTTCTGAGTGTATACCCATGTTTTTTGTTTAGCATTATATTTGGGGTATATGATCTTGTGCGGGGAGGGGGTTAATTGTTGCTGAAATTGTGGATATTCGTGGTGCAAGTGAGGGCTTGATGTTCCCAATGATAGACGGGGTAATGTCCATCTTAAGGGAAGTCGTTGAGTTCCTTTCTTGCTTGCTATTGTGTCAATGAAAATTTGGGGAAGTCTGAGTACCCGAAAGTTATGGTCATGATACCCTTTGTCTCCCTTGTTTAATGTTGATCGGGTTGTTGTAGGGTGCCCAGTATCTACGCATATCTTGCTCTATGGGTCACATGCGGAACTCACAAGCACACAAAGAACAAAAAATTCCAATTGTGCCTTTGTGAGCTTCGCATGAGATGCATAGATCTTGATGTGCGGGCCGCATGAGGCACCGCACCATGTTGGAAATACAAACCAGGTCACTTATTTGAGAGGCAATGCCTGGTGCGACACACACTTCTAATGGTGCAAATCGCACCAGCTTCGCACCTCGATGAAAAATCCATGTAGGATTTTGTCTGCTTGTGCGATAGCACATGCAACACACACTCTCTCTGGTGTATTTTGCATATGGTCCGCACAAGACGACATTCACCTACTTTCTTTTTTCAATCCTTTGCATTCCCTTCTTTGTAGTTTGCTAACTTCTTCTTAGGGTCTGTTTTTGTTTTTAGCTGACAATCTTTCTATGCAGAACATGTCTTCAAACAAGAGAAACACTGGAAGCCAACCTAGGCAAGGGTATGCTGCTAAAGAAGCGAGGCTCTTCTTTGGAGTAGAGGGCATGAAAGCCTTCTACAAGCGTGACAAAGATAAAGGATTCAATGAGGAGCAAAGTTTCAACTTGGGCGAGGTCGGAGATGAGGTACCTAACATTTATCAACAATTTGATGAACAAAAATGGCATCCCTTTCAGGAGGTACCCGGAGGGAACTATAAGGAAATTGTGCGAGAATTCTTCGCAGCTTATCAGGCTACACAGGACTCCAAAGGATACAGAGGGATTGTGGAGAGATTTCCCAACCTGGACTCAGTCATAGTCAGGGGAAAGAAAGTTAGCATCACCCCCGCTGACATCAATGTTGTCTATTAGGGACACCCAATTGATCCTGCACCAACCCTCATGGCTAAGTTAATGGATGACTCAAAGCTATACCAGGAGACAACCCCCGTCATTGCTCAAGATGTTCCCTTTAGTCCACCATAGGGGGAGATATCCCAAGGAGGTCCTTAATCTTCGAGGCTCATCTTTGGTATGATCTTATTCGCAACCGCTTCTTGCCTTCCCAAAATGATCAGAAGATAACCCAAGAGAGGGCCATTCCAATTGCGGCCATTATGATGGGGGGGCATGTGAACTTTGGAGAAATAGAGGCTATGGTGATAAGGAGAAAAGCTCATCAAGGAAATGACTCCTTCCCCTTCCCGGTGCTGATCACTAAGCTTTGTTCCAAGGCCTATGTCCCTATCCTCAGTTGCGATAAATTCACTCATTCTATTGGGACTATCGACCTTGATAGAAAAACAAACAGGGACGCCCCCAGGTTTAAGAAGCAAAGGTTTGAGCAATTTAGTGCAGTTGACAGTGGTGAGCTTGGTGCTACGGCAGACACTTCATCTCCCTCCAGGGCTACTTTCGAGGCACGTACAAATGCCCCATCCCCCTCGTTGACCAAAAGCAGCCTTCAAGACATGGTGAACAAAAATAGCCATGAGAAGCAGCTTACCAACCTAGCTGCTAAGCTACCAGGAATGATAAAAAAGGTTATCAAGAGTGCAGTTAAGGGAGTGGTGGATAGATTGAACACACTGTGTAAGAGGGTTGATGTCATGAAAGGGGCAATCACTACACTCTGGAGAGATGTTGACAAAGACAAAGGCAAGGCTCCGGTGGTAGAAGTAGATCTTACTATGCTACCTCCACCTCGTCCCATTATCGGACCCTTAGATAGCCATTTTGCAGCTTATGAGGATGAGGAGTTGCCTGGAAATGAGGATCAAGAGTTGGGCGATGATCAGGATCCAAATTTTTAGAGGGCCCTCCATGCCTCCACACTTTCCGTGCACTCCCAAAAGCATGGCGCAGGCCCGAGTAAGATAACCTCTGACGATGAAGTAGCTGTTGATGTTGATGATAAGGACTACTCCTCCAGGGAGTTCCACCTCTTTTTCCCATTGCACTATGAGAATTGAGGGCAATGCTCCTTTTATGGGGAGGGTGTGGGTTTACTTACTTGTGTGGGTGCCCGTGAGTGGGCTTGAGACATTTTATTGCCCTTGTCAGGCTTTTTATTGATTTTCTTTCCCTTGTTGGGCCCTGTTGACATTCTATTCTGCTAGATTATTTGGATGATTTGATTATCTTTTATGTCTTGTTTTACCTTGAGCTTATTTGTGCCCTTGCCGGGCTTGATTTTTATTAAGTTGCTGAGTTTGTCTTACATTCCCCATTGTCTTGCTATCCGTACTTTGCAAATGCGCTAAAGTCCTACGTCGAGGCTTGTTTTAAAATGAATCATTATCGTGAAATTCATATATTGCCTTATTAATAGTAGTTTAGAAATAAACTCCGAGGGTTTTCTTAATACCATGGTTCTTTCCCAAGGAGCAAGAGTTTTGATTATTTTCTTTTTTTTCTCTTTTGTTTTTGTGTCGAACCGGGTTGGTGTTTCCCTATGATAGATTGAGAGGCGACTCTCTTAAGGGAAAATGCCAAGTTTTAGTTTAGAATCGAGTCTGTAGTAGCTTGTCTCAAAATGGGCTAACCAAAAAATTTCTCGTGGCAAATTGTTTTGAAAATAAAAGAAAGAAGGGAAATGAATTTTTGAGGAAAAGCATTCTCTTGTCATGACTTGCACACTCTCACTTTGGCTTGATTGACTCACAAATTCGTGTGTAATGAACTCAGACTAGCTTGTCAAAAATTATTTACCCCAATTGATTGTGAGACTAACGAAAGAAGTCTTGTGGCATAATGCCTTGTGTGGGGAGGCTTTAACTTGATTCTTGTGCATAAGTGTCATCTAGAACATGCCCCGAATGTGATTCAAGGCAAAATTCTAGGTGTGGCTGGGCTTGGAAGATGACCTTAGGCCCTTTTTGACAGCCACTTCACCCAAATGACTTCTCACGACATTAAATCATAGTGAACCCCTTTTGAGCTTATGACCGTTCTTTGACACACTGTAACACCTTTACCTTTTTGGAACCTCTATTTTGGCACCCATCCTCCCTAATTGCTTGAGAATGAAATGTAGGCTAAAAGCATAAGTTTGGGGGGGAAAGAAATATAACATAGATAAATGCCTAAGTTTAAGGGTGCATGTGATCAAATGAGGAGAAGAAAAGAAGTGCACTTCAAGTGCAAGGTAGCACCTTAATTTAGGATTGAAAATTTCTCCAAAAGATCAATCCAATGGGCAATTGAAAAGCAAAAATAAGTGCTACCAAGTGAAGGTGGTATAAGGAGTTTGAATGATCATGAGTAAAAGAAGAAATATTGGGTTGTGTGAGAGAGGAATACGGTGAAGTTGAAATTGAAAAATAGTGGTTTTTGAAATGAGAAGAAAGATCATTAGGGAGGTGTAGTCACTTAATCCAAATGATATCCGTTAACCCTAGACAACATCATAACCCGCCAAGTCCTTGGTGATTTTGAGTTCTGCTACCCTACATTAGTGGTGATATACATAAAGGGCAAGCCTATGGTTCGACGCATATGCACTTGAACTTCCTTGGTGTTTGGTGAATGGAATGATTGTGAGTGGGATTCTCTCTTGTGGTGAGTGACATCATGCACTTGAATTGAAACATAGAGTCTTTATTTCAATTGAGGGGAATGAATGAGATAAGTTATGTAGTAAATCTCGAGGCAAACCTTGACAGTCCATGCTAATGACGTGAGAAGCTTAAACATCTTGTTTTGAATGGCAAAAAATCCCTTGATTTTGAATGAGAAATGATGTCCTTTTGAAAAAAAAAGTTTTGAAATGATCAATTGCCTTGAGTTTGTGGTGGTTCAAATTGAGATAAGCATAATTGTTTTAGTCTTTTGTTTATTCTTTTTCTTAATTTTTAGTGTAGAGTAGTCTTTTGTGCCTTAATTGAGACTAGAGCAGAATTCATTCCTTATCTTGTAAGTATCTTGCTTCAGGACAAGCAATAGTTCAAGTTTGGGGGTTTGATAAGTCAGTAATCTACCAACTTATTGAGCCTATATCCATGAATTATTGCTATGTTTTGAATAGATTTAGAGGTTCTTATGACCTTTATTGATGTCTATGCAGGTACTTTTGATAGATGATGATAAACAAGGAAATGGACCCAAAAAGAGCTCAAATGGAGTGAAGTGTGAAGTGTAAGGAAAGGCTGAGGATTCTGACCAGAAATGCGGTGGCCATATGACACGCACAGGCCGAGGTGCAAACCGCACCTCCTTCGCACAAGAGCATAAAGTCATTGAAGAGTGTGTCATAAGGTGCGATTGATGTGCGACGCGCACATCATGAGGTGTGAACCACACTCGCTTCGCATGGAGCTCCTAATTCTAGCTGAAGTCACTAGTTCAATCAGAGGCAGTGTGTGACGCGCACATCGCAACGTGCAAACCACACGTTGCGCCACACACTGCCCGAAGGGCATTTTTGTCCTAATTGTTAGTCACGTTTTGGTAAACTATAAAAGGCCTATTCAGGCACAATTGTAAATAAGTTTTATCATTCTGAATATTTTGAAGAGTTTTTAGCTTAGAGACCAAGTTCTTCACCTCCATTGATAAGAGGGTTTCAATCTAATTCTTTTGGTTAACACTTGTGTACTCAAATTGAATCTAGAACTTGAGATTTAGCTCTAATGGAAGGCATTTTGAATTACCCAGCTGGTATCTCTTTCTCTCTTACTATGAGTGGCTAAAATTTCTTTTCTAGGGGTGTATTGATGATGGGTGCTTAAAAAATGGGTGTGGGTGTTATCTATTTTTGCTTATAATTAATTTCACCAAGTTTTAATCCTAAAATTGGTGGTTGCAAAGATTAATTTACACTACTTGACTATGTGATTGCTTGAGAAAGGATTTCATAGTTGTGGATGTGAAATTACTAGTGGGAACTTGGGATTCCACTCAAATTTGAGGCTAGGAATAGCTCTTATCATCGGATTCCCCCATTTAAGAGTTTAAGCTAGAGATGGTATGACTTCCCCAAGCTAGATTGGTTGTTTATTGATCAAATTGATATTTCTCTAATCGAGATCATCGGATATAAGATTATTGATCGAGAGATAAGTAAATCTTACCCATGACCAATGCTATTCATGTCAATAAGCGAGAATAGGTATGAATTGATAATCACCCTATCCCATAACCAAAGCCCCATCGGATATGCATCCCTAGTCACCTAGTCGACTTGGTACACCCGCTTTAGTTTTATTGCTTTTTGAATTGAATTGCGATTATAGTGACAACAATCCCAATTCCCCCATCCTTTTACTTGTTGTTTAGAGCAATTAATCTCACCTTGAACTCAATCCATTACAATTGATATATAGCTACCCCAAGTCCCTTGGGTACGACCTCGACACTCGTTGGGTTTATAAATTTCATTTTGCTGGACTATCATCGTGGCCTCCTACTTGGAGAGCACGATTAGAGCGTTCATCATGTTCTCATGAATTAGTAGTACTTCAGGGTTATTTTGAGCCCCGAAATGAACTCCGTTTGTGCTCAAATTTTGAGCATGGGTTTCTAAATTCACCGCGGACATAATTGCAAATTTAATTTTCTATTTTGTGATGTGCCGTGAGTTTGCGGCACTTTTGACGCTTAAAACTTGGAATTAGAGTATGTTCTTTAGCGATTTTTAGTATTTTTGATGTGTTTTTGAGTCTTGTGTAGGAAAACATGGTTCGGAGACTTAAGCACAGAGAAAGACTGATATTTTGGATGAAACTGACTTCTACGACTTAAGACCACGAGTCATTGATTATTCCATGAGTCGTGGAAGTTAGTCGTGGAAGTTAGTCATGGAAAGAATACTGCAGATGTAGCTAGGGTCAGAGTTTCACGGAAGGTTTCCACGAGCTGTGGACCTATTCACGAGTTGTGATTCCTGCCCTTGGAACCTAATAAGAGAAGGAAAAAAATGCTTGAGTTCCATGGAATGTTTCCATGAACCATGGACCTTTTCACGAGTCATCATTCCTACTCGTGGAACCTGATCAGAAAAGGAGAAAACGGTCTGAGGTCTACAACTCAATTCCACGAGCAGTGATTCAAGTCACGAGTCGTACACTGATCTCGTAAAAAGGAACCTGCAGGATGAAAAATACTTTGACTTTCACGAGTGCTGACAATGACCCATAGAAACTTCCACGGATCGTAGACTGTGTCCGTGGAAGCTACTGATGCCAGTTTCCTTGTTTAAATAGTATTGGATGTACTGTCTATAAATACCTTTCATAGGTTTTATTTTACATTTTATGCACGATATTTTATAGGAAACACATTCGTAACTTTGTGATATTGGTTTGTTCTTGGTTTTTGAGAGTTATATAATTCACAGTTCATTGTTCTTACTTCCATCTTCATCCATTCAAGATTCCAGATTTCTTTAACTCTTATTGTAAGTATATGGTCATGAACACACCAATAACTCTTGATTGTTTACTTATGAACATGAGTAGCTAAATCCACAACTAGGGTTGTGGGAACCATGAATGATTAACGAAGTAGGCAAAGTACTTGGGTACTCTAGGGTGGTGTTTATGCATGTATTGTTCTTCCCTTCAGTTTGATTGCTTTTTAGTGGTGCGCAACTTTAGAACTCGCCTTATCCTTACTTGCCGAATCAAGGAGGTAATGGATGGGAAAAGGTTTGTTTACCAACAAAGATTTGAGGCTACCAACCCTAATCTCATAGCTTGACCTTGTCCGAGAATAGATAATCTGGATCCAAGGTAAGGGTTAGTACAACATACACCCACGGCCGGACCAAGGCGTGTGCTAAAATTCATCTATCTGTCGGACAAGGATTTAGGTGAACCTAACTTACCGATTCTACATGCTAAGCACCAAACTAGTTTACTAAGTACAAAGCCTTACTAAGTTATGATCGCATGGGGAACACTACCCTAGTCATCTCACCCATTGATTACAACTCTTAAAATTGTCACGTGTCACTTGCTTACATTCTAGTTACAATTACTACTTGTTACTTTAAAACCCCCCTTTTGAGGGAAATAAATGACTAAAAGCACAAGTAAACATTAATCGACCATAGTCCTACCATATTCCATGTGGGATCGACCCCAACCTTCATGGGTTCTATATTTGATCAATGACTACTTAGAGGATCAGTCGCACCCCCACAGTATAGGGGTCAACAGATGCAGCAACCCAGGCAAGCCCCTCGCTACTATGATTCTGATGATTATGACAAGGAGAATGAATTGGGCTTTGCTAAACCCATAGTGTTGCCACCACAGACTGAAGGGGCAAAAATTGAGATCACCAACACCATGATCCAGTTGATGAATAATAAGGGTCTGTATGCTAGAAAACCTACAGAAGATGCAAATCGTCATGTGTAAAATTTTACTCAGATTTTCAAGGCGTATAGTATGCAAGGAGTGGGGCAAGATGATATTAGACTAAGGTTGTTTCAATTCTCATTGACCTAGGAGGCAACTGTTTGGCTCTCAAAACTGCCCGATAATTCCATATACACATGGCACGAGTTGAAGACCCAATTTTTGGAGCGATTCTTTCCTCCATCAAGGATGTTGCAATTGAAACAAGAGATATATAATTTCAAGTAGCTACCTGTAGAGGCATTATATGAGGCTTGGCTAAGGTTCAAGAAGAAGTTGAAGAAAGTTCTGAGACACGGAATCCCTTCAAGGCATCGGATGGAATTTTTTTACAAAGCACTGAATGCCAACACCAAAGCAGTAGCTGACACTGTAACTGGTGGGCTATTCATGGAAAACTCGTATGATGAAGCTTTTGAGATGCTTGATCGGGTTACCAAGACCAACATAACATGGCATATCAGAGAATCAGATACCCTATCAGGTACATATGCAGTTGGTAAGTCCTTGGATCCAAATGAATTGCAAGACCTTAAAAAGGAAGTTTCCAAGATGAACACGACATTTGGGTTACTGGCAAAGATATTTCTGGCTGAGGGAGTAGAAAAGGTAAAAGCCATTGATTCACAAGGTAAAGCATATAGGCCAGACGATTACTTATTCGGAGAGGAGGTTAGTTATGTGAATGATCAAGGGGCAGGTTTTTGGGCTTCTGGCCAAGGAAATCAAGGTCAGAATAGAGATCGAGATGATTACTACAATTGGTCTGATTACAGAGATGGTGATTGGCAGAAAAAGGATGGGTACAAGAATTATAGAAGTGGTCTTAATGTCCCACCTGGAAATCGTAAGAGCGGCCTAAACAGCCTACCATGAGGGAGCTACTCAATAAGGTGTTTGAAAAGGTTGACTCCACAGATGCAAGCATGAAGGAGATAAAAGCTGACCTTTTGAATATCAGTCAGAGAGTGGATTCCCATTCTGTCTCCATAAGGCAGCTTGAGACGTAGATGCACCAGATTTCCACTAGCATGAATCCACGTCAAAAGGGCACTCTCCTGAGTGACACCATTCAGAACCCGAAGAATGATCGACAGGTTATGGCGGTGACTACTCGAAGTGGAAAGTAGACCATTGATCCTCCGATGTCCATAATTATTAATGAGATTGCCAAATTTGAAAAGGATGATGCTGAGATTTTGGTCGAGTCTGAAGAAATAACTTATAGGGAAGAGCCAATTGAGAGACAGTCTTCTGAGTTAAAAGCAAAGAGCAAGGAGGTTGCACCGGTAGTGAAACCCATGCCATTGCCTCTTCCACCTTACCCACAGAGATTGAAGAAGAAGTTTGAGGATGGAAAATTTAATAAGTTAATCTTCATGCTTAAAGAAGAAGTTTGAGGATGGCAAATTTCATAAGTTCATCTTCATGCTTAAACAACTTCCAGTCAATATTCCTTTAGTTGAAGCATTGGAGCAGATGCCTGGATATGCTAAATTCATGAAGGATCTGGTGACTAGGAAGAGGACGGTAAGATTTGATCCAGCTGATAATTTGAAACACTGTAGTTCAATAGCTTCTTGTTATTTGGTACAGAAGAAAGAAGACCCGAGAGCTTTTACTATTCCTTGCACGATTGGAGCATTCTACTCCGCTAAGGCATTGTGTGATCTGGGTGCTAGTATTAATCTGATGCCACTAACAGTGTTTAAATAGTTGGGCTTGAGAGCCTCCAAACCAACTACAATATTGATTCTTATGGCAGATCGCACCGTGAAGAGGCCTGTAGGCATTCTCTATGATGTCCTTGTGAAAGTTGATACTTTTATATTCCCTGCAGACTTCGTCATTCCTTACTGTGAGGTGGATTTTGAGGTCCCTATCATCTTAGGGGACCATTCCTTTCTACCGGATGCACGCTCGTTGACTTAGAGACTGGGCAGATGAAGTTCAGATTGAATGATGAGGTAGTTACTTTTAATTCCTGCCAGTCTATGAAGCATCATGATGACATGTGAGTGGTTTCAGTTATTGATTTGGTTGATGAGGATCAGTTGATTGTGCTGGTTGAGGAGAGACTTGGTGTCGAGGCACTTGCTGCGGTGATTATGAACTTTGAAGGAGATGATATTGATGAGTATGACGAGATGGTTGAAGCACTAACAGGTATGGGGTCTTACAACTATGCTCCAAAGAAGCTTTACTTTGACTTGAAAAATAGGCAAACACCATCTGCCCGACCGTCTATTTAGGATCCTCCAGTCTTGGAGCTCAAAGTGCTTACAGCTCATCTTCGGTATGTATTCTTTGGAGCTAATGAGACTTTGCCAGTGATCATTGCTACATATTTAGGTAAAGGGCAAGTTTAAGCTCTGGTTTCTGTCTTGAGGAAGTTTAAAAGAGCCATTGGTTAGACCATCGCTGACATCATCGGGATTCTGCCTGGAATATATACACATAAAATTAAGCTTAAGCCAGATTGTATTCCGAGTATTGAGCACCAGTGCAGGTTAAATCAGCCTATGCAAGAGGTCGTCAAGAAGGAGATCATTAAGTGGCTAGACGCAGGTGTGGTTTATCCTATTTCTGACAGCAAGTGGGTGAGCCCAGTTTAGTGTGTGCCAAAGAAGGGTGGGATTACTGTAGTCCCGAATGCAAAGAATGAGTTGATACCAATAAGGCCTGTCACAGCATGGCGCATATGCATGGACTATAGGAAGCTGAATGCGTGGACTAAAAAATACCATTTTCTGATGCCATTCATGGATTAGATGCTAGACCATCTTGCTGGTAGAGGATGGTATTATTTTCTTGATGGTTATTCGGGATATAATCAAATATCGGTTGCTCCTGAAGACCAAGAGAGGACCACTTTCACCTGTCCATATGGGATGTTTGCTTTCAAAAGGATGTCGTTTGGTTTGTGCAATGCCCCAACAACATTTCAGTGTTGCATGATGTCTATTTTCTCATACATGGTGGAAGAGTCTATTGAGGTATTCATGGATTACTTTTCGGTGGTAGGTGACTCTTTTGAAGATTGTCTAGATCATCTTAGCTATGTACAAGGACCAATCATAAATTGTTGTGGATACTGACCAACTAGAGGAGCAGAAAGAGGAATTCCAATCATTCAACTATGTTTTATTCATTAGTGCTGATGTTGAGGAGGTGCACAAAAGTGAGCATATAAAAAATAATGCAACTTTGGAGTTAGGACATGTTGGACCTCATTCTAACCATTTTTCTACATTCGAGAAGTGTGCAGATGAAGAACAAGGCCCTTGCATTCTAAATTTTTCCACACCAAAGAGACAAACTGACATTCCTCACTTAAGGGCCAAGAAGTGCAAGATGCGACATCGTTTGCTTGGTTCCTTCATCTTTATACCACCACCCCTAGAGCGGAGCAGAAAAATTGATTCAAAATTAGGGGTAATTCATAAGTTCTAAGTGGAAATAAAAGTGAAAAAATTAATAGCGTCGTGCCACGATGTTCAATTAGGCGCTTAGTGGGCGGCAACCCAATTTGTGGTGTAGCTTCTCTATTTTTATTTTTTATAGTGTTACATTTTTTTCTTTGTGTTTTTATTCTTGATGATTTGGAGAAGTCTTAGTACCCGAATTTAAATGATAAGTAGCATGGTTAAGCATAAGTGTGGGATTGCACATTCCTTGATGAAAATTGAGAAAACATATGCTGCTAGCTAGTCTCTAGAGGGCCTCAGGGAGTATTTCTAACCTAGTTTTATCTTTTTTATTACTTTGAGGATAGTCATAACCCGATTTCTTGATCACGATGGAACCTACAACCCCCCAGTAGGAGAACCAATCCCCATAGCCCGGAACGATCAGTAATAGGCTACCATCAAATAATTTAGCGGAAGAACGATATAAATAAGAGGAAGCAAGGGAAATAAGCTGGAGAAAGTAGATACAGGAATATATATACATCTGCGGAAGCTAAACCAAAACCCCAAAACTTGGTATCATAGTATAAAGCTCGAACTACATATAAGGAGTACAAAGGATCCAAAACTATATATACAGATATCTTCGAGTAGTAATAGAGTACATGATATAAAAGATAACTAAAAGCTAAGCTCCGGTCGCCAAGAGCTCACCCTTAGTCTAAAATATTTCAAAAACAGCTCCTCGCACGAGTCTCCAATGAGCTAACGGCAATGGACCACACTAGGATCTTCACCAAAAGATGCATAATGTAGTATGAGCACCAATTGCAAAGCAAATGGTACCCAGTAGGTATCATAGGCCGATTGGGTACATATAAGATAAAAGAGCAGTAATAAGCAGAATAGAAAATAACTAGTCACAAAAGGCAACGAAAAAGTACACGGAAGTTAGCAAAGAAGGAATATAAGCAGGAATAATACATATGGCTAGCTAAAAGAATACACATCACAGACGAACGAAATAAACACGTACCCGGGATCCTCGCAACAACAAGTATACAATGAAGAGCTTAGAAAATAGGCGGTATATCGGTAACCTCAAAGAATAGAGAATGAGAGGAAGAAAATAGTAAACATGTTCGAATACAATGAACGATAACCAAACTAAGCATGCAATCACAAGTAAAGAATTCAACACTGGAAGCCCAAGTTTAACCTTAACAATATCTAAAGTCATTTGAACCACAATAGGAACCAATAGAGCGAAATAGTAACAATAAGTCTACATATAGTCCCACGAGCGCCCATACACCCAAGGAACACAAACAAGTGAAGACAAACCCTCCGGCATCCCATACTACCGGAGCGTATAATCAACAAATAACAAATAATGGTGGAACATCACACAAATGAATGGTATGACATGCCATGCTAAGCCAAGAGTGATAGTAGTACCATGTGTTACCCGCTTTTGGTGTCCTATAAGGCCCAGAAGATGGGATCCATGAAAGATCACACCCGTATGCCTCTACTACGTCGTATACCCTCCCTCCAACACTCGTAGCACGTAGCCTTTGGTCTGGAACAACAAGGTCAATGAAGGCCCCCAACCAACATACTAGATGCCTTGAAATCTCAAAAATCTCCTAGTAAAGCTGCCTGGAGAGTATCCAGGTCTAAATAAGGAAGTTAAATAGTCCTAGCGCATGGCCTCACCGAGTCTAGCATCACCCCAAAAGTTATAGTAAAACAAGTCTAGCGCTCTACCCCGCCGAGTCTAGTTTAAGTGGAAATAGTGGTAAAACATCCTTTAATTCTCCCCTTACCCCAAGAAGATCCATTAAGACAGTACCAAACCGTTTTTCAATTATTTTAATAAAAAACTAGCCCCATGGGCCATGCAAAGTTTAGAAATTCAGCAATAGTAGGCCCGAATCCAAAATCATAGTAAAATCATGAAAACATTCCCCATATATGCATGATGAATGGTATACACAATCACAACAGTGACCCCCGGCCCACAATCAACCTATCAGCCCTACACAGGCTCCAATCATTCTACAACACATATATCCAGCTCTACAACAATAATAACGATTCCCGACATTCATGGACATTCCCATATAACCCACCATCTATGTTCCACAGTCAAACAAGGCCACACAGAACCACAAGGGTGATAATACCAGCTATAGCAAATACTACAACCATCGGAGGAAGAAAAAGAATCAAACATGAATAAAGCGGTCAAGGTCTGTGTTCTACCAACTAGTAAACCCAACCCAAGGATGCCCATTAGTGCAATTTTATTCTATATATGCGAAGTCTAAGGAGTTAAACCGATAACCTACCTAAGAGCCGAACTGCAAACAAAAACCATCCCTCATGTGCCTTCTCCTTCAGAACAGCCTCAGAAAGTTGTCACTCTATCAAGAACATAATCTAGGTGTCAAGACGAGAAGAACGACACCCATATTGCTATACGGAAAATTGGGCCAAAAATCGGGTCGAAAAATGACCCTTGGGGCCCGCATAGCAAAACAGAAAATAAAATACACAATTATTTCCGCGGTGAATTTAGGAACCCATGCTCAAAATTTGAGCACAAATGGAGTTCATTTCGGGGCTCAAAACAACCCCGAAGTACTACTAATTCATGAGAACAAAAGTGGAGAATTACGATTTTCAAGAGCGGAAACGTACCAATTTGGAAGCAAGAATCTACCACAGACCAAAACTACAGCTACCACGAACAATCAAGCTCTCCAACGCAGCTTTAACCCAAGAAAAATCAAGCTTGTAAGAGACTCAACCATGGAGGTTTTTGAGCTTGAAGAGAAGAACAATGCTTGAAGAAGAAGAGGCTTACCAATGACAAAGGAGCGAGATAAACGATAATTTGGGGAATTCCTACGAGACCACACTATTCTTGAGTAATTAGAGTTGAGAAAAATAATGTTGGAGTTTAAGGAAGTATAAGAAATAAGCTGAAAATCGTGAAAAACAAGAATTTAAAGAATGAAATTTATGGAAATTAACGAAAGTTAACAAGAGATTTTACCTTTTCACGAGGCCAAGAAACACACCCGGATCAACAAAAATTATTCCTCCAAGTTATGGGTAAGAGCATGTGAAGATTTGAAGGAATTTTGTGTAAAATTCGTGGAGAAAACAAGTTGGGAAGATGACAGAAATAGCTGAAAATAAAGCTGCCAACAGCTATTTAAAGTTGGCCTCAATAAAAAAATCTGCAATTTTTCAAACTTCTACGGGGTATTTCGGGCACAATTGGAACCCGATACTCACAAATCAATAGATCTATTTGAGTGGAAACGACATTATAAACTCAATGGAATCAACAAATTTACCAACGAAGATCATTTTAAGGAAAAGTGGGGCCCATGACCAACACTAACTCGGAACTCAATACCCCAAAACAAGTGTGGAAGCCCCGGGACTCAAACAAAAGGTCCCCCTAGCCCAAAGTCGACAATCCGAAGATAATAATGCAGACGGAATTTCCATCCGAGGCCGTTTTCTCCAAATGTTTGCCAACGTCAAATTTTTAAGTTCAACTTGGCTAAAACATAAACACCTAGACAAAACTAAACTGAAAGCTCCCAGAACCCGACCCAGGGTCCATCCAGACTAAAATCCATGCTTTAGAGCTAACAGAATAGTCAAAATTCAATTTTGAGCACATTTACCAAGAGTATTGACTAAAGTCAATGATATTCTAAGTTAAGGCTCTAAAATAGTCAAACGGCCAAAACGACCAAACGAACAACCAGGGCCCCGAAACACCAGTCCTAGAAAGTCATAAATTACTTGGGGCCGCTATAGGAAAGCTCTAGCAGTACAAAGAAGGCGTAAACGCGAAAATGACTAGAAGAGTCATTACATTATCCACTACTAAAAAGGACTTTCCTCCTCGAAAGTCAAGAAGGAAGAGGTACTTGAAGGCTCAAACAGCTGTGGATACTGGGCCTGCATAACTCTCTCAGTCTCCTAGGTAGCCTCCTCGACTGGACGATGCCTCCACTGAACTTTTACAATAGGAATCTCCCTAGACCTCAACCTTCTCACATTTCTAGACAATATAGCAATTGGCTCCTCGACAAAGGACAAGCTCTCATCCAACTGAACCAACTCCCAATACAGCACATGAGAATCATCTGGAATATGTCGTCTCAACATCGAAACATGAAACACCTGATGCATAGCTGAAAACATCAAAGGCAAGGCTAACTCATAGGCAACACTACCAACTCTCTAGAGGACCTCAAACGGCCCAATATACCTTAGGCTAAGCTTGCTCCGCCGACCAAATCTCATCACGCCCTTCATGGGCGTCATAAAGAGGAATACCAAATCACCAATAATGAACTCCAAGGCACGATGTCTAGGATCAACGTAGCTCTTCTACCTACTCTGAGTAACTCGAAGTCTATCCTGAATCACCCTAACTTTGTCTAAGGAGTCCCGAAGTAAATCACTACTCTGTGGCATCGACTCCAATCCGTCAAACCAACCAATCGGCGATCTGTAATGCCTACTATGCAATGCCTCAAAGGGTGCCATGTCAATGCTAGAATGGAAGCTATTATTATATGCAAACTCGGCCAAAGGCACAAACTGATCCAAAAAACCTCCAAAATCAAGAACACAGGCTCGAAGAATGTCCTCCAGGACATGGATGGTCCTCTCGGACTGGCCATCTGTCTTAGGGTGGAAAGTAGTACTAAGTTGAACCTCTGTACCCAAATCTTGTTGAATAGCTCTCTAAAACTGAGATGTGAACTAAGTGTCACGGTCTGAGATGATAGAAGCTGGGACCTCGTGCAACCGAACAACCTCACAATTATAGATCTGAGCTAACCTCTCGGCACTGTAAGAAGTCAACCAATCCACAACCACCCAAATAGAATCAAAACCCCTGGAGGTATGAGGCAAACTAACCACAAAATCTACAGTAATCCCTTCCCACTTCCACTCAAGAATGGGAAGTCGCTGCATCAACCCACCAGGTCTCATGTGCTCAAACTTCACCTTCTGATAGTTCAAGCACCGAGACATAAACTCTGCTATATATCACTTCATACAACTCCACTAGTAAAGTTGTCTCAATTCTCTGTACATCTTCCCCGCACCAGAATGAATAGAGTATCTAGAACAATGTGCCTCACAGAGTATCAACTGAATTAAATAACCAACCCTCGGAACACAAAGTCGACCATCAAACCTCAGAACCCTATCTGAATCTAGAGTAGCCTAGTTGGCCTCACCCCAAACAACCTGATCTTTAAGGTCTCACTACCGCTGATCCTCAAACTGACGGCTCTGTATCTAATCAACAAGAGTAGACCAAACCTCAACACAGGCAAAAACTCAATTGGGATCTGACAAATAAAGCCTAACAAGGCGGTTATCCAAGGACTAGATGTCCAAGGCCAATGGTCGCCCAGAAACTAAAAGTGAAGCTAGTCTTCCCATACTCACTGCCTTCCGACTCAAGGCATTCGCTACCATGTTTGCCATGCCAGGATAGTGTAGAATAGTGAAATTGTAGTCTTCAGTAACTCAATATATCTCGTCTGCCTCGAGTTCAGCTCTCATTGACTCGTAATATACTAAAGACTATAGTGATATGTGGATATCTCACAATAAACTCCATATAAGTAGTGCCTCAAGATCTTGAGCACGAAAACTACTGCCACCAACTCCAAATCATGGGTGGGGTAGTTACGCTCGTGAACCGTCAGCTGCCTTGATGCATATGCAATCACACGACCCTGCTACATCAACACACAACTAAGACCAACCCCAAAAGCATCACAATACATGGAGAAACTCTGACCCTACTAAATCAGCAAAGTCAACAAAGGAGCTGAAGTCAACAAGGCCTTAAACCTCTGGAAGCTATCCTCACACTGATTTGACCCCTAAAATGGGACATCCTTCCTAGTCAGCCTAGTCAAAGGTGCTTCTATGGAAGAAAACTCCTGTATGATCCGTCTGTAGTACCCAGCTAACCCAACAAAGCTGTGAACCTTAGTAGGAGTAGTAGGTATAGGCCAATCACGGACCGCTAAAATCTTACTCGGATCTACTATAATCCCATCCTTAGACATTATGTGTCCTCGGAATTCAACTGACTCAAGCCAAAACTCATACTTTGAAAACTTGGTATAAAGTCGATGATCTCTCAAAGTATGGAGTATAATCCTCAAATGTTTCTCATGCTCATATGTACTCTGCGAGTATATCAGAATGTCGTCTATAAAGACTATCAAAAAGGAATCTAAATACGGGCTAAGCACCAAGTGCATCAGAGCCATGAAAGCTTTGGGGGCATTATTCAACCCAAAAGGCATCACCAGAAACTCACAATGGACATAACGTGTCCTGAATGTTGTCTTAGGGATGTCCTCCGCCCTAATCCTCAACTGATTGTAGCCTAACCTTAAATCTATCTTTGAAAACATGGCTGAACCCTGGAGTTGATCAAACAAATAATCAATATGCAGCATCAGATACCCATTCCTGACAGTAACCCTATTTAGCTACTAATAATCAATACATATCCACATCGACCCATCCTTCTTCTTAACAAATAGAACAGGATCACCCCAAGGTGACACACTGGGTCTATTGAACCTGTTAGCTAACAAATCCTAGAGTTGATCCTTAAGCTCTCTCAACTCAGCAGGAGCCATATGGTATGGAGAAATAGAAATATGCCTGGTGCCCGGCTCTAACTCAACAGCAAAATTAATATCTCTCTCAGGTGGAAGGCCTGGCAGGTCGGTAGTAAACACATCTAGGAAGTCTCTAACCACATGAATAGACTCAAGAGATGAAAGGTCAGCACTAGCATCTCCGACATATGCTAGATAATCTAAACACCCATGAGAAATCAACTTTTTAGCTCGAAGATAAGAGATGATCCCAGACAGTGCGCGACTAATAGAACCATGCCACACAATCGGGGATACACCGGGTACGATTATGATAATGGTCTTAGCATAAAAATATAAAACTGCACGGTGAGGGGATAACCAGTCCATGCCTAGTATCACATCAAAATCCATCATATCAAAGATCATCAAATCACCCCAAGTCTACAAATGACCAACAAATATCATACAAGATCTCACTATCTGATATACACTAAAGAATCTCCTACAGGGGTCAAAATAGATACATGCATAGAAAACGACTCACTACCCAACCCCAAACAAGGCATAAAATATGCAGATACATACGAACAAGTGGATCCGGGATCAAATAAAGCATAAGCTAGTCGATGGCATACAGAGATCGTACCTGTGATCGCAACATCCACGCCTCTGCTTCCGGTCTCCTAGGGACCGCATAAAATGAACGGCGACTACCACCTGACCGACTGCCATCCCTACAACCTATCCTGCCTCATGGGCCACCACTTCTACCCTGACCACCACCTCCTCGAGCCAGTGGCTGAACTTAGCGAATAAGCTAAGTCGACGAAGTGGTTAGCTGAACTGTACTCCACTGGGGGCAATCTCTAGCAAAATGACCACTAACTCTGCACTCATAGAAGGTTGTACCCCGCTAGGGTCAATCTCTAGCAAAATGACCACTGACTTTACACTAATAGCAAGGCCCTGATGGCCAACCCTGCTGATACGAACCCGCTAAACTTGTGTGGCCACCTAGGCCTGATACCCCAATAGTGGTACCTCTCGAAGACTGACCACGCTGACTGCTTTGACCCTGCTCAAACTGAGAACCAAAAGGCTGAAGTGAAGCCTGAACTAGTCGACTAGACTAACCCGGTGCCTCTGCGGCTGATGACCTCGGCCTCACTGGCCTGAACCCCTACCACCATAACTAGAACCACTATAGCTACCATGATGTCGTGGCCTTTTATCTCTGGCCCCAGTGTCATGATGACACGAATCCTCTACGGTACATGCATAGTTGCAATAGCCTAAAATGACTGACCACTAGCAACCAATATCTCTAAAGGCTCTCTAAACTCTCTCCATAGAGCCCAAACAAATCTACTGACTCTATCTGACTCACTAGGCATAATCGTGGCCCCAAATAGAGCAAGCTGATGGAAATGGGTCTCGTACTCTGTTGCGATCATGGTATCCTGAGTAACTCTGGTGAACTCCTCTCTTTGCATGTCTCTGTCGCTCTAAGGTAAGAACTTGGCCATAAAGGCATCATAAAACTCGGACCAAGTCAAACGAGGTGACGATGATGGTCTACAAGCAACTTGGGCCTTCCACCATAACTTCGCTGGGCCCTCCAACTGATATGTAGTATAGCCAACCCCGTGAGTCTTCAACAACCCCAGATGGTGCAGCATCTCCTCACAAGTAGTAATAATGTCATGGGGGTCCTTCCCAGAAGTACCAGCGAATCTCAGAGGTGACAATCTCAAGAATCTACCCAATGCCTTCATGCTCCGTTTCTGTCATAGCTGGGCGAGGGGAAAGAGGATGTGCAAATGATGGGACCAAAATAACCTCAGCACAGGGAGCCATAGTAACAGGCTGCACTCCTGAACTCGGTGCACCCATGGCTGCCCCCTGAGTGGATGTATGTGCTAATTCAGAAGACCACTCTCCAATCATACCCAATAACTTTAATAGTAAGCCCCGAATATCTAAAGACTGAGCTAGGGCAGAAGCTGGCACTGGAGCTGGTGGTACTTGGGTTTCCCCCTAATCCACATACTGCTCGGGAGCAAACTCTAGCTCATGATCATGCTCGGGCCCTATCTCAACTGTAGCAACTGCCGCTGCTCGGGGACGTCCTCGACCCCTACCTCTAAAACCTTCCTGACCCCTAGTTAGAGATGGAGACTCTTCTCCACCCAATGGTGACGATCTCATACGAGCCATCTGCGAAAGAATGAATGAGAACAAGTGAGATTTCAAGAAACTCCCAAGGATTACGCATGATACAGAAGCAAATAAGAGAGTCATATTTCCTAAGATGTCACTATAGCCTCCCAAAGATTAAGTACGGACGTCTCTGCCCCAATCCTCAGGACTCTACTAGACATTGGATCCTATATTGATGATGCCAATGAACCTAGGCTTTGATACCAAGTTGTCACAACCCAATTTGTCATTCATGATGGCACCTACAACCCCCAGTAGGACAACCAATCCCCATAAGCCAGAATGGTCAGTAATGGTCTACCATCTAAACATTTTAGCATAAGAAGGATATAAATAAGCGGAAGCAAGGGAAATAAGCTAGATAAAATAGATAAGGGAATACATATACATCTGCAGAAGCTAAACCAAAAACGCAAAACCTAGTATCATAGTATAGAGCTAGAAGGAGTACAAATGATCCAAAATAATATATACAAATGTCTCCAAGTAGTAATAGAGTACATGATATAAGAGATAACTAAAAGCTAAGCTATGGTCGCTAAGAGCTCACCCTGAATCTAAAAGATCTCAAAAATAGCTCCTCACACGAGTCTCCAATGAGATAATGGTGATGGCCCACACCAGGATCTGCACCAGAAGATGCAGAGTGTAGTATGAGCACTAATTGCAAAGCAACCGATACCCAGTAAGTATCATAGGCCGACTGGGAACATATAAGATAAAAGAGTAGTAATAAGCAGAATAGAAAACAACTAGTCATAGAAGGCAACGGAGAAGTACACGAAAGCTATAACAAAAGGAATACAAGAAGGAACAATACATATAGCTAGCTAAAAGAATACACATCACAGGTGAAAGAAAGAAACACGTACCCAGGATCCTCACAACAACAAGTATACAATGAAGAGTTTAGAAAACATGTGGTATACCGATAACCTCACGGAAGAGAGAACGAGAGGAAGAAAACAGTAAACATGTTGAAATACAATAAATGATAACCCAACTAAGCATGCAATCTCAAGTCAAGAATTTAACACTGGAAGCCTAAGTTTAACCTTAACAATATCAAAAGTCATAAGAACCATAATAGGAACCAATAGAGCGAAATAGTAACAATAAGTCTACCTACAGTCCTACGGGCGCCCATTCACCCAAGGAACACAAACAAGTGAAGACAAACCCTCTGGCATCCCATACTACCAGAGCATACATTCAACAAACAACAAACAAGGGTGGAACCTCACACAAATGAATGGTATGACATGCCATGCTAAGCCAAGAGTGATAGTAGTACCGTATATTACCCACCTCTTGTGTCCTATAAGGCCCAAAAGACGGGATCCATGGAAGGTCACACGTGTATACCTCTACTATGTCTTATACCCCTCCTCCAACACTCGCTGCATGTAGCCCCTGGTCTGAAATAGCAAGGTCCATGCAAGCCCCTGACCAATATACTAGATGCCCCGCAATCTCAAAAATCCTCAAGTAAAGTTGCCCGAAGATTATCCAGGTCAAAATCAGGAAGTTAAATAGTCTTAGAGCACGACCCCATCGAGTCTAGCACCACCCCAGAAGTTATAGTAAAATAAGTCTAGTGCTCGACCCCACCGAGTCTAGAGTAAGTGGAAATAGTGATAAAACATCCTTTAATTCCCCCTTACCCCAAGAAGATCCATTAAGATGGTACCAAACATTTTTTTCAATCATTCTTATCGAAAACAGGCCCCACGGGCGATGCAAGGTTTAGAAATTCTGCAATAGTAGACCCGAAGCCAAAATCATAGTAAAATCATGAAGAAATTCCCTCTATATGCATGATAAATGGTATACATAATCACAACAGTATCCCCCGACCCACAATCAACCTATCGGCCCTGCACAAGCTCTACTTATTCTACAACACAAATAGCCAGCTCTACAATAATAATAACGATGTTCGAGACTCACGGACATTCCCATATAACCCACCATCTATGTTCCAGAGTCAAACAAGGTCACACAGGACTACAAGGGTGATAATATGATCTATAGCAAATACTACAACCATCGGAGGAAGAAAAGGAATCGGACATGAATAAAGCGGTCAAGGTCTGTGGTACCAACTAGTAAGCCCAACCCAAGGATGCCCATTAGTACAATTTTATTCTATATATGCAAAATCTAAGGAGTTTAAACCGTAACCTACCTCGGGGCTGAACTACAAACACGAATCATTCCTCGTGTGCCTTCCCCTTTCAAACAGCCTCAAAAAGCTGCCACACTATCAAGAACCTAATCTAGGTGTCAAGAAAATAAAAATGACACCCATATTGCTATGTGGAAAATTGGGTCAAAAAATGATCCTTGGGTGGGGCCTGCGCAGCAAAATGATACACCCAAATTATACCTCCTTTTAGAAGCGTAAGCGGTCGCTGATAAAATATAGAACCAACGAAGGTTGGGGTCGATCCCACAGGGAATATGGTAGGACTATGGTCGATTAATGTTTACTTGCACTTTTAGTCATTTATTTCCCTCGAAAGGGGTTTTTTTAAAGTAAAAAGTAGTAATTGTAACTGAAATGTAAACAAGTGACACGTGACAATTTTAAGAGTTGTAATCAATGGGTGAGATGACTAGGGTATTGTTCCCTATGAGATCATAACTTAGTAAGGCTTTGTACTTAGTAAACTAGTTTGGTGCTTAGCATGTAGAATCGGTAAGTTAGGTTCACCTAAATCCTTGGTCCGGCAGATAGATGAATTTCACCACACCCCTTGGTCTGGCCGTGGGTGTATGTTGTACTAACCCTTACCTTGGATCCCAGATTAGCTATTCCCGGAAAAGGTCAAGCTATTAGATGAGGGTTGGTAGCTAAAATCTCTGTTTTTAAATAACCCTTTTCCCATCCGTTACCTCCTTGGTCCGGAAAGTAAGGATAAGGTGAGTTCTAACGTTGCGCACCGTTAAAAAGTAATCAAACTAAAGGGAAGAACAATACATGCTTAAACACCGCCCTAGAGTACCCAAGTACTTTGCCTACTTCATTAATCCTTCATGGTTCCCACAACCCTAGTTGTGGATTTAGCTACTCATGTTCATAAGTAAACAATCAACAGTTGTTGGTGTGTTCATGATCATATACTTACAATAAGAGTTAAGGAAATCTTGAATCTTTAATGGATGAAGATAGAAGTAAGAACAATGAACTATGAATGTGTATAACTATCAAAAACCAGGAACAAACCAATGTCACAAAGTTACGAATGTGTTTCCTACAAAATATCATGCATAAAACGTAAAATAAAACCTAGGAAAGGTACTTATAGACAGTAAAAATCCTATCTTATTTAAACAAGGAAATTGGCATCGGCAGCTTCCACAGACATAGTCTACTGTCCGTGGAAGTTTCTATGGGTCGTCGTCAGCACTCGTGAAACTCAGAGTATTTGTCATCCTGCAGGTTCCTTTTCAAGAGACCAGTCTATGACTCATGACTTGAATCACGGCTTGTGGAATTGAGTCATAGACCTTAGACAATTTTCTCCTTTTTTGATTAGGTTCCAAGAACAGGAATCATGACTCGTGAACAGGTCCACGGCTCATGGAAACCTTCCGTGGAACTCAAGAATTTTTATCCTTCTCTGATTAGGTTCCCCGGGGAGGAATCACGACTCGTGAATAGGTCCACGGCTCATGGAAACCTTCCATGGAACTCAGGCCCTAGCTACATCTGTAATATTATTTCCATGAATGACTTCCAAGACTCGTGGAA